>CAXKVI010000004.1:6703774-6743774 GCA_964058755.1 Campiglossa producta | reverse complement strand
TTCATTGCACATCAGAAATTTTAAATTATATTTCATTCAAACATCTTAAATTTGGTTTTGCTGAGTTAATTATATACCGAATACCTAACAAAGGTTATGGGCCCAGACTTTAATTAATAAATTTGTTTAATTTAATTTGATTTAATTGAATTGAATTTATTAATATCATTGGTATATGTCGATAGTCAACATTTTTTTAATCTCCCGATTTTTTCCGTAAACAGCAATCCCAGAGATTTTAACATTCTCCTCTAATGACCTCTTCATATTTAAAGCTTTCAATTCAATTACACTCAAATTCTATGAAATATTTTCCCAAAACTTTTAACAAAGTCAAAATCAACTTTCAAATAACTGGCATAAAATACTTCAACATACACTTTGAATATGGTTATCAACAACAAATACGACAACAATTGACTTGAATCCCTATAATCTCTGCCAAATTGTCAACTGAATTTTCAAACAAATCAAGAAAAAATTAAAAATCATTTAGTTCACTCACACTCAACGCGGCATGTGTTGGCATAACAAAATCTAATTCAATTTACAAGTTTCAGTTATTTCGAAAATCCATAGACTTATTGTAGATATGTAAAACACAAACAACAATACCCACTAGTGAGCAGAGGCGGAAGAAAGGGAGCCTTTGATTTAATATGCAAATGCGTATAATTCAACAAATTTTCTAAAGCTTACCGACTGCCCAAAGAAACGTCTTAGCGCCATTGTCCACTGCTCTCGTTAAGAAGCACAAGTTTTCTACAAGGATTTTCTAATTCTTTTTGTTGTTTGTATTGGTATTTTAGTTGTCAGCAGGATACCAAACAATGGCCAGCAAATGGGATGAAACCTCGTACCGACCCATACACGTCCTGTTGAAATTTGCATGTTTTTACTTCTTTTGTGTGTGTAACAATAAAAGCAACAAATTCCAGCAGCATGTCCAACTGCCTGACGATTACGCAAATGTTATGCCCAAGATTTCCAAACATGCATAATATATTTATAGTTAAGAAAATTCATTGTAAATAAATAAACAAATGGGTGGGCGTAGCAGCAAAATTGTAGGGTATATGTGTGGGTGCTGCTTTGCTCAAGCTTGTGCTTAACTGAAAAGTTTCTCAAATGCCAAGCAAGTGAAAGGTGAGTTTGGGTTAAAGAAATTTTGAACAAGTGAAAACTTTTAATACGCTGTTGATTGTAAGATTCTTTGAAATAAATTTGCTGCACGCACACATGCGTGTATACTTATCGTTGGTCTCATGAACATTTAGCAAACTTATCATCATCTACTTAGGAGACTTTTAGCTTAAATTAAAAAAAAAAAACCCAACAGCTCTGAAACAAATCAACATAGAGTATGATTTGCTTGAGTTTAGCAAATAACTACTTTCACGTATACGATACGAATGTGTATACAGTTGGTGTTGGCAAGAATGGTACGATTTAGAAAATTCTCTCTTTCAGCGCATGCGCTTAAATAGACATAAATATATTGGTTAAAAATCTAATTTTCCCCAACAGCCAAATTTTGGCAGAGAGCTTAGGTTTGCCGTCAGAAAGAAAACCTCAAAAGTTCCCATCGATCCTGGGTGTGACAAAAAAGTTATTCGAGATCACAGGTCGAAATTTTAGATTTTTTTTATTTGGAACGAAGTTGCCCATCGACAATGAAAATATCTTTTTTTGTAAAGCCTATAGTTCTCGAGCTAGAGCCATCTTTTATCATGCCTACACTCAGAAAAACGTTTCCTTATTATGGCTCCAAAAACAAGGCTTCCTTAAACTAAGTAAAATATTCCTTAATTTAAAGACTTGTTTTCCTCAATTTAAAGGCTTTTTTCCTTAAATTGAGGAAAAAAATCTTTAAATTAAGGAAGCATCTTTGGAGCCAAATAAGAGAAATTATTCCTTGAGAATTTCCCCTTTTTTGAATGTGGTAACAAAAACATACTAGTTAGTCCGTAAATTTAGTTATCTTATAAAACAGAAATTCCGATGAGCCAAATTTTTGTGGAGAGCTTAAATTCACCCCAGAAAGAAAACCTCAAAAGTTCCCATCGATCCCATGTGTGCTAAAAAAGTTTTTCGGGGTTCAAAGTCTAGAAAAGTCCTACAAAACCTTAAGTCAAGGCTGCACAACAAAATAAACAAAATTTTTTTGAAAGTAACGTTATCAAAAAAAAAAAAATATTTAAAAAAATTTCGATTTTGCTAGCATCAAAAACAAAATCAAGAATTTTCGTTTCTATTTGATATTTCGAAGTTTGTCTATTTTTTGAGCATTTTTTGTATGGTTTTTGTTTGCATTTTTCTCGACTTTTAACCCCGAATAACTTTTTTGGAATATATGGGATCTGTGCGGACTTTTGCAGTTTTTCTTCTGACGACGAAGCTAAGCTCTCTACATGGTTAAAAAAAATTAGCCTAACTTTTAAACCCGTCTAAAGTTTAAGCGATTTTTTAAAACTTTTTTTTGAAAAGTTTAAAAAGAATTTCAATTTCTTTTGGTTTCGATTTAAGATCTAAATGAAAAAGCAGTCTAATTTTTTTTATGGTATGTTTGAAAGTCATCGATATTTGTCCACTAAAACTTAATATGCGGCATAGCTCAACGGTAGAGCAGTCGGCTTTGACTCCTGAGAGCTTTCGTTCGAATCCTGCCAAGTGCCACTTTTTATACCTTTCATGAACATGAAATGGTATTATAACTTTGGTCCGATGTTTGTAAGTATGAGAAGAAGAAGAGATAGACCCATCAATAAGTATACCGAAATGATCAGGATGACGAGATGAGTTGATTTAGCCATGTCCGTCTGTCTGTCTGTCTGTCTGTCTGTTTGAACGCAAACTAGTCCCTCAGTTTTTGAGATATTTGGCTGAAATTTTGTATGCGGCCACCATTTTCCAATATAGGAATCATTTGTCGGAACCAGCAAGATCGGACCGATATAACATATAGCTCCCATACAATCGATTGTTCCGATAAATGGATTTTGGGCTATAACTCCTGTAATTAAACACGTAGGAACGTGAAATTTTGGACGTATTGCTATTTTTATATGTGGAATGTCGATGTTGAAAATCATCGAGATGGGATACATATTTCACATAGCCCCCTACAATCGATTGTTCCAATAAACGGATTTTGGTAGATAACTCCTGTAGTTATATAGGTAGGAACGTGAAATTTCGTAACTATTGCTATTTTAGAATGTGGAATGTCGGTGTCAAAAATCAATGAGATTGGACCAATATAACACATCTCCCCCATATAATCGATAGTTCCGATAATTTCGGTATGAGCTTAAGTTAAATTCACACAGGCTGTACTGGGATCAAACAGTGAAAATCGTGACGCTTATTCATGAAAGGTATTTAGCCTTCGGCACAGCCGAAGACAGCTTTCCTTACTTGTTTTAATTTTATTTCACTCTTAAAACTTATCGGTTTGAAAATTAAAATTTTCGGTTTAAAATCAAAACTTTTCGGTTTGAAAATTAAAACTTTTCGGTTTAAAATTAAATCTTCTGGGTTTGAAAATTAAAACTTTTCGGTTTAAAATTAAAACTTTTTCGGTCTACAAGTTTTCATATATTTTTGAAAGCTTATTCAAGATTGAATTTTGCCCACAACATTTATGTGTGCGATGTAGCTCAGTGGTAGAGCAGACGGATATGAAGCGGGGAGTCTTGGTTCGAGTCCCAGCCAACAGACAAAATATTATTTTTTCTTTCAAAAAATTGTTAAAACATTTCTATTTTGAAATTGAAACCCGCTTCATTTAAACAATTTTCTTGAAAACTGGTGTAGTTTAAATTTGACACCAAATTTGGTTTGGTCATATGTGTATGTAGTCCAAAAAAGTTAAAAATTTAGGTTCCAATTTTTAACCGTGTACATGTACCAAAATTTGTCTCTGTGGGATTTATTACTATTTCAAATGTTTAATTTGACCGGTCTATTAGGACAACCCCGTTTAAAAAGTGTGTATCATTTTGTATGCTAGTAACTGTGGGTAGGTATATGTAAAACTATTCCCTTTCATATCACTTAAGCAAGGGTTCTAAAGGGATATAGGTAGATCCTAAGTAACCCAAACGCAAGCCTTTTTCGTAGATCAAGTGATTGTTTTGTGATGATTGCTACATTTGTTTATATTGTTTGGGATATGTTTGTTCTTGCCGCTTTTTATTTTGCATAACTTTTCATTAATTTTCCTCAGAACGGTCAGTTTGGTTTGTGTTTATTGTAAACGAATATTTCTTGTATAACTTTTTTGTTTTAATCAAATTTGTATAATTCACTATCGTATGGTTGGTTAAATTTTATTGTTTCTTTTTCTTCAGTTTCCTTGTAGTGCTGTTTTACATTTTTTTTTTTTTTTTTCTACTTTCTGAAACTATGTAAATTCCTGTTGTTGTTTGCTGTTTTAATTTCATAGCGATACTGTTGTCCTTCCTTTTTCCCTGTTCTCACTCCACCATCACTGACCTCTTATATGGTCACATATACCTTATATTCATGGGTTGTCAGAATGATCCCTTATCATTTGGCGATTAAGTCGTAACAGCAGCAGCAAATTACGCATGTCTCATTGTCAGTTGTTAGTTTTGCATAAAAGTCTTAAAACGTCCAAAGTCTTAAGACAAACAAATGCGGAGCTTTTATTTAGGAATTTGTAATTTAGAAACCCATATCAATGTTAATTAAACGGCAAGAAAATGAAAAGGAAACATGCGCGTTATCGATCGATAAGAAAAAGGACAATGAGGAGAAAATCTGAGGGAAGCTTTGAGATAGAGTAGGGCGTATACGTATCCTATAGGAGAAGTAGAATTTTTTTTTAAATAAAAAAAAAAAATTTAATAGAATAAAATCAAATGAATTACATAAAATCAAAGGCGACGGCCAAAATCGCTTAGGCGGTTAAGCGCCAATAAATGATGATGATGATGAATTACATAAAAAAATTAAAATTAAATTTAAAAAGGTTAATAGAATAAAATAAAAAAAAATTAAAAAAAAAATTTATGAAATAAAAAAAATTAAAATAAAATAAAAAAATCTCTATCCTACATATAATAAAATTGTAACAGGTCGATATCGTTCATGGCAGATATCAACAAAAAATTGATTCGGGGAAGCACTATTAAGTGCACTCATGAGTAGAATCCAAATCAACCATTTTAAAAATTTTTGTGTGTCTGTCGGTCTGTCCGTATGTTTGTGACCGTATCACTCTGAAAGTAATGAATGGAATTGAATGAAACCTTTTTCGTTGGATTGCTCGACGCCCAACTTAAAATTTAAGATATTACTTTTTTTCGATATCTCAACAGGTTTTGGAGTTATCGCCCAATATGTGGACCATGTCTGTCTGTATGTTAGTGGTCGTAACACGCTAAAAGTACTGAATGGAATTGAATCGTTGGATTGCTAGACGCTCAACTTAAAGTTTAAGATATTATTCTTTGCGATATCTCAACGGGTTTTGGGGTTATCGCCCAATATGTGGACCAGGGGTGACCAAAAATGTCTTAGTATAATATGGGTGTCAAACGAAAGGTGTCAATGAGTGCTATAATATGCGATGTGATACATTGAAATATCTGAAATGGTTTGGGAGATATTTTGAAATTTCGATAGCTCGACCGGTTTCGGAGGTATCGACAAATGTTTCCACAAAAATTTGTTAGTTCATTATGGGTATCAAACAAAAGTTGTTTATGAATGCTGTCACAAACCATTTGATTAATTTCAATACCTAAGCTACCCTGGAGATATCTCATAAAATACAATAAAAAAGTAAAAATTTAAATAAAAAACTTAACAGTATACTGTAAATAATAATAAATGTAATAAAATAAAAAAATAAAAATTTTAATAAAAAACTTAACAGAATAAAATCAAATGAATTGCATGAAAAAAAAAAAAAAAATTTAAATAAAAAAGAATAAAATCAAATGAATTGAATGAAAAAAAAAAAATAAAATAAAAAAATTTAAAAAAAAATATAAAAAAAAACCAAAAATTATATATAAAAAAAAATAAAAAAAAAAATACAAAAAAAGTTAAACAAAAAAAAAAAATTCAAAAAAATTCAAAAAAAAAAAAATCAAAAATAAAGAAAATAAGATAAAATAACTTAAAATAAATTAAACTAAGTCAAATTAAATGTTACTCTACATGTTCACTACTTCTTCTCTGCAGTTAACTCCCATCAATATATGTACTCACCTGTTTACACTCACGTACACGAACACGTATGCCTCACACTTACTCGATTGCGAACATACTTTTAGCCAGACTTACGTGGCACACGTGCTTCTTAGCATCATTTCAAATGCCATCACATATGTTCGGTAGTCTAAGGTTTTGAGCTGCTACTCTATGGCTATGGCATTGCAACTGTCATTATTTTGTATCTATTACGAGCTCGTTCCTCTTCTCCTTCTAGCCTTGTTTGGTTGCAATAATTTTTGGCTTTGACTTTAGCTTTAGCGTGCTTTGCTTCGTTTATTTATTTTTATAATCGTACGTGTTTGTGCGCTGCACACTCTTTTTTTTCATCTTTGTCTTTGACTTAACTACGACTTGTTGTCTATAGTTACTCTTTTGCCAAGTGCAAGTAGCATAGCTTCAACGCCTGCACGTATGCAATGTGTAATGCATGCATGTTGTTGAGTTGTTGTTGTTTGTTGCCTTGCTAAATTTATTAACGCCACGCCCATTGCCACATGCACTCACTTTATTCACTTATGGTTGGTTAAGCAACGACTGCCACATTTGTAAGAAAATGTTTTCAAGAAATTTTCTTCCGTTAGATGTTCTTCGGTTTGGTTGCACGCGCCGAAACGACGTGTGTTGTGCACAGAGGCTGTGTTCACTTTTTTGGGATTTTTTTTGGCACTCTACTTATACCGCCTCTGCAATTTTGGCATTGTCGGTGCTTGGTAATTTCTTATTTATGTTTTTTTTTCTTACATAAATCTCTCCTGCATTTCGGCACAACTATACTCAGCTGTGTTTAACATTAAGTTAAAATTAAAATAAATAAAATTGCATATAAATAACACACCGCCAAACATAGGTGGGAATTACAAAACCGACACTGACAACTGCGCTCACATATGTCAGTACAACGTTCGACAGTAAAAAGTTCCCCCTCAAACAGAACGGACGTGTAAAAATGCAATGTATGCAATGATATATTGTTAGGTTTAATAAAATAAAATAAAATAAAATAAAATAAAATGAAATGAAATAAAATAAAATAAAATAAAATAAAATAAAATAAAATAAAATAAAATAAAATAAAATAAAATAAAATAAAATAAAATAAAATAAAATAAAATAAAATAAAATAAAATAAAATAAAATAAAATAAAATAAAATAAAATAAAATAAAATAAAATAAAATAAAATAAAATAAAATAAAATAAAATAAAATAAAATAAAATAAAATAAAATAAAATAAAATAAAATAAAATAAAATAAAATAAAATAAAATAAAATAAAATAAAATAAAATAAAATAAAATAAAATAAAATAAAATAAAATAAAATAAAATAAAATAAAATAAAATAAAATAAAATAAAATAAAATAAAATAAAATAAAATAAAATAAAATAAAATAAAATAAAATAAAATAAAATAAAATAAAATAAAATAAAATAAAATAAAATAAAATAAAATAAAATAAAATAAAATAAAATAAAATAAAATAAAATAAAATAAAATAAAATAAAATAAAATAAAATAAAATAAAATAAAATAAAATAAAATAAAATAAAATAAAATAAAATAAAATAAAATAAAATAAAATAAAATAAAATAAAATAAAATAAAATAAAATAAAATAAAATAAAATAAAATAAAATAAAATAAAATAAAATAAAATAAAATAAAATAAAATAAAATAAAATAAAATAAAATAAAATAAAATAAAATAATATAAAATAAAATAAAATAAAATATAATAAAATAAAATAAAATAAAATAAAGTAAAATAAAATAAAATAAAATAAAATAAAATAAAATAAAATAAAATAAAATAAAATAAAATAAAATAAAATAAAATAAAATAAAATAAAATAAAATAAAATAAAATAAAATAAAATAAAATAAAATAAAATAAAATAAAATAAAATAAAATAAAATAAAATAAAAAAATAAAATAAAATAAAATAAAATAAAATAAAATAAAATAAAATAAAATAAAATAAAATAAAATAAAATAAAATAAAATAAAATAAAATAAAATAAAATAAAATAAAATAAACTAAAATAAAATAAAATAAAATAAAATAAAAATAAAATAAAAATAAAATAAAATAAAATAAAATAAAATAAAATAAAATAAAATAAAATAAAATAAAATAAAATAAAATAAAATAAAATAAAATAAAATAAAATAAAATAAAATAAAATAAAATAAAATAAAATAAAATAAAATAAAATAAAATAAAATAAAATAAAATAAAATAAAATAAAATAAAATAAAATAAAATAAAATAAAATAAAATAAAATAAAATAAAATAAAATAAAATAAAATAAAATAAAATAAAATAAAATAAAATAAAATAAAATAAAATAAAATAAAATAAAATAAAATAAAATAAAATAGAATATAATAATAGGAAATAAAATTATAGAAAATAGAAAAAAATAAGAAAAGATAAGAAATAGAAAAAAAGTTATATGAAATAAAATAAAATTGCCCAGGCGCACAGCGGAGTATACTATGTATATGTACCAATACATGCTTTTTTCATTTCTTTCATGCTTTTTTCATTTCTTTTTATTTTGTTTTAATTTTTTCCCTCATTTTACGTTGATAGATTTTAATTTTATGATCCTCGAGTACACTTTTATCTTATTTTATTACGTTCACTGTAACGAGTCGGCTTCTTGCGTTTGCTTGAGCCTGCGGATTTTAAGTGCGTCTTGCCACTATCCTCTCTCCCACGTCACTCGCATACATGTACTCCTATAGCTAGTACCCTTTCTCTCGCATTGCACACTTTTATTTTGCTATGTTGCACTTGTGCCTTCATGGCATAGCGATTTTTATGGTTCAGCGCATATTTAAGATTTTTCTCAAAAATTATCACCGGGAGCAAGCTTTACGACATACCGAAATTGCTCTTGAAGGCGCAGCAAAATACTTGTGTAATAAAGACAAACGGAATTGGTTGCGCAATTTCGCGTAAGTACTTGCGCAATGCTCTAGGCCTGCTTCAATGCCATTTTTCAAATTCAATTAGCGTAAATAAATAATTTAATTCGAGGAAAAATGCGTTAAAATTTCTTGGAAAGGATACTTAAAATTGAATTAAATTAATTTTATTTGAAATTTATATTAAATAGTTATTTAGCAGGGGTTTACTGGAGGTAAGATATATACATATAGCTAAATCGAGCGTTGAAAATTTAAGCTTGAAATCAAAGCAAATAAAACAAAATAAACTAAATGAAATTAAATATAATAAAACAAAAGAAAAAAAAATAAAAAATAATAAAATAAAATAATATAACAAAAAACAAAGAAAAAAGCAAAAATTAAAAAATAAATAATAAAAAAAAATTGAAAATAATACAATAAATACAAAAAAAAAAAAATAATAAAAAGAAAAAAAAAGATACAAAAAAAAAATAAATTGGAGATAATAAAAAATAAAATAAAGAAAAAAAAAATTAAAATAGCAAAAAAACTGTTATTAAAAATACAAAAAAAAAATGAAAAAAAAAATAGAAAAAATAAATGAAATAAAAAAACAAGAAATTAAAATAACAAAAAAAAAAAAAATACAAAAAAAAAATTTAAGAAATTAAGAAAGAAATAAACAAATTGAAAGCAAGAAAGTATCATAAAAAATCAAAAAATATAGTAAAATAAATAAATTTCAAGAAATTTGTTTTTGTTTATTCTATCAACACGAGTTGGATGTTCTTGAAGGACTATCTAGGGCTTCATTTCCATAGATTAAAGTATGTACTATAGGCACATAACTTTATATCTGGATCACCAAAGAAAAAATATTTTAGTGCAATTCTTTTATCTAATCTCCTTCCCAGGAAAACCACCGCTCCTCATATCTCCTCAGAGATATCCTTTATATCCTTTATAAACTTAAGCAATAAACGAACCAAGGAAGTTGCAACTTTTAACATTTTAACGGCGAATGCCATTGGCAACATGCAACCAACAAAGATAATATAACCGTTAAAGAAAGAACCAAAAAGCAAGGCAACAATCAAGGAAAGTGGATTGGGATATTTTAGAGAGTATGAAAGCTTTGTGAACCTCGATATCTTTGTAAATATTTCTTGTATAACTATATTTAGTTTAAGAAGAACACGGCTGCAAGCTATTGTCTTGACAACTTTACTAAGCACAAAAAAGTCTGTTCTTAGATTAATATATATAAATATTTTAGGCATTTAATTAGTGACAGAGACAAAGAGAGTTAAAGATTTTAATAAACTTGTAAAAAGCTGTAATATTGCTCTCACTAGAAAGATGATATCAAAAGAATGTCCAAAGGGGCAGTTGTTTAGATGACTACCTGTCGAGGCTGACTGAAAAAAAAAAAAAAAAAATTAAATAAAAGATAAAAAAATAAAATAAAATATAAAAGGGCAAAAAAAATAAAATAAAATGAAAAATAGCAAAAAAAAAAAAAAGTAACAAAAATAAATAAAAAAATAAAGAAAAAAAACAAAGCTAAAAAATTTAAACGAAATAGAGTAAAAAAAAAAAATAAAATAAAAAAAAAATAAAAAAAAATAAAACAAAAACGAAAAAAAGATAAAAAACAATAAGAATTAAAATAAAAAATACACAAAATTAACAACATAACAAAAAAAAAAAAAAAAAAAAAATTGAAAAAAATAAAGTAAAAAAAATTAAATAAAATAAAATGAAATAAAAATTGAAAAAAAAAAAAACCAAAAAAATAAAAAAATATAAAGTAAAATAAAATAGGTTAAACTAAATTAAAATAAAATAAGATAAGTCAATATGAAATGAAATATATATAGAATATAGAATAAATAATATTTTATGTTATTTTTTCAATTTAATTTTATTTTGATTTATTTTATTTTATAAGATAAGTAAAAAAAAAATGAAAAAATTAACCAAATTGATATTTTGGTTTATTTTGCAACCCATGGCAAAATATTACAGCTCTAATTTCATGGAAGCATAACGCAGCCATAACCGCCTGGCAACGAAGCGGGTAAGCTACCTTCATACTCAAGCTCGAGTATTTCGGCTAATTTTGATCAGCTGTTTAGTTGCATGAAAGAATGTTGGACGATATAAAAAAGTAAGAAACGCCAATAAAACGAGTGGATAATAAAAACTTCCCATACTTTTAGGCGCAAAGAAATATGAGTGGCGCAAAAAAGGGTCAATTACGGTAGTTTCGATAAAGGTGTCCAACGAAAATAAACAATAAAAGTGTGACCCTAAATAAAATGATACGCTGAATAAATTTTTCTTATGCATTTTTAAGCCTTTTTTGCTTCACTTCTTTCTTTATACCCGACTAATTTACCATTCATTACGCTCGCTGACTTTTTGTTGGCATTTAATCGTTTTCTTTCGTTTTCGCAGTCTACTTGTAGGCGTTTAGCTTTTTTTTTATTCTTTATTGCATATTTTAGTGGCATATAAAATACGGTAATAATTTCAATTGAAATTATTAAATGAATTAATTGTGCTGTTAAAATGGGTTACGCTGTGTTGGGTGTTCTTTGTTGAGACTATATCGACTGGTGCTTTATGAAGTGCGCCTAAAAGGGGGTGTGGGTGATGTGGCAGCTGTTACGCGTTGTAATAAATATACCCATAACAATAATTGTTATTTTATTTAATTGTTTTTAGGTAGAAATGCATAAAGAATTGGTATTATGAAAAAATTGTTTGTACAGTAGAAGGAGCAAAGCGCCAGCTTAAGAGGGCTAACGGGACGGGAAGAATTTGTGTTTATGTCGCTTCAGCATACAGATATTAAATCGTTATGGGATGACCGGCTGATTTTCAGCATTTAGTTGAAGAATGGCATGATTGACTTTTTGACTTAAGTAAAAAAAAAAGAACCGAAAGGAAGTAGGGTGGATTAATCGAAAGTTCGGCTAACGAAGATTTGTGGGCCACAGACAATTTCAAGAAGTATCGAATAACTCAAAAATATCTTGTATAGCAAATGGTTAGAGAACTTAAAAGAGGCTTTTAAGAGCTTTGGCGATGGTACACATTTGTATAAAGCTATTTTTTTTATAAAGGCTCGCATGCAACCATATACATAAATCGTATTCCCCAAAGCAGATTTTTTTAAGCTGAAGGCTTATATGTAGAAGTTTTTGAAAGCTTTCACTCTGGTATTGATTTCTCTCAAGCTTTGTTTATAGCAGAAAGCTCGCTGAGTTCCAAGATTATAGACGTCTATTGAAAAAAAGGTCCTGAAGAAAGAACGAAAATAAACTACAATTCAAAAACCTTTGAGAAGCTTTTAAGAGCTTTTTCTACACAACTCAAAAAGTATTTCCAAACGAACAATTGAAAAACTTTAAAAGTCTCTTCGATAAACCTTTGAAGTGTATTTTGTATAAGCTTTCCGTTGCAATGTAAAACAGTAGCTTTTAAGAGTTTATCTCGTTTAAACTAATTTACTACATCAGTTTCACTAGATTTACTTTTGTACTTCACTAAAGAAGCTTTTTCAAGTAAAAAGTGTCTAAAATGTAAGTCCAGAAAAACCGTTTCAAACGTAAACGTATTTTTTAAGGGCCTAGATACAAAAGATTTTAAGAGCTTTCACGCCACAAAAAAATGTTAAATAACAAAAAAAAAATTGTTAAATAACAATTGCAATGATGGAAAAGTTTTAAAGCTTTAAAAGCTTCCACTTTAGTAAAAATGAGTTTAATACTTGAGTTTTCTTGTAAACATATTCGAGATTTACTTTCGTTCTGTATTACCAGAGCTTTTAAGCTTTTAAATACAAAGTGATATCAACTCACTGTCATACAGCAGCTTTTAAGAGCTTTCAAAACAGCTTTTAAAAGCTTTCACTGTTCTATAAAAGATTTTCACCTAAACGCCTTAAAGAGCTTTTACTCAAGTATAAACGAACCTGCTACTTTGGTTGGCATCCATTTAAATTTAAATTTAATTTGCTCTATTAGTGGCAACTTAAATTCGAATTCGCGAAAGCGGAAATTTCTGCTAATCAAATTTAATTTCAACATTTTCTAAATTACACCAAAAAGCACTCAAAAGAATCGTTGCAACTTTCAAATCACTAACTTACCATTGCCACTTAAGTCACATAAGAATTTAGTTAAATGCAATTTGAGGTAATTTTTTGCATCTAACGCTGAAAAAGAGCTTTCTGCTCACGCTTTAGCTGGTAGACGCTGACTTTGCACTGATAAGACACAAATTAAATTAATTGCATACTTTTGTGCGGTGGCGCGAGGAAGCGGGGGAGGAAGAGGAAGAAGAGTAGTTGCATTGGAGTCATTGCAATCGTTTGAAGACGAATACTGCAGTTGTGGTGAGTGCTAATAAAGAAAAAATAATAAAATTTTAAAAGCTAAAGCGAAAGATATAGCAAAAAGCAATAGATTTTTCTGTACATGTTTGTATAAGTGTGTGAGTGCAGCGACGAGTACGTGCTTGTGTTGTGGTGAGTGCACGTTTAAATCTAATTATTTTAATTATACGTTTGTGCTGCGCAAAAACCAGCAAAAAGAATAAGACGACACGCACAAAAATCTGGATATACCAGAAACTGTTTAAAAAGTTTCTAAGAAATGATAAGGCTGTAAAAAAATTACATAGAACTTTGAAAGGAGACAACCAAAAAAATGCAATATTTTTAAAATTTTTATATTAAAATTTTGAAACTAATTTAAAATTTTTAATCAAAATTTCATTTGATCTTCTGTATGTTCTTATCTGCATATGAAACAAATTACACGTAAAAAAAAACATTTTTCCTTTACCTACGAAACTTTTTAATTTTCTGCGCCACTTGTGCTATAAAATGCGCTCGAGCGTTGAAAACTATAGAAAAAACAAATTTAAATAAAGCTCGCTCATACACAAAATTTAATGAGTGGAATGCATTGGACGCTTGGGAAAAATGAGATACATTCCGGAGGCTGGCGCACGGTATGCAATATTTGTTGAGATAGCACGTTTAATATGCGCCGAGAAATTGTAATATCCGCCACATTGCACAAGCTGGCGTTGCATTTGCGCCTAAAAGTATGCTGTACGACGCAGTCAAGCGTGCAATACCGGCAACAGACAATAACAGCTAGCGGAGAAGTGAGATAAGGTGAAATGTTGTAAAGGATCCAGATAGAGAAAAAGGGGCAGCGGTGGATTCTTTGAAGCTTGTGTATTTGAGAGATTTTCAAAAGGTTGCTGAAGCTTTCAAAAAAACTGTGCTTATACAAAGTTTTAAAATAATTCTGTGTGTTTCAAAAGCTTTTGGAATATTTTATTTATATGCAAAATGGAAAAATTGTAAAAAAAATTAAGGTGTACAAAAATAGTGCAGTTGAACAAACTCCTGTATGCGAAAACCTAAAGCAAGAGCTTTTCAAAAAGCTTTCGTAAAAAAATAGTACAGTAGAACAAAATCAAGTATAAGAAAGCTGACAACAAGAGCTTTAAAAAAGATCTCGAAAGCTTCTGTAAAAAAAATAGAACTTGACCGAGCTCACGTCTAAAATGACAGGCGATAAAAGCAAGCTGAGAGAGATAAGAAATAATAAGTCTAGGGAGAAGTGCCTAAATCAAGATGTTAAGTGAAGGTAGATTTGAAAACAAGTTAAAGATAAAAAAATCTAAAAAAATTATTCACACAGCTTTCTAGAGCTAGAGCTTTCACAAAAGTTTCAAGACGTTTTCAAAAAATTCTTTGAAGTGCGCTGATCTTGACATTATGGCACGGAGTGTGATAAGCCGAAAAGCTTTATCAGATTAGGAAAAGCTTTTAAAACTTTTTTTTTTAAATATCAGGGAACATTTCAACTAGTGAGCAGTGTGGTAGATGAAAAAACGTATAAACAGAAAGTTTTCAAAAAGCTTTCTTCAGCTTTCACTAATGTTTTAAAGCTTTTTATAAAAATGTCAAAGAACAATTTAAGTAGTTATCAGTGTGGAAGTACGGAGAAAAAATGTGTAAGTAGGAAGTTTTTTAAAGCTAACTTGAGCATGAGCTTTAAAAAAAATTTCAAAATGATGTCATAAATTTAAAATATGCGGATTTTTCCAGTATAGGGCGGAATGAAAAACTTTATTATATCAGAAAAAGCTTTTCAAATCTTTTTATAAAATTATGCAACACATAAATTGAAGAAACTTTAATAGGTCTGATCATACAAAAGTTTGCTACTAAAAGAACTTTCGTAACAAATATAATAACCTAACAGCAAAAGTTCTTAGAGAGCTTTAAGGGAAAATTTATGGTTTTGGTAGAAAAGAGGCTGTAACAGAAAAATCGGTGCAGTTTTAAATGTTTCTGATATTTTAGTACATAAATAATTGTTTTGTTAGTCCACAAAAGTTGACAGTAAAAGCTAATTTAAAAGCTTCTAAGAAAGGCTTTTATGTAGATATCGAAAAAGATGCCGCGTAAAAGTTGAGAGTTACTAAAACTGGTGTGTAGTAAAATATGTAATTCTTTACAATATCTTGATTGCATCAGTGAACTTTGTAACGCGCGTAAAGCACTCTCAGCTATCTTGACCTTTTCTAACAATAATGGTATTTTTACGGTTAGGATTTCCTTTCTAGCTTCATTAAGTTTAATGCGAAACGGCTGTTCACATTAAAAGTGACACTTTTGCAGGCTATATTCATTACGATAACCGAAGCAGACATGACGGAATGAGATTTTTCTTCAAGGAAATAATGCCTAAAAGTATGCTACAGCTTAAAAACCAGCTTTGTTTCAGGATATCAATGTTTTTTTTTTTTGTTTTTGAAATTTTTATGCGCATAGCTAAGTTTAAGCATACTTTTTGGAGTATTTTTTCAACTTTTAGTCGTATCCTAAAATTTTGCATTTTAATTTTTATTCCTTTTTGCCATGCTTATTAAACGCGCTTGAGTGCATTTTTTTATGCGTACGTGCGTTAAGTTTAATGTTTTAATTTCAATCCGTTTGCTTTGTTTCAACACCAAAATGCTTTGAACTTTTGCAACCAAGCGCTCAAGCGTCTCAAATTATTTGCAGCTGGTGACATTTTGCGTGTAAAAATTTAAATTGATTTCCGTTTGAAATTGCGCTTTTGCGTTGAAGCGCAATAATTTTTGAACGATTTTTTTTTGGAACTTTTTTTTACAATTGCTAAGGCAAGTCGGTAAATTGAATTTAATGAAATAATTGCAACATCTTGTTGGACAGCAAATGCGAACACAAATGTGGCTTACATTAATGCAAATTTATTTTTAGGTTTTTTTTTTTTTTAGTTTGAGTTAAAAAAGGCACAAATGATGTGTGTCCAATTAAAAAAATTTCGCTATAATATAGTACAACAAATAGCACGTCCATGTTGGTGGTGTGGACCGTGGTGGTGTGGTGGGCCGTGGTGAGGCGGTCCGTGATGGTGTGGTGGGCCATGATGATGAGGGGGTCCATGATGCGGTGGCCCATGATGTGGTGGTGGGCCGTGGTGATGCGGTGGCCCATGATGGTGATGGGGTGGCGACATTCCTCCAATATTTCACTACGTTAATGCTTTTTAAATTTTGTTATTAAAAACTAAATATGTTACTTTTATTAAATGCTTCTTGATCCACCTCTATTTGTCTACTAAATCCGTCAGCCCCTATTTGCTAATAAATGCTTGTAGATTGTAAATTTATGTATATGGTTATCAGCGTTTTTACACACTTCAAACATTCAATTTTTTACTTAACTAGATTATTTATTTATAACGATTGAGCATTTATGATATTTAGCTTCAATATGCGATATCTTATCTCCAGGTAACGGTACTTTTAGTTAGTACTTGTCTATCGCACTCTCACCAGTGTGGCATTTTTTGAGCAGTGCTGCCAACACTGAAAAAAATTGGGTAATTTTTTTGGTAAAGGTGAGTGTTGAACTTAAATTGATTTGACTAAAGCAAAAAAAAAAAAAAAGAAAAAATCAACGGCGGGTATAAGTTCAAACTATTTCAAGATCCATCTGAAAGTGTATATCAATAATGCCCTATTCCAGAATTTTCTTGTACAACCCCTTACCTGATCATGAGTTTTAAAAAGTCATATCTCTATGAAACCCCAATACATTTTCATCTGAAATAAGGAGCTTCCAAATCAAATTTTGAAATAGGGAATTTTTAAAAAAATATTCTGGGATAGGCTGCTCTTCAGTCAAGTTTTGAAGTAGAACACTTATGGAAAAATCTGAGATATTGCGTTCTTGAGAAATATTTTTTTGTAGGTCCACACAACCTTCACAAATAGCTTTAATAAAAGGTTTCGATAAAAAAAGTTCCCAATTTAGTTTTTTTTCTCCCAATTTTGAGCTGAAACGCTATGTAGGCAACACTAACATTCTTACTAAGAACTTTTTTATATTTCTCTAAAGCTGTTATGGGTGCAAATTATGTGACTCATCTTTATCGCCTCTTGAGCAAGATAAAGATGACTAATAAGTTGAATTGAATGTTAAAGACCAGACAATTTATGATTTGACAAACAATGGTGATTTATCGGTCTTTCCATGTCAAATCGTCAAAAGTTTGGAATCAGCCTTAAAATCTAAATTTGTTTTTTTTTTTCAAAAGTTATGCAACAAAAAATTTCATGTGTTTTACATTTTGTTTTGTTTTCACACATTACTTCTACGATATTTCGGAAACTGCTAAAAAAAAAAAATAGAAAAAAAATAAAAATTAACTAAAAAAAATTAAAATAATATAAAATAAAATATAGTAAAATAAAATAAAAAAACTAAATAAAAAAAATAAAAAAAAATAAAAAAATATAAAAAAATGAAAAAAAAAAAATTATTAAAACAAAGTGTAATAAAAAAAAATAAAAAAATAAGGTTAAATGAAGTAAAATTAAAAGAAAAATCATTAAAAATAAATAAATACAGGAAAAAAAAATTAAATTAAATAAAACCAACCGAAATAACATAAAACAAAATTAAAAATAAATTTAAGTAAAGTAAAAAAAAAAAAAATAAAGCAAAAAATAAAAAAAATTAAAAAAGATAAAATGAAATAATATAAAATAAATGTAAAATATAATAAAATAAAATAAAATAAAAAAAATAAAAAAATAAAATGAAATAATATAAAATAAATGTAAAATTTAATAAAAAAAATAAAAAACAAATAAAAAAAAATAAAATAAATAAATTAAAAAAAAAAATAAAATAAAACAAAATACATTTATAAAAACAAAAAAATAAAATAAGAAAAATTAAATAAAATAAAAAATTGAATGAAATAAAATAAAATAGAATAAAATAAAAAAAATAAAATAAAGTAAAACATAGAATAACGCAAAATAAAGAAATAAAATAAAATTAAAATAAATAATATAAAATAAAATAAAATGAAATAAAATAAAATAAAATAAAATAAAATAAAATAAAATAAAATAAAATAAAATAAAATAAAATAAAATAAAATAAAATAAAATAAAATAAAATAAAATAAAATAAAATAAAATAAAATAAAATAAAATACAAAAAAAAAATAAAACTACAAAAAAAAAAAAAAAAAAATAAACAAGAAAAAAAAAAAAAAAAAAATAAAAAAAATTAAATAAAATAAAATTAATATTATAAAAAAAAAAAATAACAATAAATAAAAAAAATAATCAAGTAAAATGAAAAAATTAAAAAAAAAAAAAACAAAATTAAATAAAATATTGTTGCTTTGTTAATTTAAGGTCGATATAATTTAAAAAATAATAACAATATCCAAGTTTTGACACAACACGTTTTTCGAATAGTGCCCTCAAAGCTACAATAATCATATACCAATGATTTACCACTCATAAAAATCATTCAAATCTTTAATACTCAATCCCCAATAGTACTTCAATCCCGAACTTTAATCAAACCAAAAAAACCACAAAAGTACAGCATTCAAATCAAAGCAACCCTGGCACGTACAAAACTGTAACTGAACGCCCACAAACGCTAAGTATGTTAACGAACACGCCCCCTCATTTACGATTACATCAAAAGATACTTAAGCGGCTAGCCATCACAGGACGGTGAGAGGTTGGAGGACTTAGTAAAAATCAAATATATAAAGTGAAATAATTAAAAATCCCTGTTGGCAAATTAAAGCCGCTTAAGTTGTATGTGGCAGTCAAGCAGACAAGGAAGCACAACAAACAAAAAAAAAAAAACAAGCGAGGAAAGCTCAACCACCAAGTAGAAGAAGCGCAAACTGATGGTGCGAGGAGACTAAGGAGGACTTAGAGCAACTAAACAGACCAATGTAGAATCAAAGAAAACAGTCGAAATAACCGATACCCACAAAAAGACAATAAAATTGCAACGTGCGACCGAGGATGTGAAGCTAAGAAGCGATGATGGGATTTATTTGGCGCATACGAAGGAAGCGGGAAGGGATTTTGGTTGTGCGGCTTTGCTATGGCGCAATTCATTTTCGACTTGCGAAACAAAAAAAGTCAAATACTACTAAATACTTTTACTGTCACTGCTACTTTTATACGTTTATTTTTTAAGATTAACTATCTCCATTATTTGATTTTTTTTATTATTTCCTACAGCTCAATGTAATTTTGCCTTTGTGACGAGCAAAATCCAGCCAGGATAATTATAAAATAGAAATAAATCCTTAGTGTTGAGATTAACGAACGAGACAATAAAATATCTGCCGAGATATATATTTACGAGTATCTGAAGATAGCTGGAAATGAGCTAGTGCTAGATAGTAAAAACGAGAAGTGGTAGAAATGGCGAAGAAAAAAAAATTTGGTAAAGAACATTTTAAATAGTCGAATGCTGGTAGGGAAGACATTAATAACCAACTGCTAAGTAAAAAATAGTGCAAAATAATGGCGTATATTTGGTAGTAAATGTAGCTAAATTAGTATTAAAAGTGGTTAATCATCGTGGTGTTTGGCTATAAAT
The DNA here is from genome assembly GCA_964058755.1 of Campiglossa producta. NCBI lineage: Eukaryota > Metazoa > Arthropoda > Insecta > Diptera > Tephritidae > Campiglossa > Campiglossa producta. The sequence continues at coordinate 6,723,605 of CAXKVI010000004.1, read as the reverse complement.
TGCGTCAAGCTAAGCTGGAGAAATAAATTAGGAAGTTGTTGTTTTTGTTATTTAATCATTGACTAAGAGTTTTACTTCCACATAACTATAAGATAAAGAAAAAAAATTGTAAATAAAATAAATTAAAATAAAAAAAATAAAAATTCATTTTTAATTTTTATTTTTATTTTATTTTAATTTATTTTATTAATTTTATTTAATTTTTTTATTTTATTTTTTTTTGTTTTACTTTATTTTATTTTATTTATTTTATTAAAAAATAAAATAAAACAAAATAAAATGAAAAGACATTAAACAAAAAAATATAAAATAAAACAAATTAAAAAAAAAAACAAAATAAAAAAAATAAAAAAAGTAAAAAAAAACAAAAAAAAAAAAATTAAATAAAATAAAATGAAGTGAAATAAGATAAAATAAAATAAAATCAAAATATAAAATAAAATAAAGTGAAATAAAAAAATAAAATGAATAAAAAAAATAAAAAGAAAAGTGAAATAAAAAAAATTAAATGACATAAAACAAACAAAATAAAATAAAATAAAATAAAATAAAATAAAATAAAATAAAATAAAATAAAATAAAATAAAATAAAATAAAATAAAATAAAATAAAATAAAATAAAATAAAATAAAATAAAACAAAATAAAATAAAATAAAATAAAATAAAATAAAATAAAATAAAATAAAATAAAATAAAATAAAATAAAATAAAATAAAATAAAATAAAATAAAATAAAATAAAATAAAATAAAATAAAATAAAATAAAATAAAATAAAATAAAATAAAATAAAATAAAATAAAATAAAATAAAATAAAATAAAATAAAATAAAATAAAATAAAATAAAATAAAATAAAATAAAATAAAATAAAATAAAATAAAATAAAATAAAATAAAATAAAATAAAATAAAAAAAAATAAAATAAAATAAAATAAAAAAAAAATAAAAAAAAAATAAAAAAAAAATAATATAAAAAAATAAAAAAAAATAAAAAAAAAATAAAATAAAATAAAATAATATTAAAATAATATATATAGTATAAGGACCGATGGTCGTCTTTTCTTGCCCCGTCCATCGTATTTCCTGCAGGGCGGTGATGTCGGCCTTTGCGCCTACGAGGACATCAACCAGTCGGGCAGCGGTAACGTCCCTTGAAAGGGTCCGGACATTCCCGGTACATGCCCTAATATCCATATCATTATGCCTTATTCGTTTTGCCGGGTCGTCAACATTAAAGGGGGTTCTCATCCGAGGCTTTGGTACATTAGTTTTCATTAGAATTAAGTTTTTTACGTGGCAAGTCCCAAACCCAGCTCACAACCCGTTTTGGGGTTTTTGGAAAATATTTGCTTCAAGACAGACGCCCGCTTGCAGCCGCACCTCATGGTGAACAGAGGCTGCGCAAAAGACCTCGGTGAGCCCTTAAACCAAGTATAAAATAAAATAATAAAAAATAAATAATAAAATAAAATTAACTAAACAAAATTAAAATAAAATATTTCACACTACATTTATTTAAAAGACTTTCTCCGTTTCTCCAGAATTTCCCAAGAGTAACGTTATCTTTGCATAAATTATGTCCGTTCTGTTTTTAACTCACTCCGCCCTTAAACATTTCTAATCCAGTGCAAAGTATACCACATTTAGTATTTATTCGTGTTTGCAAATCTTGCACATAATTATTTGTCTTGAGTGTCGTCTTAATCTCCTGAAAGACAAATTTAGCTTTTAGTGTTACTGCGAAGTTAATTTTTTTAATTCCTTTAAAAAATTTGCTACAAAGTTTTTCTTATTAAGTCAGCTAGAACATGGTTAGCTACTTAGAACAAGCGAGAATTACACTTTGGATTATTTTCTGTTTACCTTCACAGTGATTTAAGCTTTTGTTGCTGAGTAGAAAATGCATAAAAATCTGCATGGGAAACAAATAAAGGCGCTTGGTAGGTTTTTTATTTAAATTTATATCTCGAGATGTTTTTTTTTTGCTTTTGTCAATGTTTTTTTAGCTGAATGTTACTTTAATTGCAAAATGCTGTAATTTCTTAAGCCAGAACTACTTTTATATGTAGCGATAATTTCTTTGTTTCTTCGTAGAATTTTTTATGAAAAAGTTTTGTTTTTCGTTTACAGCTTTTTTAGAAATGATTGAGGGGAGCATAAGAAATCACTTGGACACCAATTTGCCTTTTGAGTCCACGAGAGCGTAATTTTATGCTAATTTCGTGATTAGAGTTCGGATCACATGCAGAAAAACAGCACCTAAAATTATGTACTGAAATAAAGAAAAATAAAATAAAAAAATAATGAAATAAAAAAAAAAAATAATGAAAAAAATAAAATAAAATAAAAAAATAAATTAAAATAAAAAAATTAAAATGAAATAAAATAAATTACAAGAAAAATTAAAAAGAATAGTGAAATAAAATAAAGTAATATAAAATAAAATAAAATAAAATAAAATAAAAAAAATTAAATAAAAATAAATAAAATTAAAAAAATAAATTAAAAAAGTAATGAAATAAAAAAAAAATAATGAAATAAACTAAAATAAAATAAAATAAAAATGAAATAAAATAAAATAAAATAAAATAAAATAAAATAAAATAAAATAAAATAAAATAAAATAAAATAAAATAAAATAAAATAAAATAAAATAAAATAAAATAAAATAAAATAAAATAAAATAAAATAAAATAAAATAAAAATAAAATAAAATAAAATAAAATAAAATAAAATAAAATAAAATAAAATAAAATAAAATAAAATAAAATAAAATAAAATAAAATAAAATAAAATAAAATAAACTAAAATAAAATAAAATAAAATAAAATAAAATAAAATAAAATAAAATAAAATAAAATAAAATAAAATAAAATAAAATAAAATAAAATAAAATAAAATAAAATAAAATAAAATAAAATAAAATAAAATAAAATAAAATAAAATAAAATAAAATAAAATAAAATAAAATAAAATAAAATAAAATAAAATAAAATAAAATAAAATAAAATAAAATAAAATAAAATAAAATCAAATAAAATAAAATATGTAAAGTACAAAAAAATTAAATTAAATAGAAAAGAAATTAAATAAAAAATATCTGAATATAATATAAAAACAATAAATATTTTTTTTTTGTAGAAAGTACAAATCCAGCCTAAGACCAAAAAAATAAAAAAATGTATAACATTCGATTTAACTCCCTGCAATCGCCCCAATCAAAGAACTCCAACACTGAAGTGCCCATCAAACATACTCTTAGCGCAACTTATAATAATCTATCCACTATATATTGCTCGCTGCACTTAAGGGGCTATAAGTGTATTTATGAGTAGGTTCACAGAGCCAACAATGCCTAATAAAATAGAACAAAAGTCATAAGATATCTCTATAGATTTTCTTCAAGAAGATGTGCTTCTTATTATTGTAGAGACCGTCTTTTTAATTTTATTAAGAAGATTTTCTTTTTAATATTTTAAATGAAAAATAAAATGATATCGCCCTCACCGAGAATCGAACTTACAATTTTCGGAATGATAAACCCAGCTGTTAACCATCAGGCCATCGCTCACTTTTGATTTCTAGCATCTAATTACTGATATGTGTATAGTTGTTAATGTTTCAAAGGAAAATCTTATAAATATATTTAAGAAGATTTCTTTTTAACATTTATAATTAGGAAAAAAAGAGAGAGAATCGAACTTACAATTTTTCGATTGCTAAACCCAGCTGCTAACCATCCGGCCATCGAATACTAATAATTGCCAGCGTCTAACTACACCTTTGTACTAAATGTATAGTTTTTTAATAAGAATTTCTTCTTAAAACCAAAAAGATTTCCTTATCGTTTTTTCTTCGTTTGCACCGTTGCAACTACCGCTTTGCCCAAAAACTGATCATGAAGACAATCTTATTAATTTTATTAGGCATTTTTGGCTCTGTGTTTCTAACTCCCAAAAAGCGTTCACTTCACAAAGTTACCACGTAACGCTGAGCAACTCCGCTGTCGCGTTTCATTACATTTGTCATAATTTTTCATTAGCTTTGTTAATATCAAAAGTCAACAGTGGCATTATCAACCTAATAATTGTTGTTCTGCAGAAAGTTGCTAATGTTGTTGTTGCTGCTGCAGTTATTATTTTTATGCAGAATTAAGTGTACACACCCTGAAGAAAATGTTTGGTTAAATTTCTCAAATGTCTGGAACGTCAACTACTTTGCCTTGTATCTGTATTGGTAGACTTCGCATGAGAAGCGCATATGTTATTTTGAGAGCTTTATCAGCGCTACAAATAGGTATTTAGTTGTATTGGCGACAAGTTGTAAGGACCGTTTTACCGTTGGCTTTTCCTACAGACTACTTACATTCACAATTATAATTACATATGAATATTAGTATTTGTTTTGTACTTGCCTTAGTCATCACACCCCACCAAGTATCCAGCTAACACACGTGCATATTACACAGGTTACCGTGGTCTTAGATAAGTCGTCCACCCTAGCGGAATCTGCAATTCATAAACAACAACAATTTTGCCACACCATACTTCAGCTGCATTGCGCTTATGTAGCATATCTTTAGGCGCTTAACCCATCTCGTTTGTCATGTGGCCTTCTAGCATCCACATATGATCTTTTAATGAGTATTTATGACTTGTGCAGTTGCACAATTAATCTCGGATTTATGGTTTTATGATTTTGTATCAACATGTATGTGGGGGTTGAAGTTATCTAGGTGGGGAGTGTATTTATTAGTACGCGTAATTTCCCGTGAGATTTCAAGTGGTAATGGCAACTGAAGTTTCCGTTTTCAACGTTGAGATTGGAGAATAATGCACGCGAGAGTTTGGCTGGTTTCTCTACGTATTTAATTATGAGTTCTAATAACTAAGTATTACGAGAAATTTCATACCAAATCGTCGCTCGCTTGCCAGACTATCGCTCGTTTCTCTACGATTCACGTATATCCTGGGTTTCCAAAGTACAAGGAAACCCCGGCAATATGCAACGCCATTTTCATGAATGCACAGAGCCAACAATGCCTAATGAAATAGAACAAAAGTCATAAGATATCTCTATAGATTTTCTTCAAGAAGATGTGCTTCTTATTATTGTAGAGACCGTCTTTTTAATTTTATTAAGAAGATTTTCTTTTTAATATTTTAAGTGAAAAATAAAATGAAATCGCCCTCACCGAGAATCGAACTCACAATTTTCGGAATGATAAACCCAGCTGTTAACCATCAGGCCATCGCTCACTTTTGATTTCCAACTTCTAATTACCGATATGTGTAGAGTTGTTAATGTTTCAAAGGAAAATCTTATAAATATATTTAAGAAGATTTCTTTTTAACATTTCTAATTAGGAAAAAAAGAGAGAGAGAATCGAACTTACAATTTTTCGATTGCTAAACCCAGCTGCTAACCATCCGGCCATCGTATACTAATAATTGCCAGCGTCTAACTACACCTTTGTACTAAATGTATAGTTTTTTAATAAGAATGTCTTCTTAAAACCAAAAAGATTTCCTTATCGTTTTTTCTTCGTTTCCACCGTTGCAACTACCGCTTTGCCCAAAAGCTGATCATGAAGACAATCTTATTAATTTTATTAGGCATTTTTGGCTCTGTGTGTGTAGTTTAATCTCTGAAAATTGTGCCAGAAAAACGAATACACATTCATGTCTCTGGCGGAACGAAAATGTTTAAAATTTGAATTTCTATATTTTTAAATATTTTCATTGAGCCAGAAACAAGAATGTATTGCACTGAACCACATACACCATGGCGTATACGTAACAATTTTGCTACACATTAGTGTTTCTGGCCTAACGAAAATTTTAAAAAATATGTAAATTAAATTTAAAAAGAATTTTTTTTGCGCCACAAACCTGAATGTGCTGTAAATTCATGGTCCTGGCACAACAGAAATTTTTACAAAATTTACTTTGGAAATTTTAACAGAGGAATTGAAGGAATATTAACCTAAAACCTATGTATATCAGTGGAAAGAGTATAATGAGAATATAACTTGCAAAAATATATTTATGTCAAAAACTTTCAAATACGATTTCCTAAAATTTTTATTTTAATTCTGACAAGCGAGCCACGAAATGACCCTATAAAGTTCGGAAACTTACCATCTTTATGCCACTTGCTGTTTATAAAAACATTTTTTTTCTCTTTTGAGTAAGTAAATTGATAGCACCGAGCTCGGTCACCCAGGTACTTATATTGAGGACGTCACTGAACAAGTTTTCACAAATGACATATTTTTAGGCGCTGGATTTTGTGTATGCATATGTAAAACTGATCTATAATCTACCTGGGAAACCCTGCTGAAGTTGCCATCTTTTTGTTTTTTTCACTGAAATAAAAGCAACCCACCACTGCCCGTTCTTAACATTCCAGCAATATTTAATCCAGTCTGATTGTAAGCTCAGTAAAAAATATGAAAAACGAAACCCAATCAGACTACCTTTTTATCCTAACTTAATTAGTACAAAAAGCCAAACTAATGCGCTTAGATGAGACAAAATTACATAAATGAATAAAATCAAGTATGTATCTACATTGTTTCAACGACGAAAGCACAGAAAGCTTTTTTATGTAGTCCTGTGCCAAATGACATTTAAACGAGAGGTTTGAATATTAACTGTACTGTAAGTATGTACCAAAAATAACAACTAGCGCTGTCAGATTAGTGGAAAAATAACTTCCTACTCATGTTTTACGCGACTAATAAGAATTTAGCTCTACAATAATAGCGCATGCGCTCTACAAAGATACAACTGTACCTACGATGGTTATTAGTGGAGAGATAGTATGTTTATAAAGCTGGTGCTTGATCTCCTCTTCTTAATTTTTGTTGTTGTAATTTTTCTGATTCTTTGTTTTAAGCCTTCTAGCAGACAAACAAATCCGTTTAGCAAAGTTGGCTTCGCGAATGCTGGAAAAATTACAAAGCTAGCCAGACAATTGCCTAATGATTAAATCCACTTGTCGTTGCTTGATTGGGCGAAAGGAAAATTGTTGATCCTTCAATGCGTAAAAGTAAATACATATCTACACAATCACACAAGTATAAAGGTGCATATGCATTTGTTCACCTCTTCAGTTATAGCTCTACAGACATACACTCTTTCTCACCTCAACATTAAACGTTAGGCTTTTAATCCTAAAGCTGTGCTACGTTTTGTGCGTCTGATAAGTTTTAATCCCTTTTGCATCCCTATCGGCATCAACATCATACCAATTTCGAACATTTTTAGTTGGTAAATTTATTGCATAAGCTTCATGTGCCCGCTTAACGTAAATCAAAATTTAAGTGTTGATGTGTATTTTTTGATACCTTTTCGATGAAAGCTTGCATGTGTGGGTACTTTCCTCAAATGGCAGTTCAGTTTACTGAAATATTTTCAGAATAAGTGATCTGTATGCACCTTGTAGGAAAATCCTGTTATTAATAAATATTTGTATTGCGTTATTTTGACATATTTGGGTCGTCGGGCCCACTATATGTCGCACCCAATTTTTTGGAACTAAAATAAAATATGTAACATAAAAAAATTAAAAACTTAGAGTAAAATAAAAAAAAACCATAGAATAAAGTTAGAATAGTTAAAAAAATTTTATAATGATAAAAAATAAAAAGTTAAATAAAATATAATAATAAAAAAAAAAAAAATAAAATTAAAAAAAAGCAAAATTATATTAAATGAAGAAAGAAAATTAAAATAAAATAAAACGAAATAAAATAAAGTAAAAAAAAAAATATTAATTTAATTCAAGACCTATCGTTTTCTTATAGGGTAGGCATGCTTTGTGCTCATACGTAGTTGGGGAAAAGTTTAAATTGAAGTTAAATCATTGCAATTAAAATGGAATTTATTGCCATTGCGAATGTGTTTTGTAAATATGCTGGCAGGCATTTAGCTAAATGCAGACAGATACTTAAACGTACGATGAGAGAGAACCAATCTGTTGAGAACGTTTGTAAATGTGTTTTTGTCTCAAAAACGATTTTACTCAGCCTCTGGCATATTTTGTTAAACGGACCTTAGAGAGTGTGATTATGTGAGTGAAAGAAAGAGATGGAGAATTTCGTATAATTATATGTTTGAAAATATATATCTAATTGTTTTTTGACAACTCAGTTTATATGATTTAGAGCTTAATCTATAGCATACTTTTAGGTGCTTTGTTATTGAAAAAAGGCCTCATACCTAGAGTTCGGATTGTATACAAAAAATCACGCCTAAAATTATACACTATGATATTTATAAGAAAAGGCAGTTTCGACTTTACGAGTATGAATTTTTGAAACCAGCCCCCCGATAAAATAAAATGAAATGAAATGAAATGAAATAAAATAAAATAAAATAAAATAAAATAAAATAAAATAAAATAAAATAAAATAAAATAAAATAAAATAAAATAAAATAAAATAAAATAAAATAAAATAAAATAAAATAAAATAAAATAAAATAAAATAAAATAAAATAAAATAAAATAAAATAAAATAAAATAAAATAAAATAAAATAAAATAAAATAAAATAAAATAAAATAAAATAAAATAAAATAAAATAAAATAAAATAAAATAAAATAAAATAAAGTAAAATAAAATAAAATAAAATGAAATAAATTCCATCATGTTCACTAATAATAAAACACAGAATAATTTAAGAAAAATTATTCACAAACGGTCAAAAGTCCACCAAAGTTTCAAATATTCTCAAATTAATGACCACAAACTCATAACATACTTACAATAAAATAAAATAAAATAAAATAAAATAAAATAAAGTTGAATAAATTTTTAAATAAAATTAAACAAAATAATAATAATAATAAATAATTAATAAAAATTATATTAAATTAAACTAAATTAAGTGAAATTAAATTAAATTAAATTAGATTTATTACTTAAATTTAAATAAAATAAAATAATTTAAATTAAATTAATATAACTTAAACTAAATTAAAATAAATTAAATTAAATTAAAATTAACTAAATAAAATAAAATAAAATAAAATAAAATAAAATACAATAAAATAAAATTATATTAAATAAAGTAAAATATAAAAAAAATATAAAATAAAAAAAAAACTAAATGCACGAAAGCAAAAAATAAAAATAAAATAAAAGCAAAAGAAAGCAAAATAAATTAGCAAACAAATTTTTAATCTTAAATTTTGCATAAACTCTCTTTAAAGTCACAAACATTCAAACATATGCCCTAACAACTAGCAGCGACAGACAGGTGGCAACTACTACCGCACAAACAAGCCAAGTCAAAGGACCAGACAGACCGTGAAAAGTTAACAAATTAAATGGTCGCGCTCATTTTATTGACACTCACAAAAACGCAATGCGAAACCAAAAAGTCTGCTGCCTCACCGTCAAAAGAGTTGCCAAGGAGATCGCGCTTACATTCTTACTTGTACAGTAACGTGACAAAAACAACAATGCAAAATGAAAAAGAAATCAGCTCTTCGTTTTTTGTTTGACAACAACCAATAACGGCCAAAAACAATTACCATGTCAACAGCATAGTAACGCGTTGATTGAATTTTGTAACGCTGCGACGAAAGCTTTGGGGCAGCCAGGCACGATTATGATATTGAAAGGGAAAATCTGTGCTACTGGCTTGTGATGGGTTAACGGAGAGGGAACGAACACTAGCATGATAGCTATACTCGTGTGCTTGTAGTTGTTTGTAAGTAATTTCAATTTTCTCCCATTTAACATTGTCATCCTCAACTGTGCGAGTTAAGTGTTGGTATTGTTTCACAAAATCGCTGCATCAATTTTCATTGTCAACATTGAAATATGCGACAAACAAAAGCAAAATTGACGTTTAAATAATATGAATGTGTGTGTGTGTGTGATTCTGTTTGTATGCGGTTGTCAATGCCAACGACAGCATTAAAAGCGTTTTCCATAATTTTCCCATTTTCGTAAAAAGCACGTCCAGCCAAAAGGTTCTTGTTCTTGTTGTTGTAATTGCTATTGTCATTTGTAGTTTCTATGTTGTTGTTGTATTGTTGCCAAATGTTGTGTGCGCTCGTTAATTGTTTTTCGTTGCGCAGTTACGATTCACTCTTAACTCTTCACTATTCACATTGTTATTGTATTTCAGTTAATTGTTTGTAATATGATAAGAGACACAATAATGTTCATTCCAGAATTATTCATGGCCCTTCTTCCCATTTTCACCCAGCTCTGCAGCCTTTTGTCCTTTCTTCCCAGCAATGACATGCATGATAGTCACCTGTCCGCCATTATGGACATTCACTCAGCCATCAGTCAATTTCATTCTTTCATTTATATTCACCCCCCATGAAGGACAATGGGCCAAAAATTGTAATAAAACAAAATTAAATTAAATACGATAAAATAATATAAAAAAAATTATTTAAATTGAAATAAAATAAAATAAAATAAAATAAAATAACATAATAAAAAATAAAAAATAAAATATAAAATAAATAAAATAAAATAAAATAAAATAAAATAAAATAAAAAATAAAATAAAATAAAATAAAATAAAATAAAATAAAATAAAATAAAATAAAATAAAATAAAATAGAATAAAATAAAATAAAATAAAATAAAATAAAATAAAATAAAATAAAATAGAATAAAATAAAATAAAATAAAATAAAATAAAATAAAATAAAATAAAATAAAATAAAATAAAATAAAATAAAATAAAATAAAATAAAATAAAATAAAATAAAATAAAATAAAATAAAATAAAATAAAATAAAATAAAATAAAATAAAATAAAATAAAATAAAATAAAATAAAATAAAATAAAATAAAATAAAATAAAATAAAATAAAATAAAATAAAATAAAATAAAATAAAATAAAATAAAATAAAATAAAATAAAATAAAATAAAATAGTATAAAAATCCCGAAAATTGCTTCACAATACCGTCGGTATTTACAGCAATAGACTACAAGTCAAAAGCAACAAAGAGTTTAAAATAAAATAAAATAAAATAAAATAAAATAAAAAATAAAATAAAGAAAAAATTAAATAAAATTCAATAAAAATAGTTAGAAAAAAAGAAATAAAATAAAAAATTTGAATAAGATTAAATAAAAAAAAATAAAATAAAACAAAATAAAAGTAAACAAATAAAACGGCAAATAAAAATAAACTTCAATAAAAAAAAATAAAAATAATTGATATCAAATTAACTTTTTGACCATCACATTAACTCGCTTGTCCCACAGTACATTGCCTCACTCATTAATATAGATACACTTCGCTTAATTCATTTGCCCTCAGCTATCGGCCTTTAGTAGATACTTTAACTAACAGCATCTCATTTGGTATTCGGGCTATTAAACACTTTCACATTTCAGATAATGCATATTTATGTTAGGCTCGAACTGCGTCAGTGTCAGCATCATAATCAACATCATTATCAGCAAAACATTATTACCGTTGTGTGGTGTTTTAATTTTTTGGGTTGTGAAAAATTGTTTGCAAATTAATTACAGTCACTGAGGAACATTTGCTGCGTCTGCAGTTTTTGTTTGAAAATAGCCATATGGAGTGAGTGGATCCCTGAAAGTTTGTATGTTTGTACTCGAATGTATCTGGAGTGTTTAATGACACTGTTTCATGCTTGAAATTGCTTTTCATTCATACATTGAATTTTACGCATTTCACTTGAACGCTTTTCGGTATACAAAAGAATTCTTTCTGTTTGGAGTGAATTAAGGGCAATTTTGAGGATAAGTTTAGGTTGATTTTAGAACTTATGAGCTAACATGTTTCAAAATTTTTATACCTACTTGATTTGCGTTTTAAAATAAAAGCTTATTTTGATAGTATGAAAAAGTTAGTGTTCTAAACTTTTATGAGCTCTCTAAGCTTTTTGAAGCTTTCTGAAAGCTTGCAAATTACTAAAAAAAAAAAGCTTTAGCACTTGGTCTCCTCGGTTGAACTTCTTTGGCTTGGACCTTGATTAGAGTTATTATCAAGCTGGTTAGATTGAATTGGAAAAGATTTGCTTTGTAAGAAAAGCTCCTCGAAGGATTTTATGGATCTGTGTACCCTCGAGATGGCTAGTGCCGAATAAAATTTAGTGTTAAGCTGCTAGATATTTCGTAATTAGCTGTTTAGTGACTGATTCGACAAAAAAATCTTTCAAGCAAAGATTATTAGAGAGCTTTTTACTGTCTGTCACATAGGTACATTACGTGAGAAAGCTCCATAAAGCTTTTACTCGCGAGTATAGCACGAAAGCCACTAGAATTGCTTACTGATTTTGATAAACGTATTTTACACCAAATTAAATCCGCTATGTACCAAAAAGTTTTGAATTTAGTTAAACAATAAAATCATACGAGCTTTATTCACAAATTTGTTGTCAATGCAACCGCATCGTACCCAAATGTGCTAGAGCGTTACCTTTCTATACCGGCATTATGAAATATGAAATTTTTAAATTATGCTCGCCAAAAAACCGAAAAACCACAATAAAATATGCTTGCGTTTGATAGCGGGGCACAACAAGTCCGAGCTGCCAACCATATTTATACAAATTTGAATATGCCACAAAAAGGCTGCATATATGTATTTATGTAAGCCAATGGGCGGACAAGGTGCATACGAGTATTGGAGTCATTTTTTTTTTCATGTACGTCTATGCCATATGTCAGTGAGAATGTTTGTGTTTATCCCCGTCGGCGCTTATTTGTGGCGGTTTTACCAATTTCATATGAAAAACTGCGGTTTTATTTATTGTAAATTATTCGCGCGAATGAGCTTTTTTTTCACAAAAAATTGTATTTTCTAGGTAAGCAAAGTAGAAGGGTCCTAAGCGTTTGAGTGTGTAAGAGGGATGCCATTTGATGGAATTTATGAAAAAAAAAAAACATTTTTAGAAAATCATGGCTTGGCAAGGTTTCCATTGATTTAAATATAAAAAAATAAAAGGAAATTTGGAGATTTTATGGACTATTTGACCGGCCGTATAATTAAAAAAAATAAAATAAATAAAAAAAAAATTAAATAAAGCTAATTTGGAGATTTCATGGACTATTTATTGAATAATTAAAAAAAAAAAAATAAAAAAAAAAAAAAAATAAAAAAAAAATTAAATCAAATAGGAAAATTAAAAAAAAATTAAAAAAGGTAAGACCATACACAATTAAATTAAATTAAAAAATAATTAAATTACCTACATACATACATTAAAAAGTAAAAACAAATAAAATAAAGTTAATTAAAATAAAATGCAGTAAAAGCATAGCAGGTGGCAACCCTGCCAATGTTTCACAATTAAAATGCTCATGAGCACGTTAAAATTACATAAAATTTTATAAGCTGAAACTTTTTGCTAAAAATCAACAAAAAAGCAATTAAAATTAAAAAAAGACTCATTCCAATGACTGTCTTGCCAGATTTTACGCGAAAAAATTTGAATAACATATTTAAAACAAAAAGTTTCTCAATTAATTCGAATACGTTGATAAGTAAAAACACGTTGTTATAATTTCCTACAAATTAATTTAAAATAAATATATCACAGCAGGCTGCATGTAAAGAAGCGTTGTTCGCACGCAGCTTTCACCACCCAACACCGCTGTGATACCCAATGAAAGCGCGTAACCGCAACTCACATTCCTTCACAGCTCTTGCATTGTGTTCTGCATACAATTCATACGAATTAAGTTTGCCACACGAGATTTCAAGCATTTTCAATTTTTGCGAACGGTTCTTTTATATTTTTACCACAATAATTTCGAACAAAGGGCGAAAAAACGCGGCAAATAAATTTGACATACAACAATGAGAAATTTATGAATATTTCACAGCAGCAGGCAACTTAACTTAAGCCCACTTGATGTTTGCGCCTTTCAATTCAGGGTGAAATTTGTTTGAAAAAAAAAAACCTACTGCCAGTACAAGTGAAAGAAGTTAACTTCTTAAATTCAGAAATAACGAAAAATGAATAAGGTGTATTCGAGAATGGTTTAGATTCCCGATTTCTTACTTCCTGGAGGTGGACCAGGAAAAAGATCAGTTCGAAAATATCTTACACAAAGTGCATTTTCTTTCAAATTCAGTACGTGGGTAGAATTATGCCTAAATTAACAGGGGTCAATACGAATGGGATATAGAGGAGGAGGGGCATTAGAAGAAAAGAGGAGAATGCAGAGAAAAAGGGATAGTATGAAGGCGAAGAAACATAGGAAGGAGAGTTATAAAATCGGTTGTAAATTGCAGTTAGGTGGCAACCCTAAGTGGCAACCCTGCTTGAAATTTTTATATTTGGAATAGGGCCAAAAATACTTCTCATTTGATACCCATATTGGCATATCTAGATCTATATTAGAAAAAAATGGGGATAGGTGGCAACCCTGTAAACTGCCCTAAGTGGCAACACCCATGTATATAATCTTAGAATGAATCAAATTGTATATCTGCCAAATTTTATCCAAATCGGTCAAGCAGTTCGAGATGTACGAAAAAAAATAAGTAAATTGCAATGCGGTTAGGTGGCAATCCTAAGTGGCATTCCTGATTGAAATTACCTTATTTGGAATACGGTCGAAAATACCTTTCATTTGATACCCATATTGGCATATCTAGCTCTATATTAGAAAAAATTGGGATAGGTGGTAACTTTGTAAACCGCCATAAGTGGCAACACCCATGAATTCTGCTCGGCCTAGCTATTAAAATTTGTGCAATGCTAGCTAGATCCTAGAATTTCTCCTCATATTTGATTTGCACATGTAAACATCGTGACTACAATTTTTTGGTGTTAGGTAGGCTACAATTTCTATTTCCGTTGCATCATCAGCCATTTTCTCAAATTTTACTCTCAATAAAAACTTCATATCGCCGCCTAAGAAGTTAACTTCAAAATGTGTGAGGTGGTCATTGGTGGCGTTTGAAAAAAAAAAAAAAAACATAAAATAAGATAAAATAACAAAAAATTAATAAAATAAAATTTTAAAAGTCTAAAGAAAATAAAACGCAACAAAAAAAACACAAAATAAAAAATGAAAAAAATTAAATAATAAGAAATAAATAAAAAATTAAATAAACAAAATAAAATAATATAAAAAATGTAATAAAATAAAAAGTTGGTTAAAAAAAAATAAATAAAAAACATAAAATTAGGCTAAACTATATTAAATAAACTTAAAAAGAATTGAAAAAAAAAAAATTAAAACAAAGTAAAGCAAAAAAATAAAAAAATCAATAAAAAAATGCAATAAAATACAAAAATAAAATAAATAAAAAAAAATTAAATTACAAAAATGAAAATGACAAATAAAAAAATAAATTTAAATAAAGTGAAACAAAATAAAATAAAATAAAAAAATGAAATAAAAAAATTAAATAAACTAAGATAAACTAAAATAACATAAAATTAAGTTGAACTAATTTTAAAGTAATAAAATAAATAAAAATAAAATAAAGTTAAGCAAAAAAAAAATTAAAAAAAAAATTTAAAAATCAATAAAATAAAATGAAATAAGATAAAATAAACAAGAAAAAGTAAAAGAATGTAAACCCATGGTTGAAAAAATAATAAAATTAAACTAAATTAAATAAAATAAAAAAGTTTTAAATAAAGTAAAAAAAAAGTAAGGAAAGCTGTCTTCGGCTGTGCCGAAGGCTATATACCTTTCATGAACAAGTGTCACGATTTTCACTGTTCGATCCCCAGTATAGCCTGTGTCAATTTAACTTTAGCTCATACCGAAATTGTCGGAACTATCGATTATATGGAGGCGATGTGTTATATTGGTCCAATCTCATTGAGTCTTAACATCAACATTCCACATTCTAAAAGAGCAATAGTTACGAAATTTAACGTTCCTACCTATATAATTACAGGAGTTATCTACCAAAATCCGTTTATTGGAACAATCGATTGTATGGGAGCTATGTGAAATATTTATCCCATCTCGATGATTTTCTACACCGATATTTCACATATAAAAATAGCAGTACGTCCAAAACTTCACATTCCTAAGTATTTAATTACAGGAGTTATAGCCCAAAATCCGTTTATTGGAATAATCGATTGTATGGGAGCTATGTGAAATATTTATCTTATCCCAATGATTTTCAACATCGGTATTTCACATATAAAAATAGCAATACTTACAAAATTTCACGTTCCTACGTGTTTAATTACAGGAGTTATAGCCCAAAATCCGTTTATCGGAATAATCGATTGTATGGGAGCTATGTGAAATATTTATCCCATCTCTATGATTTTCAGCATAGATATTTCACATATAAAAATAGCAACACTTGCAAAATTTCACGTTCCTATGTGTTTAATTAGAGGACTTATAGCCCAAAATCCGCTTATCGGAATAATCGATTGTATTGGAGCTATGTGAAATATTTATGCCATCTCAATGATTTTCAACACCGGTATTTCACATATAAAAATAGCAATACTTACGAAATTTCACGTTCTTACCTCTTTCATTAAGGGAGTTATAGCTCAAAATCCGTTTATCGGAATAATCGATTGCATATATGGGAGCTATCGGCCCGATCTTGCTGGTTTCGACAAATGATTCCTATATTAGAAAATGGTGGCCGCATACAAAATTTCAGCCAAATATCTCATAAACTGAGGGACTAGTTCGCGTTCAAACAGACAGACAGCAAGACGGACAAACAGACATGGCTAAATCAACTCATCTCGTCATCCTGATCATTTCGGTATACTTATTGATGGGTCCATCTCTTCTTCCTCTCATACTACAAACAACGGACGAAAGTTATAATACCTTTTCATGTTCATGAAAAATATTATCAGAATCTCATTATTTAAATCAAATAAGTGAAAATTAAAAATTAAAATAATAAAATGAAATAAAATAAAATTAAAATTTAATTAAATTAGCATGCCAGTAAAAACTTTCACTTCTATCAAATTAATCACGCACTTAAATATGCATGAAAATTCACATAAATATTAAGTCCCTAAGCCACGTGTCAAAGCCATCGTGTCAACCTATAAAATTTCTATTTATAAATCCTCTTAATGCAATCATATCAAACCGAACAAGGTCAGGTCAGCCTAAAAAGTGCACTTAATCTATTCGCTTGCAAACTCAATGAAGAGCAAAAGATGCACTTAAAGCAATTAAGTATCGATATTTTGAGGCCAATATCATTGACCCAATTCATTGTATGACTGAAGTGAAAATGAATGCGAAAATAATTGCTGCAGGCTTATTGGAGAGTGAGTGTAATTATTTAGCCTCCATGCGACCATCCTTTGTTTGTATGTTTGCACTTTCTTTGACAAGGTGCACACACTAATTTAGGTAGATTATGCGAATATGCTAAATTCTATTGTGATTGAGACAAGAACAAAAAAAAAATAGAAAACAAAAACAAAAAGCAAATTAAAATAAATGTCCATTAGCCATCAAATTAGGCACACATTGAAAGGACATTTCGAAAATGAAACTGGAATGACAACAATGAAAATCGAATGCGATGTGATAATAAATGAATTGAATGCACTTTAATATGGTGAGATGAGAGAAGAGTAAAGATTGCGGAGCGGTAGAAGGAAGGCTATCAGCAGATGACACACAATAAATCGAATCAATACTCATTGGAAATAAGTATGAGATACGAACTGTTTTCTCGCTGACCATGAGTTCAGCTTCAGTGTGAAAGGTAGATGAGCTGCGGCAAGGTGGTTAGAGCGGCAGATTGCGAATGTAATTTGCATGCTACTCCCACGCGAATCAAACACAGCAACATTTTTTTGCATTTTCCCAACCACTAACTAACTGCTAATTATCCTTTGACAGAGGTCGCGTGCAAGCAACCAGCACAAAAGAATGGAAGATGAGCTAAAGTACAATTATCTGAGAGAAAGAACAAGTCTCTAAGAGAAAGGGGGAAAAGAGCTACAATACAGTGTCCCGTTGTGCATAGCGAAGGACATTTTTGTTTTTGTATGTCACCAGGTGATATAGGGCCAGCAATTGAAATTAGTGTTGGATTATAGCGCAATCAGCGGAAGAAAGCAAACGAAATGAAATGAAATAGAGCGTAAAATGAGAAAATTAGAATGGGCGAAGATCGAAAGCTTGACGACAGATAAATGTGCCGGACATGAGGGACATTGAAGCTAATACCGCTGCCAATGAAAAGCGATTAAAATTGAGCGAGCGCGTGCTGGGTTCAAGTGATTAAGAGGATTTAACTACAAAGTAGTGTAGTAATGGGGCGGCAATGGGGCGTATACGGTAGGTGACATTAATGAGTTTTCAGGTGAAGAAGCGCAATTATGTGGCGGTTGAAGGTTTTATCTGGTTGTAATCAGGTTATAGATACAAAATTTTACAAGAAAATGCAAGACAAACGGGACTATCGTAAACATAAGAAAAAATAATAAAATAAGTCCAAATATAAAAAAATAAAAAAATAAAAAAAATTATTAAGATAGAATTAAAAAAAAAATGATATAAAAAATTAACAAAAAAAAAAAAATAAAAAAAATTAAATTAGCCAAAATTAAAAAAATAGTAATTAGGTAAAAAAATTAAAATAAAAACAAAAAATTAGAATAAAAAAAAAACAGAATAAAGTAAAATAAAATAAAATAAAATGAAATAAAATAAAAAAATAAAATAAAATAAATTACAATTAAAACGAAATAAAATAAAATCAAATGAAATAAAATAAAATAAATTACAAATAATTCGAAATAAAATAAAATGAAATGAATTAAAAAAAATTAAATAAATTAAAAAAATTAAAATAAATAAAATATAATAAAATAAAATAAAAAAATAAAATAAAATAAAAACAAAAAAATAAAATAAAATAAAAACAAAAAATTACAAAAAAAAAACAGAATAAAGTAAAATAAAATAAAATGAAATAAAATAAAATAAAATAAAATAAAATAAAATAAAATAAAATAAAATAAAATAAAATAAAATAAAATAAAATAAAATAAAATAAAATAAAATAAAATAAAATAAAATAAAATAAAATAATATAAAATAAAATAAAATAAAATAAAATAAAATAAAATAATATAAAATAAAATAAAATAAAATAAAATAAAATAAAATAAAAAAAAAATAAAATAAAATAAAATAAAATAAAATAAAATAAAATAAAATAAAATAAAATAAAATAAAATAAAATAAAATAAAATAAAATAAAATAAAAACAAAAAATTAAAATAAAAAAAACAGAATAAAGTAAAATAAAATAAAATAAAATAAAATAAAATAAAACAAAATAAAATAAAATTAAATAAAATAAAATAAAATAAAAAAAATAAAATAAAATAAAATTAAAAAAAAAAATAAAATAAAATAAAAAAAAATAAAAAAAAAAAATAAAATAAAATAAAATAAACACAAAAAATTAAAATAAAAAAAAAACAGAATAAAGTAAAATAAAATAAAATAAAATAAAATAAAAACAAAAAAATAAAATAAAAAAAAAACAGGATAAAGTAAAATAAAATAACATAAAAGGAAATAAAATAAAATAAAATAAAATAAAATAAAATAAAATAAAATAAAATAAAATAAAATAAAATAAAATAAAATAAAATAAAATAAAATAAAATAAAATAAAATAAAATAAAATAAAATAAAATAAAATAAAATAAAATAAAATAAAATAAAATAAAATAAAATAAAATAAAATAAAATAAAATAAAATAAAATAAAATAAAATAAAATAAAATAAAATAAAATAAAATAAAATAAAATAAAATAAAATAAAATAAAATAAAATAAAATAAAATAAAATAAAATAAAATAAAATCAAACCAA
>CAXKVI010000004.1:6693774-6696274 GCA_964058755.1 Campiglossa producta | reverse complement strand
AAGCGATAGCTTTATAGTGTCCGTTAAAAATTATTACTGAGCAAAATAAGGTCTCTTTCAAGTACTTTGAGATCAGTACCTGTATTGTTGAGACCATTTCAGAACAGTTTCATGGAACATTAAATTGTTTTCACCAAATTGTCACAGCGTTAAGCGATTTGACAACAAAAAATCGGGTTTAAAAAGTATTAGGCCAAAATCAATCGGTTTCACAAAAGTTATCGATTCCGATACAGTAATCACTACCAGGTAATCGGCTTATAAAAATATATATCGGTTCAGGAATTACAATCGGTTTTGCACAAAGTTATCGATTCTAATAAGGTAATCGGTTTCAAACAATATTATCGGTTATCAGAAAAACTAATCGGTTAAAGAAAGGAGGCGGCTAAGAAAACAAAATTTTCATTCAAAAGTGTCCCAAAAATTTATCGATTTTATAAAACGTTTTTGGTTTCAATAAAGTAATAAAATAAAAAAGGAATAGGTTTAAAAGAAAATTATTGGTTGAGAAAAATCGGTTTCAAAATGTTATCGGTTGTGACTAAGCAATCTGACGGTTTTCCAGAAGTCTTGGGTCCAAATCAGTCGCTTTCACGAATGTTATAGAGTATTGAGTTCCAGGAAAGTAATCGGTTTAAAAAAAATGTATCGGTTCCGGTAAAACATACGGTTCAGAAAAATGTTATCGATTCCAATGAAGTAATTGGTTTCAAAAAATTATCGGTTCAGAAAAATTAATCAGTTCCTATAAAATTATACGTTGTGAAAATTAATCGGTGGTTTAAAAAAAGTTATAGGTTCAGGGAAATAAATCAGTTCCAAAAAAATCGATAAATTAATCGGTTTCAAAAAAGTTATCGGTTCAGAGAAATTAATCACTTCCAAAAAAAATTATCGGATGCGATAAATAAATCGGTTTCAAAAAAGTTATCGGTGAAGAGAAATTAATCAGTTCCAAAAAAATTATCGGTTGCGATAAATTAATCGGTTTGAAACGAGTTATCGATTCAGGATAATTAATCGGCTCTCAAAAATTATCGGTTCCGATGAATTAATCGGTTTCAAAAAAGTTATCGGTTTAGGAAAATCAATCAATAAAAAAAATTTATCGGTTCCAGAGAAGCAAACGGTTCAGGAAAAAGCTATCGATTTCAATAAAGTAATTGGTTTCACAAAAATTATCGCTTAGAAAAACTAATCAGTTACTAAAAAATTATACGATGCGATAATTCAACGGTTCCAAAAAAGTTATCGGTTCAGGGAAATTAATCAGTTCTGAAAAATTATCGGTTGCGATAAATTAATCAGTTTCAAACGAGTTATCGATTCAGCATAATTAATCGTCTCTCAAAAATTATCGGCTCCGATAAATTAATCGGTTTCAAAAAGTTATCGATTTGGGAAAATTAATCGATTCTAAAAAATTTATCTGTCGCGATAAAATAACCGGTTTCACTTAAATAACAAAACATTTTTACCTGATCTCGCACTGTGTAAAACCAAAAAAAGCGTACATTTTTACATCTTTTTTATCATGAGCCGACAAATAACTTTCCTATTTGCTCTTATCATAAATTAAAAATACGCCCCATAGGGTAATTTTTTAAATTGAATAATTTAAGCCAATCACGAATAAGTGTGTATGTATGCTTATTTAAATACCTTCAATTATGAATTGGCGGTAAACTCCCGCTGACTGTCATGCCAACGCTACAACAAAAACACAACTTTCCCCAAAAACAAAAAATTTACATTCAGCAAATGATTAAACAACAAACAAAAAAAAACAATGACTTTTTTTTTATTTTGATTGCATTAAACTTTAATGCCACATAACATTCGCATAATGTTTGCGACGTCATTTTGCCCGCTCGCTTATTACATATTCACACATTGAACATTGAACAAATTAGGTGGAAAATCCTTTGAATGCGTATACGCCATGGCGCACAATGAAATTCAGTGTTGTTGAAGCAAAGCGAAAAAGTTTTTTTAGTATGTAAAGTGTGATGTATTTGTTTGTGTGTGGGTGTGTATGTGTGCGCGGTAGCATCACTATCTGACTGAGTGTCTGATTGTTATAGCCTTCAGCTAAGTTTTTAACTCCTGCCATTTGCCTTTTCATTACATTTACCTTTGCAAGCGCTTTGTGTGTGTCATGCGCTGCATCATCATCACAACTTTAATACCAAAATAATTAAGTAATTTATTAAAATTAATATGCGTGACAGTCATAATAAATGGCAAATTGGTGAATGATGTGATTACATTGCATATTCAAACAAACGTATGTATTTACTTAAGTTATTTCCTTTATTTTATTTTATTTTATTTCTTTTATTTTTTTCATTTTATTTTATTTTATTTTATTTTGTTTTATTTTATTTTATTTTATTTTATTTTATTTTATTTTATTTTATGAAAATGTGTTTTTTGAGAAAAATTTTTTACCTACGCGCTGCAGGAACCAGACAAGCCGACATATGTTTCGATGATA
>CAXKVI010000004.1:6676274-6688774 GCA_964058755.1 Campiglossa producta | reverse complement strand
TTCTCAATACCTTACTTCTGTGAGTGGGCACATAGGTAGTTCCTTTTACAAACAGGTACCCTGAAAGTTTTCATGGAAGATTGTCGACCCACGTTTTTCAAAATTCTGAAAGAGGAAGTTTGACTATAGTTGAATGAAGCGATCGAAACAAATTTACGAGATCCGAAAAAGAAATGTTCAGGCTTGTCTCGGAAAGCGCCACTAATTTTAATGTTTTTAACGATTTATACATTTCATTTGGCTTCCATTTTAATAAAAAAGTAGAGTTAACTTTAGGAATTTGTTTAGCAGAAATTTCATCCATGCATAGCGTTAATAAATGTATTATTATATTGGAGAAATCCCATCATGGCCGCAGGAAAACAGTTATGAAAATTCAGACCTATTTCGTAGCTACATAGGTACTTGAGTATTTTAGTAGTAATTTTTTTTTTCCTGTTTTTATTTGGAAACCGAAACCGGAACGAAACCGTAACCGAAACCGAAATAAATTTTGAAGAACGAAACCGGAACCGAAACCGAAACACGTTGCAAAAACCGAAACCGAAACCGGAACGTTATTTTAATCGGTTTCAGACCTTGGTTTAACAGAAAGACATGATGTAATAGAAGAATGTATTGAAGATAATAACCTTAAAAAGTGTTAAAAAAGTTTTGATTTTACATGAAAATTTTTCTGTGTGCATGTCTTAATTAAAAGGCGTGAGTACCAAGT
Organism: Campiglossa producta; assembly: GCA_964058755.1. Taxonomy (NCBI): domain Eukaryota; kingdom Metazoa; phylum Arthropoda; class Insecta; order Diptera; family Tephritidae; genus Campiglossa; species Campiglossa producta. Next base: position 6,688,059 of record CAXKVI010000004.1, on the reverse strand, counting down.
ACTCGTGAAGTTTGATGTGTAAACATGTGTATTCTGAAAAAAAAAACTTCATTTTATATAAATTTTTTTATGTTTTTTCCCTGTCCTTTCGTTTATTTATTTCTTTTGATATCTCTTCTATAAAAAACTCGTATTACATATATGTATATAGAACTGAAAGACTAGTCATAAATGACTCATGGATGAGTCATAAATGACTCACGAATGAGTCAAAAATGCCTCATGAATGGATCAAAAATGACTAATGAATGAGTCAAGAATGACGCATGAATGAGAAAAAAATGACTCATGGATGAGTCAAATATGACTCATATTATCCGCCTATGAGTCATTTTTGACTCATCCATGAGTCATTTTTGTCTCATTCATGCGTCATTTTGACTCATTCATTAGTAATTTTTGATCCATTCATGAGTAATTTTTGATTCACTTGGGTGACTCAAAAATGACGCATATATGATGAATTTCATATCAAACCCAATACCTAATAAAAGTTAAAATGTACCTCTTACCTACCCAAACACAATCTCAGTTTTAGAAATTGAATTTTCGAAAAATGGCGATAATAGGTATTTTAAAGTGTGATTACTACTACTTCAAAGATCTTCATACCATTAGGAAGGTATTGAATTTAGCTTTCAAAAAATATACTGTAAACATTTTTTAGTACACTGAAAAAAAATGTTTTCCAAAATAAAATTTTAAACTGAAAAAACCCTTTAAAGACCAAACGGTTTTGAAAAAATAAGAATTTTTTTAGAAAGGTCTATTTAATATATATAAGATATCTGAAAACTAAAATGGCGTTTTTTTTTTTTAATTTACTTAATTAAATGCATCTCTTGGTTTCTTTCTTATATTTTGATGTCACGCGTAAACTAATCTACCGATTTCGAAAATTTTTATACCGTTAGAAAGGTATTAAAATCACCTTTTGAAAACATACACTGTAAAAATTCTATATTACACAGCCATTTCGAAATATTTCTCCATACGAATAAAAATAAAATATCCCTCAGCATTCGTCTTACAGTCTCTACAAATTCTTCTTCCAGAAATCATAAAGTAACAATAAATCTTTAACTCAAACTTTATCTCACCAATAACAATGTAATACTAATGACGGAAAAATGCAAATTAAGCAACCACACCCACTACAGTAAACAATTCACACCCCAATGAAGTGCATTGAATTATCAACGCCTTCACTCTCAACACGGCTGTGCAAACTTTCTGAATGTTTATGCAAAACATATTAGTTTATTTGTTTTGCTATTATAATATTTATACACATCATCTTGCGTAAGTAAACACAAACACAAAATACACACACACACAAACAAACAAAAACATCTTTTAAGCCTCCTGAGCACAATCAGAGCGCACTCGTTGTAGACAAAGTTTCAGCTCAAGTTGCGTATTCCCGCGTGTGAAAGAACGCTTAAGAGACGCCGACAATATGGAAATCAAAGCGAGATTTCTTTGGGCAAGTCTATAAAAAAGTAGGGACGGCAAGTAAACTCAAGGTGCACAGCTGTTTGCAGCAGCATTGTTGTTTTTGTTTTTCACTTTTGTCAGCTTATCAGCTAAAAAAAAATCCTATCATAATCCTTGTGCAGGCATGCAAAGCTTTGGCAAGTTTGCGCCAATTGACACTTTTTTTTTATATTTTGTTTTCCTTCCACTCAATTTGACGTCGTTTTGTCTTCAACTCAACTTTCATGCTGACACTATTTCTTTGTTATCATCTGCGCGTTGGCGGTACTGTCGATAAACACTCCCGTAGGTGCAATATTACTAATTTCCTTCTTATTTCCATATCAAATTGCGAGATCCTATTAAGCTTTTTTTTCACTTGCTCCTCCTTGCTAGTGGTGCTAAAAGTGCTCTGGGGAGAAATAAGCAATGATTTTATTTAATAGCAAGTGAAGTGGAAAACATACAAAAATGATGTGATAAGAGAAAAGTTGAATTTCATAAAGTTTTTTATTAGTCCAATGAGGAGTAAAGAATTCGATAAATAAAGATTTTATATAAGAAGAATTTGAATAAAACTTCAATGAATAAATCTTACAGAAACGACCTCTCTTTTTTTCAGCGTTGATTTTCTTATCTTATATATAAAAGCGCAATGTTCAAAAGTTGTCCCCCTTTTTTGCAATAACCACAATTCTAAGGTATACAAAATTATATATATATCGATAGGTATCCTCGAGCTGTGTGTGCCTCAACAAACCAAAAAAATAATAATAATATGAAAAAATTGATTTGAAAGTTGCACCACTACAACACGTATTCACTCTATAAAGCCGCTGTTGTGTGTGCAGGTATGAGCACTTGCATTGGTGTCCCAAACAGAATAGAGTAGTGCCTATGTGGGGCGTTTTGTATTAAAAAGAAACCAGCTACAAAAAGGAAAGGAAAGGAAAGGAAAGGAAAGGAAAGGAAAGGAAAGGAAAGGAAAGGAAAGGAAAGGAAAGGAAAGGAAAGGAAAGGAAAGGAAAGGAAAGGAAAGGAAAGGAAGCGAAAGGAAAGGAAAGGAAAGGAAAGGAAAGGAAAGGAAAGGAAAGGAAAGGAAAGGAAAGGAAAGGAAAGGAAAGGAAAGGAAAGGAAAGGAAAGGAAAGGAAAGGAAGCGAAAGGAAAGAAAGGAAAGGAAAGCAAAGGAAAGGAAAGGAAAGAAAGGAAAGGAAAGGAAAGGAAAGGAAAGGAAAGGAAAGGAAGGAAAGGAAAGGAAAGGAAAGGAAAGGAAAGGAAAGGAAAGGAAAGGAAAGGAAAGGAAAGGAAAGGAAAGGAAAGGAAAGGAAAGGAAAGGAAAGGAAAGGAAAGGAAAGGAAAGGAAAGGAAAGGAAAGGAAAGGAAAGGAAAGGAAAGGAAAGGAAAGGAAAGGAAAGGAAAGGAAAGGAAAGGAAAGGAAAGGAAAGAAAACGAAATGAAGAATGTGAAGAGAGAAAAAAGATATCGAAAAGTAAAGAAAAAATAGTGAAATGAAAGATATTTCAGCAGAAAATTTTGTAAAGAGGAAAAAAGGAAAATTTTTAAGTCTCTCATACAAAAAAGTGATATTTTGGTTGCAGAACTGCTGAAAGTTTAACTTATGTAGTGGTCATGCTAAACTTAAGATCACAAATCGACTGCCAAAGGAAAGATCACTCTATTGCAAAATATTTAAAAAAGCCCCATCTTCAATAACACCCTAATTAAAAAATTCGGCTACAGATCTCCACATCACAGAATTTGTTTCAGAAACACAATATTTTGAAAAATTTAATTGAAAAAAGCCCAATCTCAGTGGAAAATGTATTGAATTTTCATTGAGATAGGGTGTTTTTCAAGGCGTTCTTCAAGCGATTTTTGAAATTGGAAGTCATTGAAAAAAAAAAATGAAATATGTATAGCGTTTTTAAACAATTTCTGAGATAGTCTGTTTTATAAAATTATTTTGAAACCGGGTGTTGAATAGTTTCTTGGTGATCCTTTGAATTTTTGGCTTATTTAGAAAAATTTCAGAGGCGACATTGATACTTGTTTTTCTTCATAAATTTTATTTTTATTTCCTTTAATTAAAATCTAATTTAACTTAGTTTTTCACAATTTACATTTTTCTTGTATTCTTAAAAATATTTTTTTTAATACATTAATAATTATCCACATACATTAGCAAAACTTTTTTATATTTCCAAACGCACTTTCACTCCCTATTAAACTGATTTCGAAACTGTTGCCGCTTTAAAATACTCAGCTGCTGCAGCATAACTCTGCTCGATTTCGGCTTTGTTAGAAATTTGACTTGTTTCCGGTGCTCTAAAATACTCAGCCGCTACAGCTATGTTCGCCGCTGTATCACTATTTGATAATCGTCTTTGTGGCTCTGGCATACGAATGTATTCGGCTGTTGCAGCATAACTTTGCTCTATTTCGGATTTGGGAGAAGTTTGGTGGCTTCTTTCCGGAGCTCTAAAATACTCAGCCGCTGCAGCTATATTCGCCCTCTGTTGGTGATGAACGGCTGAGTGATTCGGGCACTCGAACATATTCGGCAGCTCCAGCATAGCTTTGCTCGATCTCGGCCTTAGAAGAAGTTTGGCTTGTTTCGGGCGCTTTAAAATACTCAGCAGCTGCAGCCATGTTAGCTTCTCTTTCGCTATTTGATGAACGTCGATCAACTTCGGCTGTAGAAGAAATTTCCGGAGCTCTAAAATACTCAGCTGCTGCTGCTACATTCTCTTCTGTTGTTGGTGAGTTGAGTCTCAGTGAAGCTCTCGCAGCTTCCTTAGCTTCGGTTTGGCTATTTGTTGAGCGTTGGCGTGACTCAGGTACAAGAATATATTTAGCTAATTCAGGATGATTTCGCGCCGCTTCTTCGGCTCCATAGACCGCAGCCATTACCTCCGCTACAGCCGCTGCAGCCTCATCCGCCTCTCTGTCACTATTCGATAAACGACGTCGTGACTCTGGCTCACGAGAATATACAGTTGCGCCATTAAGTTTTTGTTCAAATTCAACTTTAGATGAAATTTCGTTTGTTTTCGCGGTTTCTCTCTGTCGATTCGATAAACGACTGTACAAATCCAGCGCATTGTAATATTCAGTAAGTACAGCCCTTCTTGCTGCTGCTAAACGTTCTGCCATTCCTGCTTTGGCTCTTAATCGTGTTACTTCAGGTCTTGTGGGGTATTTACTGGCGTCTTCGTTTCTTCTAACATCCTTTCTGTCATTTCTTCTAGCTTCAGCTCTTACTGAATAGGGTATATATACCTCTGAATCGGCATTATATACAAGTTCTTCACTTGAAACATCTTCTTGAAGGTAGTGAGGCAACCGTCTCGCCGCAGCTTCAATAATGCACACAGTGGTGGCTATAAAAGTGAGGACAAGAAAAACTTTCATTGTTTGCTCCAAAATAATATTGCTTTTTTATTTAAAAAAAAGTAAACTTATTCACTCTAAAGCTTTGATGCAACTGATGATTTATCTCCTATACTATTAGGTTTATATAGTAAAATAGTTGTTTTGATGCTCTTCCATCACTACTTCACCTGCACATTATAATTTCGCTGGAATAACTATGTTTAATCAGTTAATAAAAAAAGTGCACATAATTTTGTTTGAAATTACAATAATTTAACATCTGTTTGATCTCTGTTTGCTCTATAATCTTTTTTAATTATAATTGATTATTTGCTGCCTTGATTGATTGCTGGCTACACTATGGCTCTTATCAGTTTTTTCTAAGTACTCTGGCGTGCTTTCATATTTATTTTAAACCTTATCACTTTAAGTGATAATTTGGATTAGTTGCAATTCACGTGAAAATTGTTGGTTTTTTGTTGCTACTTTTAGTTGTAATTACAAATTATTGGGAATAAATGGACAAGGTAGGAAAAGGCTTAGAGTCTATTTTTGATTTTATACGAGATAGATGTAGTTGCTCTGTAAAATAAAAAAAAAAAAAAAATAAAAAAAATAAAAATAAAATAAAATATAATAAAATAAAATAAAATATAATAAAAAAAAAAAAAAAAAAATTAAAAAAAAAAAAAAAAAAAAAAAAAAATTAAATAAAATAAAATGAAATAAAATAAAATAAAATAAAATAAAATAAAATAAAATAAAATAAAATAAAATAAGTTTTTTATTTTGCCGGCTCGAGGTCTGATTCTTCGTAAAATAAAACACGGATGTTTTAAATTATTTTTCCAATATATTTCGGTTATACACGATAACCGTCCTCAGGGTGAACTATAAACAAATAAATTGACGCGAAAGCCCAGATTATTAACTAAATACGTGGACGATCTTTTTGCTATAATCAAAGAAAACGAGGTACAAACCATACTTGACGCACTAAATACATTTGACAAAAATATTAAATTTACTACGGAACTCGAAGACGACGGAAAATTACCATATCTAGATTCAATAGTAATAAGACGAGGAAATCAACTGAAGATAATGTGGTATAAGAAGGCTATAGCGTCGGGTAGAATTATTAATTATTATTCTAAACATCCCAAAAATATGATCATAAATACAGCAATGGGCTGTATAAGACGAATGATGAATATTACAGATGACACTTACCACAAAGACATAGAAAATGAAATTAAGATATTATTAAAAACTAATCATTTTCCTGATAAAATTATAAAAACCCTTTTAAAAAGATATAAATCACCAAATAGTCAAAGTAAAATGGAAACCCCGAAAATATTCAAGTCGGTAACCTATGTACCAAAATTATCTGAGCGCCTATCAACATCTGACGTCTATAATAAAGAAGAAATTAAAATAGCACACAAGCCCATGAGTAATTTAAAAAGTATGTTTAACCAAACAAAATCGAAAATACCCCAAATGGAAAAGAGTAACGTGATTTATCAAATCCCTTGTAACGGAAACAACAAAGAATCGTGCAGCAAAGTATATGTTGGAACAACTAAATCAAAATTAAAGACTCGATTAGCACAACACAAATCAGATTTTAAATATTGCAAAGAAATTAAATATTAATAATCAGAAAACAGCACTTATGGCCCACTGTGCAACGAGTAAACACTGCCCGAATTTTGATGAAACAAAAGTACTCCAACAAGAACAACAGTATGGAAAGAAATTAACACTGGAAATGCTACATATACTAAACACACCAACTAACACAAGAATTAACCACAAAACAGACGTAGCGAATACTGCGCTCTCATTTCGCCATCTGATAAAAACAAAATTAGTTAGCAACTCCACGTAGAAAGGGAAAGACGTGTCAAAAATGTATGTTATTAATGTTTATGAATGTTTGTTAAAAGTTGTTGATTTTTATAAATTTTTTGTTTGATGTAAATTTATACATATGTTATTATTTTTGTGTTCTATGTTTGTTTATAGTTCACCCTGAGGACGGTTATCGTGTATAACCGAAATATATTGGAAAAATAATTTAAAACATCCGTGTTTTATTTTACGAAGAATCAGACCTCGAGCCGGCAAAATAAAAAACATATAATGTAGAAAGGTCGTTCAAAACTAATATTTAAAATAAAATAAAATAAAATAAAACAAAATAAAAATAAAATAAACTAAAATAAAATAAAATAAAATAAAATAAAAAAAAATAAAATAAAATAAAATAAAATAAAATAAAATAAGATAAAATAAAATAAAATAAAATAAAATACTATAAAATAAAAAATAAAATAAAATAAAACAAAATAAAATAAAATAAAATAAAATAAAATAAAATAAAATAAAATAAAATAAAATAAAATAAAATAAAATAAAATAAAATAAAATAAAATAAAATAAAATAAAATAAAATAAAATAAAATAAAATAAAATAAAATAAAATAAAATAAAATAAAATAAAATAAAATAAAATAAAATAAAATAAAATAAAATAAAATAAAATAAAATAAGTAAGGAAGTCTAAGTTCGGGTGAGTCGAACATTAAATACCCAGTGGTAATTTTCAATGATATAGGCCTAGGAGGATTTACCTAAAACCTTTACTATCTTAGGCTATTTACCTTACCGAATTATGTCGATTTTGGTGATTTTAGAAATTTTCGATATCGAAAGTGGGCGTGGTTGGAGGGCGATTTTATCCAATTTAATCAGGTATACTTCCAACGATACTAGTATGCTTTGTGCCAAATTTTGTCGTTCTACCCTAATCAGTTTAAAAGTTACGACCAGTCGAATTTTCACAAATGGCTCCCTTAAAAGTGGGCGGTGCCACGCCCACTATAAAACAAAATTATGGAAAAATCATAAGAGAATGACCAGGGGGATTCACCTATAAAATTATATCACTTTAGCCATTTCTGTCACCGAGATATGTCAATTTATGTGATTTTCGAAATTTTCGATATCGAAAAAGCGGGCATGATAACCACCATACGATTTCGCCCATTTTCAATAGCAACCTATCTTGGACAGAAAGTAACCTGTATACAAAATTTCATGCAAATTTATCTCAATTTTCACTCAAGTTATCGTGTATACGGACATACGGACGGACATGCCTTAATGAACTCCCCTTTTCAACCTAAGAACATTCATATTTGGAACTCTACATCTATCTCGATTATTTTGTGCCGTTACGTAGTATCGTTATGTGGAAAAATTATAATACCCTTGTAAGAGTACTAGTAAGCTGGGTATAAAAACATTAACTAAATTTAAATAATATGAAATGAAATAAAAGAATAGCAAACAACATATTTTGAAAGAAAATGCAAAATTTTAAAGGCAATAAAAAAGTCGCCCCCGGGTGGGCTCGAACCACCAACCTTTCGGTTAACAGCCGAACGCGCTAGCCAATTGCGCCACGGAGGCGATGATGGGAGTTAGAGAGGCGAAGTGTCTTCAAAGGCACAACAAACGAAAGCAGAGACAAGATTTTATGAATCGAAAAATGTAAGTACATATGTATGTTAAGCGGAGAGTAAAGAAGGGTGAGCGTAGGGGAGTAGGGGAGGTATGCAGATTCGCCACAGTTGTCAACGTGATTTTTAAATATTTTTTAAGCCCTTCTAATTTTTTTTTAAATATTTTTGTGTTGTGGTTAATTTGGGTGTGATTCAAATAGGTGATGTTGTTGAAGTTACTAGTGCGATTTTGAAATAGCCATTAGCAGTCAACATGACCATATATCCCAAACCATTTTTTTTGTGTTCGTGCACATTGGGAGAGGGAAATGCTTAATGCACTAAAATGATTAAAAACGAAAGCATAAGATCACTAATATGAAATCAATGGGGGTTAATATATTTGTAATTCATTTGAAAAGTAGCATCAGGAAAACGCTATATTGAGATTAAGCTGCGATAACTTTGTTATTCCCACAAATTATTCCTCGAATCAAGATTTTCGCTCTAACTAAAGTTCAAATATTAGAAAAAACCTGATTTCGTTACAATTTCATACAGGCGTTTAGCTCTAGGTAAATCCTTATCACAACACAGATCTCAGCGCTTACTACTCAACAGTATAAAAACCTTGAGGGCAGCTAAGTGAGCATTCAGTTCAAGCATTAGCTTTCAACATTCACAAATTAAACAGGGCAGTAAAACAACAACAAACAAACATGAAATCTACAATCATCTGCTGCATTCTAGCTACTGTTTTTTACAGTTTGTGCATCTCCAATGCGGAAGCTGGCTTTTTACGCAAACCCAAGAAACTTGTACCAGAGCTGGAGGCCAAATTTGATGTCTTAACCGCATGGGTCGCCTATCGTCTCAACTTGAAGCATTCCAAGGAGGCTTGCATTGGAGACTATGGGTTTACGGATGAGCTTGCTACCAACTTGGTCAAGGTAAAAGTGCCAAGTCCAAGCGATAAAGAGAAGTGTTACGTGCATTGCCTCTACACGAAATTGGTATTCTACAAGGAGAGTAAAATCAATAAGCAGGCAATGAAGGAATCTTTAACCGAAATTGTGGGTGATCAGCGTTTGAATAACATTGTTAATGGTTGCCTCAATGCTGGAGGCGCCAATGACTGTGATAAGGTATACAAATTCCATAAATGTGCCTCTCCTGAATTTGATAAGGTTCGTGGTGATATCTTCTTGCCCGATGAGTAAGTGAAAGGGGAATAGGAGAGCTAGCGGTTACGTAGGAGAGAGTATTGGAAATGGAGATTGGAAGGTTGAAGCTACATAAAGTATTGTACTGTATATAATATTCATTTTGTGTTTATATATAATTTTTATAAAAATAAAGAATGTATATTTCAAATATCCCTTGGCATTTCTTGTTGAGAAACTTTTTATAGCGCTATTTCCTTCAGCTTCTCGCATCCCTCATTATTTTTCTTCAGTACTTGTCGTCATTAAGAAGCTAAACAAGTTACTTTTTCGTTGCATAAAAAATCGTTTAATTATGTAACGTTAAACCTTGGTTTTTTGTTGTTCAAAGCCATCCATTGTTCCCCCACAGTTGCATGAAAAATAGTGAAACCCGATAACGACAGAGTCATTATACTTCACAAGCAACTTAACTTCGATGGTAGTGGAAATGACAAAGACTGGTAAATAAATTCTTATCAAAACTATACTCTTCTTAGCTTAAAATGATTATAACTATATAGCTATAGCTGTGATCTTTGGCAAACGAGCTGCAAAAGGCTTTTGATATAAAAGTTCCATATGATGCAGCTATTTGTAAGCATAGGGATCTCAAAAAAAGTATCTGCGGTGTTAGCTTTCATTAAGTATTTTCAAAACTCCAAACATCAACTAAAATAGCTTTCAAGTAAGCTGCCTGTATATAAGAAAGCTCAAAAAGGCTTTTACTTGCCTTCCTATAGAAATCCATTGAAAAGCTCAAAATTTATCAAGATATGCCTGCCTGTACGAGAGGCATAGAAAGCTTTTAATAAAGTTTATAGTGCATTTAAAAAATTTAAATAACGTAGAAAAAAGCTTGAAAGTAGTGTTATAAGTTCTGAAAGCTTTTGAAATTCAGATCGAAAGCAATTCGGGAAAAGCTCTTCTGTAATATATATACTAAAAAATAAGTACATACATATGTTATTCATGAACTTCGTAAAAGCTCTTTGCAGCTGTGAAACCGACAAAAACTATCTTTTGTCGGAACACATTTTAAAAATAGAGCTTTCAACCGGATTTTATATAAGAAAGAGTGAAATAGAAAGAGTGATTAAGAAAAAGTGAGCCCCTTCATTGAATGCGTAGTTCCATCAGTTTGGTAATTTGTGAGCTTTATGAAAGCTGCTTAAAATGTGATATGAAAATTATTTATATGTGTTTGTTTATAAGCTCCATGAAAGCTCCCTGCTATTTCGAAAGCTCTCCATTTGTGGAAAACGTGAAGTTTATACATTTTGTCGACGAGAGCTTTCAACCGGATTATAAAAAAACTCAGGGGATCACTCATTTGAATGCGTATTTATAAAAAATATAAACGTGTGTTAGTTTATTAGCTTCATAAAAGCTCCTAGAACTGTAAAATTCGAAAAAGCTCCCTTTTTCCGAATGCATTTGAAAATTTGACACAAAGAACATAACAGTTTCCTTGTGCTTTTTGCGTGTTGCCGCTGACAGATTGAGTCTTATACTGACTAGTTGGGTATTTGCTACCTAGTAATTACAATTTATTTGACATATGAATCCTGTCTCGTACGCACATGCTTTGTAGATGCCGCCAACTTACCATAAAAGAACTTGCAAGAGGTCTTTGGGTAGCATCCTTTTGAAAGCACATAAAATAGCATCGTTTGACATTTAACGTCCAACAAAGATGTGCAAAAGCTTAGTGGAAAAAGAAAGAGGATTCCTCCTGCGAAGTGTGAGTGAACTTTATATCAATATCAAAAAAAAAAAAAGTACTTATTTAGCAACAAAACTCATCGCCGCGTCTAGGACTGGATTGTGAGTGTCGGACAGCAATTTTAGCTTTGACTGCCTTATTGTGTCACTCAAACATTATTGTGGCTTTTTTAGTTAGCAAAGAGAGTGAAATTCGAGTCTTGAGCATACAGAGCATTAATTCCAGCAATGAGGAAGTAGGCATCGATGCTATACTTAAATGAAAGCAAAAACTGAGACGCTTGAACTGTGAAGCGTGGCGACCCCAACGAGCTTCCTTGTATGTATGAACGTATGTATATTCGATAGCCAATGTGCTATGCCATTAACGTTAATAAGACAGTCAAAGCTTACCCAAGTTGTTTATTGTAGGTGACCCAAAACAAAGACAAAACAAACTACAAAGACTTTGTAGCATTTTGTGGCCAAACAACAAAAGCGAAAGCAGAAGCAGA
>CAXKVI010000004.1:6661274-6671274 GCA_964058755.1 Campiglossa producta | reverse complement strand
TATTTTATTAAAAACAAATTTAAACTTTTTTTTTTAAGGAAAAAACTAACAAAAATTAACAAAAGTATTATTGGCATACATACATTTATTTTTACACCTCCTTTCTACTGTTTTTATGCTACTGTTTTTATTTAAAAAAAAAGAGTAAAAAAATAAAGTAAAAAAGTAAATAAAATAAAAATAAATAAAAAATTAAATAAAATAAAATATAAAAAAATTAAAAAAAAATTTAAAGAAAGTAAAATAAAATTAAACTTATTAAAATTAATAAAATAAAATATAAAAAAAAGTAAATTAAGTAATATAAAACAAATTGGACTAAACTAAAAAAATTAAATTAAATATTAGATAAAATAAAAAAAAGTAAAAAATAAAGAAGTAAGGAAGTCTAAGTTCGGGTGAAACCGAACATTACATACCCAGCTGTGCACATAAAGTGGGCGTGATTGTTCACCGATTTTTCTTATTTTCTGTGGTAGTACTCTACATAAACATAACATGCCTGGTACCTAGTTTCGTAAATCTATCTAACACCGTTCTGAAGTTGTTAGCAGTCGAATTTAAAAATTGCTTGACTCATAAGTGGGCGGTGCCACGCCCACTTTCCAAAATTTTGAAAAAATTATGTAAAGAATATGAAAGTTGATGTATGTACCAAATTATATTATTATAGCGAAATCAGTTAATTAGATATGGACTTTTCAATATTTCCACCTCCTTTCAATATAACTTTTATGAAAAAGTAGGCGTGGTCGCGAAGCGATTTCGTTTATTTTCTATAGCTGAATTTACCACAACAATAGTATGTCCTCTACGAAATTTCGTTATACTAGCATAAACTGTTCTGAAGTTATTAAGAGTCAAAATTTTAAAATTTCTTCAAATATACGTGGGCGGTACCACGCCCCCTTTTCAATTTTTTTTATAAAATCGGTCTTAGAACATCCAAATCAATACATATTGCAAATTTTATCATTGTAGCTGCTTCTAATATTGAATTAACCCATTTTATACGTTTTTCGAAATTCTCGATATCGAAAAAGGGGCGTGGTTATGGTCCGATTTTACCCATTTTCAATAGCAATCTATTCTGAACCCAAATAAGTACACATGCCAAATTTGGTGAAGATATCTCATTATTTGCTCAAGTTATCGTGTTAACGGACAGACGGACGGACGGACGGAAAGACGGACGGACATGGCTCAATCAAATTTTTTTTCGATCCTGATCATATTGATATATGGAAGTCTATATCTATCTCGATTCCTTTATACCTGTACAACCAACCGTTATCCTAACAAAGTTATAATACCCTGTGTACAAGTACAGCTGGGTATAAAAAGGCGCTGTAAATTACATAAGAATAAAATAAAACACATTTTTTCCTTACAAAATACAAAACCTATAATAAGTAAAAATAGTAATTAAACTTTTTTTTTTAAGGAAAAAACTAACAAAAATTAACAAAAGTATTATTGGCATACATACATTTATTTTTACACCTCCTTTCTACTGTTTTTATGCTACTGTTTTTATTTAAAAAAAAAGAGTAAAAAAATAAAGTAAAAAAGTAAATAAAATAAAAATAAATAAAAAATTAAATAAAATAAAATATAAAAAAATTAAAAAAAAATTTAAAGAAAGTAAAATAAAATTAAACTTATTAAAATTAATAAAATAAAATATAAAAAAAAGTAAATTAAGTAATATAAAACAAATTGGACTAAACTAAAAAAATTAAATTAAATATTAGATAAAATAAAAAAAAGTAAAAAATAAAGAAGTAAGGAAGTCTAAGTTCGGGTGAAACCGAACATTACATACCCAGCTGTGCACATAAAGTGGGCGTGATTGTTCACCGATTTTTCTTATTTTCTGTGGTAGTACTCTACATAAACATAACATGCCTGGTACCTAGTTTCGTAAATCTATCTAACACCGTTCTGAAGTTGTTAGCAGTCGAATTTAAAAATTGCTTGACTCATAAGTGGGCGGTGCCACGCCCACTTTCCAAAATTTTGAAAAAATTATGTAAAGAATATGAAAGTTGATGTATGTACCAAATTATATTATTATAGCGAAATCAGTTAATTAGATATGGACTTTTCAATATTTCCACCTCCTTTCAATATAACTTTTATGAAAAAGTAGGCGTGGTCGCGAAGCGATTTCGTTTATTTTCTATAGCTGAATTTACCACAACAATAGTATGTCCTCTACGAAATTTCGTTATACTAGCATAAACTGTTCTGAAGTTATTAAGAGTCAAAATTTTAAAATTTCTTCAAATATACGTGGGCGGTACCACGCCCCCTTTTCAATTTTTTTTATAAAATCGGTCTTAGAACATCCAAATCAATACATATTGCAAATTTTATCATTGTAGCTGCTTCTAATATTGAATTAACCCATTTTATACGTTTTTCGAAATTCTCGATATCGAAAAAGGGGCGTGGTTATGGTCCGATTTTACCCATTTTCAATAGCAATCTATTCTGAACCCAAATAAGTACACATGCCAAATTTGGTGAAGATATCTCATTATTTGCTCAAGTTATCGTGTTAACGGACAGACGGACGGACGGACGGAAAGACGGACGGACATGGCTCAATCAAATTTTTTTTCGATCCTGATCATATTGATATATGGAAGTCTATATCTATCTCGATTCCTTTATACCTGTACAACCAACCGTTATCCTAACAAAGTTATAATACCCTGTGTACAAGTACAGCTGGGTATAAAAAGGCGCTGTAAATTACATAAGAATAAAATAAAACACATTTTTTCCTTACAAAATACAAAACCTATAATAAGTAAAAATAGTAATTATTTAGTCTTGAGTTGTTTTATTCGTTTTGTTTAGTTACTTCGAAAAAAAAAAACTCCCGAGCATCGCTAATTACAACCTAATACACAATATAATTACGGAAGTTGGTCAAAAAAACAAAAAAGAAAAAACACAAAAAAAGGAAAACTTGCAACCACAGCAAAATAGCCTCCAACACTCTCTCTCGCTCGCTCCTATCAGACTTCGCTTTTCTTTGTTACCCAATTACACGCTTCATTTGCAAATGTCCACACGAAATTTGTCTCTACTTTTAGATGATTTATAGTGAAAACTTTTAAGCTACATTGTCACATAATTACCCAACGAAAACAAGTAACTGCTAAAACAGTTTCAACAACAACAAAATTACGAACATTCACGCGACTGGTTAAACAAAGCTATAACAACAATACAAACAACAACAACAACAAACAGTAATCGAAGTCAACATACAACAATGTTAAATGAACTTATAAAAGCCACATTAAAAGTCAATGAGCGACTAATGGAATTAAGGCTATTTTGTAATTGGTGTAAATACTTATTTGTATATGTGTGTGTGTGTGTTTGCCTTTCGAATCTGTTTTTTGTTAAGATCTGCTACTAGCCAACTTGCCAACCAGCTATACTCACTTTGTAATGTAATGCACGTAATGTCATTAAAATGCTCATTACGAATAATGAAGAAATTTACTCTGTTTCTTACTTTCGTTGGCGGTCTTCTGTCTGCCAAGGAAAGAGATTTTCGTTAGTCTTAAATTTAATGTGACATGTTTACCAATTTTTTAGTTTTTTTATACATTTTTATTTTGTGTTGTTCGATTTCAAACCAGATGCCAGCTACATACATAAATACTAGTTAAGTGTGCTGTAAGGACATCTTAATAGAGTGTGGGATCTGAAAACCATTAAAAGAAAAAAATTAAAAGAATATAAAATAAAATGTAATAAAAAAAACTGAAAAAAAAACAAATAAGATAAAGTTTAAAAAAATAGATAAAAGAAAATATCATAAAATAAAAATACAACAATAGAGAACAAAATTAATTGAAAAAAAAAATAAATAAAATATTAAAATAATAAAATAATTAAACAAAAAAAATAAAAAAAAAAATTTTAAACATAAGAAAAAAAAATTAAAAAAAAAATTTAAATAAAACAAAAAAAAAAATCAAATAAATTATAATTAAATAAACTTTAATTAAACAAAAAAAAAGAAAAAAAAAAAATAAAACAAAAAAAAAAAATAAAAAAAAATTTTAAACATAAGAAAAAAAAAATTAAAAAATATATTAAAATAAAGCAAGAAAAAAAAACACGTGAAAGAAGTTAACTTCCTTAATTCAGAAATAACGAAATATAAGGTGTATTCGTGAAAATATCTTATACATGGTGCGTTTTTCTTCAAATTCGGTACGTGGGTAGAATTATGCTTAAATTAACAGGGGCGAATACGAATGGGATATAGAGGAAGAGAGGCGTCGTAGAAGGAAAGAGGGGAATGAAGAGAAAAAGGGGAGTGAGATAGTGTGAAGGCGAAGAAAGATAGGAAGGAGAGTTTTGAAAGGAGTTGTAAACTGTGGTTAGGTGGCCACACTGCGTGAAATTATCATATTTGGAATTCGGCCGAAAATACCTTTCAATTGATACCCATATTGGCATATCCAGCCCTATATTTAGAAAATAAATGGGTATAGGTGGCAACCCTGTAAAGCGCCATAAGTGGCAACATCCATGTATGTATATAATCGTAGATTGAATCAAATTCTCTATACGCCAAATTTTATCCAAATCGGTCAAGCAGTTCCCGAGATATGCGAACAAAATATATGAATTTCGGTTAGGTGGCAACCCTAAGTGGCAACCCTAAGTGAAATAGTCATAGTTGGAATACGGCCGAAAATACCTTTCATTATGGATATCAAATGGCATATCTAGCTCTATATTAAAAAAAACTGGGATAGGTGGCAACCCTGTAAACCACCCTAAGTGCAACACCAATTAATAAAATGTTAGAATGAATCAAATTGTCTATGTGCCAAATTTTATCCAAATCGGTCAAGCAGTTCCCGAGATATGCGAACAAAATATATGAATTTCGGTTAGGTGGCAACCCTAAGTGGCAAACCTTGCTTGAAATTATCTTATTTCAAATACCGTCGAAAATACCTTTCATTTGATACCCATATTGGCATATCTAGCTCTATATTTAAAACAATTGGGATAAGTGGCAACCCTGTAAAGCGCCATAAGTAGCAACACCCACGAATTTTGCTCGGCCTAACTATTAAAATTTGTGCAATGGTAGCTAGATCCTAGAATTTTACCTCCTATTTGATTTGAACAGCTAAACATCGTGGTGAAAATCGCCTACGCCTAAAAGTCGGCTACAATTCCTATTTCCGTTGCATAATTTCCGTTGCATCATTAGCCATTTTGTCAAATTTTACTCTCAATCAAAACTTCATATCGCCGCCTAAGAAGTTAACTTCAAAAATAAAATAAAGTAAAATAAAACAAAATAAAATAAAATAAAGCACATCAAATAAAAAAAAATTTAAAAAAAATAAAATATGTATATAATGAAATAAAACTTTATTTTCCAACTTTCCGCATTCGGTACCGACTTTTCGTAGCAACCCAAAAAAATTCTAAAAAAACAAAAAAAAAAAATAAAAACTCTTCAACAACATTGCATGCCTCAATAGCAAATTCACCTGTGTGAACCAAGCAAACGAAAAGTCAGCTGCCAAAACAAGCGGATGTCGACAGTTCATCATGCGGAAGTGGACATTTTGGCCAAACAATGACGTAAAATATGCATAAATATGTATGTATGTGGTTGACTGTTTGAATATGTAGCTATGTATATTTTCAAGCATTAATATGTAACTATTTTTCGTTTGCAGCTCTACTTATGCATATGTATTAGGACGATATGCTTGTGGGGTTGGTTGGCATGCAAATAAAAAATAAAAAAAATAACAACAAAAACAATACCTGATAACAACTGTAGCAACATCCTACTATGCATGTAATAAGTATTGCATGCGCCTTCAAAACAAAATTTTGAACTTTTCGAAAACACTGCAGTGCGGCAATGCAAATTGAAGCGGCACGCCACATGCCACAACGTACGGGAGCGAGTCTCAAATGGAGACACACACGCAACTATGTTTTAACATACATAGAAGGTGCGTCAAAAGGTTGGTTGGGTGTAGAGATAGAAGCTGAGCGTTTGCAAAGCTTGCTGAGAATCCGTAACTTTTGTGTCACCTTGTAATTTTTGTGCACAGCCATATCGCCTTGTTGAAGAAAAATATAACAAAGTTAATAAACAAAACAAAAAGGCTGACCAGCTCATATTTACATATCGTTTTTTGCTTTCATTTACTTTGGGCTTTCTTTTGCCTGAAAGCAAGGGAGTATGCTGATCCTGTGAATCCTATCGTGGTAGCGCCATAAGGAATTCAAATGCAAAGTGAAATCCTTCTGTGGTGCTTCGTTATGGATATCGTTTGTGTTATCAAGAAAATATGCCGTAGTTGTATTTTCTAAATATTTTTGTTTTTTGTTGGATTTTTAGCTTCATACTATTGGCGATAGTTATCTTTTTACTACATTTATATAAGATCGCCTTTAAAAGGTTAAACAAAAATTTAATATAATTAATAAAAACTAAATAAAATAAAATGAAATAAAACAAAATAAAATATAGTAAAAATTAAATAAAAAAATATTATAAAATAAAAGAAATTAAAAAAAAATAATAAAAAATGAAAATCAATTAAAGTAAAATAACAAAAAAAAAAATAAAATAAAAAAATTAAAATAAAAGAATAAAAAAATAAAAATTGAATAAAATGGACTAAAAAAAAATAATAAAATTAAATTAAATAAAATAAAAAAATAAACAAAAAACAAATTAAAAAAATATAACAAAATAATTTAAAAAAATAAAATAAAATTTAGTAAAACAAAATAAAATAAAATAAAATAAAGTAAAATAAAATAAAATAAAATAAAATAAAATAAAATAAAATAAAATAAAATAAAATAAAATAAAATAAAATAAAATAAAATAAAATAAAATAAAATAAAATAAAATAAAATAAAATAAAATAAAATAAAATAAAATAAAATAAAATAAAATAAAATAAAATAATTTAAAATAAAAAAAAATAAAATAAAATTAAATTAAATAAAACAAAATAAAATAAAATTAAATTAAATAAAAAAAAAAAAAATTAAATAAAATAAAAAAAAAAAAAAATAAAATAAAATAAAATAAAATAAAATAAAATAAAATAAAATAAAATAAAATAAAATAAAATAAAATAAAATAAAATAAAATAAAATAAAATAATATAAAATAAAATAAAATAAAATAAAATAAAAAAAAAAAAAATAAAATAAAGTAAAATAAAATAAAATAAAATAGTAAAAAAGTAAAATTAAAAAAAAAAAACGAAATAGAATAGGTTCAAGAAAAAAAATTTAATTTAAATAAAAAAAAAATAAAAATATAAAGTAAAAAACAAGTTAAAAAAATAAAACAAAATAATGTAAAAAAAGAAAAAAAAAAAATTAAAAAAAGTTAAAAAAAAAAAAAAAAAAAAAAATAAATAAACAAAAAAAAATAATAATAATTAAATGAATGCAATAAAACAAATAAGGTAAAATGAAATAAAATATACGGAATAAAATAAAATTAAATTAAACTAAGTAAAAATGAAATCAACTTAAATTAATATAAAATTAAATAAAATAAAATTAAATTAATTTGATAAATTAAATCAAATGAAATTGGAAATATTTATTAAATTAAATCAAAAATTAAATGTAATTAAATTGAATTAACGAAAATTTAATAAGATTAAATTTAAATTTAATTAAATAATCCACATATAGACAGATTTCTTGTCCATTTAGTATAAAGGCAGCCATTTTGTATCATTTTTTTTTTTTATTCCCATTTCGTGCAAAGTCAGCAACTTTATTTGATTTTGATTCATAAGCGTTAGTATGACTTATGGTATTTCTTAATACATAGCTTCCAGCAGTTTTACAGCTAAACTTTGACGCTCCCAAGTTAACTTGGCATATTTCCAGTTAAGGTAGGTGACAGATGTGTCACGGCGGTGATAGGCGCAAAAATGCAGATTTGTTAGAAAAAAT
This sequence comes from Campiglossa producta, assembly GCA_964058755.1. Classification (NCBI taxonomy): domain Eukaryota; kingdom Metazoa; phylum Arthropoda; class Insecta; order Diptera; family Tephritidae; genus Campiglossa; species Campiglossa producta. Next base: position 6,663,264 of record CAXKVI010000004.1, on the reverse strand, counting down.
TATACGACACATAAATGCATATGTTTGTATGTGTTAAGGTAAATAGCTTTCTGCTGGGGAAAATTGTAGTGAAAAATTCTGTGAAAAATTGTCTAAAGAACCACATTTGCTTGTATGCCGTCTACTTACTTTTGCAACTCGCTTTTCCTACATACTTTCTTATTACCTCTGCGCCAAACTGCGAAGCATATATCCTTCCAGAATTATTCACAAATTTTAACCGGCTGCCATCTAACGAAGAGTTATGCCCACTTGCAGTTGTTCTTCTTGTCACTCACTCGTGTGTTGCTTGCTACTTGGCTAACTGACAGTTGTTGCAACACATATCATGGCTGTCAGGTCATGACTTAGCGTTTGCATTTAGAATAGTCATGTGGACATAAGGTTTTTTTGAATGACTTATTCCTTGCCCAATACTGATCTTATTTACTGATTATGAAATGGCGTAAATCGTTCTTCAATACTTTACAAGCACTTGCTAAAGATTGTTTATCTTGCTATGCTTACATTTTTGGACTGTTTTAGTTGAAGTCTGAACTTGCTTGATTCGAAGTGGTATGTCAAGAGCAATTATAATGGCCGGTGGGGCAAATACAAGTTATGTATATCGTATTTTGAATAAGTCATTTCTCAAAGTTAGAGAAGTATTGTATTTGCAGTTTGAGTGTCACTGTATTCTAACACTTAAGAACATAGCTTTGATAAAAGTGAATAGAAAAGTAACGAAAAGTAACGCGCTAAAATGAAAAAAATTAAAACTCATTTCGAAAAGTTTGAGGGGCAAGTGATAGTAGTGATCAGTTTGAAATCCACTGTATTCTGACACTTAAGAAACATCGTTAACAAAAAAGTACACAAAAAAAAACAAATCAAAAGCAAAAAACATTTCTTAAAGTTTGAGAAGCATTTGATAGACATTAGCAGTTTGAGTGTCACTGTATCTGACAATTGTGAGACATAGTTATCATCTATCATAAAAGTTGAGATCAATTTGTCGAAAAGTGCATACCAAAACAAATCAAAATAAAAACATTTCTTAAAGTTTGAGAAGCATATGATAGACATTAGCAGTTTGAGTGTCACTGTATCGTGACAATTGTGAGACATAGTTATCATCTATCATAAAAGTTGAAAACAATTGGTCCAAAAGTGTTCAACAAAACAAATCAAATTAGAAAACATTTCTTAAAGTTTGAGAAGCATGTGATAGGCCTCAACAGTTTGAGTATCACTGTTGTCTGACACCTAAGAAGTTAACCTCTATCATAAAAGTTGAGAACAATTTGTCGAAAAGTGCTCAACAAAAACAAATCAAAATAAAAAAACATTTCTTAAAGTTTGAGAAGTATGTGATAGGCCTTAGCAGTTTGAGTGTCACTGTTGTCTGACGCTTAAGAAATATCGAAAACAATTATGAAAAAATCGAAAAGCAAATCGCCCCACAGTACTCCCAACACATGCTTTCCTCAAGTATTATTTACATACACTTGTCATTGTATGTCGAAAAATTTTCTAATCAACTAAAGAAATCAGCAGACAAATTTAAATTGAAGTGCAAATCCGCAACAAAAAAAGTGAATCAACTAACCTTCTCATGCTATGACTTGCGCGAGCGAGCTAAGGGAAATAAACTTGGTTTAAGATAGAATAAAGTTCAAAAGTCACTCGTACTCGAACTTGTTTAGGATATTATCTCAGCTAAACAATGCAGTAAAACAATAAAGCAACACGAAGAGCATGCAGGATTGTATTGCTCAGATGTGTGTGTGTGTGTGTGTGCGTGTGTGTGTGTGAGTCGGTGGAATTGTAGCAGCAAAAATTGAAATTGAAATGTCAAAATGGACAAAAGATTTATGGTCACAGAGCGCAAAGCAACACTAAAGTGAAAAACAAATATATACTAACCAATGAATAGAGCAACAAACCAACAGACAAATGGGAAAAATGCTCAACCCGGAAATGGTTAAAGAGAGGGAGAAGAAGTGAGTGC
>CAXKVI010000004.1:6603774-6656274 GCA_964058755.1 Campiglossa producta | reverse complement strand
ATATCACTAGACGAGTTTTTCATGTAGTTGATACTTACATACAACAAATACTGTACTCTAGATATGAGAAAGTTGTTTTGGTAAGTGGGAATTCATGCTAGGGCTCTAAGGGCACCTTTATACATGCTATGTTATCTCATTTACCAAAACTCTTTTGCATAATCGCGTCCACTTCTTAATTTTTAAAAATTTGTGTACCTTTTTCGCCGTTGTTGAAATTTTTTGTTCGGTACAACGCTGCATCCTTGTTAATGCGGTTTCTCTTACATTTATTTTATTTTTTGTGCGTCTTTTGGCTGTCGTTGACGTTGGCAGTAAATACTTGTAAGTCGCAGTTTAGTACTCACATTTAACATGAGACTTGTGTTCATGTCGCATAATTATATTACTTACATGAAGGAAATGTGAAACGGATTTGAGTTTCATAAAAAAAAATAAAATAAAATAAAATAAAATAAAATAAAATAAAATAAAATAAAATAAAATAAAATAAAATAAAATAAAATAAAATAAAATAAAATAAAATAAAATAAAATAAAATAAAATAAAATAAAATAAAATAAAATAAAATAAAATAAAATAAAATAAAATAAAATAAATAAAATAAAATAAAATAAAATAAAATAAAATAAAATAAAATAAAATAAATAAATAAAATAAAATGAAATAAAATAAAATAAAATAAAATAAAATAAAATAAAATAAAATAAGATAAAATAAAATAAAATAAAATAAAATAAGATAAAATAAAATAAAATAAAATAAAATAAAAAAAAAATAAAATAAAATAAAATGAAATAAAATAAAATAAAATAAAATAAAATAAATAAAATAAAATAAATAAAATAAAATAAAATAAAATAAAATAAAATAAAATAAAATAAATAAAATAAAATAAAATAAAATAAAATAAATAAAATAAAATAAAATAAAATAAAATAAAATAAAATAAAATAAAATAAAATAAAATAAAATAAAATAAAATAAAATAAAATAAAATAAAATAAAATAAAATAAAATAAAATAAAATAAAATAAAATAAAATAAAATAAAATAAAATAAGATAAAATAAAATAAAATAAAATAAAATAAAATAAAATAAAATAAAATAAAATAAAATAAAATAAAATAAAATAAAATAAAATAAAATAAAATAAAATAAAATAAAATAAAATAAAATAAAATAAAATAAAATAAAATAAAATAAAATAAAATAAAATAAAATATAAAATGAAATAAAATAAAATAAAATAAAATAAAATAAAACAAAATAAAATAAATTAAAATAAAATAAAATAAAATAAAATAAAATAAAATAAAATAAATTAAAATAAAATAAAATAAAATAAAATAAAATAAAATAAAATAAAATAAAATAAAATAAAATAAAATAAAATAAAATAAAATAAAATAAAATAAATAAAATAAAATAAAATAAAATAAAATAAAATAAAATAAAATAAAATACAATAAAATAAATTAAAATAAAATAAAATAAAATAAAATAAAATAAAATAAAATAAAATAAAATAAAATAAAATAAAATAAAATAAAATAAAATAAAATAAATTAAAATAAAATAAAATAAAATAAAATAAAATAAAATAAAATAAAATAAAATAAATTAAAATAAAATAAAATAAAATAAATTAAAATAAAATAAAATAAAATAAAATAAAATAAAATAAAATAAAATAAAATAAATTAAAATAAAATAAAATAAAATAAAATAAAATAAAATAAAATAAAATAAAATAAAATAAAATAAAATAAAATAAAATAAAATAAAATAAAATAAAATAAAATAAAATAAAATAAAATAAAATAAAATAAAATAAAATAAAATAAAATAAAATAAAATAAAATAAAATAAAATAAAATAAAATAAAATAAAATAAAATAAAATAAAATAAAATAAAATAAAATAAAATAAAATAAAATAAAATAAAATAAAATAAAATAAAATAAAATAAATAAAATAAAATAAAATAAAATAAAATAAAATAAAATAAAATAAAATAAAATAAAATAAAATAAAATAAAATAAAATAAAATAAAATAAAATAAAATAAAATAAAATAAAATAAAATAAAATAAGAAATCATATTTTGTTACATGTATTAAAATTGAATTAAACAAAAATTAAATAAAATAAGTTTAATTAAATTAACTATTTTCTTAGTTCCTAATTTCTCAAAACCAAAAGGACATTCCATAAATAAAAAAATGCTAATTATTTGCCAATAAAACTTACCAACCTTAACCGCCGCCATACCGTCAAAAAGTTTTTTAAATGATAACGCAGCAACATCTTTTCAAATGCCAGAAACACCCACAACCAAAAAAAAAATCATCACATTACACGCTACAATGACCGCAAAAAAAAAAACGATACGCAAGGACAACATCTTCAAAAAATGGCTGGCCATTAAGTTAACCAATGCCTCTAATTGGCTCAAATAATTAGGAAATGCAAATTGCGTAACAGCAAATAGCCGCGCTTATGGACAACTTTTTTTTGCTATTAATTTGTTGATGGTAAATTTTTTTCGCTTGCTGTCATGCTTGTTTTTGTTGTTGTTATTACAACTGTTGTTGTTAAATATTACCACTGTTGTCTTCTTGCTGTTATTGCTTTTTTTTTAGTTTTTATTGCTATTATTTTTATTTCATCTAGCTGCCAGACTCGCTTTCTCCGCCGCATTAATATAAGCAAGTCTCATTACTTGTCATGCCATGGCGTATACGCAACATTTTGGTTATGCTCAAAGTGCGTGGAGTTTACTGCTGCTTCTTGTTGTTTTTTGTATCCTCCTTCAGATTATTTGCTACGCTATGTTGCGTTTTGGCTTGCATCTGTTATCTCATTTTCCTTCCGACGCTAAACTAATATTGTCATTGCTTTAATTTAACTTTTTTCCTAGCCATATGTTCGTTCTTTGCTCTAACTTGTTTGTAAATTTGTTTGGTTTTAGTTTTCTTAATTTTTGTGTTTGTTTCTCTTTTTGGTTAATAGTGAGCGGATGTTGTTGCGTTTTCTAGCTGTTTCAAAACTTGTGTCATCATTAGTTGACGGAAGTTATAAAGATAATTGCTCTTTTTTGAAGTGAGCTTGGAAGTTGATGGGTTGTATGTGGAGTCTATATTTTGGAGTATGGAAGGTGGCAACCCAATTGAAGCTTCGTCAGTGCCATGACAACACCTCTGTTCATTCAGGGAAGGAAATGTTTGAAATCATCGAAAGAGCTGTCGCTCCGATTTCTATTCAACCCTGGTTGCAAAGTAGATTTCGGCGAAAAAAATTAAAAAAGTGATTAGGTGGCAACGCTGATTGCCAACCCTACCCAGATATTTTTTATTGAAATATGAGATGAAATCTGAATACACATTTTGGCATATTTATCTCATTTCATTTAGAAAAATAAAAAAATAAAAAAAACAATTATATAGGTGGCAACCCCATTGAAGCGTCGTGAGTGGCAACACCTTTGCAGAAAAGGAAAGCTTTGCAATCATCGAAAGAGCTGTCGCTTTGCCAGCTCTCTATTCAAATCTGCTTGCCAACTAGTTTTCGGCCAAAAAATTAAAAAAATGTGATTAGGTGGCAACCCTGATTGCTAACCGTACCTAGATATATTTTTTACTGAAATACGAGATGAAATAAATTTTGTTCGATGCACATATTGGCACAACTCATTTCATTAGGAAAAAATGATAATAATTGTATAGGCGGCAACCTCATTGAAGCATCGTAAGTGGCAACACCGCTGCAGGGTAGGAAAGCTTTTAAATCATCGACCATTCTCTGTTCAAACCTGGTTGCTTGAATTTTTCTTAAACCCACACACATTTGCTCTAGCATAAAACTAAACCTTTGCATGACTACAAATTCTTTTAACGTAGAAATTTGAAAACTTTTCTTACTCACGTCTTAAAAATTTTGTATTTGTAAAAACAATAACTTAACAATTTAACAACTTAATTCAATAAACTTACTTAGCCATATAAGTACACACACATACACATACACGCAGCAATAGCACAACAGGTAAAATGCAAAAGTCTATTGGAAAGCGCAAAACTAGCAGTAAAGTTTTTGCATGTAATTCAAACCTTTCAAACAACTCCGGCAAGGCTTTTGCTAACTTTATCATCCGCAGTCGTGCATAGTTGAACCTGCTTACCTGCACCCGCAATTGCACTTGCACTTCACTACCAACTAACTAGCAAAAATATACACGCAACATATAGCAACCAAGTGGCAGCAACTTTCGATAAACGAAGGCATTTTGTCTACAGGTGCAACTGTTTGCCATCTTTAACCCTTTACTTACCTTACTTTAAGTTTTTTATGCTGCATGTGTGCTATCCGCTTCTTCACTTTTTATGCGCAGGCACATGCATTTGTCTACATTCAACTTACTTACTTAACTCTTTCACCAATTTGCTTGATTCTCTATTGTTTATCTCTAAATCTACTCGAGTAGCTCGTAATTCACTCGTTGCGTAGTTACTTTTTGTTGAGTTTTACATTTGTTGCGTGAAGAATTGCACAACCAAGTCAAGTAAAATCTACAAATTGTTCATACTTTGTTGTTGGTTGCAGTAGTTGTGGCAGTTTGAAAAAAGAAGAAGAAGAAATCTGGTACCTGTTGGTAGTCAGCTTTTTCTTGTTTAAGAATTTTGTGCTGTAAATTCTTACTTTCCTATTTCTTTGTATTTTGTATTACTGCAATCATGCGAATTCTGTTGCCTTAAAAAATAAGAAGAAGAAGAAAGTTGCAAATTCTTTTATGTTAGCAATTTTGTTTGAAAATCATGAGATTATGCATAGAAGTGATGACTGCACCCGAACTATGTATGTATGTGTGCCCTGCGTAAGTGAATTTCATTCGAAACTATGACTTCGAAAAGTATTCCTTCATTTGCCTTGGATAATAAAAGGAAGGTGGAAAGTTTAAATTCCTCTCAAATTCTTGGTAGTTTTCTTCATTGAATGGTCGTAGTAATAATAGCTTTCAAAGAATTCCTGGCATTTTGAGTTATTAAAATTTGAGTTATTAAAATTTGATTTGAAGGCTTTTAAAATATGTGTATGGTGTCTAAGCAGGATAATAATAATAATAAAGTACCTGGGTGACCGAGCCTGCTCGATTCTATCAATTTAGCGCTAACTTTACTTACCCAAAATGATACCAAAATGACTCTAAAATAATTCCAAAATAATTCTAACATGATCCCAAAAATGCCCTCAAATAATCCGAAATTGAACCCAAAACGACCCGAAAATGATCTCAAGATGCCGCCAAAATGACGCTAAAATGATCCCAAAATGATCCAAAAATGATTCCCTAATCACCTCAAAAAACTGAGTTATCGAAGAAAATGTGATTGCGCAAAAACCTTAAAATTGCCCTACAATATGGGTATCAAACGAAAGGGGATGGCCACAGGTTTCATGTGGACTTCGATATATTTTGATAAATTTATCGATAACTGAGTTATCGAAGAAAATGTGATTGCACAAAAACCTTAAAATTGCCCTACAATATGGGTATCAAACGAAAGGGGATGGCCACAGGTTTCATGTGGACTTCGATATATTTCGATAATTTTATCGATAACTGAGTTACCGGTGAAAATGTGATTGCCCAAAAACCTTAAAATTGCCCTACAATATGGGTATTAAGCGAAAGGGGATGGTCCAGGTTTCATTTGAACTTCGATATATTTCGATAAATTTACCGATTACTGAGTTATCAATAAAAATGTGATTGCCCAAAAACCTTAAAATTGCCCTACAATATTTGTAGCCAACGAAAGGGGATGGCTTTAGGTTTCATTTGGACTTCGATATATTTCGATAAATTTATCGATAACTAAGTTATCGGTGAAAATGTGATTGCCCAAAAACCTTAAAATTGCCCTACAATATTTGTATCCAACGAAAGGGGATGGCCGCAGCTTTCATTTGGACTTCGATATATTTCGATAAATTTACCGATACCTGAGTTACCATTGAAAATGTGATTGCCCAGAAACCTTAAAATTGCCCTACAATATGGGTATCCATTGAAAGGGGATGGCCACAGGTGTCATTTGGACTTTGATATATTTCGATAAATTTATCGATAACTGAGTTACCGGTGAAAATCTAATTGCCCAAAACCAGTAACCACTGAGTTATCGGTGCAAACGAGATGGCTCAAAAGCCTTAAAATTGCCCCACAATATGGGTATCAAACGAAAAGTTATCGATCAAAACGTGATTGCCCAAAAACCTGAAATTAATTAATCAATCTACATTGCCCCATTGATGGGAATTTTGAAAATTTTAAATACCCTTGGCAAATGCTTCAGTATTCAATATAATATTATATAAATATCAAAGTTTGAAGTTTAGATGAACTGTTCGATAAATGCTTTCTGAGACATTAATATCAAGATTTAAGCCAAAGCAATATTTAACTTTAAAAAACTCACTTTCAATCGATTTCAAGGATATGTATGTATATTTAATTAAAATTTTTGAAAACCGTTTTTCAATACATACTATTTTTTCAAAACTCTAGGAACATAGAGACAAACTATTGATCTTCCAACAGTTTTTTATTTGATCAATCTACCTTACTTGGTGAACTTCGACGACCGAATTCTTATCTAAAATGTTGAAAGGGTACTTCGCAGGAGCGGGCAAGGCCGCGGGTATATACTAGTACAATATAAATAAAATTCGGTAAAATGGTAATCTTGGGCAGCAACCCTACTTGCAAATATTTTAGTTAGTATGTCGGTGAAAATACCCTAGTATTCCACGCAGAAAACTGAACTGTGTTAGGCTTCCACACAGAGAACGAAGCGTGATATAGTCTTCGTGTTAGTCTTCGGTGGAAGCGACAATATATCGATCAATTATTAAAAATTTTAAGTAGGTGGCAACGCTGCAAAAATTTCCTGGTGGCAACACTTAAAAGGCGAGCTTTAAATAAATCATATTTTCCATATTCAAAAGTTCATCCAAATAGATGAGGTAGTTCTCAGCTGATAATCCAAAAATAAATATAATGAAGTTAGGTGGCAACCCTATGTGGAAAGGCTACCTAGTTACATTTTTTTTTCTTGCTTTAAAATACCGCGTTTGATCGAAACGCATATTAAGTTTAAATTTTTTTAATATATGGCGACATTGTCAAATCATAGTGGGAACGCTCAAGGGGAAGAGCTTGTAATGCGCCATGTTATCTATGTTCGCAAGTTTAAATAGTTGAAGTAGTTTTTTTGATAATAGCGGATAGGTGGCAACTTCAGGTGGAAATATTTTTTTATATCTTTAGTTTCGTAGAATAGTATCATTTCATTACAAAAAACATCGACAAGTGGCACCCCCATTAAAGCATAAAGAGTGGCAAATCATAGCTTAAAATTCTTAGTGCTCAAAATATGAGTTAAGCTTACCTAAACGGGGCATTACTGAATCCTAGTTTTGAAATGTTTTTATATTTTGTATAAGTCAAGGTAAAATAAAAACGTAAAAAAATTCACAGAAATGAAAATATTACCAATGACTCTGTGCCACATGCTGTCACGCACTTAACGCCAGGAGACAAATAAAAAGCGGCAAGTGGCATAAATCTAAAAACAACAAATCCCACAAATAAACGCATTAAGTAATTAAGTCATAAAAAGTGCGCAATTAAAATAATAACAATATAATAGATGCAATGGAAATGGCAATAAAAAGGGAAGAAAAAAAAAACAATTAAGTGATAAAATTGTTCGTTCTTTCTACATGAAATGTATTGTACATCTGCACAGAGCCAACAATGCCTAATAAAATAGAACAAAAGTCATAAGATATCTCTATAGATTTTCTTCAAGAAGATGTGCTTCTTATTATTGTAGAGACCGTCTTTTTAATTTTATTAAGAAGATTTTCTTTTTAATATTTTAAATGAAAAATAAAATGATATCGCCTTCACCGAGAATCGAACTTACAATTTTCGGAATGATAAACCCAGCTGTTAACCATCAGGCCATCGCTCACTTTTGATTGCCAGCATCTAATTACCGATATGTGTAGAGTTGTTAATGTTTCAAAGGAAAATCTTATAAATATATTTAAGAAGATTTCTTTTTAACATTTCTAATTAGGAAAAAAAGAGAGAGAGAATCGAACTTACAATTTTTCGATTGCTAAACCCAGCTGCTAACCATCCGGCCATCGTATACTAATAATTGTCAGCGTCTAACTACACCTTTGTACTAAATGTATAGTTTTTTAATAAGAATTTCTTCTTAGAACCAAAAAGATTTCCGTACAGTTTTTTCTTCGTTTGCACCGTTGCGACTACCCCTTTGCCCAAAAGCTGATCATGAAGACAATCTTATTAATTTTATTAGGCATTTTTGGCTCTGTGTATATCAAACTAGATAGGTTTGGGTAAAACGACATAAACTTTATATTTGTGGGTTTTTTAAAACACCTAAGCAAGTAAAATGTTGTTATAAAACAGCCAAACTGAGCAATTTTTATATTTAGCTTGGCATAATTTAACTAACAGCTGGATAAGTGGTTGAATATTTGGAACACTGTTTATTTACTGAATTGTTTTAAGCCTCACAGCTCATAAATAATTTTTTTCATAATCACACGGGCCGCTGGTGTAATAAAATTTGTTGATTTTATGGCCAAAAGTGAGTTTTAAACTTTAGGTTCCTTGCCTCTTTAGTATAATGGCATGCTATGTTTTGGAAAAATATTAAATTTATGAGAGAATAAATGTCATGATACGATGTACATATGTATGTAGTATGACTCCATTAGGCACAAAAAAAATCATATAAAATACATAGATCTAAAGGTAATTAAATAAAAATTAGTACTCAAACGATCCATACCATAACATTACCATAACCCTACCATAACCATACCATAACCATACCATAACCATACCATAACCATACCATAACCATACCATAACCATACCATAACCATACCATAACCATACCATAACCATACCATAACCATACCATAACCATACCATAACCATACCATAACCATACCATAACCATACCATAACCATACCATAACCATACCATAACCATACCATAACCATACCATAACCATACCATAACCATATCATAACCATTCCATAACCATACCATAATCGTACCATAATCGTACCATAATCATGCCATAATCATGCCATAATCGTAACATAATCGTACCATAATCATGCCATAATCATGCCATAATCGTAACATAATCGTACCATAATCATGCCATAACCATACCATAACCATACAATAACCATACCATAACCATACCATAACCATACCATAACCATACCATAACCATACCATAACCATACCATAACCATACCATAACCATACCATAACCATACCATAACCATACCATAACCATACCATAACCATACCATAACCATACCATAACCATACCATAACCATACCATAACCATACCATAACCATACCATAACCATACCATAACCATACCATAACCATACCATAACCATACCATAACCATACCATAACCATACCATAACCATACCATAACCATACCATAACCATACCATAACCATACCATAACCATACCATAACCATACCATAACCATACCATAACCATACCATAACCATACCATAACCATACCATAACCATACCATAACCATACCATAACCATACCATAACCATACCATAACCATACCATAACCATACCATAACCATACCATAAACATAACATTACCTTCGTTTTTTTCAGAATTCCCAATGGTATAGTTTTTCCTGTGTTGCTCATCACTCAAAGTAAAAGTGACTGGAAGCAAAAGCTGATACATAATTAATTGCTGGTTCGCAAAACTTTGGCAGATAAGTGCTGCGCACCATCACATCCTATTTGCACAAACCACATCTATTTAATCTCCTCAACAATGAAAATTGTAAACTACAAACATACATATTGCAATGAAAGCTTTGGAAATCCCCTTGTGCACATCCTTCCGTCAGTCTACAATTCACTCATGCACTCATTTAGCCTATCCTACTTACTCTCATGTACTCATTCAGCCTATCGCACTCACTTAGTCAATCACTGATGCTGACAATGACACTACATTTATGATTTATGCAGCCGTTACGTAAAAGTATCACAGCGCTTGCATGCAAAAGTTTTTTCCTGTGACAACTTTGCTCTACAAAACCTTTCTAACTTTTACGAATGCAATAATGACTAAATTAGATGCTTAAATACACATACAAATTAGTAAATGTACAAAATTAGAACGCAACATGCTCACAGTTGAGTAGAGCACGAGTGCGTTCACAAAGGCATAAAATATAGGTCAAGTTTACACACGAGCTTTGGTTGCTGAAAGTAATTAAAATGTTATGAATGATAGTTACCTACAACAGTGTATATGTAACAGTAAAACTGACAGGGTGTGATTATGTGTACAGCGTGATAGTGATGCATTTGGCTGTATGTAGGTATGGGGAACATCGGCCCGGAATTGCTAAGTTAGCGTTAACTAGGTAATGAGAAAACTGTCACAACATTTGTGTTTATTCGCAGAAATGTTTGTACATCATACGAGATGAAAGAGACTTGCCAATTACCTGTAGACATTTTTCATGAAGGAAGTCTAAGTTGCGGTGAAATATTATTAGCTGTGTTTAGGAAATTATTATATAAACTTTTTTAATAAAAAGTACGATACCATAACATTACATTAAACATTCAAATAGCATACCATAACAATGCCATATTAATATCATTACCATACCATAACCATACCATAACCATACCATAACCATACCATAACCATACCATAACCATACCATAACCATACCATAACCATACCATAACCATACCATAACCATACCATAACCATACCATAACCATACCATAACCATACCATAACCATACCATAACCATACCATAACCATACCATAACCATACCATAACCATACCATAACCATACCATAACCATACCATAACCATACCATAACCATACCATAACCATACCATAACCATACCATAACCATACCATAACCATACCATAACCATACCATAACCATACCATAACCATACCATAACCATACCATAACCATACCATAACCATACCATAACCATACCATAACCATACCATAACCATACCATAACCATACCATAACCATACCATAACCAACCATAACGATACTATAACCATACCATAGTCATACCATAATCATACCATAACCATGTTTACTGACCAAAAATCAAGCAACCTTCACACCTACATACGTATGTCTTTTCAATATTCTTTTCAATCCTAATCTATTGAAATAGATAAAACAATTTCAAACAAATAAAGCAATTACAGCGATTCGATCACTTAAATAAATTTAAAATTTTCAACAGCAATAAATTTACAAATGAAATAAAGCCAACACCTTGACTGTCACTTCGAACAAAAACCGAAAGCTCCACATAAACGCGTTAGAAGTTGAAAAAGAAACCTTTTTTTACGTTTAGTTGCACAGAGCAAGGCTCAGTTTCGTAACCAAAAATGAGTTTAGCAATGCAAAACACGTCGCTGGTGTAATTCGCAAAAACACCAAAACACTAAACATGTCCGGTCATAGAGAATTGTTAACGAGCGATTTCCGCAGAACGCCAACACCAAAGCTATCAAAAACATGATGCAACAGCAGTGGGTATTTACTACAAATAAAAAAAAAACATTAAGTAAACAATATTGTATCGAAAAAGCAGCATATTTAACGAGCCCAGTCCGTTTAACCCGTTTAGTATTGGACTGCATAATAGATGAATGCGGTCAAATTTGTATTTGATATCGATAGGGTTGGCCTGGACATCGATTTAATGGTGTTAAAGCAACTGAATTAGTGTTAAAGTATGAATGTGTGATTGTTTTTCACTTGACAGCGTGTGTTGCATACAAAAAGGCGTGCAAGCTTTAGATCCAATGTAAATGTATTTAAGCCTATATGATTGGCGGCTCTAACGAAATTTATAAGGGGTCTGGCGTAATTTGTTGATATTTTCTTAGCAAAAAATATCTGGGTCAAAGTGTACGACGCTTAAGGCAACTAAGGCACACTTCGAATACGTTAATAAATATTTTTGTAATAAATAAAGAACACATTAGAGCAAATAAATCAAATATTTAGGCAAAGATAAAAATAAATTTCGTTTGCGGAAAAATAGTATTTATTTTTACCATTTTATATTCAGATCAGGTGTATGCCGCATATATGTACATATGTACATAACTACATGCATGGAATTTGTTCGAATACTTTGGCCAAGGGCTACGCAATTTGGTATTGAATTACCCAGCAAACCAAACGATATAGAATACGTAAATCCGCTAGCACTTTGCCAAAAGTGAGATGCACCTTAATAAATTAATTTAAATTAAAATAAAATGAAAAAAAATAAGTTTAAAAAAAATGAAAAAATAACAAACAAAAAGAATAATAAATAAAATAAAATAAATTAAAATTAAATAAAATGAAAAAAAATATAAAAAATAAGTTTAAAAGGAAAACAAAATAAAAAAATAATAAATTAAATAAAATACATTAAATTAAAATAAAATAAAATAAAATAAAATAAAATAAAATAAAATAAAATAAAATAAAATATAATAAAATATAATAAAATAAAATAAAATAAAATAAAATAAAATAAAATAAAATAAAGTAAAATAAAATAAAATAAAATAAAATAAAATAAAATAAAATAAAATAAAATAAAATAAAACAAAATAAACTAAAATAAAATAAAATATAATAAAATAAAATAAAATAAATAAAATAAAATATCCTAAAATAAAATAAAACAAAATAAACTAAAATAAAATAAAATATAATAAAATAAAATAAAATAAAATAAAATAAAATAAAATAAAATAAAATAAAATATAATAAAATAAAATAAAATAAAATAAAATAAATATAAAATAAAATAAAATAAAATAAAATAAAATAAAATAAAATAAATTAAAATAAAATAAAATAAAATAAATATAAAATAAAACATCTAGTTATTGTTATTTTAGTTATGGTTATTATTGGTCATTACATTTACGAACTTTTGAAAATTTTGTTGACTTTTGATCAGTCGTTTAAATTTTATCAAATTATTCTTTTGAGTTTTTGGCCAAAAACAATTTGAAATGCATACAATACCAACTACGATGATTGCAATTTCGATCTTGTTGAAGGATCTTGTCAAACCGCTTCAGAAGTTCGAAAATAAAAAATAAAATAAAATATCTTAAAATAAAATAAAACAAAAAAAACTAAAATAAAATAAAATAAAATAAAATAAAATAAAATAAACTAAAATAAAATAAAATAAAATAAACTAAAATAAAATAAAATAAAATAAAATAAAATAAAATATAAAAAAATAAAATAAAATAAAATAAAATAAATATAAAATAAAATAAAATAAAATAAAATAAAATAAAATAAAATAAAATAAAATAAAATAAAATAAAATAAAATAAAATAAAATAAAATAAAATAAATTAAAATAAAATAAAATAAAATAAATATAAAATAAAACATCTAGTTATTGTTATTTTAGTTATGGTTATTATTGGTCATTACATTTACGAACTTTTGAAAATTTTGTTGACTTTTGATCAGTCGTTTAAATTTTATCAAATTATTCTTTTGAGTTTTTGGCCAAAAACAATTTGAAATGCATACAATACCAACTACGATGATTGCAATTTCGATCTTGTTGAAGGATCTTGTCAAACCGCTTCAGAAGTTCGAAAATAAAAAATAAAATAAAATATCTTAAAATAAAATAAAACAAAAAAAACTAAAATAAAATAAAATAAAATAAAATAAAATAAAATAAAATAAAATAAACTAAAATAAAATAAAATAAAATAAACTAAAATAAAATAAAATAAAATAAAATAAAATAAAATAAAATAAAATAAAATAAAATTAAATAAAATTAAATTAAATTAAATAAAATTAAATACAAAAATAATAAAAAATCAAATAAAATAAAATTAAATACAATACAATAAAATAAAACAAAGTAAAATTAAACAAAATAAAATAAAATTAAATTAAATTATATTAAATTTAAATTATTACAAAATTAAATTAAATTAAACTAAAAAAACAAACAAAATAAACTATATTAAAATAAATAAAAAAAAAATTTATTTTTTTCGTGATTTTTAATATTTTTGGGTTGCTGGTATGTCTCTACGATATACCATACATATAGTATGGATATACATATATTCAGGAACATATTTCGAATTTAGCCACACACATTTTCTATTTGATTTCTGGGCGTGTAAAAATCGGCACGCGCGAACAAATCGCCAGAGAGCATATCATCCAAAACAAGCTAAAATCAGCAGCAGCAACAAAATACTATTTTTATGCAGTAAACATCAAACGCGTGCTGCTCTAGCTCACCAACGCTCAAAGGTAAAAATATGCGGCTAAATCGAATTTTTGAATATTTTCCCAAAAACGAAAAAAGCCAATTTTCCTTTTTTGATTTAGGTATAAGGTATACAACAACCAATGCAGTTGGAATTTTTATTTTGTTGTTGTTTGTTTACACAATGCAAGAAAAATAATATTTTTTGTTGATTTGCTGATGGAGTGTTGCTCTGAAAAAAAAAGGAAACGAAAATAGTAGCGCAAATTGAATTTGAATTTACTTTTGTGGAATTTTTATGCAATTACATAAATTGGAAGGTATGCTGGGTAAGTACGTGATGAATGATGAGTTGGGAAAAAGATGTTGGGTTACTAAAAATGCGGAAGCTTATTCAAGGAGATTAAGTGCGGAGTGGAGTGAAAGAAGAATGGTTTTAAGTATAAAGTTGGAATGGTTAGCTGTGTTGGAGTTTCTTTTATATCAATTTTTTAGTTAACAATTTTGTCTTTATAATAAAATAAGTCAAATTAAACAAATTCAATAAAAACCAAGTAAAATTAAACTTTCCCTAAAATTATTTAAGCAAATCCATATAAAATTTCACGGTATACCGGTATTATATTATCCACAAATGCCTAAAAAAAACTTCATTAACTCAACTTCATTCACTCCAATGCATAAGAATAAGAACACATACCGCGACTCTTTTTGTTCCCACAACTATTTATCTCGTTTCTGGTTATTGTTTTTATCGTAGCAACATTTAAACAACATTTTTCTCTCTTCCCACTCTGCAGCCTCACAATAGCTGTAGCAAACGTCAGTAGTTGCCGGATACCTCACTAGACTTTAGATTTAAGAAGCACAAGTGCCCTTTCCAAAGTTTTTTTTTTTTGGTTGAAGCCAACCCCAATCATCAAAGTTTTTATTCCACTCATTCAAACGCCCAACAAGCGTGGCTCCACACCCGCTTTGACAGATCCCGCCAATCACTTTTGTCTTGCTAGACGCCATGCAATACACAAAGAAACCAAATAACGCTTTTTAATAGCAAATTTGACAGCCGTGAAATGATTTTCATTCGTTCGAGACAAGTGGAGGTACCTAGGTACAGTGGAGCTATTATGAATGAAACTGAGTTAAATTGAAAGTACACATGTATAAATAACAGATAAATACTTTTTTCCTATTCTTTAACTATTTTTAATTAAAGAAAAAAATAATAAAATAAATTAACAAAAAATTTAAAAAAAAACTTTCCCATACCGGGAATCGAACCCGGGCCTTCTGGGTGAAAGCCAGATATCCTAGCCACTAGACCATATGGGATATGTTTGTTACCGTGCACAATCCTTCATTTGAACGCAGCGCCATGATCAGTACCATGCTCTGTTACGTTCTCATCAACTCTAACATGATCTCGCACGATTACTCATTCTTCTCACATTGCCTCTCTGAGATAGCAATACATTTAGTGTTGCCCCTTTAAACGTGTTTGCTGTGGTAGGTTTCAAGTATAGACAGTGGGAGAGAGAAAACACTGAATACATAATTTTATTTTGATAAGAGCGTATACGTATGATGTTAGTAGGTGCCTGTTAGGGTGGGATGAAAAAGATTATTTGTTTTGTAAAAAAATTTATAATAATTTTAAGAATTATTTACAAACATTTCTGATAAGAGAGTAGTTATAATCAGAGCTGTTAATTTTGATTAGTAATTAGTAATTGATTGATTAGAAGGTTTTTTAATTGGTAATGATTATTTTAATTGCTTTCAAGAAAAAGCAATTACTAATTGATTACGATTAGAAAAAATCAAAAAAAATTAAAAAATCAAGAAAAAATCAAAAAAAAAAAAAAAAACAAGTAATCAAAAAAAGTCGTTTTTGATTACTTTTGATTATTTTTGATTTTTTCTTGATTTTTTTAATTTTTTTTATTTTTTTTTTATTTTTTTTTAGTTTTTTTTGATTATTTTTAAAGTTTTGTCGTTAAAAGTATAAACATCTTTGTATGCAAATATATACACCTACTTACACTTTGGGGCTCATGGATTTCTAGAATCAACCTTGATCGCTAAGTATATGTACATATGAGAAAAAATGCCAGGTTTGATCGTTATATTGGTTGGAGTGATGGAAACACTAGTTTACAAATAATTAATTTGAAAATATATCAAGATATTCATGTATATGGGTGAATTGGCACTGATATGCCAAGCACAAAACGTATTTTAAAAATTTTTTGTATGGGTAGGTTTTCGAGATATCGGTAATTTTTTGTTTTTCGACTTTGGCCAGCTATTGCTCAGCGATCGTTTGGCCCACCCCTACATTTTATACGTCGTTGGAATCGTATTTTAATTTCCTTTCGAACGAGGTATCGCTTTCGTCCATCGCTTTTGTATCATTGCCAAAAAGAATTTTTGAATGAAAAAAACAATTTTAAAAATATGTTTTGTGCTCGGCATATCAGTGCCAATTCACCCATATGTATAAATGTCCTGGCATTTTTTGACTGTATACAGTTTATAAACTAGTGTAATTTGTCCTTTTATATCTAAACGGCTAGTGCCGGACATTTCTCGTTTGATACCCTACGGGTACGGTCGGATAGTTCTATATCCTGATTCCTTTATCAACCACATGTTTGAAAACAAATGCGTCCCCATGAAAATAAAAAATACAGCCAAACTTCTTCATACACAACACAAAGGCTTGCGACTGAACATTCTGGAGAACATGGAGATATACAAACAAAAAACATTTCAAGGAGGCATCATCAACGAACAAATAAATACCGCATCAGACGAGCTATTTGAACCACTCAAATTACTATACAAAAGAAAGAACAAAATACAAATAGAAAAAACGACCACAAACACAAATAACCAAAACACAGAAAACAGACAAATTAGAATAACAGATTTCTACCTGCCGACGAACCCAGCCACGACACACACGAACTCACTACCTACAAACGAACGAACGAGCGAACTACCGAACTCCTTACCCACACCCGAACCACCTACCTCAACTACACAGCAACAAACAAACTACCTGAACAAAACAAAACGACTATAAAAACGTACAACATTGTACAACACATCAGAACGAAAATCGACACTGATGATGGCGCATTGCCGAAGCCGGTTTGTCTCAAAACCAAATTTGACAAGGGATGACGGAAAATCGTTCCAGAATAATTCAGTTATTCACCCTGTCGGAAACATCAATCTTTACAAATATATGATGATGATTCGTCTGGTTAAATGCGCGAATCTCGCCAGCTAAGAAATGGATTTTTGTGACACTTTAACTGATAGGCTTGAAGCTTAGGAAGGGACCCCAACTTTTTATTTTTTTTTTTATCAAATTGGCATGATAAACAAAAAAGATATACCAACGTGTAGTGAGTAAAATAGAAAAAAATTCCGCTAAAAGAAAAATCAAAGAAATTTTTTTCCAATGAATATTCTTTCGAACTTTCTTTTAAATAAAATAAAAAAAAACCCATTCATTCAAAATGTACCACTGTTCGTCAACGTTTTTACCACAAACTTGTTTCTTTTCCGCTTTCAACGTTAACGTCTTGCCATTCGTTCTTTCCCGTCGTAACAACGGCTGTTGCCATTGTTATTTGTTGTCTCCCCTATACACTGTTGTTTTTGTTACCACATCAAACATTTGTCTGTTTAGCGCCTTTTTGTCATTGTTAGCAACATGTTGGCATAGCGTTGCCAACCATCCAAGCAAAAGTCGTCTTCATTTTTGTTTGTAACAACTTTTACAAACTTCATTTTAGGTATTGTTGCTTTTGCTAAACCCAGACGCCAAACTTTTTATTTTTGTGTAGTCTCGAAATTCCCGCACTTACGAAACTTACGCAACAAAAGCAGCTTAGCAAAGCGGAAGTTGTGGCAATAAGCATGAGCCACCTACGAAAGATGGAAGTATGAGTTAACAACAAGCCGAACAAAAACTTACAAGACTTTAGGTTGTTATGGTTTTTTGTAGTTTTTTTTTTTTGTTGAGTTTTTTTTTTTTCAAGACCAGCTCATCTTAGCTACTCAGCTGATTCGTTGTTATGTCGACAAATATATTTTTGTTGCTTATTTTTTTGATGTGGTTTAAGGATTTTACGACGTTATAGTTGTAGTTTGTTATGATTTTGGTTTTTGTTGTTGTTGTTGTTGCTTTGTATGTTGTTGTTAATTTTTACTATTGTACATAGTTCTGATATGTTGCTTTCCTTCAGCCAACGCACTTAAGTGTAAAAGTTGCTGCTTGAAGAATTTTCATTATATTCAACAGACCCTAACGACATTCTTTTTAACGAAGGGGTAAGTAACATATAAAAAAGCAGTCAGGAATGTAGGATATATACAGAAACACTATCCTTAGATATTTATTTATGTATATGAGTGTCCTTCAATGCAAACATTTTCTACTCCCATGTTTAATGCTAATATTCTGGCGGTGGATAACAGCGCAATCATATCAATGCAATATCGAGAAAAACTGCGTTCTTCTTCTTCCCGCGAACTTAATATTTCTTTTTTTTTTAGTTGACATAAAAAAAAATTAAAAACAATTTTTTCCTACAGGTACCTCACCGATTTTAATTAAACTAAGTTATGGTCCCATTAGTAAAAGTCTTATAAAAATCCATTCCTTAGTTTCCTGCGTTAAAACATACAGACAAAAATTCTCTAAATTCCTTAGATGAACTCTACATAATTCCCAACGCCTATTACAGTAGTTTTTTTCGAAGAAACTCACTGAGATCGGAAGCGCTCGATTCTTACCTACTATCTAACGATTCAACATGGAAAGACCCATATAGTATAAAGCAATACTGTTGCCAGCGCAAAACCGCAACGCAACGCATTACAGCGTTAGCCACACCTCTTGAGACATTCCACCTTCACGTCTGTCATAAGCGCGTTGCCACGCTACAGACTATGAAAAGAATGCTTCCCAACTTGTCATTTAGAAAAAAAACAAAAAAGGAAAATATTTCCCAAACTTTTTCTTTTCACACTTAAAACAACAAAAGAGTAAGATACATAAAGGAAACATAAAAATTGATGCATCTCTGTTTGCTACAATCAGCGGCCAACCTTAGCAAAAACCTTCACTTGTTGAACTTGTTGCTCTCTTTGTGGAATTTGGTGTTCTGAAACCTTTTTTTGTTTCCATTGTAAATTGTAGAAGAATTTTTCATTTCAAATTATTTGCTATAGTATTGACAATAATTGACAGTTTTATTAGTCGACTTGCCCTGCTGCTAACTATATACATATAGCCGCCTTTTAGGACTGAGTTTGAACAGATCAAATATTCAAAAATATTTTCTCTATGGATGAAGTATTTCAATTTCCCTCGTCATAGTATACGAAAATTTAAATCAAACATTAACAAATTGTCTTACCAAAAAATGCAATATTAAATGCCATTCAATTTCATCAAGTTAAATAACCCAAAATAACGGAATATTGCCGTTGCGAAAATGTCTTGCTGCCAACAGCGACGCTTTGCCTATTTACTTTTAGCTATCACTGTGGCAACAAAAAAGCATTTAATGTAATAACAGTAAGGATACATTCAACCAAAAAGCGAAATGAAAATATTACAAAACATTCATTTTGTGAATTGTTTCCTTCTTTGTTTTAAGCAAGTGTCAGTTAAATTTGGCTGCAAGCACACATACACATAAACACCCAGGCTGCATTAAAATAAAATAAAATAAAATAAAATAAAATAAAATAAAATAAAATAAAATAAAATAAAATAAAATAAAGTAAAATAAAATAAAATAAAATAAAATAAAATAAAATAAAATAAAATAAAATAAATAAAAATAAAATAAAATAAAATAAAATAAAATAAAATAAAATAAAATAAAATAAAATAAAATAAAATAAAATAAAATAAAATAAAATAAAATAAAATAAAATAAAATAAAATAAAATAAAATAAAATAAAATAAAATAAAATAAAATAAAATAAAATAAAATAAAATAAAATAAAATAAAATAAAATAAAATAAAATAAAATAAAATAAAATAAAATAAAATAAAATAAAATAAAATAAAATAAAATAAAATAAAATAAAATAAAATAAAATAAAATAAAATAAAATAAAATAAAATAAAATAAAATAAAATAAAATAAAATAAAATAAAATAAAATAAAATAAAATAAAATAAAATAAAATATAATAAAATAAAATAAAATTAAAAAAAAAATAAAATAAAATAAAGCAAAATAAAATAAAATAAAATAAAATAAAACAAAATAAAATAAAATAAAATCAAATAAAATAAAATAAAATAAAATAAAATAAAATAAAATAAAATAAAATAAAATAAAATAAAATAAAATAAAATAAAATAAAATAAAATAAAATAAAATAAAATAAAATAAAATAAAATTTAATTAAAAAAAATAAAATAAAATAAAGCAAAATAAAATAAAAAAAAAAAACAAAATAAAATAAAATAAAATAAAATAAAATAAAATAAAATAAAATAAAATAAAATAAAATAAAATAAAATAAAATAAAATAAAATAAAATAAAATAAAATAAAATAAAATAAAATAAAATAAAATAAAATAAAATAAAATGAAATAAAATAAAATAAAATAAAATAAAATAAAATAAAATAAAATAACATAAAATAAAATAAAATAAAATAAAATAAAATAAAATAAAATAAAATAAAATAAAATAAAATAAAATAAAATAAAACAAAATAAAATAAAACAAAATAAAATAAAATAAAATAAAATAAAATAAAATAAAATAAAATAAAATAAAATAAAATAAAATAAAATAAAATAAAATAAAAAGTGTTTGCCATCCCTATAAGTATGCTACACAAATTTTATTTTACTTATCCTACGATTTTTTGCAAGAAAAGTTCAGAGGAATTTGTGCACTCATCGAGTCGAAGGCGGGCCAAAAAGGAAACCCTATTTCGAGATTAAGAACAACATATTCCTCCAAACAGTCTTTAAAATGCTAACTGGGAGTTAAAAACTTAAAAATCATTCGCGAGTATACTTATAAGAATTATGTGAAACAAGCGTGAAATGAGAAGCGCAAATCGCAAAAAAAAGACGTGTGTGTGAATGAACCCAAACACAGCAATATTCAGTAGAGAAATTTCATTTCGGTTTTCGAAAAACAAAAAAAAAAAAACAAAAAAATCCTCAACCTTTAAAACCCCAACCATCTTTTATTTATTTTATTGTTATTTATTTGCCGTTTTGTTGTCTAAAAAAACTTGACTTGCTTGCCGGCTATTTGACAGACAACATGACTGCGTGAATAAAGAACTCCTAAAAATATGCTACAAAATATTTAAGTACTATTGTTTAAGAAGTGTTTTGAGCTTAGAGCAGAATCTAGATTTTTTTTTTTTTTTTTTTTTAAATATATTTTAAAGAGTTGAAAGAAAAATATATCTAAAAAGTTCCAATATTTTCATTCTCGCACATTATTTCACTTCCTTTAAAAATATTATTTCATATAAAATGCTCCAGTGTAGACCGCAACCGCATATCGCACCAACCAGTCACTCAGTCAGGCAGTCAACCAAGCTTAGCTCACAATTTCAATTACATTCGCGTGTGAAAACGCAATTTTGACATTTTCATTGAAATTTCGAATTTTATATTAAGCTGACATTTGAAGTTTTATGCGAATGCCAAAAACGTGGCAGTGGTGTACATACAAACACCTACATACATACATACGTGCGTGCACGACTCTCATGAACTTAGCTTTTCTCCATTGAAGCTGTCACTTAACGCACTCCACAAATTTCGCTGTCTAACCAAAGGAAAAGAATATAATAAAAATTGCACCTAGTCATTATTTGCTAACCATTGTCATGACAACGGAAAATAGAAGATTTGAAGTTTGCTACAAAAGGGTGGTAAGGTCTGTCACCTTATAAAAAATATATTGGAAATCAGCTTATGATGATATGCAAAGCCGCGGTTGTCTGTAAGGAATTTGATTTATAAGAATTAGTAGAAGACAAATTTTATATTATCATTTGCATTGGTTTGAAATTCTAAATATAAAAATATTTAGTTCTCTATTCTTTATCTTCTTTGGCTATTCCTTTTTTGTCTATTTTATTTTATTTTATTTTATATTATTTATTTTATTTTATTTTATATTATTTATTTTTTTATTTTATTTTATTTTACTTTATTTTATTTTATTTTATTTTATTTTATTTTATTTTATTTTATTTTATTTTATTTTATTTTATTTTATTTTATTTTATTTTATTTTATTTTATTTTATTTTATTTTACTTTATTTTATTTTATTTTATTTTATTTTATTTTATTTTATTTTATTTTATTTTATTTTATTTTATTTTATTTTATTTTATTTTATTTTATTTTATTTTATTTTATTTTATTTTATTTTATTTTATTTTATTTTATTTTATTTTATTTTATTTTATTTTATTTTATTTTAATTTGTGTATTTAGCGACCTTTTGTTTTGAACGAATTTTTGGTTTTGCCGGCTTTAGGTCAGTTTTGAATAAAAGTCATAAGTTTTTTCTTTTTTCACCAATATATTTCGGTTACACAACGGTAACCGTCTTCGGGGTAGAATTTTATTTACACGTCCGTACCGTGTGACGTGGAGTTGTGTGTGGTGAAAAAAGAAAAAATTTATGAGTTTTATTCAAAACTGACCTAAAGCCGGCAAAACCAAAAATTCGTTTATTTATTTTATTTTATTTTAATTTATTTTATTTTATTTTATTTTATTTTATTTTATTTTATTTTATTTTATTTTATTTTATTTTATTTTATTTTATTTTATTTTATTTTATTTTATTTTATTTTATTTTATTTTATTTTATTTTATTTTATTTTATTTTATTTTATTTTATTTTATTTTATTTTATTTTATTTTATTTTATTTTATTTTATTTTATTTTATTTTATTTTGTTTTATTTTATTTTATTTTATTTTATTTTATCTTATTTATTTTATTTTAAATAGTGTTTTGTCTATATAAAATTTTAAAGTTAATTTCTAAGAAGCCTAAAAGTATGCAAAAACTCACGTGGTATGTAGGGTATACCGCCCCAACTACGTTAACCTTTTAATTGTCATAACACATAATTTTAGGCTCCTTATTTTGCGTAAACATCCGCAGCCTAACAATAATATTGCTATTTGCACATAATACCATAGTAATATAAACATTAAAAAAATAAGCAAGCCGCTTTGACACACCTACTTGACTCACAAATCACGATGTTGAATAAATTTTGTGCGAAAGCAAATATTTAAGCGTGAATCTCGCTGCCAAAAAAAACACATACAATTGAAATCTAACCAACATTATTCAACTAAGCCACTTTACAACTCAACAGCATATCAAGGTAAGTTCTTTTCATTATTTTTCACTTTTATGATAAACCGCCTAAAATCATGCTAGAATGTGCACGAATAAAATTTCACTTTTTTCGTTTTTTTTTTGCCAAATGCGCAAAAGCGTGCATAAAAAACATTTAAATAATAACGAAACCATTTATTTAGTTAATCATCAAGGTGACATTTTTTTTTTTTCGCTGAACAATGACATAATGAAATGAAACATGAACACTCCTCTCAACTCTGTAGCTAATAATGGATTGTGTTTATTGGAGGGACGGTGAGTTGACAGCCTGTTTTGACTTAAATTTGGCTGCTTGTTTGACCTGTTTGTTGACATGCAAACGACACAAATCCGCATATAAACATGAATTATCATACAAAAGCTAGGACAAAATGTCAAAAGTTAGGCTGCAAATAAATTTTGAAATAAAAAATGGCAGAATTTTGACATTTATAAAAACGATGCATGCTTTTAGGCGCGTATGTTAGTATTTTAGATATTTTTGACATTGAGTTTTAACATTATTTAGACATGTCTGCAGTTTCAGTTACAGCAAGTAAAGAAAATTCTAAAGCGTCTATAATATTGTTTTCGTTGTTTTTATTATCATTAATTTACATAAATCTTGTTCCTCTACTTGTTCACTGGGCAGCCAACATGGCGTATACATAACTTTTGGTTAAACATTAATTAGTAGTTGCGGTTGTTATCGAACGCCCTCTAAAGTTGTAAATTTTGTAGTTGAAGTGTTACATATGCAAAAGCAAATATAATTGAACGCTCAACAAACAATGAATATTAGACTCTTCCAAAATAAATTGTATTTAAATTTATTTGTCAATTATTCCGAATTATTTCCGAATTGTCTCGAAATCAAAGTTGACAAGAGAAATCATACTAAAACTATTCACTATTTAGAAAATATGGAAATTAAAAAATACAATTTTTTTATCATCATGCAACACACCTTTTATAGTTGTAGTGGCACAAACCCTCAAATGAGCAGCAAATACTCAGGCATGCTCTCTACACCGCTAAGTGTTGACCATTTTATAGCCAACCACAAAATATTGCAGTTTAACAGCGTGGATGGCACTTAATGCATTGCGCTTTTCACGAACTTGAGCATGCACAAAGGACATACATATTCACGTGCTCACCTCAACATCTTTACCTTATCTAATAGCATCTTTTGCGGGTTTGTTGCCGCTTAATTTTAGCGTAAATGGTGCTTGTTCAATTTCACAGTTGTTCGTTTCGCCACCACAAATGATGCTTGTTATATATTAAATTATACCTAATGTTATGGGTTTTGGTCAATCTGCGAAACGTAAATTGTGGCTTATTAAGGATACTAGAAGCTTAACCACAAAAGCGGGTAGGGTAAAGTACTTTGAATTAAATAAAAGCTAATTAAAGTACATAAAGATAGCAAAATCGAAGGGGGTCGGTAAAGAATTTGTCGATTTGGCATGGAACGACCCCTGTATATTTGACTATTTGTATATCCGGACTATCTCGGGTACCGCTCACCGATTTGGATGAAATTTTGAATGTAAATAGTATGACTGATTCTAAGAATATCCACTTTTTTTTTTTAATTTTGTAGCAAGATATGCCAATATGGGTATAAATGAAAGGTTTTTTCGGCGACATACCAACTAAAATATTTTCAAGTAGGGTTGCCACCTTACCGCAGTATATTTGTATACCCAGTACTATTTCGAGAACCGCTTAACCTATTTCGATGAATGTTTGATTCTAAAACTATCCACTTGGGTGTTGTCACTTGGGGGGTATTGCAGGGATGCCACCTATCTCATTTTCTTTATATTGAGTAAGATAAGCCAATATGGGTATCAAATGAAAGGCATTTTCGGCGGCATGCCAACTAAAATATTTCCAAGTAGGGTTGCCACCTAAGGTTGCCTCCTTATCGCAGTATATCCGATACTATCTCGAGAACCGCTTGACGGATTTCTATGAAATTTGGCATATGATAGTATGCGATTTCTAAGGCTGTTCACTTTGGTATTGCCACTTGGGGAGGTTTACATGGCTGTCACATATCCCAATTTTTTTTTTAAATAATGTAGAAAGACATGTCAATATGGGTATCAAATGAAAGGTATTTGCGGCGACATACCAACTAAAATATTTACAAATAGGGTTGCCGAACAGGGTTGCCGGACAGGGTTACCGTTTCACTGCATTGTATTTGTATGTTTTGGGATTATATTTTTATTATTTTAGGATAATTTTGGGATCATTTAGGGGTAATTTTGGGGCTATTTTGGGATAATTTTCATTTCAATTTTGTATCATTTTGGGATAATTTTAGGCTAATTTTTCGATCATTTTGAGATCATTTAAGGGAATTTTTGGGGTCATTTAGGGACCATTTTAGGATGACTTTAGGGTCATTTTGAGATAATTTTCAGATCATTTGGGATCATTTTGGCATCATTTTATGGTCACTTTGGGATAATTTTGGGGTAATTTTAGGGTCATTTTTGGACCATTTTGAGGTCATTTAAGTGTCATTTAGGGATCATTTCAGGACCATTTTGGAATCATTTTGGGGTTATTTTGTTGACATTTTTGGATCGTGTTTGGGTAATTTTGGGATCTTTTTAGGGTCGTTTTGGGATCATTTTGAACTGCTTGACCGATTTCGATGAAATTTGGCATAGATATAGTATGCTTGCTTTTAAGACTATGTTAAGGGTGTTGCCACTTAGGGCAGTTTACAGGGTTGAGAGCTATCTAATTAAATTATTAATTTTATTTTTTTTTTTTTTTGTATGGAAGAAATTACGCCACACCCTCGACGAAAAAAATTCTTAAAATCAGGGCTACTTCTAGCTTGCACATTGTTATACTGAAATTGACTGGTCTACAAAACTGAGTATACTCAGAAACTCGCTAGAAATTCTGCCAAAAAAGTTGAAAATTTTGATGAAATTTTGAAAATTTCCTCTGAAGTTTGTGCAAATTTTTAAGGATTTTTTTTTTTTGGTTTCTGTTATATAATTGGCTATATTTTAATTTAAAAATTTTTAGAAATACCATCTCAGTACCCCGTCTAACGAAATTCAAAAAATGTTAGTGGACCGAATTCACTGTGAGTCACTGTGTGTATGTAGTCCAAAAAATCTTAAATCTTAGGCACATATTTTTAACCGTGTCCAATGTTTATCGATACAAGTATCTTCCCGTGTTTTAAACGAAAACAATAATATTAACTATTTTTAAGTATTATTGATGAATATCAATAGCATCCTTCCTTCAATTTCTGAGCTATTAAAACATTTTCAAATCATTTCGTTTTTTATTGTTTGCAATTGCACACATTTTCTGCGCTGTTGGTTTCAGTCTTTCTGACTCAGCATTCTATGTAGGTATGAGGCAATTCATAACAACTTTGCAGACAGTTTACCCTTGCGCTTTTCCTATAACCCATGTTATATGTCCTTTAACTGTCTCACTCGGCCTCCTACTTACTCAAATATCATTTTCATTGGTTTCTTTCGTTTTTATGATTTCTTTGCGTTTCGCGTGCGAAAAGTTTTATTTTTATGTTATGATTATTGTTATTTGTTATTTTATTGTTTCATATATTGTTTGGTAAATGTTTGTCGCCAAAAACATTTTTTAACTTGCTTACACATTTTATATTTATTTTAGGGTGTTTTGTTTGTGCGATGGCTAGATAAATGGATACAATTGTGAGTGTGATTTGTGGAATGTGATAAATTTATATTTATAAACGATTTTTTTGTTTTTCGAAATTCTGCCATTGATACAGTCCATTTAAGCGTTGCCACATTATCGATAAATGTAATGTTGTGGAAATAACGCTTTATGTGCTTATTAAGCTTAAGTTCAGAGCACATTTCAGGGTAATGACATAATTCCGTTTTGAATTATTTATAGTAGAAGTCTTTATTCCACAGATTCTTAAAAATGATGATTTCAGCAAAAACTGTTTTTATCCAATTCATAATAATTTCAATTAATGTAAGTTAGCCTAACTCTTGATTACAAAAAAGTTAATTTTAGCAGCAAAAAAAGCAGATACAAAATCCTCATATCCTTATCCATTTACGCTGCTGTAAATCCCTTTTGGGCATAGAAAGCTTTGAAATTGAATTGAGCTTATCTCATGAAACACCTGAGAAATTAATTAGTATTTGCTCATTAATAGCAGCTGATGGTCGAAATCAAAGGCGAAAATAAATGAGTGAATTGCAAGCTGAATTGTAGCTGAATAAGTAAACAATAATGAGCCCTACAAAGGGTTGAGTGAAGTGTAAACGCAAGGGAGCTTAAATCAAAGAAAAAAGTTAATTTGTGTTGAGAGGGCGAGTACAGGTTAAAAGAATGTTAGATTTTATCATTGCTGAGGTCATCGCAAAAAAAAACCTAAATACATAATTGTTGCGTAATAAGCACAAAAAAATGATGAAAAAGATAAAAGTAATTAAATATTGCTAGAACTCGCATACTCTTGGAAACCAGACTTCGCAGAAAAATTTCACCAGCAGAGCTTTTAATAGGACACTGGAGGAGTATGTACGTATTTCGAAACACTAGATATCATTTTTTTTATGTTCAGATATCTTCTACAACGAGTCAAACAGAAGATATCTGAAATAAACTAAAAACTAATGGCGGCGATATTCCAACAGGGTAAACACGACAAAATGTTTCAGCTTGAATTTTAAACCTTTTTTGACTACATATCGTCACTCGCTTTCCAGAAGCATGAATGTGCCAAAATTTAAATTTTGGGAAATCGTATTTGAAAGTTTATTGCTCTATGAAATTTTAGTTTCTCATTACTCTTTCAACTGATATAGGTTTTAAGTAAATATTCCTTCAATTCCTCGACATTCCGAACATTCATCTTTTAAAAATTTCCAAGGTAAATTTCTTAAAATTTTCGTTGTGCCAGAACCATGAATGTGCAGCACATGTTTAAAAATTTAATTTTTGTTACGTATACGCCATGGTGTCTGTGATTCAGTGCATCACATTCATTTTTCTGGCTCAATAAAAATTTTAAAAAATTTAGAAATTAAATTTTTTAAACACTTTCGTTCCGCCAGAAAAATAAATGTGTAGCACATTCGTTTTTCTGGCACAATTTTCAAACAAAACAAAAATTTTAGACCAAAAGGTTTTAATTTCAAACCGAAAAGTTTTAAGTTTGAACTAAAAAGTTTAAATTTAAACCGAAAAATTTTAATTTTGAACAGAAAATTTTAAATTTCAATCCGAAAAGTTTTAATTTTAAACCAAAAAGTTTTAAAAATAAAATAAAATATAAAAAAATTAGGTCAGTTGGCAGGAGTTGCGCTGAGGCGCTTTAAATGGCAGCCGACTGCTCTACCGCTGAGCTATGCCGCACACAAAAATCTTGTGTTCAAAATTCAATGACTTGAAAAATGTATGTGTTGCCAATCTCGTACTGTTATACTGGAGATGACCAAATTGTGCTTGTTTTCTCATATTTATTACCTAACAATTATATTTTAAAAATATAACAGAGTTGTAAAACAACTGTGTATTTATCCCGTTGCTAAAGACGTATTTCGTTTTTATGGGTTTGTAAACTAATATCTTATTATATAAATATTTGTAACCCTGCCTTTTATTTGATATCGTGTTATGATTAGAATAATCACACGTGCAACGAATTGTCGTCTAAAGTACTATTTCGCGTGACAATTGTATTCTAACCATATTTAATGCCAAATTTTGGATTTCATTTATGATTCTTTGCTTTTCAACACTAAATAAAATGTTAACAATCGTCACATTATTTAATCGTCATTTATTTTTGTATTATACTAACTATTTCTTATTTAACAAAAATTAGACAAATTCGTTGTTATCCAGTGGAAAAAAGATAATATATATATTTTGACGTGGCTTTATAGTATTTTATTTGATTATTTCAGCTGAAGGTCATAACATTAAATGGTCGTTAACGCCATAATAAATAAATAGAAAATGTAATAAATAAGTACAGAAATTATAAATACCCTCAGTGACGATACCTTAACATACATACATTTATACTAATAAAAAAATTTAGTTACATAATTTTTGTATAAAACATGTGACATTATGAAAAAGCAATAAAATAACTTTATGAGTTGTAATAAACTCATCGAAAGTTAAGCTAATTTCTAACTCCACTTTGCCAATATATGTATGCCCTTTCATTTAACTACTCAAATTAACCTTGTAAATATTATGCTTACAATAGTGGCTCTATTAACTTTTGTTATAGCATGCACTATATCTCAGCTCCTGTACGATTGAGTTACACATAAATAGCTCAACTGAAGAGTCATAAATTTTGCAAAAAAGAAACTTTTTACACAAACTATCGTAGGTCTCATATATGGGTACGTATGTACGTATGTTGCATCCTGTTGACAGCTAATATTATGAATTTATTGCTATTAATTTTATATTTATACGATGTGAGACATAAAACAACACAAATTGTTTCTGAGAGTATGACTGCCAGCGATAGGAAATATAGGAATAGTTCGCCTTTGAGATAGTGAGAGCAAAAAAAAAGTAAAATAAAATAAAATAAAATAAAATAAAATAAAATAAAATAAAATAAAATAAAATAAAATAAAATAAAATAAAATAAAATAAAATAAAATAAAATAAAATAAAATAAAATAAAATAAAATAAAATAAAATAAAATAAAATAAAATAAAATAAAATAAAATAAAATAAAATAAAATAAAATAAAATAAAATAAAATAAAATAAAATAAAATAAAATAAAATAAAATAAAATAAAATAAAATAAAATAAAATAAAATAAAATAAAATAAAATAAAATAAAATAAAATAAAATAAAATAAAATAAAATAAAATAAAATAAAATGAAATGAAATGAAATGAAATGAAATGAAATGAAATGAAATGAAATGAAATGAAATGAAATGAAATAAAATAAAATAAAATACAATAAAAAAAAAAAAAATAAAATAAAATAAAATAAAATAAAACAAAACAAAAAAAATAAAATAAAATAAAATAAAATAAAATAAAATAAAATAAAATAAAATAAAATAAAATAAAATAAAATAAAATAAAATAAAGTACAAAAAAATAAAATAAAAAAACTTAAAAAAAATAAAAAAAAAAATAAAAAAAAAATAAATAAATAAAATAAATAAATAAAATAAAATAAAACAAAATTAAATTAAATAAAATAAAATAAAATAAAATAAAATAAAATAAAATAAAATAAAATAAAATAAAATAAAATAAAATAAAATAAAATAAAATAAAATAAAATAAAATAAAATAAAATAAAATAAAATAAAATAAAATAAAATAAAATAAAATAAAATAAAATAAAATAAAATAAAATAAAATAAAATAAAATAAAATAAAATAAAATAAATAATAATAAATAAAAAAAAAATAAAATACAATAAAACAAAATAAATACGAATATTCGCAACTACCCTAACAAAAGTGAATACCCAACTCACTTAAACTTTTGCTTTATTTGTTTGTCATTAATTGTTTTTATTTTTATTGCTGTTGTTGCTTTGACTTACGCGGATTTGTTGACTTTTGCAGTTAAATTACCAATAACAAAACAAAAAAAAAAAAATAGAAGCAATTGCAATGGCCCTTCC
Source organism: Campiglossa producta (assembly GCA_964058755.1). Classification (NCBI taxonomy): domain Eukaryota; kingdom Metazoa; phylum Arthropoda; class Insecta; order Diptera; family Tephritidae; genus Campiglossa; species Campiglossa producta. Next base: position 6,624,714 of record CAXKVI010000004.1, on the reverse strand, counting down.
CAAAAGCACATAGACTGCCAATACGCGCACGTAGCTAATGCTTTCACTTTGCTCAAACAAAAACACACACATACACACATTTACAAACACATGTATGAACAAGCGCACACACAGAGCCCTGTGCATTTTTAAGTGCGTTTTGATTGAGTTTTGTTGACATTTCGTTTCATTAATTGTTTGCTTTTAATTTTCGTCTCTGTTGAAAATGTAAAGGAAGTCGATGCGGCATATAGTCGTACACTCTCCAAACGCCCCTTTGACCAATACACCCTTGCAAGGGACTTTTCGCTTTTCAAACAAACAAACAAACAATTTTTACTGTTGCTGCAGCTTTTATTGTCAATCTTTTTTCTTTTTCTTTTCATTTCGTGTTTTTTTTTTTTTTTTTTTGTTATTCGAAAGCTGAAGTTTACAATTTCTTTGTCCTTCTGCTCGCTCCCACCCTCCAATTTAATTTGTTTCATTTCTACGGAAGCACTGCAAGTAGTTGCCAAAGCTTTTGTGGCAACTTTGATAGCGGTTGATTGTTGTTATTGTTGGAGTTTATTTTCAAGTTTATTGAGTGGAAACAAGCGATTAATCGAATTTTTAATGAGCATGCAAAAGTTTATAAAAAATGTATGTCTATTTAAGCGTCGCCGTCGCCCAACTTGGATTTTTCTTTTCTTCTGCTGTTGGCCACCCCCTGCGTCGTATGCGCATTTTTTCGTGTTAAAATTCTTTGTTTGCATTTTTATTTCGTTTAAGGGCAATTCTTATTTCCCAAGCGATTTATTTAAAATTCTTTTATAAAAATATTTCACTAGTTTAACAAAGAAATAAAAAAAAAACGGACGAGGGGTAAGGTGAGAAAGACTTTTCTAACTATTGGCCATTTTTTGTTGTTGTTTTTTCGTAGAGAAAGAGATCAAAACCGGCAAAAAAGCAAAATATGAAAAAAATAAATAAAAAAATAAATAAAGTAATAGTAATAAAATAAAATAGAATAAAATAAAATAAAATAAAGTAAAATAAAATAAAATAAAATAAAATAAAATAACATAAAATAAAATAAAATAAAATAAAATAAAATAAAATAAAATAAAATAAAATAAAATAAAATAAAATAAAATAAAATAAAATAAAATAAAATAAAATAAAATAAAATAAAATAAAATAAAATAAAATAAAATAAAATAAAATAAAATAAAATAAAATAAAATAAAATAAAATAAAATAAAATAAAATAAAATAAAATAAAATAAAATAAAATAAAATAAAATAAAATAAAATAAAATAAAATAAAATAAAATAAAATAAAATAAAATAAAATAAAATAAAATAAAATAAAATAAAATAAAATAAAATAAAATAAAATAAAATAAAATAAAATAAAATAAAATAAAATAAAATAAAATAAAATAAAATAAAATAAAATAAAATAAAATAAAATAAAATAAAATAAAATAAAATAAAATAAAATAAAATAAAATAAAATAAAATAAAATAAAATAAAATAAAGTAAAATAAAATAAAATAAAATAAAATAAAATAAAATAAAATAAAATAAAATAAAATAAAATAAAATAAAATAAAATAAGTTAAAATAAAATGAACTCCTTATTAAAGTTTTCTCATCTGCCTTCCGTATACTTTTGAAGTACTTGCATGCATTGATGGTGTTCAAAGGAAGATTTCACTCATTTCTGTAGCTCGCTCATCACTCTGTCTTCAAGTAACTGTGCTCTGAAAAAAAATCGAACAGATACTCCTCTACCTGCGACTCACTTTATTTGTTTTTAATTTGTCTGAAATCAAACACAAGCAGCCATGCGCTATCGTATACTTCTTAAAAGGGTGATTCCACACAAAAAGAGTATCTTTTACAACTTTGAAACTGAATGCAGTTCACTAGAAAGGCTTTATTTGGACCACCACTTTTTTTTAATTTGACTATGACTACGGGTTCATGTTACTGCGGATCAATAATTTTTGGAACATGCTGTGGAATGCCCCAAAAACTTATTAAAGTATACTACACTTTCAGAATCTGTCTCCAGAAGTCGAGTAAAGAGTTAATAGCAAATAATTTTACTTTGTTTTACTTTGATGCGATATGTTTATGTTAGTCAATCATAGTAGGGAGCACCAGATAGTGCTAACCAAATTTCAATAGAGTAAATGTCAAGGGGGGTTGCATTTTAGCTCTGAAATTTCCTCTGCTTATTGATGTTGTTCATGTCGTTGTTACGTAATTGTTTTCGTTGAGCCACTCCTGAAGGTGCTGATAGCCAATCGTGTTGGATAGTTATCCTGACAAGGGTTGTAGTTTCGGGGACACTTCCCAAAAACATTAAGAAAATACAAAGTTTGCGAACATACCAAAATCAACTAAAGCGCATTTTTCACAAACATCAAAAGGGATTTCCCTGAAAGTGTTCAATGAAAAGAAATTATAGGATTAAAAGCATAGATTAGTGCTGGATTTTTCGTATTCACATTATTTTTTTTTTTAGCAAAAGTCACGTTCAGTTTGTCTGGCCTCTCTTTTTTAATTAAAATGTTATATTTCAAATACATATTTATTTGTCGGTTTCAATGTGTTACCGAAAAAAATTCTATGCTGAAAATAACAACTGCGAAATAAGTATTGTCTATCAACATTGGATATAAAGAAGACAGAGAAAGACTAAAAAACGCAAGCAACGAAAAATTAGTTTCCTTTGAGGTGCTTCACGCGATGTGATGTTCATTTGAATCAGTGATGCTCACCAGCAGGCAAATGGGTTTCGAAAAGCAAAATATTTTCTTCCATCCAGCAGCCTCGTTATCAACAATTTCATGATACAAAGAGAGCTTTTGCAAAATACTTCTGCTCTTATGTGTGTAAGAGCTGCGCCCATGGGCTGAACAATGAGTGTCACTGCGGAAAACCATTTGATAAAGTGATCTTCAACAGAACATCATTCTGTGTGAAAATATTTTTTATAACATATCGTCGCTGGCTCGCCAGAAGCATGAATGTGGCAATTTTCCAGATTTGAGTTAATAGGCTGAGGTGACGAATCTCTCGTTTCTCTACGATTCACGAAAATCCTGGGTTTCCAAAGTACATGGAACCCCCGGAAATTTGCAATGCAATTTTCATGAATGAGTAGTTCAATCCCTGAAAATTGTTGCCTAAAAATCAAATGTGCTACACATTCATGTTTCTGACGCAACAAAAATGTTTAAAAACTGAATTTTGAAATTTTTTAAAATTTTCGTTTTGCCAGAAACATAAATGTGTATCAAAATAATTACGTATACGCCATGGTGTATGTAGTTAACTGCAGCACATTAATGTTTCAAAAATTTAAAAAAATTTTGTTTTTAAACATTTTTGTTGCGCCAGAAACATGAATCTGCTACACATTCGTGTTTCTGGCACAACGAAAATTTTAAAAAATTTTCTTTAGAAATTTTTAACAGATGATGCCGAATTTCGAGGAGTTAAGGAAATATTAACGTAAAAATTAAATCAGTGGAAAGAGTAGAATGAGAATATAACCTGCAAAAAAGAATAGAATTCAAAATTTTGCGAGTGGAATAAGCTTTCAAACACGATTCCCCAAAATTTGAATTTTTGCATATTCATGCTTCTGGCAAGCAAGCAACGATATATTTTGTATTTTAATCGTAATCAAATACCAACTGTTGATTCTTGCAAACAGTTAAAATAATCATTGTCAATTAAAAAAAAGGAGCTAATCAATGGCTTACTAATCCACAACACACCTCTAAATATCGTTCATGTCATTATTTTTTATGTGCTTGTACCATTTGTCAAATCAACATCACATTAAGTTTGAATATAAATTACCTTAATAAAAATAACTAAACATTTTTATTACATTAAATGAGCTTCCTAATTAAACACGTATTGACATTGATTAGGCTTTATAAAAATATATATTTAAAAATATATGTATATGTACTTTATAAAAATGCATTACCTGTTCAAAAGTACATAGTCGCTGATAGTCCAAAAGCGCTTAGTCAACATGTAGATATATATGTGAATAAACTTATCAATTAGCTTAGCATGATGTTATCAGTTAGTGACTCGTTGCTTGCTTTAATTGAATTGTTGTTGTTTTTAGTTAGCTTTATTGGGCACGAAGTTCAATCAGTTAAATTTGGGGAACCCACTGTCGTATGATATCAAATGATAGCGAAAGGAAAAAAAAGTGTCATTATTTTTTTTTTAATTTTTATACCCAGCAATAGTTTCACTTTACTGATCGCGACATGTTTTCAAAAAAACAACTACCTACTTGAAGTGTCTGTATGGCTTTTTTGTCATATTAACGGAACTAATATTTTCCTATAACTATTTAAAAAGGACCATCCCATTTCCTTTTCCATGAGCTCGAGGAATATACCACATCATGAATAATGACAGACTTATAGATCGCGATCTTTGTGCGTTGAGAGAGGACTTAATTTGTTTATTTCTCAATTTCCAACTCAGTCTCAATAGCACTTGTTGGCCAATAAAACGTATGTATGTTGGGTATAAATATAACAAACGATATTTTATTCACTTTTACGATTAACTTACTTGTCAAACGAACGAACAGCTGTGATGATATTGAATCGCATCTGTTCTGGTGAGGAAAATAACAAATTTAAATAAATTATAAATCTAATTTATAAAAATCTCGTTACCTATAAAAAAGCACATATACAATCGGTATACATATGTATGAGACTGGTCCAAATAAGAAATAGTATTGGTCTTTTTTGGGAGGTTAGGGCCGAACCTCGGGACCGTTGTTGAATTCTGATCTCGAATTGGGATTCAGCAGTTGTATATCGTCCACGCCCACTTTCGATATCAAAAATGTCTAAAATCACGTAAATTGACATAATTCGGTCATTATAAAATAATTTTTTGATAAATTTTTTAAAGTGGCGTGGCACCGCCCACTTTTAAGGGAGGCATTTTTGAAAATTCGTCGTAACTTTTGAACTGATTAGGGTAGAACGATGAAATTTGGCACAAATCAGTATATTTAGGAGTATACCTGATGAAATTGGATAAAATCGCTCTCCAACCACGTCCACTTTCGATATCGAAAGCTTCGAAAATCACCTAAATTGATATAATTCGGTAACGGAAATGGCTAAAATGATATAGTTTGGTTGGATGAACCCCCTAATCATTCTATTATTATTTTTTGGTAAATTTTTAAAAGTAGGCGTGGCACCGCCCACTTTTAAGGGAGGCATTTTTGAAAATTTCACGCGTCATAACTTTTAAACTGATTACGGTAGAACGATGAAATGAAATTGGATAAAGTCGCCCTCCAACCACGCCCACTTTCGATATCGAAAACTTCGAAAATCACCTAAATTGTCATAATTCGGTAACGGTAATGGCTAAAATGATATAGTTTGGTAGAATGAGCCCCCTAATCATTCTATTATGATTTTTTTTGAAAATGTTTAAAAGTAGGCATGGCACCGCCCACTTTTTAGGGAGGAATATTTGAAAATTCCACAGGTCATAACTTTTAAACTGATTACGGTAAAGCGATGAAATTTGGTACAAGGTATACTAGCATAATAGGGACTATACCTCATGTAATTGGACGAAATCGCTTCCCAACCGAGCCCACTTCCGATATGGAATATTTCGAAAATCATATGAAAACTACCGCTGGGTATTAAAAGTTCGGTTTACCCGAACTTAGACGTCTTTACTTGTTTTTAATTGAGCAAGGTGTGCCAATATAGGTATCAAGTGAAAGGTATTTTCAGCAGCATACCAACCATTATGTCTTTAAGATGAGTTGGCACCTAGGGTTGCCACCTAACTGCATTTTATTTATTTCTTCGTGCATATATTGACCGATTTGTATGAAATTTTGTAGGTATTGATGTAAATTTTGTATAGTATGCTCCATTCTAAGATTTTCTACTTGAGTTTGTCACTTGACAAAAAAGTTGCGAAATAAACTGCAACAAATAAAAACTGGCTATTCCAGTACCGAAAAAACAGATAAAATGCAATTTTAAAACTTTTCGAAAAAAAAAATCCATATTCGGGAGTTTTTCCCAGAAAAACACGATAATCGAAAAATTTCTTCAAAACACTCCACTTCTCAAAAACCACAATTCGTCATTTCAAAAACGAGAAAGAAAGTGTGAGTCAAAAAATTTCGAAAAAAAGTTTAACGGTAAAACGTTTGAAAAAATTCGATTTTCGAAATTAAAAAAAAAGACTCGATCCATAAAAATTATGAAAGAGTACGTTTATCAGCACATAAATATAACAGCGGATAAACTGTAAATAAACAAACAGAAAATGTTTAATATAAAAATAGCAAACTTCTAATTAAGGTAACTCACATCCCAATAAAAAAGGCATACGATTTCAGCAAATAAAAATAGAGATATAAAAAAAAACAATTATGTACTTAATCATCTACATTACAAAAGCTACCAAAAGCGCGATTATAAAAAGAAACTTCGCCAACCTGAAAGCAGTCAGTTCAGCATCAATACTCAAGCGCGAATCCACACTATTCAACACAAAAAAAAAAAATAAAAAAATGAAGTTCCTTGCCACTTTTGTACTCTTGGCAGTTGTTGCTCTCGTTGCCGCTCAACAAGTAAGTATCCTTCGATTGAAGTTGAGATCAAAAGACTAAAAATCAAACAATTCATAGCTAACCCCTGAGCAAAAAGCCAAAGCCGAAGCTATTGCCAAGGATTGCATCAAGGAGACCGGTGCTAGTGAGGAAATCATAAAGGGAACAGCAAAGGGTGATTTCAGTCAGGTCGGTGATAAGGAGAAATGTTTCGCAAAGTGTTGCCAAACCAAATTGGGATATGTTTCGAATGGCGTTATCAAGACTGATGCCATACAGAAGTCATTGGGACCATTGGTTGGCGAAGAGAAAGTCAAAGCTATTCAAGCTAAATGCAATGGTTTAAAGGGTGCCAATGATTGTGATACTGCATTCCAAGTGCACAAGTGCTATTTCGCCGAACATGCTAATCTTTCAGCTTAAATATTTTTTATTGAAAGTGTTTAGTAAAATTTGTTATTAATATTTTTGAATTTATTTTCATATGAATAAATATGTACTAATCGATTTGAACGATATGTCATGTGTTGTGTCTATATATGTATATATTGATGACAGGGGCGGATTCATGGGTGGGGTTTTCAGGCAACCCCCCCTCCCCCCTCCGCCCTCCCCCCACGGGTTCCCCCTCGGGGTGGTTTCCAAGTTCAAAACCTTAGTAAAAATTACACAAAAAATATATAAGAAGTAATTGAAAAAATACAGTAAAAATACACGAAAAATACAGTAAAAATATAGTAAAAATTACACAAAAAATATAGTACGTCACAGGAAAAAATAAAGTAACAATTACACACAAAATATATTAACACAAAAATATAGTAGAAATAAAGCAAAAAAGACAGTAAAATATACGCGAAAAGTACAATAAAAATATAGTAAGGATTACACAAAAAATCCAGTAAGTCAAGCGAAAAAAATTAAGTAAAAATTATACAAAAAATATAGAAAAAATTACGCAAAAAATAGTAAAATTTACACAAAAAATTTAGAAAAAATTTACATTAAAAATATAGCAAAAACTACACAAAAACTTGGTAGTATACTTTATATACTTTTATACTTTTATAAATACCGAAAAATTATAGTAAAAAATTACCCAAAAAACATAGTAAAAATAACACAAAAAATAAAGTAGAAATAAAACAAAAAATACAGTAAAATATACGCGAAAAAATACAATAAAAATATAGTAAGAATTACACAAAAAATATAGAAAAGACAAGTAAGGAAAGCTGTCTTCGGCTGTGCCGAAGGCTAAATACCTTTCATGAATAAGCGTCACGATTTTCACTGTTTGATCCCCAGTACAGCCTGTGTGAATTTAACTTTAGCTCATACCGAAATTATCGGAGCTATCGATTATATGGGGACGATGCGTTATATTGGTCCAATCTCATTGATTTTTAACATCGACATTCCACATTCTAAAATAGCAACATTTACGAAATTTCACGTTCCTACCGATATAATTACAGGAGTTATCTACCAAAATCCGTTTAGCGGAACAATCGATTTTATGGGGGCTATGTGAAATATTTATCCCATCTCTATGATTTTCAGCATCGATATTTCACATATAAAAATAGCAACACTTATAAAATTTCACGTTCCTTCGTGTTTAATTACAGGAGTTATAGCCCAAAATCCGTTTATCGGAATAATCGGTTGTATGGGAGCTATATGTTATATTGGTCCGATCTTGCTGGTTCCGACAAATGATTCCTATATTGGAAAATGGTGGCCGCATACCAAATTTCAGCCAAATATCTCAAAAACTGAGGGACTAGTTTGCGTTCAAACAGACAGACAGACAGACGGACAGACGGACAGACGGACATGGCTAAATCAACTCGTCTCGTCATCCCGATCATGTCGGTATACTTATTGATGGGTCTATCTCTTCTTCTTCTCATATTTACAAACATCGGACCAAAGTTATAATACCATTTCATGTTCACAAAAAATATAGTAAAAATTACACAAAAAATAGTAAAATTTACACAAAAAAATAAGTAAAATTTATACAAAAAATACAGTAAAAGTTACGCAAAAAATATAGAAAAAATTACACAAAAAAATACAGTAAAAGTAACGCAAAAAATGAAAAAAAAAAAATACAAAAATATAGTAAAAATTACAGAAAATATAGTAAAAGTTATGAAAAAAATTAAGTAAAAATTACAGAAAAAATATAGTAAAAATTACGCAAAAAAAGAGTAAAAATGCTGTGAAAAATATGGTAAAAATTACGTAAAAAATTACCCCAAAAATATTGTAAAAAATAGGCAAAAAATATAGTAAAAATTTCGCTAAAAATATAGTAAAAAATTACTGGCAAAGTATCGAAATATTCGAATGGAATAGGTACTTTTAAAGTTTGATTACTGCGGAATGGCTTTACCGATTTCAAAGATCTTCATACCATAAGAAAGGTATTGAAATTATCTTTCAAAAAAAATACACTGTACAGCTTTTTTAGTACACTGAAAAAAAAAATGTTTTCCAAAATAAAATTTGAAACTGAAAAAATACTTCAAAGATCAAGTGATTTTGCAAAATAAGAAATTTTTTTAGAAAGGTCAAATATTTTTTCGAAAATTTTTCGAAGTTCGATTTCTTATATATAGTAATGATCTCCTTTTCGATGTTGTATATATATTTTCTCAATATTGTAAAATCTAGCATTTTTTTTTTTTTTTGAAGTTTCAAACTTTGAAAAAATTTTAAAAGTCGTAATCTAGTTGGAAAGCTATAGCAATAAACCTTATTTTAATTTGTTTGGATATTTACATATTTTATAGCTCTAAGTTTCAAAATAATTTTTGAAGTTTCGAACTTCAGAAAAAATTTTCAAAAGTCGTAATCTAGTTTGAAAGCTATAATTATAAACTTTTTTTTTAATTTGCTTGGATTTTTATATAGTTTGAGCTCTAAATTTCAAAATAATTGGAATATCGCAATTTAAAAAAAAAAAATAAATATAAGAAGAAAATAAACTTGAAAAATTCGAAAATGCTTTTATTTTGTAGAAAATTTTAGGTTATTGCTATTAAAGGGCTTCGCTACTGTCATGATTTGTATGACATTTTTTATTTTGGAGCATATATGTATGTAGATAGATATGCGGAGATAATAAATATGTATGTACATTAGACTGGTCCAAATAAAAAAAATTTCGTTTTTTTTCAAAAATTATATTAACTGTATTTTTCAGAATGATAAAGGAAAAAATTACTGTAAAAATTACAGATCTTAATATTAAATTCTATAGGTCTATCATAGCTGGTTTAAATTTTACAGACTTTACCTCATATTTTTTTGTATAAAAACGACAAACCATTGTTGTGAAACGCCATTTACCTGTAAGATCTAAACTAGCGATGATTGACCTCTAGAATTTAATATTAAGATCTGTCTTTTGACAATAATTTTTTTCGCCTTTCTGAAAAATAAAATCAATATAATTTTTGAAAACAAAAAAAAAATTTATTCGTCCTAGTCTAATGTACATAAGCGCATTATATGCTAGTACAGCTGCCAGACCTTAGAACAGCTTACAGAACAGACTGCAAAGAAAGAAACAAATTTTCAAAATAAAAAGAGTAAGACATAAAATTAAAGTGATTTTATTTACATCGATCGATTCAGAAAAAGCTGTTAGCAAATAAATAAATAAATATATAAACAATTGCTTACTCATAGCCATTCCAAGTGCTAGTTAACACACTTATAAAAAGAAAAATCGCAAGCCGAAAGCAGTCAGTTCAAAATCAATACTCAAAGTGCGTAGAAGACCTTATTTTTCACGACATTACTCGCATAACTATACATTGAAGAATCAAAAACTCAATCCAACAAAATGAAATTCTTTGCCACTTTCGCTCTCTTCGCAATTATTGCCGTCGTTGCCGCAGAAGTAGATACCTTTAATTAATATTAATTATTTCCAACGAGATAAAAAGACTAAAACTCTAAAAATTTATAGGTAGATTTAACCAATGAGCAAAAGGTCAAAGCTGAGGCTTTGATCAAGGAATGCTTAGAGGAGACCAGTGCTAATGAGGATACCATAGCGGCAATTTTCCATGGTGATTTCAGTCAGGCTGGCGATAAAGATAAATGCTTTATAAAGTGTTTCCAAACTAAATTGGGATATGTTTCAAATGGTGTTGTCAAGTCCAGTGTTATACAGAAGGCATTGGGACCGTTGGTTGGCGAGAAGAGAATCAAAGCTATTCAAGCCAAATGTAATTGTTTAAAGGGCAGCAATGATTGTGATACTGCATTCCGAGTGCACAAGTGTTATGCCAGTGAGCAAGCTAATTTAGCTTAATTTTTTTTCTTTTTTGTAAAAATAAATACTAAATAATCGAAACGATATCTAAAGTGTTGTACATGAATCTAGATTGAGCGTTGGTCCTGTACGAATAAAGGCTTAGTTTCTTGGATCGATTGCAGTGAGGATAGATCTGATAAGAGTCCAACGAGGTGATAGTTTTATTCCAATTTTGGATGCTCTATGAATAGTAATATCTAGTTGCACTAAAAAGGCGGGATATTCGCTGTTAATTTCAATCTTTTATCCGAAAATTTCGAAATTTTTATCCGAAAAAGTTCGATTTTTACATATAAAAACTTGGTATATCAATTAGTATAAAAATATATAAAATTAACTACTTTGAAAAAAAAAATAGATTTTTTTCGAATTTCGAAATTATTAAAAAACAAACACAATTTTGAAAATTATTTTATGCTATAAGTTAAAATCGATCGAATTTCGAATTTTTTTTCGAAAATGTTTGACATTTAGAAATAAAAATGAATTATAGTAATAGCAAAAAATATATGAAAGTCAACCCATCTCGAAAAAGTTTGAAATTTGAACTTTTCAATTTCGAAATTTTTCTTTTTTTTTTAAATGTTTAACCAAAGGAAAACTATTTTCCAAAAAAAAACGCTATTCCAACATCGAGAAAAAAAATAAACCAAAAAATAGAAAAAAATATTTTCGCAAAAAAAAAAACTTCGAAAATATTCGAATTTCGAAATAATTTTTCGAAAAATTCGGTATTACAATAACGAGAAAATGAATAAAACCCGAACAATAGAGAATAAAAAAGCGTCTAAGTTTATTCAAATTTAAAAAAATTTTCAAAAAATTTTCGAAAAAATTTCGAATATTCAGGTTTAGGAATTGTTTTCCTAAAAAAATTCGTCCATTCGAAAATAAAAATTAGCTATTCCAATATCGAGCAAAAAATAAAAACCTAGCAATATTAAAAAAGTGTTAATGTGTATTCGAATTTGGAAAAGTTTTCGCAAAAAAACGACTTCCAAAGTATTCGAATTTCGAAATTATTTTTTAAAAAATTTCGGTATTGCAATAACGAGAAAATAAATAAAAGCCCAACAATACAGAATAAAAAAGCGTTTAAGTTTTTTCAGATTTCAAAAAATTTTTTCGAAAATTTCGAATATTCGGATTTAGGAATTATTTTCCAAAAAAAAAATTCGTCCATTCAAAATAAAAATAAGCTATTCCAATATCGAGCAAAAAAAACCTAGCACTATTAAAAAAGTGTTAATGTGTATTCGAATTTGGAAAAGTTTTCGCAAAAAAAGGACTTCCAAAGTATTCGAATTTCGAAATAATTTTTTGAAAAATTCGGTTTTACAATAAAGAGAAAATAAATAAATTCCAAACAATACATAATAAAAAAGCGTCTAAGTTTTTTCAGATTTCAAAAATATTTCGAAAAAATAAACCTCCAAAATATTCATATTTAGGAATTATTTTCCAAAAAAAATTCGTCCATACAAAATAAAAATAAGCTATTCCAATATGGAGCAAAAAATAAAAACCTAGCACTATTAAAAAAGTGTTAATGTGTATTCGAATTTGGAAAAGTTTTCGCAAAAAAACGACTTTCAAAGTATTGGAAGTTCGAAATTATTCTTTTTTTTTGAAAAATTCGGTTTTACAATAACTGAAAAATATATACCAACCGAAAAATGTATAATTTAAAAAAATGTTTGAAAAAATGAGTCTCCAAAATATTCGAATTTCGAAATTATTTTCGAAAAAATAAAATTGGCTTTTTTTTAGTAGAGAGCAATAGATCGAAACGATACACAGAGCCAAAAATGCCTAATAAAATTAATAAGATTGTCTTCATGATCAGCTTTTGGGCAAAGGGGTAGTCGCAACGGTGCAAACGAAGAAAAAACTGTACGGAAATCTTTTTGGTTCTAAGAAGAAATTCTTATTAAAAAACTATACATTTATTACACAGGTGTAGTTAGATGCTGGCAATTATTAGTATACGATGGCCGGATGGTTAGCAGCTGGGTTTAGCAATCGAAAAATTGTAAGTTCGATTCTCTCTCTTTTTTTCCTAATTAGAAATGTTAAAAAGAAATCTTCTTAAATATATTTATAAGATTTTCCTTTGAAACATTAACAACTCTACACATATCGGTAATTAGATGCTAGAAATCAAAAGTGAGCGATGGCCTGATGGTTAATAGCTGGGTTTATCATTCCGAAAATTGTAAGTTCGATTCTCGGTGAGGGCGATATCGTTTTATTTTTCATTTAAAATATTAAAAAGAAAATCTTCTTAATAAAATTAAAAAGACTGTCTCTATAATAATAAGAAGCACATCTTCTTGAAGAAAATCTATAGAGATATCTTATGACTTTTGTTCTATTTTATTAGGCATTGTTGGCTCTGTGTACAAAAAAAGTGATTTTGTTTTTTCGAATTTGGAAAGGTGTTCGAAAAAATGGACCAAAAAGGGCTCGCAATTTTAATATCTAGAAAATCTATATAATCGAAAAAAATTGAATATTTTTAAGTAGAAACAATCGCAAAATTATTAAATTCTTTGTGGATTTGTTCTGAATACCCCTCAAAACTATCCCATTCATCACATTATTTTCCGTTTGTTTGTGATCATAATATTCAAGCATGCATTCACCCTTTGGCCCTTTTACTAAACCAACTGCCAACTTTATGGTTCTCTATCATTATTCTTAATTTACACTCTACGGATAGTTAAACAATCAGTGTATGCATTACTCTTGTGCCGAATGTGTTGAAATGTCCAAAATATTTGTAACACGAATTGGGAAATTGAAAGAAAATAAAATGTGCCTGCAATGTTGAAAAGGTAGGAAAATCCATATATGGATAATCTGCTTGCTTCTGCTTCTGATTAATGATGTTGACATTTTTACTAAACTGAGAATTGTTTGAGTTGGTTATGTTGAAAAGGGCTTTGGCGAACTATGAAAAATTTTATTTTTTTCTATGTTAGGATTTTTTACATTACGTCTTGAGTGACCAGAAAAAAATATATTTTTTTTTCTTTCTTGAATACACCCTAATACACATTCTACATATAACAAACAAAACTTTCGCTCTGATGCGTTGACAGCCAAATGCCTGAGTAAGAAAAGAAAGTTTTCATAGCCACCCTCTAAATCAAAAACTTTTAAATTCAATTTCGTTGGCAAGCCTTGCGACAATACTTGTCGTACAACGCTAACACCCTGTTCTGCACTGCATGTGGTCAAGGTGATGGTGGCCCATAAGGATGCATTTCCTTAAGGAACTTGAACATATAAACTAACATAAAGACATGCCAAAATTCTTACACTTCAATAAGTTCAACAAAGCGAACTTCCGAACGTACATACATATGTATATGAAAGACATTTTCGAAGAAGACCAAACGAGTTTTTCAATTGCAGAAATTCTAATCAGACAGTGATGCATACAACAATAACATTATAAAAAGAATTCACTATTCGAAGGAACTTGTCTGTTGGCATAGCGGAAATGATGATTGTTTGGTTTGTAAAGCGTACACAATGACAGGCGCATTGACGCACTTGACACATGGCTATGGAAGTGCACTTTTGAAAGGCAAATGACTGGAGGCGGATTTTAGACGTTTTACAAGCGACAGTGAATATATTTATTCAAGAAAAATATTACTCATACAATTTGGTTTGCGCTGTCAATAACAGGCGACTCTTGGTGAAGTTCCGGATGCAAGAAAACTTTTTTCAATTCGAAGAAGAGACCTGAAAGGATGATTGTGTGGACCTTTAGCTTTGTTAAGCCATACCTAACCAGCGTAAGCATTTGGAAAAAAGGTGAAATGTCACGTCACCTTTGCCCCTATAGGCAATCGTTTTTTTGACATTGGTTGTTGATGTGACATCGTTCCTTGATTTGTCATCTTTAGTTGATGTGGTATCCTGTTGATGTGACATTAGCTGTTGATTTGACATCGGTTTTCGATTTGGCGTACTATTGAATTGACTTTGGTCGTTGATGTGACGTTCTGTTGATGTGGCTACCAAATATTGGGACGTAGTTAGTTTAAATGGTATTCTGCTAATGACGTTGATCGTTGATGTGAAATCAGTCGTTGAGGTGACATCGGTAGTTGGTGTGACATTCTGTTGATGTTAAATCAGTCGATGATTTGACAGTGGTGGTTGATGCGACATTCTGTTAATGTGGCATTGGTAGTTGATGTGACATACTGCTGATGTGACATTTGTTGATGTGACATTCTGTTGGTGTGACATCAATCGATGACGTGACATTTTGTTGATGTGACATCGGTAGTTGGTGTGACATTCTGTTGATGTTAAATCAGTCGATGATGCGTTGATATGTTATCGAACCTTGATGTGGCGTACTATTGAATTGACATTGGTCGTTGATGTGACATTCTGTTGATGTGGCTACCTAATGTTGGGACGTAGTTAGTTTAAATGGCATTCTGCTAATGAAGTTGGTCGTTGATGTGAAATCAGTCGTTGAGGTGACATCGGTAGTTGGTGTGACATTATGTTGATGTGAAATCAGTCGGTAATTTGACATTGGTGGTTGATGCGACATTCTGTTGATGTGACATTGGTAGTTGATGTGACATACTGCTGATGTGACATTCTGTTGGATGTGACATCAATCGATGACGTGACATTTTGTTGATGTGACATCGGTAGTTGATGTGGATGTGACATCGGTTGTTAAGGTAGCATCCTGCTGTGACACATCGGTTATTGATGTGACATCGTTTCGTGACGTGACATCAATTTTAAATTATAAAATCAACAAATTTTCGACAAAAAAAAATGTTCAGGCACCCTAATATACTTAAATTGAATACCAATACAATGTGCTCATTTGTTTATTTTTCTATTTGCACCCTTCTTTTATTTTAAATGTAGACAAATGATGTGACATCCGGTTGATGTAGTACCAGTCGTTGATGTCACATCGATCTTAAATTATAAAATGAATAACTTTTCGACAAAAAAAAATTTTCAGGCACCCTAATATACATAAATTGAATACCAATACAATGTGCTCATTGGTTTATTTTTCCATTTACACCCTTATTTATTTTAAATGTAGTCAAATGATGTGACATCATGTTGATATAACATCTGTTGTTGATGTCACATCGATCATAAATTATAAAAATCGAGAAAAAAAATGTTCAGGCACCCTAATAGACAAAAATTTACTACCAATAAAATGTGCTAATTTGTTTGTTTTTCTATTTACACCCAATTTCTTTAGACAACCATGTTATTGTCTTATTTTATTTTAAATATTTATTATCATACCTACATTCATACATATAAACTCGACACCTTAAGACAGACACCAGCAACAATCGTAAAATATGCAAATCTCCAAACTTCACACCAGCAATGAAATCAGTGAACAAGAAACCCTTCTCCTATTTTGCATTGCAGAGTAGCCATTAAATTGTGTTTTCGCCTTTAGCTTACAAACAGATTTGCACCTGCAAATCTCCTATAAGCAAAATAAACACACAAAAAAATGTAATCAAATGCAAAAAGGATATTAAGGGATTGTTATTTTCATATTTGGCAAAGCAAATCTCTTCACTGCATAGCATAAGCATACAAACACTTGTAGAGCATAAAATGAAAAAAAAAAAAAAAAAAAATCCAAAACCAATTCAATTGCATTTATTTGTAATAAATAATTGAAAATCTGTGGCGCCACAAAGTCTAAAGGCCGCCCATATATTTAATATCCTGGATTGAATTGCAATAGGCAAGTTATTCACAGATCATTTTATCTTGGGCGCCGCGCACTTTTGCCAAAAACATAAACGCCCGCCCAGCAGTATTTTGCTTGGCAGCATATATGCCTACATTTTTCTTCAATTTTTGCATTGGCTGTGGTATTGATGATAGTGAACAAATATTATCTATGCATACCTTGGAAAATAATATTTTTATTTCATATCGCATATTCGCTTTATTTTTGCATAAATTTATGTTTATTGAATTTTTGAAATTTACTATCACGCCAAAACTGAGCGGCAAGGCAAGCCAACAAAATAAATGGAATTGTGAAGCTTAGTGATTTTTAGAACCAAATATATGTATGTGTAAATATAGATAACACTCATGAATTAAATTGAGTGCATGTACTCCATATGTATGTTAGGGTGGTCCAAGATCACCTCAGCTCAAAATATTTTTTTTTTGAAGAGCGATCCATCTCTGAATTAGCTTTAAGAACACCCTTTTTAAGAATAAGGAGCAATAACGCTCTTTCTCGAAATCAGTTTCTACAACTGCCTATCTATTTGAAAATGCAATACGTTTTAGCTCAGGGAAGGCGGCGGACCTTCAATACGTATACAATTAAACTTTCGAAGTCAAGAACTCAAATTTGGATTATAATATCTCTGCAATCGGTTAAAAAATCGAATTGATATTCTCGCTATCTACCGTTTCAGTTATATCCCTGTTATACAAAAAAATTACGTTAGCAAAAATCGATCCACTATAATGTACGTATGTCTTTTATGTTATGCTATAAACAAAAAAAAAAAAATATTTTAGTGCTGGGTAATGAAGCACTTTTTCTAGCGCTATACTATAAATCGACACGGAAAGTCCAATACATCATAGAGACTGACATTAGAACTCGATTGGACAACTATGATTTTCTTATTTGAGAATTATGTCTCATTTTGTTTGAGTATCTCAAGTGTTTCTCGCGTGGTCCTCTAACCTCTAATGGCAGCGCTGCATTACACAACACTGTATTGTAGCAGCTAAGGCAGCAGACTAAACATAGTTTGGCTGCTGATCATTTTGAATTCTTTTACAACCAAGATTTTAATATTTTGCTCTTATGTATGTTTGTACATTTCAACTTATTTACGTGGCGCCATCATTTCTTCGATAATCGACAAACGCCTGCTGAGCATATTTCCCATTTCATAAATTGCCAAATCACATTAGTTGCTAGTCTTTGTAATTTATTAAGGAGTACGCAAATTTGTGCAATAAAATAAATTGCAAACATATTTTTCATTTTGTATGTTTTTAATATTTTAAAAATGCTTGTGATTTATTTCTTGTGGTATTTTTTTTTTAATTCCAGTGCTCTTATATAGGACGTTGTTCAAACATTTTATTCGATAATATGCTTTCAAAAGTGGTACCCTCTTTGTATGTAATCTGTTATAGTTCAGGTGATAAGGATAGAAAATCGGCTGAATACGGACAGTTAAACTGGAGACGAACACTTTTTGAAATATGCACTTCAAGCCCCCTATCTCGGCCAAAAATTTATTGAATTTTCTTTTAGATACGAATGTTTTTAAAACTTGTTCTGAAATAAAGCATTTTTGAAAAATATTTTGAAATAGGGTGATGTGCCACTTATCCGTCGATATCCACATCAAATTTTCAAGGATTTAAAAAAACGAAATCAAAAAGGACGTGTGGCACTCGGGGACTGCCGCGGTAAAGCTATTGCATATCACTTTTTATCAACTTATGCAACTATAATATTTATGTAAACTCAATGACCATATTTATGACTTAAGAGCAGTACAGCCTTAACCTGTTAACAATATAGCCTAAAAAGAGTCAACAACCTATTTTATGTAGTGTAGAGCTCCAATTTTATGTAATCGGCCTGCTGCTAACATCAGTACAACGCCTAAATGTAGGCAACGCTTATATTTATGTTTTTCAAGTTATGTTGCAAACGTCGAACCTTTTAACATAGAAAAAAGTCCGTTACGAACTTTTTTAACATTAACATTTTTTTCATTTCACTCCCACCGCCAAGGCCTGCGATAAAATCTATGCAATAGCTTACAAATGATTGAAAAACATATTATTTCTGTATGCACATTAGGACGGGTCGGTTTCGATAACAAAAACTTTTTAAATTTTTTGAATTTTATTTTTTTATTTTTGTAGTTTCAAACATTTTTGCCCTAAAATGAATTTCGAAATAACCATTTTTTTCTATCTATTTTACTTTTTTCCATAATAAGTGACTCACCTGTTGAAACAGCTGTATTGAAAACTAGCCGAAATGTAAGTTTTCAGAGAGAGAGGAAGCTTCCGTTTTTTAATTGTAACGTTTTTTTCCGAAAATCCACCAAATTTGGCTTTTTTATAATATAATTGTGGAAGGCTGTAAAAAAGTGAAATTTGCCGAATACTTTTAAAAAAAAAAGCTGTTAAATCCAAAAAAAAGTCAGCCGACCATAAAAAAATAAAATAATTCCAAAAATTAATGCATCGAGCCCAAAAACCCAACAAATTCACATTTTGGTCTGAGAAAGTATTAAAATATTTTTTAGGGTTTTTAAAAAATGTTGCACTGTGTCTCAAATTTATTCTATAATAACACTGTAAAACAAAATTGAAGTTTTTGAAAATCCCACCGGATTTCTTAACGGTTTCTGAAGCTTTTGGGTGTGCTGAATCCGAATCTGAAGTCAGATTTTTCCGGGTCACCCTAGGTTTTTGTTATTTGTTTTTTCTCCGTCGCTCACTCGCAAGCACCAAAGCAACATCGTATGTTGTTGAGTCGTTGCTTGTCAGTGAGCGACTAGGCATAACCAACGACGTCCATTGATTGGTCAGTGCGATCATAGCGCTCTCACAAGCGCACCAACAATTTATTGGTTCTCAGATTTACGGACAATTGTCCCACTATATGCCGGGGCTTGATTTAAAGTAAACAAAAATTTTAAAAACTACTACCGATTTCTGAACAATATATCCTTTGGACAGAAAACCTAGGCTGTCCAGACAAATCTGACTACAAAAGCCTTAGAAACCGATTAGAAACCCTCTCGGATTTTTTGGCGGTTGTACAGTGTAATCTTTGATTTTTTTTTTTTTTTTCAAAAAACATGAAAAATCTAAAATGTTTATTTTTAAAAAATAGTTTTGAAGTTTTCCAATTTTGACCAGTGCTAAAATTTTGCGTTCCTAGTGTCTGCTTTTATCAAATATCTTGTTCAACAGAAATTGCAAATTCACTATAAGAATCGCTCTAATCGCATGAGTCGAGTCATTTTCTCTATCCACAACAGCTAAATAGCTCATAACTTTGGTCTCAAATTTGTCACCAAGAGAAGCGGATACATCATTTAAGAGCTATAACCACAGTAAGCTAAAATTATGTTAACTCTTAAACTCATAACCTTGTATGTATTTCCTCTATACTCTCTTATTATCTCTGCTTTGCTTCCGACTCTATGATAACAGTTACTTATTTCCACCGCCTATGGTAAAAATGGCGCTACTAGCAAACTCTCTTTCACCCTCAAATATTAGCAAAGCTCTCAGCTGGTTGTAGAATTATTTTATACTCAAACTTTTGAGTACATAACAGAGAAATTTCTACTCAAACTTGTTTGAAGTGGTAAGCTCATAATTTGTGTTTTTGCACTTTTCCCAGTTACTCACTATCTATTTTATTTTGTTATTTCTATGCAATAAACAAGTTATCTACTTTATAACAATTAAAGTTGTTGCACAGACTTTTTACTTCGGCTGCTTTGACACGTGGCGTATGAGTAACCTTAAAGTAAATTTTGAGAACCCAAAATTTATTTTACCAATTTCTACACATTTTTCATGTCGAAACAAAAAAAATTGATGATGAAAAAAATTTACCATCGGGATGAAAGAATATTACATATATACAGATTTTCCTTCAAATACTTGACTTTTCAGAACTTGCTCAAATTTTCACGTGCAATCGGGGTCATTAACACATTATGCTTTGAAATAATTAACTTTCCATGTAGATGCAAGTTAAAGCTTTCATTAATCATAACAAAATATAAATCAAAATAAATAAACGAGGAATTTTTATTATCCAAATATTGGTCTAGACTCTCGTCGCAGCGCGTGTTTGAAAATAATATTAAGGAAAAAAATTTGTAACTCGACGTCGGGTGCCATCTTTGCGTTGGCAAGTTCAAA
>CAXKVI010000004.1:6543774-6601274 GCA_964058755.1 Campiglossa producta | reverse complement strand
GTATTTATTCATAATTACACCTTAGATTTATGGCCGCGTTGAGTCGGAGACCAGTTGACATGTTTGCGTGTAAGCTTGACAACTGAAATAAGAAAACACGCACACTCTTGAAATATACAAGCACCCATATTTAAGCACAAAAAGCTTATTTTAACACACAAATAATAAACAAATAATAATCCCACTTCCCGAGGTATCCTGCCAATTGGCTTGAGTTTTTTTAGGTGCGTACTTATGCACTTATGGTGTAAACTTTTTACGCTTAAAATTTATATGAATTTTTCATTGCTTTGTTGAGCTCTACTTTTTACCTTTGGATTATCCGCATTTAATAGTCAAGTGATTTTCATGTGATTTGCTTGAGTGGTTTCAAGTGTTGTTGGTGTTTTTTTTTCAGGTTACAGACATTTTTTTGTGGTGTATTTTACATAAAATAAGTTTTATACACACAATTGAACTGTTGGAAATGTGAGTATGAGTGTATGAATGAATAATGGCAACCGGCAAAACTGGACATATTTGCTGTTCGTGTGCTGTCACACATTTTAAGGCGCAAACGCACACACCCTTTGTTGAAATAGTAATTATTAAAATTTTTTTTATTGTGAAAAATGTTCAACAGGAGCATGCGCGGAAACCTGTTTAATTTTAAAAAACTCTCAAAACTTTTCTTTCGTTTCTATTTAGCTGACTGCCACTGTCGCGTGATGCGCTGGTACGCTGGATGTGTTGACACATGGTCTGGTGATCCACTGTGGTGAGCTGGAAGTGATGGTGTCATATCTCTAATATTTATTTTAAAACAACTCTATTTTGAATCACGATGCTTCAAGTGAAACATTTTCTTATTTATTTAAATTTTTTTTTGAACACTTTTTTCTTATAGTTATTATTTTTATTTTGGATAAGAAAATAACTTGCTTTTTTGACTAATTTCAGTGAAAATCAAGTAAATTTTTAAAATTTCTCAAATTGTTTACTTTTTTGAGATTGAAAACATATTTTCCTAGATTTTAGAAAATTATTTTTCTCCGTGTAGAATTTTCTGGCTGAATTCATACTAGTCAAGAAATATCCATTTCATACTAGTATACAACTAGAATTTTTTGGCTGAAATCATACCAGTTGAAAAAAAGGACGTGTGGCACTCGGGGACTGCCGCGGTAAAGCTATTGCATATCACTTTTTATCAACTTATGCAATTATAATATTTATGAAAACTCAATGAGCATATTTATGACTTTAGAGCAGTACAGCCTTAACCTGTTAACAGTATAGCCTATACAGCTCCAATTGTATGTAATCGGCCTGCTGCTAATATCAGTACAACGTCACACTGTTAGTATTATAGCCTAAATGTAGGCAACACTTACAGATCCACTTTTAATGTAGGCAACACTTATATTTATTTTTGTCAAGTTATGTTGCTAACGCCGAAACTTTTAACATTCAAAAAAGTCCGTTACGAACTTTTTTAACATTAACATTTTTTTCATTTCACTCCCACCGCCAAGGCCTGCGATAAAATCTATGCAATAGCTTTAAAAAAATGCATTCTTTTCGTTTGCTTTTCTTTTTCTATTATAATTCACAGATGCTTTTTCGTGATAGGGTAAATACAAATAGTCGCTGTTTTCTTAAGAATAAACATGAAAATATAGGCAAATGATAAAACAAAGGGTTAGTCATAAAAATTCTGGTTGTGATCATACTAATCCAGGTTATATATTTCATACTAGTTCTTTTTGTATGAAAAATCTAAATTTTTTGATGGTTGTATGAAAATGTGTCACAGTAGAGTACAACAAATAACTCTTGGGCAACAAGGACAGGGCTCATGGTGGTGTGGTGGCCTATGATGATGCGGTGGTGGTCCATGATGATGTGGCGGAGGCCCATGATGATGTGGGGGCCCGTGACGAGGTGGTCCAAAATGATGTGGTGGTCCAAATCCGTGTGGCGGTGGTCCAGGTGGTGGTGGTGGTGGTCCGTGGTGGTGATGATGTGGTCCACCAGGTCCATAGTCATGTGGTGGTAGTGACATTTATAATAAATACGAAAGTTCGCGTATAATTTGCGTTGCTCGATGCGAACGTTGCTGCGCGTATACGCTCAATTGAGTTACTAATTTTTGTACTTGGAAAAATAAATTTATACTGATAGCAATAGTAACTGATAGTAATTTATGATTTAAGAATATTTTTCTTTTGTTTTGGATATTTTTGTTTTTGATATCTAATCTGCATATTTCAAGTACCCTGTATATTATCGCTGTCCTATTAATAATTGCCCATATGTTTAATATTCATATATATTAAAAAAGGAAGGAAAGTCACTCCAGCCCTAGTGCGTGTTTCTCACAACACCTGACTTCATGAGTAGAGGAAGAATCAGCTGAGTCTCTGAGTAGTTCTCAAAGTTTCCCAAACAAACAAAGTTTGCTTGAAAAAATATCCTAGTGCGTGCCTGACGTGTGCAGTGAGTGGGCAACCCTGCCTCTTCAGACACCTACCTCTCGTTTGCCTGGAGCAATTTTAATTTTACTGGCCTACTAACTTAGATAGGCCACTAGCATTAACTGTCGCACCTGTATATTAGAACATAGTTACACACTAGCATACAAACAAGCCGTGAGCTGAAAAGAAAAATTGTGCAAAAGTCGAACAATGTGAAATTTATGTATATATTTTGCACTTTCGTGAATGAAGCAATTTGAACGCGTTCATCGTCACCAAAAAGCTCATAAAAACTAATGAAATATGGTCGTGCAAACGAGCATACAAACAATGAATTCCTGGTCGCTTTTTTAGTTGTGTGGCAAAACATGAAAATCCACTTGTCATAATGTCCAATCACTTTAATATATGGTTCGCCTTATGTATGTGTGTGGGTATGAATGTGTTATGAGAGTTTGCATGAAATCATGCAATGACCTGACCAAGAAAGGTGATAATAATAATATTGTGAGCCGCCTAAGCAACGTCAACGTATCAACAAATTAACGTTTTTGTGCAAGAATGTGGGGTTTGTATGGCTGTGTGTGTGTGTGTATTATTGTGTTATGGCATAGTCGCAAAGTGAGCTGTGAAAATGAAAATTGATTTTCGTGCGTGTTCTCTATTACTAGCATACATACATACTTCCGTGCGTACTTTTATTAGTCGATATATGTACTTGTTGGTGAGTTTTTTATGAGCTTTAAAAAAAGGAAAATTTAAGTGAAATGGCAAACGTTTTAAGTGCGATTTTCGCTAGTTTTTATGGCGGACGTTAATTAAGATAAAATTTAAAGTGCTTTTAAAAATATTTTATGAATGTAATTGTGTTTAGACCTCTTTATCTTATCTTATAACTTTCAACGAGCTAAACTTGTATATTTGTATATCCGGACTATCTCGGGAAGCGCTTGACCGTTATGGATGAAATTTGGCATATAGATAGTATGATTGATTCTAAGACTATCCACTTGGGGGCTTTCCACTTGGGGTATGTACAGGGTTGCCACATATCTCAATTTTTTTGGGAGCCAGATATGCCAATATGGGTATTAAGTGAAAGGTATTTATGGCCGCATACCCACTCAAATATTTTGTAGTAGTTACCATTTTACCGTATTGTATTTGTATTGTAGATTTTTGGAATCATATTTGGATTATTTTAGGATCATTTTGAGATCCAGCGGAGAATCACTCTTGCCAACAAGTGCTACTTTGGACTGAGTAGGCAATTGAGAAGTAAAGTCCTCTCTCTAAGAACAAAGATCACGCTCTATAAGTCTCTCATCATACCTGTCCTGATGTATGGCTCAGATTCATAGAAAATGTCAAGAGAAGATGAGATGGCCCTTGGAATATTTGAGAGAAAAGTTCTCCGGAAGATTTATAGTCCTTCCCGTGATGCCAACGGCGAGTATCGAAGGAAATTTAACGATGAGCTGTACGAGCTCTACGCAGATCTGACCATAGTCCAGCGAATTAAAGCCCAAAAACTCCGCTGGCTGGGCCATGTTATGCGAATGGACAAAGAAGCTCCAGCACAGAAGGTTTTCCTATCGTTGCCTGAATTCGGCAGCAGAGGAAGGGGGAGGCCTCGACTGAGATGGAAACAACAGGTGAAGGATGACTTGAACTCCCTTGGGGTTTCCAATTGGCGTCAGTTATCGCTAAAAAGGAATGACTGGCGTGCTTTGATATGCAACGGCAAAAATCGCTTAGGCGGTTAAGCGCCAATAAATGATGATGATGATGATGATTTTGAGATCATTAGGGGTCACTTTGGGATCATTTTCGGGCTATTTTGAGATAATTTTGTGTTCAATTTTGGATTAATTTGAGAAAATTTTGGGGACATTTGAGGGTCTTTTTGGGGTCGTTTGGAATTATTTTAGTATTATTTTGGGAACATTTTTGCATAATTTTGGGATCATTTTAGGGTACATTTAAGGGTGTTTTTGGGGTCATTTGGGAATCATTTTTTGATCATTTTGGGATCATTTTAGGGTAATTTTGAGATATGATATGATAAAGGAGCTAAAAGTGCCTACCCCGATAATGATTTATTGACATATGTACATACTTATATTAAAACTCAAAAAGATTTACTCATACGTCATGGATACCTTTAAATATTAATTTTTGTTGTTTATAATAAATCCCTGTGCTGAGGATTCCTAATTATAAGGAAGAACGAATGGTAGGGCCTTCTGTTAGGCGCAATATATTTGTTCGACCCACCCTAATGCAGATACGCTTAAGAAAACAATAATAACAACTCTGCAAACCAAAAAAAAAATATATATGTATATAAAGGAAAATCTCTAAGCGACTCAAAGGGAGACTTACGTAAGTATGCATATTTACTTACATTTAAGAATACATACTTACTTATGTAAGTAAATATTAAATTTTGAAGGGAGAATGCGTATAAGCATAAATTATGCACATGCACGAGCATGTGCAATTTAATGATGCACAAATATATATACGAATGAATATACGCATTGGAAACAATGGCCATTGCACAAACACAAAGCTCGATGTAGGTACTTGGGACCCACGAATAATGCTCAGAAATTTGGTGTACATAGGTCTTTGAGCAAATATGCAGTGTACATGTAAACGAGGGTGCATTTGCTGCATTTCACTTCCAAAACACAAATTGGGGTACTGTGTCATTGCAACAGTCATTTCTTTCATTTGTACTAAATTACGCACTTTTTATGCAGCAACTGCTTGCCTTGCATAACAATGAATTGTACGCACACACATACAATCATATTTGCTCATAACAAAAGTAAGTACGCGCATGTTGCATGCCACATACAATACTGCACTTGGTTTACTTTTCATGAGCAGTCAACAAATGTCAGCAGATTTCATAAGAAAATATATATGAATAGACACTTAAGATGCAAAAAAAGGGTTAGCAAATTTCATGCGTATATGCATACATGTGTGAGTACATATCAAAGTGCTTTGAACGTGTAATGCTCATAAAGTGAATGTAAATATTTCTTTGACTACTGCGTGCAACGCATGTTGGATAAGATACTAAGCATTTTGCAACCCTACCAAAGATTTGTATGGATACTTGATATTTTTTTGTGTTGAGTTTGGAGTGCAACATATTTGATTGAATGTATGTATGTATGTTTTTCATCTTTGAATATACAGCGAAAGAAACGCATATAAGCCTTCAATACGTGAAGCAGTTCCAAAGAAAGGGGATGCCAATTAACTAGGAGGTATTCTAATTATTATATTTTTTTTCCTTTTTTTTCAGGAAACCAAAGTGTTATTGTAAATTCACTTGAGAATACGCACTTGTCTTTATTAAAATAAAAAGAGAAGGTGTAGAAAAAGAATAATTTGAAATAATTTCTTCCATTGTGTTTTATTTTATTTTTATTTTACTTTTTTTATTTTTTTTTATTTTTTTTTTTTTATTTAATTTTTTTTTTGGTTAACTATGCTTTATTTTATTTTAATACATTTTTTTGTCATTTCTAATTTGTATTATTTTATTTCATTTCATCTCATTTTATTTTTATTTTTTTTATTTTTTTAACTAATTCGTTTTTTATTCTAGTTTTTTTAATTTTTTTTTTACTTTAATAATTTATTTTATTTTATTTTATTTTATCTTATTTTATTTTATTTTTTTATATTTTTTTATATTTTTTTTTATTTTTTTATATTTTTTTTTATTTTATTTTATTTTATTTTATTTTATTTTATTTTATTTTATTTTATTTTATTTTATTTTATTTTATTTTATTTTATTTTATTTTATTTTATTTTATTTTATTTTATTTTATTTTATTTTATTTTATTTTATTTTATTTTATTTTATTTTATTTTATTTTATTTTATTTTATTTTATTTTATTTTATTTTATTTTATCTTATTTTATTTTATTTTATTTTATTTTATTTTATTTTATTTTATTTTATTTTATTTTATTTTATTTTATTCTATTTTATTTTATTTTATCTTATTTTTTTAATAGAGTAACAGATTTTTCCTACAGGGCTCGTACACCACCAGTCATATTTAGACATACCACATAAGCGACCGTCGACCATAATTGCATTCAAATGAAAGGAAGTTCAATGCAAAAGCTCCGCAATACCTTCTCGTACACTCGTACGCAAGTATGTAGGTTTAAAAGTCTTTGTGGCGAGATGGAAAGATTATGCACTAAAACCGCGTAGTACTGCAAGCAAATCATTTCACAAAATAAAAATTGCTTTCGCTTGTCAGCACGTCACTAGTATGTCAAATGCACAAGAAGGAATGTTGCCATCATTTCAATTTGCTAGCGGCATATTGCCACTTTCCGTTGGCGTTGGCATTTGGCGTTGCCGGAACGGAACTCTCATTTCCCGTCATCGTTGAAAAGCATTGAAAACTCGTCGTCATCAACGCTTTCTCTATCTCTTTTGCAACAGCTATTGTTCTTTCGTGGCTATGGCAACGTTAACTCGGTTGCTTGTGCAGCGAGAGCAGCGCTAACGGACGCTTAGAAAGTCTTTCCGTTTGAAGCGTTTAACTTGGATTTTTTACCCCTTTGTTGTAAGTTAAGATTTACAAAAATTTAATTGGAATTAAGAGCGAAAGTTTTAAGGGTAATTTTTCCATAACTGGATCGAAGCTATAATTGACAAGATACCACGGCAATGGAAAATTCCTACTTCTTTAGCTATCTTTAAATGATTACAGTGTTGTCATCTACCTCATTTTTCTTTTAATATTAAGATATGCCAATACGGGTTTCAAATAAAAGCTTTTTTCTCCCTTATACAAATCATATTTTCAAATAGTGTTGCCACCTAACCGCATTTTGTTTACATACTAAATATAAATCCCAACACATCTTAAAAAACAAACATAGCTACAGTATGCCTTGCTTATATGCTATTTTAGGATTCTGAATATAAAAAAAAAACTAGTTACGTTAATGCGATTATCCTGAAATTTATGACAAATATTTGTAATAATAGCCTTGGTAATATGTGATAAGAATCGCTTTCGCTCATAAGTGAAATGCCATTGTTATTACCCACATATGTAAATCTATGACTGAGTGGCGGAAGAAGATTTGCCTTAACAACAAATCTTGCCGAAAAAATTGCTTCGCTATTATACACATTCTTTTTAGCTTTTGGCAAAAGGATAATTTGCATATTTTTTTTTTTTTTCTTTTTTGATAGTCTTGTTTATGCTTCGCTACTCCTTGACCGGATTGGCAAACACTGACAATGATGTTGTGAACACATCGCACTTTCCCCTCGATTTAAATAAGTTTATTCACATGCTTTGGTATGCATGGAAATGTGGAAAAAGGATATAAAAATTAATAGCTTTTTTAACGGAATTTGAGTGTTGGGTGGTGGGCGTTGTCGAAGGGCATGTGCGTGGGCGTGTCTTTATATTTTAGGCCGCATATTTGGTATATCATCTTTCAATGACAAAATATAATTTGCTTCTTATGTCGACCTGAAAATAGGGATATTTTAATATTTTTACGCTCAGATTTAATATCCACTTATGAAAGATAATTTGAATATTATTAACAGAGTTGTAAATTTCTGTGGCTTTTTATCTTTTATAAACATGTTTATTGCGGGCACATGTCCTATGTTAACAAAAGATACCTTTCACCGGGTAATATTAATCTGAGAACGAAATCAAACACTGAAGATGGCGGATCGCCGAAACCGGTTTGGTACAAAACCAAACTCGACAAGGGATGACGAAAAATCGTTAAAATATACATCTGACTGAATGTGTTTTTAAGATGGAAGCTGAAGGGACGTTTCAGATTTTCGTTGTTGAGAACATTTGTTTATTATTGCCAAGCAAAGAGCTCTCAGAATTTTAGCCAATTTCCCACCAGGTGCTAAGAACTGACGTAGACAGGACGCCTAGGAAGAAGAGGAAGGAGTCTAGATTCACAAGACGACTTTGAGGATGATCCCTTCCTAAGTGTTTTTATGAGATATTAAATGGGGAAAAATAGAGGAAGAGGAGGAAGGAGCTTAGACACACCAGATGATGCTGAGGATGATCTAGGAAGTGATTTTAAGAGATAATAAATGGAAAAAAGTATAGGAAGAGGAGGAAGGAGCTTAGACAGACAAGGTGATGCTGAGGATGATCTAGGAAGTGATTTTAAGAGATATTGAATGGGAAAAAGTAGTGGAAGAGGAGGAAGGTGTCTACACAAGATGATTTTGAGAATGACCAAGGAAGTGATCTAATGAGATCTTTGCTAAGTATCTATAATTTTTCTTGGGTTTTTTCATTCAGTAAGATTAGGGCACGCCCCCTTCCCTGCCCCCTCCCTCCGTACGCCCTTGCCTGATAATAAAAACGACATTAGTTGATTGGTCAGTACGATCATCGTGCTCTCACTAGCGCAGCAACAAGTTAATTTTTGGCGAGGCCAAGCAAAGAGCGTATTAGTCTGCGTGAAATCGGCTCTCTTTTAGACAATTGTAACACCAAGTGGTGAGGCCTGTTTCAAACTTGACAATGCCCTTGACTGCACATAATTATTATAGAAAGCTTTGAGCGATTTAATCGCAAAATCTTCTACATTTCAGTTGTTAGTCCATACACATAAATCTTTTTGAGAAGTTTATAAAGTAAAGATTTTGTTTTTGTTTTTAACAATAAATCTTATATGCACACATACAGAAACATACAAAAATAAATCTTCATTAGTGCTTAGTTTATAAAAGAAATGAACAGATGAGAATCACCTTCTCAAAAGCCATAAAAATTATTACAACGATAGGGTGGCCAGCACGCCATTAGATTTTATTTACTTTATATGTCCAATGAGGTAAGTACGGATTGTGTAGGTAGAAATGAGATATAAGTTCGTAGGTGAAATTTCATCTATGATAATTGTTTTATTTATTTATCGTATACAGCATATGGACTTATTTTCTCTTATGGATATATGGCTGAAATTTTTATAGGATACTTAAGCGAAATAGGATATCGTGGTGATCCATAAATTTATTTATTTATTTATTTATTTAGTGTCCAACATTAATTTTCTGTTAATACTTTTTCTCATAGAAGCCTACTTATGGCCTTCTACAGCTTCAAATATCGCCAACTTTCCTTGGCTCATATTATTTCTCTCTCATTTGTAATTTCGTTTTATCATCTAATGCGGAGTAAGAAAATTGTTTTATTAATGTAATAAAATTAACGGTTGCTGAGTTTTATTTTTGTTGTACATATTTAGTTTGCTACCTGTTGGTGTTTTTATAGCTTAAATATATTTATGGGGCATTTTTTCTTTGGTAGTAAATTTACTTTACTAATTTTATTGTAATGTTTCTATTAAAGTGTATTTTGTTTCCGAAAGTTTTTTATTTATGTTATCTTATGAACAGTGGGGTTAAAAGAAGTATTCATTGCGTACTGAGTTTATCCACAAATCGCTGTTTTATGGTTTGCAAATGAAGTATGTAAGGAAATTAATAACATTGGGGCTAAAGAATATAATCAGGAATTCTTAGTAAAAAATAATAAAAGAAGGTTTTTTTTGTATACATATTTCATGTTGGGTAGGGGCATTCCACTCTAAAAATAGCACAGATCCTGTGATGACAATGAAATATAACGGAAACATAATTCCGCTAGGTGGCAAACGGAGCTAGAAATCAGTTTAAATTTAATTTTTTTTTATTTTTTTTTTAAAGCATTAAGGGTTTTTATATTTTTATTTTATTTACTTAAACTTTCAAGCTATTGCATAGATTTTATCGCAGGCCTTGGCGGTGGGAGTAAAATGAAAAAAATGTTAGTGTTAAAAAATTCGTAACGGACTTTTTTCAATGTTAAAAGGTTCGGCGTTAGCAACATAACTTGACAAAAATAAATATAAGCGTTGCCTGCATTTAGGCTATACTACTAACAGTGTAACGTTGTACTGATATTAGCAGCAGGCCGATAACATAAAATTTGAGCTGTATAGGCTATACTGTTAACAGGTAAAGGCTGTGCCGCTCTAAAGTCATAAATATGCTCTCTGAGTTTTCATAAATATTATAATTGCATAAGTTGATAAAAAGTGATATGCAATAGCTTTACCGCGGCAGTCCCCGAGTGCCACACGTCCTTTTTTTATATATTTTATTTTTTTTTGGCATCCTTTTATTATATGTTATTTTATCTTATTTGCGTTTATTTGATTTTATTCTATTTTATCTTATTTCATTTCCTTTTATTATATTTTATTTTGTTTTATTTTAACTTATTTTATTTCATTTATTTTATTTTATTTTATTTTGTTTTATTTTATTTTATTTTGTTTTATTTTATTTTATTTTATTTTATTTTATTTTATTTTATTTTATTTTATTTTATTTTATTTTATTTTATTTTATTTTATTTTATTTTATTTTATTTTATTTTATTTTATTTTATTTTATTTTATTTTATTTTATTTTATTTTATTTTATTTTATTTTATTTTATTTTATTTTATTTTATTTTATTTTATTTTATTTTATTTTATTTTATTTTATTTTATTTTATTTTATTTTATTTTATTTTATTTTATTTTATTTTATTTTATTTTATTTTATTTTATTTTATTTTATTTTATTTTATTTTATTTTATTTTATTTTATTTTATTTTATTTTATTTTATTTTATTTTATTTTATTTTATTTTATTTTATTTTATTTTATTTTATTTTATTTTATTTTATTTTATTTTATTTTATTTTATTTTATTTTATTTTATTTTATTTTATTTTATTTTATTTTATTTTATTTTATTTTATTTTATTTTATTTTATTTTATTTTATTTTATTTTATTTTATTTTATTTTATTTTATTTTATTTTATTTTATTTTATTTTATTTTATTTTATTTTATTTTATTTTATTTTATTTTATTTTATTTTATTTTATTTTATTTTATTTTATTTTATTTTATTTTATTTTATTTTATTTTATTTTATTTTATTTTATTTTATTTTATTTTATTTTATTTTATTTTATTTTATTTTATTTTATTTTATTTTATTTTATTTTATTTTATTTTATTTTATTTTATTTTATTTTATTTTATTTTATTTTATTTTATTTTATTTTATTTTATTTTATTTTATTTTATTTTATTTTATTTTATTTTATTTTATTTTATTTTATTTTATTTTATTTTATTTTATTTTATTTTATTTTATTTTATTTTATTTTATTTTATTTTATTTTATTTTATTTTATTTTATTTTATTTTATTTTATTTTATTTTATTTTATTTTATTTTATTTTATTTTATTTTATTTTATTTTATTTTATTTTATTTTATTTTATTTTATTTTATTTTATTTTATTTTATTTTATTTTATTTTATTTTATTTTATTTTATTTTATTTTATTTTATTTTATTTTATTTTATTTTATTTTATTTTATTTTATTTTATTTTATTTTATTTTATTTTATTTTATTTTATTTTATTTTATTTTATTTTATTTTATTTTATTTTATTTTATCTTATTTTATTTTATTTTATTTTATTTTATTTTAATTTATTTATTTTTCGTCGTTCTTGTGCCCGGATTTTTGCATTCGATTTTGAACCAACTTTCTGTTGTCTTGAAATTTTCACCACAGTTCAGGTCGCGATGACAATGCAATGTTATGAAAAACACCAAAAATGTTCCCAAAATAATCCTAAAATAATCTCAAAAGATCCCCAAATGTTCCCATAATGACCCAAAAATTATCCCAAAATGACTCCAAAACGATCCGAAAATTACCCCAATATGGTCCCAAATTAATCCAATAATGAACCCAAAATGATGTCAACATAGCACCAAAATTATTCCAAAGTGACCCCTAAATGATCTCAAAATGATCCTAAAATAATCCAAACATGATCCCAAAAATATACAATGCAAAAACAATACGGTAAAATGGTAACCCTGGGCCGCTACCCTACTTGAAAATATTTTAGTTGGCATGTCGCTGAAAATACCTTTCATTTGATACCCATATATAAAAATTGAGATAGGTTGCAACCCTGTAAACCGCCCTAGGTGGCAACCCCCTTGTGGATAGTCTAAGAGTCGACCATACAATTTTTATTTAAAATTTTATCCAAATCGGTCAAGCGGTTCCCGGATATACAAAAAATATACATAAGGCAAAATAAATAAAGCGCGGTCAGGTGGCAACTATAGGGGTCACCGTGTTTGAAATTGTCATATTGGGAATACGGTTGAAAATATCTTTTATTTTTTTTTTAGTTTTATTATTTTTTTTTCAATATTTTTTTGAATTAAAGTTGTTTTATTTTCTGGTTTTATTTTATTAAAATTTTTTTATTAAGGGTCTCATTATGTATGACGAATGATAGCTCAGACGAACGATTCGTCTGCTTCCAAAATCGCATTTTCTTTAATTTTTGTTTTTATGTCAAAGAAATGTCGAAAATATTAAAAAAAAAAAATCTATGAAGCGAATGAAAATGATTGATAATGCGATGGCTACGCGATATTGAGAACAGACGAATCGTTCGTCTGAGCTATCGTTCGCCATACATAATGAGGCCCTTAGTTTTTTTTTTCCTTTAAACTCGTTTTTTATACCTTTCATGAACATGAAATGGTATTATAACTTTGGTCCGATGCTTATTCATGAAAGGTATATAGCCTTCGGCACAGCCGAAGACAGCTTTCCTTACTTGTTTTTTTTTTAATTTTTTTAAATTGTGCTTAAACTCCGCCAACAGTCTTACATTTTTGTTGCTCTCCTCTTGCTCTCTTTTATGCCAAATTTATAGTTAACATGTCGTCAAGCAAAATTGTCACGTCGTCAAGGACTTATGCAGCGGATCAAATGACATAGACGGGCAATAGACTACAACCCTACGAACAACCAACCAGTCACAACAATATGGCGAAAAGACAAACTTCAGACAGCACTGACAAGTGTGAGAATATGCATATTGCAAGCGATAGCTATAAGACTATTTTGATCACAAAAGCTGGTCGCAGCTAGGATAATGCAACTTAAAAGCAACAAAAGAGCATAAAAGTTGGCGAGCAACGAAAACACAACATGAGTCGATGTTGCTGTAAAACTACAAAAGCTGCAGCTAAAATTGGAAAATCAGCTGTAAATGAGATTGATAATAAGGAAAAACAAATAGAAGATTTCGTTATGGGTTGTAAGGGCTCCGGCGCGCTTTGCAGTGGGTGTGGTAGAACACAGTTTAGTATATTCGATTTATTTATTTGGTTGGGGCTTGCTATCTTCAACGCCGTTTTGCTGACTGAAGGATATGCTAGCTTACATCCATAGAAGTGTTTTCATTCTCCAAATGCTCTCCATCAGCGGCTATGTTGTGCTGCTTTGGCTGCTGATTGAAGCACGTGTCAGACGGATTAAGTTGTTTCGTGCTAATATTCATGCAGCCAATTCGAACATGATATGCAATATCCTTACAAAATTATACAAAAGCAACAGCAACTATACATACATATGTGTATGATGCAATGTGTGTATGTATGAAAAAGTAAATAT
The DNA here is from genome assembly GCA_964058755.1 of Campiglossa producta. Taxonomy (NCBI): domain Eukaryota; kingdom Metazoa; phylum Arthropoda; class Insecta; order Diptera; family Tephritidae; genus Campiglossa; species Campiglossa producta. Next base: position 6,587,215 of record CAXKVI010000004.1, on the reverse strand, counting down.
GTTCCTCCATGTAATGGGACTCGATAGGCAGACAAAACGTTACTACTAAAAAGTTACTACCGTTGTTCTATTTTCATATCACATGCATTCATACAGGAATATCTTTATGGATTTGATTAACTGCTAGCAAGCATGTCTGGCTAGTCCCTGAGGGAGTCTGCAGTCACTTATGTCTTGTTGCTACATTCGATATGCGAAAGATTTTCATTCTCACTTTCTTTGGTGTGGTGTTGGGACAGGAGGATTGTTATGCTTCCAATTTGAGCTGTCAATTTGTTTAGATATTTTGACAGCAATGATATGCAAATACCACCAAATTTACATTTCATAATTAAGTAGTAATCTCGAAATTTGAGAAGAGAATCATTTTTATGTTATTGCAGTTGAAAGGAGGGATACAAGTTTTTATAACCGCAGAAAAATTGTGAACTATACCCAGATGCACTGACACACTTTGAAAAAAAAAAAATTAGCTGATTATATAAATCTCGCCAACTAGTAGGAAAATTGTCCGAAATTCGAAGAGCACTCTTTTCTTGGCCTCTCCAATAATGAATTTTTTGGTGGGCTAGCGAGAGCGCGATGATCGCACTGATCAATCAATGTATCTCGTTTGTTATGCTCAGTGGCTGCTGCCTCGTTGCTTGCCAGTGAGCGACGGAGCAATAACAGATGACATAATTTTATTGGTGCGAGGGCCGCTCTCTGACTAATTCACCCTCACTTCCAATTCTCGTGAGCCCTGACGAAGACGCTCTCCCCAAGAAGACAGATACATGGAGTTGTTTCCATCAAAAATTAAGACTTTAAGGACCTGGTACAGAAACCAAAAACAAATGATATCAGATATAATAATTCAATCACAACACAAATGCTTTATTCATATTGCTGAGCAATTTTATTTAGGCTGAATGTTTATGTAGATACACATAACAACAAACCTTATCCTTGTAGGATTTTTCTTTGAAAGATATTATTAGACTAAGCTTTTTACTCATTTTTTTTAAATGTTGGCATTTCGTATTTCATTAGAAAAAATTCAATAGGTGACACTTGCATTAAATTATTCTAAGTGACAGCATCTAAGAAGAAATCCAGAGACTCTAATTCTCGATTCACACACCAAATTTCATCGAAATCCAAATACGGCTCCCGTCCTTAGCCCAGATAATACACAAATTAATCAGGGCAATTCTATAGAATTTATTTATTTATTTATTAATAAAATTCCGCATGGATTTTATTTTCACTCCCAAAAATTAATTACTAATTTAATGACTTAAATTAGAGAAAGGAATTAATTACAGAAATTTTTGCAAAAGAATACAAAATTCCTAGGGAGAAAAATTCCAGGAGAATATTTATATTTGCCTTCTTCCGCGTCTCATGAAACTTCTCTTTAGACCTTGTGCGGCCTCTTCAGCATCATCTAGTGAGTCTAGATTCCTTCCGCCCGTTATGCTCCATCTTCCAGTTCTGAAAGATCTCATTAGATCATTCTCAGCATCATCTTGCGAGTCTAGGCTCCTTCTTCCAGCTCTACGCTGCCTTTTGGGTCTTCTGAAATCTCTAATTAAATCTTGTGCGCCCTCTTCAGCATCATCCTGCGAGTCTAGGCTCCTTCTTCCAGCTCTACGCTGCCTTTTGGGTCTTCTGAAATCTCTAATTAAACCTTGTACGCCATCCTCAGCATCATGTAGTGCGTCTACCTCGTTCAAGATTATTGCACCTTCATCAGGTTTTGCCAAAACTTGGTCGGCGGTTGCCTGATAGGCCATCAAGCCTACGATTAGTAGAGTAAAAACCGTGAAAGTTCTCATTTTTGTGGCTGCTTTCAATGCGTTTACTGAAAAAAACTGTGGCTATACCAAAATTTTTGACGCTTTTATAGTGCAAAGCTTAACCTTGTGCAGTGCCTAAAAGTCATTAATTGTTTCTTTCAAAGAATTTAAAAGAATATAACAATGACAGATTGTTTGTTTGTTCTAGAAAGACAGAGAATAGATGCAACATTCTTTACAATCAGTGACTGATTGTTCTGCATGTTGGCTGAATAGAAAGTTCGGTGGTTGTTGCTGTTGTTGTTGCAACCATACTTCTTTGCCCTTCCTAGTGGGAAGATACACTTATAAAAAGTTACGTGACAGGGGTCCGGTACTCCCTTGCGGTACTGCCCGACTGTCTTGGGAACGATTTCGTGGATTTTACACGCCTCTTATGACCGGCATAATTTTACTAAAACCTTAAGAAAAGCTGGAATATATCCAGACAATATATAATTTGATATACAGTGATTATACTTCTCTGGTATAAAATCCCAGAAAAGAAAGGTTCAAGTATTACGCACGGGTTTCCCCCCTCCCCCCCTCACCTATATTGGCACTCAACGACTATTTTTTTTTTCATAAAAACTGTCAAAAGTCACAACCTTCGGAGTATCCAAAAGTTCAAACCCCCTCCCCTATAGGAAATTCCTGCGCACGGGACTGAAGATGCTGTCTAGAAGTATTCCAGGTGTTTTGTATAAATCACGAACGCACATTTCAATCAAACAAATGTTATGACGCATTCATGCTACCAATACCATACGGTTAAAATTTTGTTTTATGCATTTGTGATAAACAATATTATTCACTTTAAATCAAAGACAATGAGCTTACTAGCAATTGCTTATTAGCAAAAGCAATTGCTGAAAAAGCGATTGCTTAAAATAATAAGCAATATTCTGCTTATTATATGAATAAGTATTAAAGGCACGCTTGCCAGAAGCATCAATGTGCCATAATTAAAATTTTGGGAAATCGTATTTAAAAGTTTATTGCTCTCGCAAAATTTGAAGTTTCTGGTTTTGATATAGATATATTTTTGCAAGTTATATTCTCATTATACTCTTGCCACTGATATTATTAGGTTTTAGGTTAAAATTCCTTCAATTTCTTTTTTAAAATTTCTAAAGTAAATTTTTCAAATTTTCGTTATGCCAGAACCATGAATGTGTAGCACATTCATTTTTTTGGCGGAACCAAAATACGAAACACGAATGTGTAACAAACTTGTTACGTATACACCATGGTGTATGTGGTCCAGTGCAATATATTCTTGTTTCTGGCTCAACGAAAATTTTTAAACATAATTTTAAATTCAATTTTTAAACATTTTCGTTCAGCCAGAAACATGTAAACATTCACATTCGTTTTTCTGGCACAATTTTCAGAGATTAAACTACACATTCATGAAAATGGCATTGCAAATTTCCGGGGGTTCCTTGTACTTTGGAAAACCAGGATTTTCGTGAATCGTAGAGAAACGAAAGATTCGTCACCTGAGCCTATTAACTCAAATCTGGAAGCGAGCGACAATATGTATGTAGGTTAGGGAGATTGAAATAAAACAAAAAAATGTTTTTTTTTCTGTCTTACCCCCTGAAATGTTAGGTATTGATGAGCAAATAAGCCTTGCAAAAAATTAGCGCTGCAATTTAACCCTTAGGGGTGGCTATTTTTTCGCCCTTTCCCATACATTTTTACATACTTATAAAGTTGAAGCTTTGAAGTTTCCAAAAAAGTATGCCATGTTATTTTTAAATCAAGGTCGGAATCCGATTAAAACAACATTTATTTCGGTTTCGGTTACGGTTTCGTTCCGGTTTCGGTTTCCAAATAAAAACACGAACAAAACAAAATTTTACTACTAAAATAATCAAGTACCTATATAGCTTCGAAATAGGTCTGTATTTTCAAACTTTTCTCCAGCGGCCATGATGAAATTTCTCCAATATAATAATACATTTTATTAACGCTATGCATGGATGAAATTTCTGCAAAACGAATTCCTATAATTAACTCTACTGTTTTATAAGAAAAATATTAGAATGGAGGCTAAATTAAATGTTAAAATCGTCAAAAACATTAATATGAGTGGTGCTTTCTGAGGCAAGTCTGAACATTTTCTTTTCGGATCTCGTAAACTTTTTAGAAATGTAACCTTGCTCGACAATCTTCCATGAAAGTTTTCAGGGTACCTATTTGTAAAAGATAATACCTATGTGCCCAGTAAAAGAAGTGGTACATTAAAAAAATTCAAAACCGTTTGGAACCGGTTACGGCTTTTGAAACGATTTCGGTTTCGTTCTTCTTCAGATCAAAATAACGGTTACGGTTTCGGTTTCGGTTTCAGTCCTTGTTTTAAATAACGGTAATTATTTGAATAGTTAAGATAATCGCACATGACCTACCATTTTGCAAGTTTCAAAGCTATAACTTTAAGATTATGTAAAAATATTGAAATTGAAGCAGAATTTCCTTTATGCTAATTTTTTTATTTCTTATTTGTTGTAGACGGTCTTTAATAAATTTGTCACGATTTATAAAAGCGCTTTTCCTTCTCCTTGTTATCAAAGTTACTCCAATAATGGATTTCTTGTACTCAACACACTTCACTTCATCTAAGCCGCAAAGCATGTCCAAAAATTTGTAAAAGTTTCCATGTTTCGGAACTGAGATATTTAATCGGCTATGAAAACTTTCAGCCATATTACTGGACTTATGCTGCAGCGGTAAATCTGCATATGTATTTATACGACAACTGTGCGGTGCGAACACAAAAAAAGTTTTTTGCCTTATTGCTCAAACGTGGGAAAAAATTGGACTTATTTCTCAAAGTGATGCAATAACACAAATTTGTGTTATTTCACATTCAGTTGAGCAATAACACAAATTTGGTTTATTGTTGTTTGGAATATTGCCTTTATTGGTAAAACTTTTCGGTTTAAAATTAAAACTTTTTGGTTTGAAAATTAATACTTTTCGGTCTAAAACTTAAACTTTTGGGTTTGAAAAATCAAATTTTTTTTTTGAAAGCTTATTCAAGATTGAATTTTGCCAACAACATTTATGTGTGCGATGTAGATCAGTGGTAGAGCAGACGGGCATGATGCGGGGAGTCTTGGTTCGAATTCCCGCCAACGGACAAAAAATTTATTTTATCTTTAAAAAATTGTTAAAACATTTCTTGTTTATAATTGAACCCCGATTCATTTAGCCAATTTTCATGAAAACTGGTCTAGATTGAATTTGAATCCAAATTTGGTTTGGTCATATATCGTCGCTCCCAACGAAGACTAAGACGGTTCAGTTAGCGTGGAAGACTAACACACTTCAGTTTTCTGCGTCGAAGACTAACACAGTTCTATGCGAACACAAATCAATCAGGGCAATTCTATAGAATTTATTTATTTATTTATTTATTTATTTATTTATAAATAATATTCCGTATGGATTTTATTCCCACTCCCAAAAATTAATTACTAATTTAATGACTTAAATTAGAGAAAGGAATTCAAGGAATTTTTGCAAAAGAATAAAAAATTCCTAGGGAGAAAAATTCCAGGAGAATATTTATATTTGCCTTCTTCCGCGTCTCATGAAACTTCTCATTAGACCTTGTGCGCCCTCTTCAGAATCATCTTGTGTGTCTAGACTCCTTCCGCCCCTTTTTCTTATTCTTCCAGTTGTTAAAGATCTCATTAGATCATTCTCAGCATCATCTTGTGAATCTAGACTCCTTCCGCCCCTTTTTCTTATTCTTCCAGTTGTTAAAGATCTCATTAGATCATTCTCAGCATCATCTTGTGAGTCTAGACTCCTTCCGCCCCTTCTTCTTCTTCTTCCAGTTCTTAAAGATCTCATTAGATCATTCTCAGCATCATCTTGCGAGTCTAGGCTCCTTCTTCCAGCTCTACGCTCCCTTTTGGGTCTTCTGAAATCTCTAATTAAATCTTGTGCGCCCTCTTCAGCATCATCCTGCGAGTCTAGGCTCCTTCTTCCAGGTCTACGCTTACTTTTGGGTCTTCTGAAATCTCTAATTAAACCTTGTACGCCTTCCTCAGCATCATGTAGTGCGTCTACCTCGTTCAAGATTATTGCACCTTCATCAGGTTTTGCCAAAACTTGGTCGGCGGTTGCCTGATAGGCCATCAAGCCTACGATTAGTAGAGTAAAAACCGTGAAAGTTCTCATTTTTGTGGCTGCTTTCAATGCGTTTACTGAAAAAACTGTGGCTATACCAAAATTTTTAACGCTTTTATAGTGCAAAGCTTAACCTTGTGCAGTGCCTAAAAGTCATTAATTGTTTCTTTCAAAGAATTTAAAAGAATATAACAATGACAGATTGTTTGTTTGTTCTAGAAAGACAGAGAATAGATGCAACATTCTTTGCAATCAGTGACTGATTGTTCTGTATGTTGCCTGAATGGAAATTTTAAATCGGTGGTCGGAACGGCGAGTGCGCTACAGTAATAGTATTTTCTACCCCGGAAAGTTAGCCATCTTATGTACTAAAGAGGCGTCCTGTGAGATCTCAGCACTAGTGGGAAACTGGCTGAAATTCGGAGATCCAAATCCTTACATATCCTTACACTTTCCTTTGCAGATGTGCGGTGGGCCAACAACAAACTACACCATTTCATTGGTCACCGTCTTACGTACATTTTTTATTATTATTAGAGATGGTGTCTGGATAGTATACATAGCGTAGAGAAGTATTCCAAGTGTTTTGTATAAATTACGAAGGCACATTTTTACTAAAAATTTAAGATTCCATCCCTGCAGGGATGACTTGGGCCCATTTCTGAGTAAGTAAATATCAATCAAACAAATGTTATGATGCCTTGATGCTACTTATGCCCTGCAGTTTAACATTGAGCTTTTTGTAGTACAATGAAAATATTTGGTTTTCTAAACTTTTTCTTTGAATCCCTGCATTTGTGATAAACCATATTATTGTCTTTAAATCAAAGACACTAAGCCTGATGAATAAATAACATATACATATTATACTCTTTCTACTGATATACGTAGGTTTCAGGTTAACTTTCCTTCAATTCCTCTTTTAAAATTTCTAAAGTAAAATTTTCAAATTTTCGTTGTGCCAAAAATTGAATTTCTATATTTTTAAAAATTTTCGTTGTGCCCGAAACACGAATGTGTAGCAAAATTGTTACGTACACGCCATGGTGTCTGTGGTCCAGTGCAATACATTCTTGTTTCTGGCTCCACCAAAATTTTTAAAAATTTTGAAATTCAATTTTTAAACATTTTCGTTCCGGCGGAAATATGAATGGAAAGCACATTCGTTTTTCTGGCACAATTTTGATAGATTAAACTAAAAACAAAATAAAATAAAAAATATAAAATAAAAAAAATGAAATAAAGTAAAATTTATAAAAACGAAAATAAAAAGAAAAAAATAAATAAATAAAATAAAAAAATTAAATAAAACAAGTAAGGAAGTCTAAGTTCGGGTGAAACCGGACATTACATACCCAGCTGTGCACATAAAGTGGGGGTGATCGTTCACCGATTTTTCTTATTTTCTGTGGTAGTACTCTACATAAACATAACATGCCTGGTACCTAGTTTCGTAAATCTATCTCACACCGTTCTGAAGTTGTTAGCAGTCGAATTTAAAAATTGCTTGACTCATAAGTGGGCGGTGCCACGCCCACTTTCCAAAATTTTGAAAAAATTATGTAAAGAATATGAAAGTTGATGTATGTACCAAATTATATTATTATAGCGAAATCAGTTAATTAGATATGGACTTTTCAATATTTCCACCTCCTTTCAATATAACTTTTATGAAAAAGTAGGCGAGGTCGCGAAGCGATTTCGTTTATTTTCTATAGCTGAATTTACCACAACAATAGTATGTCCTCTACGAAATTTCGTTATACTAGCATAAACTGTTCTGAAGTTATTAAGAGTCAAAATTTTAAAATTTCTTCAAATATACGTGGGCGGTACCACGCCCCCTTTTCAAAAATTTTTATAAAATCGGCCTTAGAACATCTAAATCAATACATATTGCAAATTTTATCATTGTAGCTGCTTCTAATATTGAATTAACCCATTTTATACGTTTTTCGAAATTTTCGATATCGAAAAAGGGGCGTGGTTATGGTCCGATTTCACCCATTTTCAATAGCAATCTATTCTGAACCCAAATAAGTACGCATGCCAAATTTGGTGAAGATATCTCATTATTTGCTCAAGTTATCGTGTTAACGGACAGACGGACGGACGGACGGACGGACGGACGGACGGACATGGCTCAATCAAATTTTTTTTCGATCCTGATCATATTGATATATGGAAGTCTATATCTATCTCGATTCCTTTATACCTGTACAACCAACCGTTATCCTAACAAAGTTATAATACCCTGTGTACAAGTACAGCTGGGTATAAAAATTTAATTATTAACAAGTAAGGAAGTCTAAGTTCGGGTGAAACCGAACATTACATACCCAGCTGTGCACATAAAGTGGGCGTGATCGTTCACCGATTTTTCTTATTTTCTGTGGTAGTACTCTACATAAACATAACATGCCTGGCACCTAGTTTCGTAAATCTATCTCACACCGTTCTGAAGTTGTTAGCAGTCGAATTTAAAAATTGCTTGACTCATAAGTGGGCGGTGCCACGCCCACTTTCCAAAATTTTGAAAAAATTATGTAAAGAATATGAAAGTTGATGTATGTACCAAATTATATTATTATAGCGAAATCAGTTAATTAGATATGGACTTTTCAATATTTCCACCTCCTTTCAATATAACTTTTATGAAAAAGTAGGCGTGGTCGCGAAGCGATTTCGTTTATTTTCTATAGCTGAATTTACCACAACAATAGTATGTCCTCTACGAAATTTCGTTATACTAGCATAAACTGTTCTGAAGTTATTAAGAGTCAAAATTTTAACATTTCTTCAAAGATACGTGGGCGGTACCACGCCCCCTTTTCAAAAATTTTTATAAAATCGGCCTTAGAACATCTAAATCAATACATATTGCAAATTTTATCATTGTAGCTGCTTCTAATATTGAATTAACCCATTTTATACGTTTTTCGAAATTTTCGATATCGAAAAAGGGGCGTGGTTATGGTCCGATTTTACCCATTTTCAATAGCAATCTATTCTGAACCCAAATAAGTACGCATGCCAAATTTGGTGAAGATATCTCATTATTTGCTCAAGTTATCGTGTTAACGGACAGACGGACGGACGGACGGACGGACGGACGGACGGACGGACGGACGGACGGACATGGCTCAATCAAATTTTTTTTCGATCCTGATCATATTGATATATGGAAGTCTATATCTATCTCGATTCCTTTATACCTGTACAACCAACCGTTATCCTAACAAAGTTATAATACCCTGTGTACAAGTACAGCTGGGTATAAAAATTACTAATAGGCTTTAAATGTTTTGTCGATATCCGAACTTCTATTTAGGCTCTCAGAAATTGTTTGCCTTAGTTTGGAAACGTGCACTCCACCTTTATATTTTCAAATCTCAAAAATTTTTTACAATTGGTATGACTAAAATTTCAAAACAAAAAACACCGAAACCATGTCTCTGTTTAAGGACAAATTTGCTGAGGCTTTTTGACAGCATTCATATAAAGGTTGTCTTTAAAATTTTTTTTATCATCTTTTTATTATTTTATTTTTAGTTTTGGTGATTCCTATCGGAAATTTGATTTTTAAATATGGTACTGTCACGGTTCCATTAACTAAATGCTAGGTTTCAAGTTCCTAGAATACCAGAAAGTTAGTCAAAAGTCGATCGCAAAGTTCCCAACTTCAAATTAGTTTTCGAAATATCTCGATCCGTGCGCCACCTAGCGGAATTGTTTCGGAATCTTTTAAATTTTTTTTTAAGATTTGCAATTATATAGACCAGCGTGCCATCTATCGGAATTTTGATTTTTACTATTTGCAGTGTCACTGTTTCTTCAATTTAATGCCAAGTTTCAAGTTCCTAGGTTACCTGGAAGTTGGTCAAAAGTCGACCACAACATTCTCAACTTCAAATTAGTTTTCGAAATATCTCGATCCGTGCGCCACCTACCGGAATTGTTTCGATGAGGGATTGCATTGTCATCGGGTTGTGACAAATGTGTAAAGTTTCAAGTCTCTAACTAATCTGAAAGTTACTAAAAATCGATCGCAAAATTTCAGGAGTCTTTAAATATTTTTTGTAATTATCTTGACCAGTGTGACATCTAGCGGAATTTCTTGTACAACAGTTTGTATTGTCTTCAATTGTTCATATGTATGCAAATTTTCAATAATCTAGCTTACCGGGAAGTTCCTCAAATATGCGTTCCAAAGTTTCAATTTTTAAATGAATTTACCGTATTTCTTGATCCGTGCGCCACCTAGCGGGTACTTTTTTCACTCACATTGCATTGTCACGGAGCATATATGTTCCAAGTTTCAAGTGTCTAGCTCAACGGGAAGCTACCTAAAAAGACTTTGCAAGGTGGTGCAAACAAGAAAGGGACTTAATATAAAGGTTTTAATAAAAATAATAAAAAAGTACATGGATTTTAAGAATTGTTCACTTTTCGAGATAGTTTTTCGCAATTGTTTTTGTGATTATCTTAGGATTTTTGCAGATAATTTCCTGATTTTTTTCGGAACTTACTCGGGATTATTTTTAGATTTTTTTAGGATAATTACGGTGCCTTTTCCTGATGGTTTTTCTGTTAGTTTTGGATTGGCTTTGCGGCTGCCGTGGTGTAGCGGTTAAGGGTTGGGCCTTCTACACCAAGTCGTGGCTGTTCGATGCCCGGCAAAAGTAACATAAAAAATTATTTAGAAAAAGAATTTTTCTAAAACGGGGTCGCTCCTCGGCAGTAGTTTCCGGGTGTATTTCTGCCATGAGAAGCCTCTCAGCAAAAATTCATTTGCTTTGCAAGTGCCGTTCGGAGTCGCCAAAAAACTGTAGGTCCCGCCAACTTGTAGGAAAAACACAAGTTGGAAAGAGAAGCTCGGCTAAAAAATCTCGTTAGAGGTTAAGATAACCTGTTGGTATATCGCCGCCATTAGTTTTTTTTTTTTTTTTGGATTGCTGTTGGTATAATTTTTTCCTATCATTTTGGCACTTTTTCGTCATCAATTTAGAACCATTTCGGGTCTTTTTGGCGATCATTTCAAGAGTGTCTTTGGGACTTTTTCGGGATCGTTTCGCTACCTTTTCAGTATTATTTCGACATGATTTTGGGGTTATTCTCATTTTTTCGGGGTCGTTTTGGTAATTTTTCAGGACCATTTTAGGGTGGTTTCGAAATTTTTGTTTGTTATTATCTCAGGATTTTTGGAGAAAATTATCGGATTTTTTCGGAACTTATAAGGGACTATTTCCATCATTTTTTTTAGAATGATTGCGGTGCTTTTTCGGTACTGGTTTTATGTTATTTTCGGATTTCTTTAGGGATAATTTCGGAACTTTTTTTATAATCATTTCCGGATTGTTTTTGCTGTCATTTTCGAAATAATTTTAGGACCATCTCGGGCCTCTTCCTTGATCATTTTTCGGAATCGGTTTGGTACCTTTTCAGGAGCATTTCGACATAGTTTTGAGGTTATTCTCAATTGTTTTTGTGATAATTTGGAGACCTTTTGGAGAAAAGTTCCGGATTGTTTTCGGATTGCTTTTCTGCTGACGAATAACTCTCCTCAGTAAAAGTTTAACATTTCTTTAGGCGAATGTATTGGTGGGTGCAAGTTTTTGTAATGCAATTTTTAACATTTGATTTGCTATGAAAGTTAAGTAACTCACATTGGTGGGGAAAAACAAATTTTTTTTCGAAAAAATTTCAAATTTTTTTATAGTTTTCACTTTGTGTATCGGTCCCCATCACTCGTCAGAGAAAATGACTAATGGGCCCGTTTTTTGGGTAAACAAGCTTGTTGTACCTGAATTTGGTAAATGTAAGAAATATTTGTTAAATAACAAATGAAGTTTATTTTAACGCGTTGGGACTTTCTATCGCTCTGTCTGTCAACTTTACGCTGAACGCTGAAAGTGAAAAAAATTGAGATTTTGCTTTTTAGCAAATAAAGTTGTTTCACTTGAATGGTGGAGATTAAGTGGTTGCCTACAAATATAAGAAAAACGCCATCGACAATGACTTACCTTTTTTTTCGAAATACTATTTTTTTTTAAATTGTATGGGATTAGATGGCAACCCTAGCTCATAATCATACCTCGAAATTTTTTTTTTAAATATTGGCATTTCGTATTTCATTACAAAAAATTCAATAGGTGAGACTTGCATTAAACCATTCTAAGTGACAGCATCTAAGTAGAAATCCAGAGACTCTAATTCTCGATTCTAACACCAAATTTCATCGAAATCCAAATACGGCTCCCGTCCTTAGCCCAGATAATACACAAATCAATTAGGGCAATTCTATAGAATTTATTTATTTATTTATTAATAAAATTCCGCATGGATTTTATTCCCACTCCCAAAAATTAATTACTAATTTAATGACTTAAATTAGAGAAAGGAATTAATTAAAGGAATTTTTGCAAGAGAATACAAAATTCCTAGGGAGAAAAATTCCAGGAGAATATTTATATTTGCCTTCTTCCGCGTCTCATGAAACTTCTCATTAGACCTTGTGCGCCCTCTTCAGCATCATCTTGTGAGTCTAGACTCCTTCCGCCCCTTCTTCTTCTTCTTCCAGTTCTTAAAGATCTCATTAGATCATTCTCAGCATCATCTTGCGAGTCTAGGCTCCTTCTTCCAGCTCTACGCTCCCTTTTGGGTCTTCTGAAATCTCTAATTAAATCTTGTGCGCCCTCTTCAGCATCATCCTGCGAGTCTAGGCTCCTTCTTCCAGGTCTACGCTTATTTTTGGGTCTTCTGAAATCTCTAATTAAACCTTGTACGCCATCCTCAGCATCATGTAGTGCGTCTACCTCGTTCAATATTATTGCACCTTCATCAGGTTTTGCCAAAACTTGGTCGGCGGTTGCCTGATAGGCCATCAAGCCTACGATTAGTAGAGTAAAAACCGTCAAAGTTCTCATTTTTGTGGCTGCTTTCAATGCGTTTACTGAAAAAACTGTGGCTATACCAAAATTTTTAACGCTTTTATAGTGCAAAGCTTAACCTTGTGCAGTGCCTAAAAGTCATTAATTGTTACTTTCAAAGAATTTAAAAGAATATAACAATGACAGATTGTTTGTTTGTTCTAGAAAGACAGAGAATAGATGCAACATTCTTTACAATCAGTGACTGATTGTTCTGTATGTTGCCTGAATGGAAATTTTAAATCGGTGGTCGGAACGGCGAGTGCGCTACAGTAATAGTATTTCCTACCCCGGAAAGTTATCCGGCTTATGTACTAAAGAGGCGTCCTGTGAGATCTCAGCACTAGTGGGAAACTGGCTGAAATTCGGAGATCCAAATCCTTACATATCCTTACACTTTCCTTTGCAGGTGTGCGGTGGGGCAACAACAAACTACACCATTTCATTGGTCACCGTCTCACGTACATTTTTTATTATTATTAGAGATGGTGTCTGCATAGTATACATAGCGTAGAGAAGTATTCCAAGTGTTTTGTATAAATTACGAAGGCACATTTTTACTAAAAATTTAAGATTCCATCCCTGCAGGGATGACTTGAGCCCATTTCTAAGTAAATATTTATCAAACAAATGTTATGACGCACTAAACTTTTTCTTTGAATTCCTACATTTGTGATAAACAATATTATTGACTTTAAATCAAAGACAATAAGCCTGATGAATAAAACAAATTCTCATTATACTCTTTGTACTGATATATGTAGGTTTCAGGTTAACATTCCTTCAATTTCTCTTTTAAAATTTCCAAAGTAAATTTTTAAAATTTCCGTTGTGCCAGAAACACGAATGTGTAGCAAAAAGTTACGTACACGCCATGGTGTCTGTAGTCCAGTGCAATACATTCTTGTTTCTGACTAAAAATTTTAAAAATTTTGAAATTCAATTTTTAAACATTTTCGTTCCGGCAGAAATATGAATGGGTAGCACATTCGTTTTTCTGGCACAATTTTGATAGATTAAACTACACATTCATGAAAATTGCATTGCAAATTTCCGGGGGTTCCTTGTACTTTGGAAGCCCAGGATTTTCGTGCATCGTAGAGAAACGAGAGATTCCTCACCTGAGCCTATTAACTCAAATCTGGAAAATTTTTACATTCATGGCTCTGCCAAGCTAGCGACGATATTTATGTAGGTATGTATAAGTTAAAAAATTTTGGTAGGTATAATTTACTTCAGAAAGTGTCATAGAGCAAAATATAAAAATAAAATAAAAGAAAATAAAATAAGTAAATAGAAAATGAAATAAAAAATAAAAGTAAAATAAAAAAAAAAAAAAAAAAACAAATAAATAAAATTAAAAAAAATAAAATAAAATAAAAAATATTAAAATTAAAAAAAATAAAAAGAAAATAATAAAAAACGAAATAAAATAAAAAAAAATCAAATAATCTAAAATTTATAAAAACAAAAATAAAAAAAAAATAAATAAAAATAAATAAAATTAAAAAAAATAAAAATAAAATAATAAAAAACGAAATAAAATAAAAAAAATCAAATAATCTAAAATTTATAAAAACAAAAATAAAAAAAATAAATAAAATCAAATAAAATTAAAAGTTAATAAAATCAAATAAAAATTAAAAAAAAAAAAATAGTAAAAAAAAATAAAAAGAAATAATAATAATGGATTTTAAGAATTGTTCACATTTCGAGATAGTTTTTCTTAATCTCAGGATTTTTGCAGAAAATTTCCTGATTTTTTTTCGGAACTTATTCTGGATTATTTTTAGATTTTTTTAGGATTATTACGGTGCCTTTTCCGGATGGTTTTTCTGTTAGTTTTGGATTGCTTTTGGTATAATTTTTTGGCACTTTTTCGGCATCAATTTTGGACCATTTTGGGCGAAGAGTGTCTTTGAGACTTTTTCGGGATCGTTTCGCTACCTTTTCAGGAATATTTCGACATAATTTTGGGGTTATTCTCAGTTTTGCTTTTGCAATTATCTGAGGACTTTTTGGAGAAAATTTCCCTTTTGAACTTTTTCCCGATCATTTTTCGGGATCTTTTTGGTAATTTTTCAGGATCATTTTCGGATAGTTTCGAAATTGTTTTTGTTATTAACTCAGGATTTTTGGAGAAAATTATCGAATTTTTTTCGGAACATATAAGGGACTATTTCTATATTTTTTTTAGAATGATTGCGATGCTTTCACTGGACTAGTTTTATGTTATTTTTGGATTGCTTTTGGGATCATTTCGGAACTTTTTTTATAATCATTTCCCGATTGTTTTTGCTAACATTTCGGTACATTTACGGTATTATTTTAGGAACATTTCAGGCCTCATTTGCGATTATATCTTTGGGATCGTTTTGTTACTATTTCAGGATCATTTCAGGACCATTTTGAGGTTTTTTCTGAAGTTATTCATACATTTTCGGACACGATTTCAAGATAGTTTTCGCGATTATTTTAGAACTTTTTCGGGATCACTTCGGAACTAGTTTTGTATATAATACGTAATGGAATTATTTAAATAAGCAAAAGCATCTAAAAGCAGCATATCAATTTTAAATTTTTTTTCACAAGCTGGGTAAACAATTCTTAAAATCCAAAGCTTAAAGTTGGGGGTTCATTTCACAATAGTATTAAGTCAAAATAGTTGCATCCACCCCACCCCTCCTTCCCATTTTATCGATCACCTTTCTAAAACAAAAAAACATTTTCGTTAGAGGGTCTTCGAAATAGCACTAAATCACCAAACTTATCTCATCGTCGGCACGCTCAAAACATACTTCTAATTTCAAATATTAATTTATGAGATACTAAATACTTATTAGGTCCACCAAAAAACTAAACGAGCGAACACAAAGACTGACAGTCCGTGAAAAGTTGAACAAGGAATGCCTTTTACAATACGCCCAAAATGCTTTCGCCAAACACTACAAACAGCACAGCATCAACAGGCTGCGCACTCAGCCGCATCAGCTTTTCTCGTGGGTGCTGACGAATAACTCTCCTCGAAAAAAGTTTAACATTTCTTTATGCGAATGTATTGGTGGGTGTAAGTTTTTGTAATGCTATTTTTAACATTTGATTTGCTATGAAAGTTAAGTAACTCACATTGGTGGGAAAAAACAAATTTTTTTTCGAAAAAATTTCAAAGTTATTTATAGCTTTCACTTTGTGTATCGGCAAGCTTTTTCTAGGTTTATCGTTAGGGGCAAATGCGCTGAAAAACGGACACTTTGCGCCTATACTTGAGCCCACCCCATCACTCGTCACAGAATATGACTAATGGGCCCGTTTTTTGGGTAAACAAGCTTGTTGTACATGAATTTGGTAAATGTAAGAACTATTTGTTAAGTAACAAATGAAGTTTATTTTAACGCGTTGGGACTTTCTATAGCTCTGTCTGTCAACTTTACGCTGAACGTTGATGGTGTAAACTTTTCACTTAAATCGTATGGTATACCATATATATATCAATTTGTAAGGAAAGTGAAAGAAATTGAGATTTTGCTTTTTAGCAAATAAAGTTGTTTCACTTGAATGGTGGAGATTGAGTGGTTGGCTACAAATATTTGAAATGCAACTTCGTCAATGACGTACCATTTTTTTAGAAATACTATTTTTTTTAAATTGTAAATAGGTGGCAACCGTCTAAAAAATTAGTGGCAACGCTGAAGTGGAACAGCTCGAAACGTTTTAACTATGTACGTTAAAAATGTCTTCGAAATAGGTAAGTCGAGTCATGGGATTAGATGGCAACCCTAGCTCGTAATCATACCTCAAACAAATTTTTTTTAATATTGCCATTTCTTTTTTCATTACAAAAAAATTCAATAGATGGCAGCGGCATTCAATCATCCTGAGTGACAGCATCTAAGTAGAAATCCAGGGACTGTAATTCTCAATTCACACACCAAATTTCATCGAAATCCAAATACGGCTCCCGTCCTTAGTCCAGATAATACACAAATCAGTGTATTAGTTGAGAGTGAAATTTGAAGTAGATCAACCTTTTTGAAATTATTTTCGTAACTTCTTAGGAATCGTTTTGATACCATTCTGGGGCTATTTCAGAACTATTTTCGAGCCCATTTGTGATCATTTTTGAGATTTTTCCGGTATAACTTCGGAGCTATTTGGAATTCGTGGACAATTTCGGAATTGTTTGCTTAACACTATTCCGGGACTTTTTCATTTTGGAAACCTTTTTTGGGAATGGTTTCGGCACTTTTTCAGGATCATTTCGGTGTAATTTCGGCATCAATTCGGGGTTGTTTTGGTATTATTTTCTAGACGATGTTGGGACATTCTAGTTATCATTTCCGGATCGCTTTTATGACTTTTTTGAATAATTTCTAGACATCATTAGTATCATTTCGACTCATTTCTGAGCTGTTTATGGGACTACTTCGGGACCTTTACGACAGTGGTTTTTGGACTTTTTGGGGGTTTTTCTGGAATTTTTCAGTATTAGTTCGGGGATATTTCGGGACTCTTTCCCCATAATTTCCGATTTTTTTCGGAATAGTTTCAGGACCAGAATCGTTTCGGGATTGTTCAAGGGTTATTTTCAGAAACATTTTGGTACATTTACAGGAAAACTTCGTGATCATTTTGAGGATATTTAAAAATTTTGTATGCAAATATCTCGCCACTATTTGGGAATCATTATGGGAGTATTTGTAAACTTATTTGAGATCATTTTATTTAAAGTAGCACTAGTGATAGATTACACTCCTGAATTACCATAAGCCTGTGAGGTAAAACAGTATTCACGAAGCACACGAATTTGGTCACAATCCAGCTACCACAAGAAAAAGGTAGCAAATAAGCACCTAACTGGAAAAGTGCTTGGTATTAAAAAAAAAAAAAAAATAAGTGTTGAATAATTAAAACGCTACGTCATTTACGTATGTAAGTAAATAGCACTTACCTAAGTAAAAGTGAAGCATAACATAAAATGTAGCATAGGTACAACTAGGCGTTGTATGCTTGACTGATGTCATATGACGAGTGGAGGAGGCGCTATGCTGTCAAGTGAAATGAAGCGCAAGTGCTAATGTGCAGATAAGCTTTATGACGCCTTGCTTGCGGTTGCCTACAGTAGTAAGCTAAGCTAAAAAAAAATTTCAACTTGGCTATCAAGTTAAGCTTGCTTTGTTTATCGCAAAATTTGCATATTTTTAATCCACTCTGTTGCTTTTCATATTTTTTATTTTATTCTAAGCTTCTATTCCATCAAGTAACGCTGTGGCGTCAGGAGCAAGTGTCGACCGCAAAGTATGTACAGCCATTTCACAATGAGTTTGAGCTCTTTAGGCGCCGTTTCCATTTGCGGTCGCTACTTTGCGGCTGCTGTTTGTTGCTGTTTCCGTTTCCGTTTGATAATGAAGCTTCGCGGTGTTGCCTGCTTGTACGTGAAGTGCTATTGCGTGCCTTGTTTTGAGCATACCTGAAGTGAGTTAGTTTTTTTTTGTGGATGTATGTGTGCCTTATCGTATTAATTTAACTGACGCTCTTTATGTATATCACTTTACTAAATTTAAATTAATAAAATTATTTTTATGCTTAGAAGGCTTTGTTCATTTTTGTTCTGCTGTTTTATAGGCACTGCCGTGGAAGTTATGCCTCTGCTCAATTCATCTAAGTTACTGTATGAATATCTAATTCGGTCAGGTGACTTTCAACTAAAGTGGATGTTGGAAACCTTTTTATACCCTTCAAAGTTGAGACAGTTTTTGTGATCACTTCGGAACTTTTTCGAAACAGTTTATGATTTTTTCGGGTACATTTTGGACATTATTTTGGGACTTTCTTGAGAGTTTTTTGGGGTTAGTTGACCATTATGTGTCCCCCACATTCTTGAACTTTTTTGAGATCATTTTGCCACTTGTTTGGGATTATTTCGTGATGTGTTTTTGGAAACTTGTTGAGACTATTACGGCAGCATTTGAGGACTTTTTCGGGATCATTTCGAAATTATGTTGAAATCATTTTGAAATTGCTTTTGGGATCAAGTCGGGATACCTTTTGGGACCTTATTTGTGGTATTACGGAAGCATTTGGGATCATTTCAAAATTATTTTCGGAACGTTTTTTGGATCATTTCGAAATTGTTTTTGGCATCATTTCGAGATGCTTTTTGGGACCTTGTTTGTACTATTACGGAAGCATTTGGGATCATTTTGAAATTGTTTTCGGTACTTTTTCTAGATTATTTTGGAATTATTTCGACGTCATTTGGTATTGTTTTATGATCATTTCGCAACTTCTTGAGGATCGTTGCGAAATCATTTTGAGACTTTTTTAAGACTACACAGAGCCAAAAATGCCTAATAAAATTAATAAGATTGTCTTCATGATTCGTTTTTGGGCAAAGGGGTAGTCGCAACGGTGGAAACGAAGAAAAAACGATAAGGAAATCTTTTTGGTTCTAAGAAGAAATTCTTATTAAAAAAACTATACATTTAGTACAAAGGTGTAGTTAGACGCTGGAAATTATTAGTATACGATGGCCGGATGGTTAGCAGCTGTGTTTAGCGATCGAAAAATTGTAAGTTCGATTCTCTCTCTTTTTTCCTAATTAGAAATGTTAAAAAGAAATCTTCTTAAATATATTTATAAGATTTTCCTTTGAAACATTAACAACTCTACACATATCGGTAATTAGAAGCTGGCAATCAAAAGTGAGCGATGGCCTGATGGTTAACAGCTGGGTTTATCATTCCGAAAATTGTAAGTTCGATTCTCGGTGAGGGCAATATCATTTTATTTTTCATTTAAAATATTAAAAAGAAAATCTTCTTAATAAAATTAAAAAGACTGTCTCTACAATAATAAGAAGCACATCTTCTTGAAGAAAATCTATAGAGATATCTTATGACTTTTGTTCTGTTTTATTAGGCATTGTTGGCTCTGTGTAGAGTTTGCCCAGTGGTTGAAATTCAACCACAAAACTTTATTTTGTTTCACTACCTTTTTGAAGTTCAGTTTCTTTAATATTAAATTTTTTTAGCTATTGCTTTACTTTTTCTTACTTTTCCTTATTTTTCTATATTTTCCGTTTCTAGTTATTCTTCTTATTTTTCCTTCTCCCCCCTCTTTACACTATTCAGTAATACAGTATACATTTGTATATGTATTTATTTTTTAAGTAGCTTTTATTCGATTTTTTTTATCTCTTTTTTTTAATTTCCTTTCCTGTCCCTTCCTCTCCTTTATTTTCCATTTCTTTCTCTGCCTTTTCTTTACTTTCATTTCCCTTCCCTTCGTTTCCCGTCTTACTTTACTTTTCCTTATTTTCCTTTCCTTACCATTCCTTTCCTTTTCTAACCTTACCTTTCTTCTCCTTTTCTCTCCTTTTCTTTTATTTCTTTCCCTTTCATTTATTTTCCTTTTTTTTCATTCCTTTCCTTTTCCTCAATTTCCTTACCTCTCCTTCATTTATTTCCATTCCCTCCCCCCCCTTCCTTTCCTTTATATTCCTCTCCTTTTCTTCACTTTATTTTCCCTTTTCCTTTCCCATTCTTTCCTTTCCTGTCCTTTCCCTTCTCCTCATTTCTTTTCCTCTTCTTTTCCTTTCCCTTTCTTTCCTTACCTCCCCTTTCCTTCAATTACCCTTAATTTGTTTTCCCTTCCCTTCCCGTCCCTTCCTTTATCTTCCTTTGCTCTTAATTATTTTTTCTTTCTTTTCCATTTCTTTAATTTCCTTACCTTTCCTTTCCGTTCCTTTCTCGTCCCTTACCTTCCTTTACTTCCCTTTTTCCCTTGCCTAGCCTTTCCTTGATTTTCCTTTCCGTTCCCAACCACTCCTTTGCATTCCTTTACTTTCCCTTCCTCTCCTTTCCTGTTATTTCCTTTCCTTTCTTTCCCTTCTCTTACCTTTCCATTCATTCCCTTTCCATAACTTTTCTTTCCTTTCCTTTCCTGTCCTCTCCTTTCCTTTCTTTTCCATTTTTTTACTTTCCTTACCTTTCCTTTCCCTTCCACTCCTCCTTTAGTTTCTTTTTCTCTCCACGACGCCTTTATTTTTCCTTCCTTTATTTTTCTTTTTTTCATTCCTTTGCTTTCCTCTCCTTTCCCTTATATTTTATATTATTTTACTTCCTTTCCTTTTCTACAAATTCCTTTCTTCACTTTCAATCATCTTTTTATATATAATATATATATATATAATATATATATATGTATATATGTACTTCGAATAGTTATGGCAGCTCTACGTGTATCTATTAAATTTGTTGTAATTTGATTTAAGGCTAATCGTTATTAAACCTTCGATAAAACGTTAGAGATAAGAGAATATGGATTGTATATACAAATTATTTAAATATGAATTTATTGAGCAATAATCTTAAGTGGAAAATAAACACAGTAAGCAGTTTTGAGAGAGTATTGTAGAGAATAATACTATGGGAAAATTAGTATATATTTCATATCTATATTAACAAAATTTTATCACGTACATTGGACTAAAATGAGGTACTTTACTTGCTTCTATAAGGTATCATTTTCCAGTGTAGCCACTTAGCTCAACACTTTAAAAAATGTTTGAGTAAAATTGCTGTGGTATGAGCAGATGAAGGTTTCAAATCAGTGCATAGCTATAAAGCTTTGTTTTGAATTAGTTTTTTAGCCCGAGACAATTGGTGTTTAAACTATCAAAATCGGTCAAATATAATGGCTGTTATGCGACTTAAAACAACACCATTATTTCCGAAAAAATACATTTTTAAAATTTTAAGTGATCGCTTTCAGGAATTCTAACCATACTACAAATTCAAATGAGCAAATAGGTAAAAGCAATTTTTTGTAGATTTTTTGAACAAAAGCCGCAAATTTGTACATTAGGGTGGCCCTTAATTTCCGAAGTGTTTCGATTCTCGATCTAACCCCCTAGAAATATGCGAATAGCTCAAAGACGAGTATATACAAAGTTTTAGGACAATCAAAAATGATTTAGAGGTGGCGCAAACCGATATAAAACCTGAAAAATTACGAATTTTTACAATTTCGTGCTTGAGGCGTCCATATTTCTAAACCCTACGATAATTTACTGCTTTGCCATTCCGTAATAAAATCTGTATTTTCTTACATTTCTAAAATGGCCGCAATAACAGACCCACCAAACCATGAAAGTCTTGAAAAATGTCTCGATGTTGCTATTCAAAATCACCAGCAAAAATTTCAACTGGTCTAATTTCTTAAGTCGACTTAGGCTGTTATTGCTTATGACCACAGATATTCATTTTTTTCCCTCCATACAACGAAGGGCCACCCTAATGTGCATATGTGTTTGATTAAAAATCTTGATACTGAGAACTCAAAGCAGCTTATAACTTAATTTCGAGCAATATTGAGTTAAGCTTTGTCGCTTATTGACACAGAATTATAAACAATAACAAACAATACCAATTTTTAGGAAAAAGCTGTTTTTAAAATACGACATTATTCCACAGGTAAACATTTTTTTAGTAACAAAAGCTGTTTTGATGTTTTGACGTTGTCACTAAATCTTATCTACCAACACATTGATACTTTGCAAATTAGATCTTCAAAGAAAACCCTGCTTGAAAATGTCATATTTGGAATACGTCTGAAAATACCTTCCATTTGATACCCATATCGGCATATCTTGATCAATATTTAAAAAAATCGAGATATATGACAACCCTGAAAATCACTCCAAGTGGCAACCCTCATGCATATATAATTTCAGAATGGATCATAGTATCTGTAAATATGCCAAATTTTATTCCCGAAAAAGTGGTAGATTTAAAGAATTATAAATAAAATGCAGCTAGGTGGCAACCCTGCTAGAAAAATCTCATATTTGGAATACCACCGAAAATACCTTTTATTTGATACCCATTTCGAAATATCTTCTATAAAAAAAAAAAATTCAGATAGGTGGCAACCGTGTAAACTGTTCTAAATGGCAACCCACATGCATATATGTAACTTTAGAATGAATCATACTAGCTAAATCCCAAATTTCATCTAAATCGGTCAAGCGGCTACCGAGATAGTGGGCGATCTAAGAAATAATAATTAAAATGCGGTTAGGTGGCAGCCTAAGTAGTAATCCTGCCTGAATATTAAAAATGAAAACTGGTTAGGTACACAGAGCCAACAATGCCTAATGAAATAGAACAAAAGTCATAAGATATCTCTATAGATTTTCTTCAAGAAGATGTGCTTCTTATTATTGTAGAGACCGTCTTTTTAATTTTATTAAGAAGATTTTCTTTTTAATATTTTAAATGAAAAATAAAATGATATCGCCCTCACCGAGAATCGAACTTACAATTTTCGGAATGATAAACCCAGCTGTTAACCATCAGGCCATCGCTCACTTTTGATTGCTAGCTTCTAATTACCGATATGTGTAGAGTTGTTAATGTTTCAAAGGAAAATCTTATAAATATAATTGAGAAGATTTCTTTTTAACATTTCTAATTAGGAAAAAAAGAGAGAGAATCGAACTTACAATTTTTCGATTGCTAAACCCAGCTGCTAACCATTCGGCCATCGTATACTAATAATTGCCAGCGTCTAACTACACCTTTGTAATAAATGTATAGTTTTTTAATAAGAATTTCTTCTTAGAACCAAAAAGATTTCCGTACAGTTTTTTCTTCGTTTGCACCGTTGCGACTACCCCTTTGCCCGAAAGCTGATCATGAAGACAATCTTATTAATTTTATTAGGCATTTTTGGCTCTGTGTAGCAACCCTGTTAACCGCCCCAAGCGGCCACACCCATTTATATAATCTTAGAATGAATCGTAGTATCTATAATGCGATACACAGAGAAAAATGAGCTTGTTATATCAACCAAAATATGGGTTAGTTCAACCAAAGTCGCGGTCAGTTCTTATTCATTATTCAAAGCCGTCGATTGAACTTAGCTGTTGTTTTAACAGAAAATTTTGTTCTTTGAGATGTTGACCTATGTTATAACTTTAATCTTATAACTTTAAACGAGCTAAACTTGTATATTTGTATATCCACACTATCTCGGGAACCGCTTGACCAATTCGGATGAAATTTTGAATATAGATAGTATGATTGATTCTAAGACTATCCACTTGGGGGTTGCCACTTGGGGTAATTTTCGGATCATTTTTTAGTGATTTTGGGATCAGCTTTGGATAATTTTGGAATCATTTTTGGGTCATTTTGGGAACATTTGAGGGCTTTTTGGGGTCGTTTTGGGATTATTCTAGGATTATTTTGGGAACGTTTTTGGATAACTATGGGAGCATTTTACACAGAGCCAAAAATGCCTAATAAAATTAATAAGATTGTCTTCATGATCAGCTTTTGGGCAAAGGGGTAGTCGCAACGGTGCAAACGAAGAAAAAACTGTACGGAAATCTTTTTGGTTCTAAGAAGAAATTCTTATTAAAAAACTATACATTTATTACAAAGGTGTAGTTAGACGCTGGCAATTATTAGTATACGATGGCCGAATGTTTAGCAGCTGGGTTTAGCAATCGAAAAATTGTAAGTTCGATTCTCTCTCTCTTTTTTTCCTAATTAGAAATGTTAAAAAGAAATCTTCTTAAATATATTTATAAGATTTTCCTTTGAAACATTAACAGCTCTACACATATCGGTAATTAGAAGCTAGCAATCAAAAGTGAGCGATGGCCTGATGGTTAACAGCTGGGTTTATCATTCCGAAAATTGTAAGTTCGATTCTCGGCGAGGGCGATATCATTTTATTTTTCATTTAAAATATTAAAAAGAAAATCTTCTTAATAAAATTATAAAGACGGTCTCTACAATAATAAGAAGCACATCTTCTTGAAGAAAATCTATAGAGATATCTTATGACTTTTGTTCTATTTTATTAGGCATTGTTGGCTCTGTGTACATTTAACGTGTTTTTGGAATCATTTGGGAATAGTTTTTGGATCATTTTGGGATCATCTGAGGGTAATTTTGGGATCATTTTTGGGTCATTTTGGGAACATTTGGGGGTCGTTTTAGGATTATTTTAGGATTATTTTTGGAACGTTTTTGGATAATTTTGGGATCATTTTAGGGTACATTTAAGGGTGTTTTTGGGGTCATTTGGGAATCATTTTGGGATCATTATACCTTTAATGAACATGAAATGGTATTATAACTTTGGTCCGATGTTTGTAAATATGAGAAGAAGAAGAGATAGACCCATCAATAAGTATACCGAAATGATCAGGATGACGAGATGAGTTGATTTAGCCATGTCCGTCAGTCCGTCTGTCCGTCTGTCTGTCTGTCTGTTTGAACGCAAACTAGTCCCTCAGTTTTTGAGATATTTGGCTGAAATTTGGTATGCGGCCACCATTTTCCAATATAGGAATCATTTGTCGGAACCAGCAAGATCGGACCGATATTACATATAGCTCCCATACAACCGATTATTCCGATAAACGGATTTTGGACTATAACTCCTGTAATTAAACACGAAGGAACGTGAAATTTTATAAGTGTTGCTATTTTTATATGTGAAATATCGACGTTGAAACTCATAGAGATGGGATAAATATTTCACATAGCTCCCATACAATCGATTATTCCGATAAACGGATTTTGGGCTATAACTCCTGTAATTAAATACGTAGGAACGTGAAATTTTGCAAGTATTGCTATTTTTATATGTGAAATATCGATGCTGAAAATCATAGAGATGGGATAAATATTTCACATAGCTCCCATACAATCGATTATTCCGATAAACGGATTTTGGGCTATAACTCCTGTAATTAAACACGTAGGAACATGAAATTTTGGAGGTATTGCTATTTTTATATGTGAAATATCGATGTTGAAAATCATCGAGATTGGATAAATATTTCACATAGCCCCCATACAATCGATTGTTCCGATAAACGGATTTTGGTAGATAACTCCTGTAGTTATATAGGTAGGAACGTGAAGTTTTGGAAGTATCGCTATTTTTATATGCGAAATATCGATGTTGAAAATCATAGAGATGGCATAAATATTTCACATAGCTCCCATACAATCGATTATTCCGATAAGCGGATTTTGGGCTATAAGTCCTGTAATTAAACACATAGGAACGTGAAATTTTGGAAGCATCACTATTTTTATTAGTAAAATATCGATGTTGAAAATCATTGAAATGGGATAAATATTTCCCATAGCCCCCATACAATCGATTGTTCCGATAAACGGATTTTGGTAGATAACTCCTGTAATTATATCGGTAGGAACGTGAAATTTCGTAAATGTTGCTATTTTAGAATGTGGAATGTCGATGTTAAAAATCAATGAGATTGGACCAATATAACACATCGTCCCCATATAATCGATAGCTCCGATAATTTCGGTATGAGCTAAAGTTAAATTCACACAGGCTGTACTGGGGATCAAAAAGTGGAAATCGTGACGCTTATTCATGAAAGGTATTTAGCCTTCGGCACAGCCGAAGACAGCTTTCCTTACTTGTTTTACACAGAGCCAAAAATGCCTAATAAAATTAATAAGATTGTCTTCATGATCAGCTTTTGGGCAAAGGGGTAGTCGCAACGGTGCAAACGAAGAAAAAACTGTACGGAAATCTTTTTGGTTCTAAGAAGAAATTCTTATTAAAAAACTATACATTTAGTACAAAGGTGTAGTTAGACGCTGGCAATTATTAGTATACGATGGCCGGATGGTTAGCAGCTGGGTTTAGCAATCGAAAAATTGTAAGTTCGATTCTCTCTCTCTTTTTTTCCTAATTAGAAATGTTAAAAAGAAATCTTCTTAAATATATTTATAAGATTTTCCTTTGAAACATTAACAACTCTACACATATCGGTAATTAGAAGCTGGCAATCAAAAGTGAGCCATGGCCTGATGGTTAACAGCTGGGTTTATCATTCCGAAAATTGTAAGTTCGATTCTCGGTGAGGGCGATATCATTTTATTTTTCATTTAAAATATTAAAAAGAAAATCTTCTTAATAAAATTAAAAAGACGGTCTCTACAATAATAAGAAGCACATCTTCTTGAAGAAAATCTATAGAGATATCTTATGACTTTTGTTCTATTTTATTAGGCATTGTTGGCTCTGTGTAGGGTCATTTTGGGTTCATTTTCAGATCATTTTCGGATAATTTTTGAGTCGTTTTGGGTTCAATATCGTATCATTTTGGGAACATTTAAGGGTCTTTTTGGAATCATTTTGGGATCATTTTGGGTAAGTAAAGTTAGCGCTAAATTGATAGCACCGAGCAAGCTCGGTCACCCACGTACTGTATATTTAAACTAAAATAAGTGTTATGTCAACACCAAAAGGAGTTAAAGTAAAGCAAAATTTTTTAAATATATAATTTTTCAGAGTTCTTATATTGACTTAACCGAAAAACGAGCTCAGGTGTCTTGAAGGCTCCATCCAGGTGTCTACCATGATACTTATGCTTTCATAAGCAATATTTGTATACTTTAACTTTCCAGTCAAATCGCTTTAACTTTCATCAAACACTCCACAAGCAAATGAATGGGTTGTAGTGAGAGTGTCAAAAAGTTTACAAACAAATTTTTGAAATTTCAATGCTTCCGCAGACACATCATCCAACTAACAATGTTCAACGCACACTTTCCGCTGAAGCATAAAATTGCTGCCACCTAAGTTAAATAAGTCAAAAATTAATAAATGTGGATATCAAATGGCATTGGGGTTATAATTAGTGTACGTGATTTTATTTACGAAAACACAAACGAGTTGAAGCTAAGATGATGACGAGATGTTGAATTAAGGTGTGCTGTGGATAACCAAGAGGAGAAGGAAATAATTGGTAGGTAGAGCGTGAGCTCAAGCATCAAGCGGTTATGTTAAGGGAGAGTCTTATTTCCGGTTGTTTAGAAGCAGCTTCAAACAACAAAATTGCGTGCGTGGTAATGCGATCCTTTCGCATTTTAATTTTTTAACGCTACTCCCAGTGGGGCCAAATGAAAAGATGTGCGCGCCCTCTAACGCATATCAAATTTAAGCAGATGAGTTTGAAAAGAACAACAAATAAGCGTCACACATAATATAGACAAATTGTTTGTCTACACCAGCGACACCCAGGGTGGCTAGTGCGAAGAATTTAGCTCTTTTATTAGAATGTGCCAGCCCATCAGACATCATTAAATATGCTTGTCAAAGCAGCAGCAAAAAAAAAAACTTTTAAACTCAAACTTTTGCAAACGTTTCAAGTAATAAAATGAAGGATTAAGAGGGTAGCTACCATGCTACCATAACACCCAACACATCTCACCGAATACCTTCTCACCTTGGCATTCAAAAATTTTCAAAAGCTGCTAATGTTTATAAATTAGGCAAACGCTAGCGAGAGTGAAAGGAAAAAAGATAACTACTTTTAAGTGAGAAGGTTGAACTCAAGGGCGTATCCAGAAAATATTTTCGGGGAGAGGTCCATTTTTTTCTTCATAATAACCATTTTGACTGGAAAATGGAAATGACTTAGCTAAAGTTAAATCTTGTTACTATTGCAGGCGCGAACCAAATTTATCAAAGTTTAGAGAAAAAAAAAAAAAAAAAAAAAAATGGCTTTTAAAACATTGTCTTTAAAAAATTTTCGAGTTCCATTACAAAAAAGGTATAATTTTATAGGAAAATTAATTTAAATTAAAATTAAAAAAAAATTTTAAAAATTTCAAAATTGATAAAAAATTTTTTTTATAAAATTTGTACTTAATTTTTTCAATAAAATTTTTTTTAAATTTATATTCGAAAAGAACGGAAAAAACACTTTAGAAAGCGGTTTCCATGTTCCTTCTTATCATGTCAATTACATGTCTTCTAATTTAAAGAAAAGAGGCTTACACACAAAAATTGCGAATTCAAACCCGTATATCTCGGTAACCATGCAATATTTTTACGCCAACTTTGGTGATATTTTTTTCCTACATAGCAGATTACTTTCATCAAATTTCATTCAAATCGAATTTATAGGATATGTATATAGCGATAGAGATCGGGATACAACATCTGCCGGGTCAGCTAGTAATTTAGAAAAATGCTAGGACGAAGATAATTTTTCGAAAAAAATACCGTTTAAGAGAAAAATCCGTAGAACCCTAAATGTTCTCCTTTGACCCCAAATAACTTTTTTACCACACATGATATTAATGGGGACTTTTGAAGTTTTCTTTCTGAAGTTTTCTTTCTCTACAAAAATGTCTAATTTGACCAGAAATCAAAAACTATTATCCCATGGCTTTGGGATTCATATGCCAAATTTTGTTTTTTACAGTCACATACAAAAAAAATGCACTAACTTGCGTATATCGGGGGGTGTCCGGACCCGGGCCCCTCTCCTGAATACGCGCCTGGTTAAAATTGTTTGAAAATGTTGCGCGTTTGAGTAGTGCGACCTGTGACAGCGTAACTCATCAAAAACTTAGTTATGCTGCTGGCGTATACGTTCCTATAAGTATGTGAGTCACAGCCATGCATATTTATGTGATATCACCTTCGCTTGGTGTCAAATTTTTGTCGCTTTTTTGCATAGCAGCCTCAACACTTTTTGATGATAGCATTTTATTCTTTTTCTCTTTCCACAAGTTTTCAACTAGGTATATGTTTTTCTATATGAAATCTTGCACAAGTTTCTTTGATGTGATTTGTTCACTTTTGGGGTTAGAAAATG
This sequence comes from Campiglossa producta, assembly GCA_964058755.1. Lineage (NCBI taxonomy): Eukaryota > Metazoa > Arthropoda > Insecta > Diptera > Tephritidae > Campiglossa > Campiglossa producta. Next base: position 6,557,648 of record CAXKVI010000004.1, on the reverse strand, counting down.
ATATGTGTGCTTTTAATTATCATTAGCATTTTATACGAGATATCTGGTTAAAGTGCAAATCGCTTGTACGCCTAAAAGTATACTAATTAATATTTTAGTTTGTAGAACTTAATGGAAGCTGCATAGTCATGACGTAATATTAGAGGGCCTATAATCGTAAAAAATTTGTTTATGGCTGACTTTTTTAGTCCGCTTGATATGAGACGATGCTTACAAAAACGGACTATAAACAGGTTTTTTTAATATCTCGACCTCAGCGCCAGCTTGGGAGTTTCTTTTTTGTTATGCAGTTTTTTAGCGACTGCAGCGCCATCTAGCGGGAAAATATATATGTAGCTGTATCAAGATCTTCAAAAAACATAATTGTGGAACTTCGCCTTTCGAAAATTGCAAAACGCTTTCGAAATACTGCACTCCTAAGGGTCTATAAAAAAGAAGCTCTAGTTGGAACTCAGTTTAACCCGATAAAGGACAACACTGTTGAATTCGCAACAACCGTGCTGGCATTAGAATATACTAATTATGAATTAAAAAAAAAAGAACTTTAAAAATGTTCAATTAAAATTAAACCACGAGCACAAATTGTGAACATAAAGCACAGAAAATGTAATTAAATTGCAAAAATGGGAAATTATGCTCATGAAATTGGTGAACGTTCTGCTATTAAATTTTTTATTTTGCTTAAGCTTTTATGTTCTTGCAGTTTTTTTTGCAGGACTATACAGTGAGTTACAAAGCGTTAGAAATTTCGTGCCAAGCAAAGTCATCTGCTTTCGTGACCGTTTACATTTTACTAACATTCTTTTGGATTCGCTCATAGCTATGTAGTGAAAATTTAAGCAGATTAGGTCGCCAAAGTAACATTGAAGCGACAGATATGAACGAGATATGATGAGCTTAGAGTTGGAGTAAGTAACCCAATAAACATTTTTTTTATTAAAATTGAGATAAAGTTTATAAATGATCGTATTCTCAAAAATCAACTTTTGTATCTACATCAGGCCTAGGCACCTAGTGGAACAATTGAACCAAATTTACACAGATCAGTACGCTCTTTGCTTGGCCTCTCGAACAATGAAATTGTTGCTGAGCTTGTGAGAGCGCTATGATCGCACTGGCCAATCAATGGATGTCGTTTGTTATGCTCAGTTGCTTACTTGACAGCAACGACTCAAGAACACATGCTGTTGCCTCGGTGATGCTAGTGAGCGAGAGAGCAAAAACAGATGACATAATTTTATTGATGCGATCATCGCTCTTTCACACCCTGAGTTTTATTTCTGCCGGGCCCTGATCTACATAAATCGACTGCGAAGTGGAAGATGAGCGTATTTCAAAACATGTCCTTTATATCAAAATTTGATTCAAATTTGAATTTTCATTGAAATAGGGCGTTCTTGAACCGAAGTTTGAATGAAATCTGTAATAGATCGTTTTTCAAAAAAATTCCTGGGCAGAACATTTACCTAAACCTTAAAATGAGTTTAAATGGGAAATTCAAACTTGAGCTATAAGTAAAGGACGTATGTGTCTTAACGGGTCCAAAAGGGTTAACAGTTTCAAACTTATGTTGTTTATTGGGATATGCTGAAATGTTATTGCGTTATGGAAGTTTCAACTATGTGACAGATGCCCAGAAACACCAGAAACATGCAAATACCTAACTCCATTTTCATAGTTCTTTGCTCTGCATCTAGTACTCGAGCTGGACACAACGATAGGATTAAATGCAGAGCATAATCGTACATATTCATCTCTACCTGTCGAGGTATTTGAGTTCTCACGTATTTGTGGTTACAAATTAATCAACTTTTTAGCGAGCTTAAATGCATTTGCGGTAATCAAAGCACTCTTTCAATTTGTAAACAAGAATAAAATGCTTTTGTAAAAAGATTAATTATGAAATGGAGGAATTTGCAGCTTTTTTAAACGTTTTCTGGACCATTAGAAAAAATGCCATTTTCATAATTCAAAAAAAAAACATTAAATTAGATTTTTGCAGGGTTGAAATTTTATAGAGATCTGCCAAAATGGCTGTCAAACGAAGAGTTTTTTACGTTGTCCTTTTACAAGTTATATTTCAAAAAAAATATCTCCTGGTTATGTTACCACCAAGGGTTGCCACTTAATCTAATAAAATTTACTTTTTTTCATAGCGGCTGTTATTTTAGCTAACGAAAAAAGTAATAGCTTTACAACAAAGGTAATAGCTAAATTTCTTGCTCTGTTAGTCAAGCGTTGCCACTTGAAATTTTGTACAGGGTTGCCATCTATTCAAGGATTTTAAAACATGAGCCAGATATCCTTATATGGGTACTAGACAAAAGGTAGTTTAGGTCGTATTCAAACAAGAAGATCTTCAGGAGGAGCTACCACCTAGGGTTGCCAAGTAATAAAATTATATTTATTTTTCCTATATCTGAATGCCAGAATTTTTTTACTTTACGAAAAATTAGACACAAAGCTCGGTGGGCCAGATACCACACAGAAAAAAATGGCACTGTTAAAATCAAAAGAAGTTCACTCTTAATAACAAAAACAACAACAACAACAGTGACAAAACATGCGTGACATAACACAAAAGCGACTGGACAAAATGGGTAACAAACTGGTCAAAATGAAAGTTGAAACGCCTAAATGTAGACTTTTGTTCGTTCGAATGTATATGACAGCTTGGGACAAAGAAAAGCTTTGCAGTTGTTCGCCTCCACACTGAAACACACATTTCATACAAATCTATTCAATTCCTTTGCATCCTAATATCGACTGCGTCAATTGATCGATTGCTAGTTGAGGGTGGGTATGTGTGTGCGTGTGGCTATATGTAACAAAATGCCAAGTCCGAAAGGTCACAATCGCACAGCTCATTGCTCACGCTGTTTTTTGGGTTCACATATTTGGCATGCGACATTTTAACAAACGCGCGACTATGAACAATGCGAAATCGTTTGGAAAAGTGTCAACGGCAAGTGATCGATTCGAAAATGGCGCGGGGGCTATGAGATTATTGCTGGTTCAGCCGGTTAATTGTGGATTTCAACGCATACTCGAAACTAGAGGTGGGCGCGTGCATGATTTTTGCAATACGAAACGACACGTTCACGAAACAGATTTTCGCATATATGCGTTAACACGCACGGGGAAAAATTACTTAAACACGACACGCACAAACACGCACAAAAAAATAAAACAGTATTTATAAACATACAGACATGAATAAAAAACACAACAAAACTATTATAATGGTCAAATAAAAAAAATCTGTATCTTTGTATTTAATCAAGTGTTAAGCTGAAGTTTGGGATGGAGTGAAGTGGAATTAAGATACTTAAAAAAAATATAGTTTACAAAAATTAAAAGTGAGCGAGTTTAGTACAAAAAGTGAAAAAAGTTGATCGTGTTTTTTCGTGCGTGTTTTTTTCTTTTGTTATCGGGCTCAACACAATCACGCACGAACACGACACGAAATCGCATTTTCAAACACGAGCACATGGACACACGCGTGCGTGTTTCATGTCACAGTCAAAATCCCGCACGACGCCCACCTCTATTCAGCTAAAGCTCGTAATCAACTTTTGGCATTCTGTTACAGTTAGTTTTCGTTTAATTTTTCCGAACACCCTTCGAATGCATTGCTATTATCGATAATTAATTTTTAATGCATCCACTTTGCGGTGAATTGATGATTTGGAAATTATTTCGCTTTTTCAGCTAGGTCAATTGCTTACTCGTTTGTCATTAAATGATTAATGCACGAATTGTTTACAATTGTGTTTTTAATTTGTAAGTTCATTAAAAATTATTCGCATATGTATTTTAAATTTGATTCTTGATTTTAAAAACTAAAATATTATTTAACATTTAATAATTATTTGTTTACTAAAAAGGATTTAAAATTTGATTTCAATTATGACTTTTGACTTTTTCTGAGTAAAAAATATTTAAAGCTAGATTTTTAATTTTCATAACGAAAATAATATTTAAAGCTTGACTTCAATTTTTTCAGAAAAATTTAATTTAACTTTAACTTCATTTGCCCTGTAATGTAAAGGGAGCATGAAGTGTTAAATAAATCTATAGTGAACTTTAAAATTAATGGCCAGACGAAAAAAGGCCTAAAAAATTGTTTAAAATTTTATTTTAAATTTTTCCGGAAAATTTTTTAAAATTCGATTTTTAAGAAAAATTATTTAAGATTTGAAGTTTACTCCCCATACCGAAAATGGTATTTAAAAATTAACTTTTATTTTATTATTAAAAAAAATATTTAGTAAAAAATATTTAAAACTTTGCTTAAAATTTTTAAGAAAAATAATTTTAAATTTGAATTTCATCTCTCCATATTGAAAATAATATTATGAAAGTGACTTTAATTTTTTTTTTAATATTTGCCAAAAAATATTTGAAACTTTATTTTAAGTTTAAGAATAATTTAAAGTTAAATTTTTACTCTCCTTAAGATAAGATATTAAAAAAGTAACTTTAATTTTAAGCTATTGCATAGATTTTTTCGCAGGCCTTGGGGGTGGGAGTGAAATGAAAAAAAATGTTTAAAAACGTTCGTAGTAACGGACTTTTTTCAATGGTAAAAAGTTCGTGTTAGCAACATAACTTGACAAAAATAAATATAAGCGTTGCCTACATTTAGGCGTATGACGTTGTACTAATGTTAGCAACAGACCGATTACATAAAATTGGATCTGTAAGCGTTGCCTACATTTAGGCTATACTACTACCAGTGTGACGTTGTACATAAAATTGGAGCTGTATAGGCTATACTGTTAATAGGTTAAGGCTGGACTGCTCTCAAGTATAAATGTATAAAACATGTGTAGCGAAGTATACGCTCATCTTTGCCGTGCAAAACCCTGTTTAGTCCAATAAGAAGAAAGCAGAGGACGTGAAAACACTAAAAGAGCTACATACATACCTTACTAGACCAAACAGATAAACGCATATGGACCAACGTTTCTTCACTAATTTCCATGCAATTTTATTCTCAATAGAAGATGCGAGGGTCACAACAGCGTGAAAGTGGAGGTGAGGTTGCGAGCTTAAATAAAAAAAGAAAAAACACTAGACTAAAACATACAATTGCCAATTAAGATTTATGGTGCGTAACAGAAATAAAAGAAAATACCATCTAGTAGACAACCAGTGCAACAGATTTAATAGCGCAACATTGTAGAACGAACACTGCATGACCGCCTCTCCTCTTGTTGTGCAATAGGAAATTGGTATGAGGAAATGCGTAAGGAGTGGGTGACCCCAAAGTTTGAAGCAGACGTTGACATTGTGCACTTGGGCGTTGAAAATTGAAAGCACCAAATTAAACTGAATAAATATTGAAGCTCACCCCCTCTCTCATATGTTTAGTCTTAATATGCCATCCAAACTCAAAGCATTAGATACACTGACCGTCTGTTAAATAGTGTGGGCGTAACGTGCAAAACAGCAGTAGGAAAAAATCAGCGTCAAAATTGGAAACAACATCGAAACAGCTGGAGACTGAAAATGTGTTTAAAGGCCGAAACACACTGCTCACGGACTAAAATTTCATTCAAACATTCGATTTAAGAACAACCGGATATGACGTGGCGCCTTAAAGTATGAACATTTTTTTTTATAATTGAACCGAAAAAGTTTATGCGAATTCGGAGAAATTTGTTGCTATAATATGGTTATGGTTATGGTAGGGTTATGGTGTGGTTATGGTATGTTTATGGTATGTTTATGGTATGGTTATGGTATGGTTATGGTATGGTTATGGTATGGTTATGGTATGGTTATGGTATGGTTATGGTATGGTTATGGTATGGTTATGGTATGGTTATGGTATGGTTATGGTATGGTTATGGTATGGTTATGGTATGGTTATGGTATGGTTATGTTATGGTTATGGTATGGTTATGGTATGGTTATGGTATGGTTATGGTATGGTTATGGTATGGTTATGGTATGGTTATGGTATGGTTATGGTATGGTTATGGTATGGTTATGGTATGGTTATGGTATGGTTATGGTATGGTTATGGTATGGTTATGGTATGGTTATGGTATGGTTATGGTTATGTTTTGGTTATGGTATGATTATGGTGTGCATATCTTATGGTTATGGTAGGGTTGTGATATGGTAACGGTATGGAATTTTTCTGGTAATGGTATGGTACGGTTATAGACCTTTTCAGAATTCTTCTTTCGTTTCTGTATTCTGTTTTAGCCTTAAGAACAGTGTTGTCGCAGCTGTTTCCATTTTTTTTATTGAAAAAATTCCTATATTTATGCATTGTGAATATCTCTTTGCCATTAAATTTAACCTTTTTTTTTTGTACACGCAACAATTTTCTACGCTCGTTAATTAAAGCGTACATTTTTTCATGTTTTGAATTTCATATGTTGCACAAGTTTTTTATTAATTTTTTTTGCAGTCAGACTAAAATATAAAAATATGAAATTTAATGCGGAATTTTTATTACACAGATTCGGAGAATATTAATGCAATTGACTTAAAAGCTATTCATGCGAAATATTTTATTGACCCTTTTAATAGTCCTTATTTATTCGAAATTTTTTATACAGATGAATAATTAAAAAAAATTAAGCGTCAATTGACTAACGATTTAAACGGGTTTGATAGTTCAAAAACACTTTCCAATTGCACTTTCCAGATGCACCTAATTGTACTCTGATGCCTTATATCGGAGTCAGTGCAAAACAAGTGCCGTGGGTCCCACACTTTTCACACTCATACCATTCACACCACACCAACAAAACTAACTCAACTAACTATGTGACTTCCCAGACGAGTTTATATTCATGTGCTAATGTGTCTGTTCTCTTTCACGTGTTAATATGCATCTCATATTATCCCCAAACGTTCTACAGTATGGCGAACGTTTCACAACCTCACGCACTACAAACTACTTGGTTTGGCTACCACTTTGGAAAATGTGAGTATCTTCTTTTGTTATTTTTTCAACATTAGTCGACATTATTAGTGCTCTTTTGTGGTTAATTAGTGTTGGTAGAATCGTTCACACCCATATACACACACGCAGAATACGCATCCTTGTTGTAGTGGCTTTTATGTTGAAAATACAAAACTTGAACTGTTTAAGAGACTTGTTAAGCAACTTTTTCCGTGTTTGCGTTTGCTGCCCTGTAGCGCTAATGGGTGCTTTTGGATGCACTGGTTATGGCTATTTGTCTACTCTTCGCCAAACTATTTAAAAGAATAACTATGCACCTGAGGCATTCAGGCAGACAGACAAACATATACGTGTGTGCGAACTTTTATGTTCTAATGAGGACTATTTTCGACGGTGAACTAGCGAACATACTAGCACAAAGTTCTTTATACTTATTTTTAGAGAGGAGTTCATTGACTCTATTCAAGTCTCAAAAAAGTTTGTTTATGAAAATATCGATTTTGTCTTTTTGTAGCACATTAAAGAATTGTCGCCTAAAAGTATGCAATTATTAATGGTAATGGTATGGTAATGGTATGGTAATGGTATGATAATGGTATGGTAATGGTATGGTAATGGTATGGTAATGGTATGGTAATGGCATGGTAATGGTATGGATATACATATATTTAACTCTATTGTTGTTTTTTTGGACCAGAAACGCCCGAGCCCACCTACTTTTACTTCAAAACATTTCCAACGAGCATGAATACAATTCCTCTCAAAATTAACTTAATTACAACATTTTTTCGAAGTTCAGTATTAAATAGCATTTTTCTTCTAAGCTGCATGTTCTTTATCAAATTGACTTACTTTTTCGTAACATTTTTTTGTTTGTTGTTTTGTTTTTGTTTATGACCCTTGACTAATAGGCCTCATTATGTGGCACATTTACCGTAAATCGCCTTTTCAGCTGATTGTCTGTCACAGCGCGCTAAAATGTCCAAAGCACGCATGGTCGCCAGCTGTGAGTTTTTTTTTTTAAGAAGAAATAAATGTGAGTATATCTTCTGTAAGTAAACCACCCTCATATTACTACTACCCATCATGCATTCACTAACGCGGTCATCATCTTAAACATCGCTATGTGGACTATTTTTCATCCCTCACATTAGCAGGTACAAACGCTTCATCAGCACAATTAATTTCGTGTCATTTCATTTTATTTCCTGCCATGTTTTTCATTTTCATCTTTTCTAAGTATTAACTTTTTTTTTCGTTAATTTTATATTGTTATGTTTTTAGAAGATACTGTTGTTGCTTTTTATTGTTATTTGTTGCATTAATTTAACTGCCCTCGTTTTTTATTGTTTAAAGATGCGTATTTTTTTTAGATTAAAGTCAAAGTATGTTTTGATATTATCTAATCTCTGTTTTTTACGTGTTGATACTCCTACTAATTTTCAGGTTGTTTTTGATATGGAGAGTTCTGACGCATTTGAAAAATTTCCCTTATTTGGCTCCAAAGATATGACTTCCTTTATTTAAACATTTTTTTCCTCAATTTAAGGAAAAAAGTCTTTAAATTGAGGAAAAAACTCTTTAAATTAAGGAATATGTTACTAAGGAAGCCATGTCTTTGGAGCCAAAATAAGGAAACTTTTTTCTGAGTGTACTGCGCCTGCTTTCAAGACCTTCGCGCAACTTTATTCGCACATCTCCTTATAAGTTAGACCATTTTCCTTTATTTTATAGCTATAATTGTAAAGTACGAACGGACGCACTTTTTGATCTCTTTAGCATAAAATTTTTCACTTTGGACAGTCATCAAAAGCTCAGCTTTCTTTACAGAAGTAGCTTCATATTTCTTCGCATTTCATTTAAAAATGTTCCACAACAAGACTCCTTACTACGATTTTAATTGAAATTCCTGCTTCACCAATATAATGCTAAAAATTCGAATGAATCTCAAGTCCTTGTACACTTCTTAGTTCCATCGCGCATCGTCTTGGCAACACTAACTGCTCTAATTAAAATTTTCACGCATGTCTACGCAGTTATTTTCTCGCGTAATATACACTTTTTCTCAAATTTAACACTTTTTATGATTATGACAATGCCATTAGCTGGTAAAAGTAATAACAATTAGCTGGTATGAGTAGTCTTTGTACACTACATGAATACTTAGAAAATTACTCTCGTCGTGCGTTAATTAGACAAATACCATAGCCATAATATGTTCATACTTGTTACATGTATTCTGTAAATTGTTGTAAAGTTCGTAAGGCGAAAGAAATAACAACCGTCTTCGACATTTTCTTAAGATTCAGAACTTTGTTCACTTCACTGCATTTCGTTCAAGTTAAATTCTTGACTGCATTCACCGTTGGCAACCTTTGATGATATACCTTTGCTGGGTAGATATGTATGTCCTTCTAAAGAGGCAGAGGTGTATTTTTGTTGTTTTAATAATGTATGAAATTAAGATGTTGCTTAATTAGCGCTATGATAATAACAATACTATGAGTATATTACATTAGATAGCAAGGAAACCGTGAATACTTTTTGTTGGTAATAACTTTTTGAGGATAATGGACTTACTGTGTAACTAGTAGATAACATTATTTTAATAATATTATTCGCTCTCATAAATACGATAAGCTAGCATCTTGCGCGAAATACAACAACAAAGCTCCAAATATAATTTAGAGATGATCACAGAAGAGCTTTCAAATATGGGTTCTTTTAGCCACAATCACGGTCAATTCTTCGTAACCATATTTTACACATGCACTGGATATCTTCCAGGGATGGTCAAAGGCTAAAAAATATATATAGGGGGCGTGGCACCTCCCAAACAAATGAAATACTTTATAGTCGATATCTCTGCAAGTATTTAGGTTAGACCAGAGAAATTTGGCAAGGGGTTATTTGAGATCGATCCCTACACCTTCAAAAAAAGGTGCCGTCGTTCCTCCCATACGAAGGAAATATTTCATAGTCCATATCTCTGGAAGTATATACTTATTTAGGTTAGAGCAATTAAATTTGGTGAGGGATCATCTAAAGTTGCTGATTATAACGAAAAAGGAGGCATGGTACTTCCCATACGAATGAAATACCTCATAGTCCATATCTCCCGAAGTAATTAGGTTACACCACTGAAATTAGCTGAGGAGTTATATGAGATTAATCCCTATCACCTCCAAACAAAAACTGGGGATAACGAAAAATTGGGCGCGCCACCTCCGATACGAATAAAATATTTCATCTATCTTTTTCTTCTATATCTATATCTATACTATCTATATCTATACCACTATATCTATACTATGTATATACAATTTTAACTCGAAATATTGTAAAAGTTATACAGCCGTTTCACTGGCCCGATTTTTTTCATTCAAGTTTTAAAATATCATAATCCTGCCACAATAGGACACAAGGCACTTTTGTTTTAATTAAACCCTGCTAGACATGCATTGCAGCACCCGTCAGTTTTTTCATATTGCTTTCGAGAACCTGATGGTAAGGATAGGGATGGGGATAGAGATAGGGATAGGGATATAGGATTAAGATAGATATAGGGATCGGATTAGAGAAACATGCAGGAAAATAAATTTGTGACAGGACAATGTCTGCCGGGTCGTTTACTTACGTTTGCCGGCGTCTAATTACAGCTTTGTTCTAAGACAGTAATGAAAGTATCTTCGCTGTTGGATTAACTGCAGGAGTTTGTTGTTTCTACACAACATTTTGTTTGATCAACAAAAGCTCTGTCAGTTCCACTGAATTTAATTGGATGATGCAATAAATTTAAAATTGCAGTTCCTTCGCTGTTGAATTAACTTGAGAAAGTTGTTGTCTGACAAAATCTGACCCTTTTAGCTAGTGTCCTTTCTTCAGAAAAAAAATGAAAGTTTTAGTTTTCGTCAGATACAAAAAAATTGTTATTTTTCGTATGGCACGTCGATATATCGTCGACTCCCAATTTCGGTTGACAGGTATGAAATAGAAAATAATTTCCTCTTCTCCATACTCTTTACAAAAAAAAAACGGTCCATCCAAACCTCTTAAATAAATTTTCTTTCTCCAACGCATCCACTTAATCTTATAACAAATCACAGTACGTACTTGTCATACGTACATAAATAAATTCATATGCTTCACTTCGCCAGTGTATAAAGCAATAGATTTGACAAGATCACGACAAATGTGCAACACATGGACATTATTCATCTCTTAGCGAATTTTGTGAGTAAATTCTTTAAGGTGTAACGCAAATGGAATTACATACGATTGTAATAATGCAAAAGCATGGAAATACTTTTCTAGGACGATAAAAGTGTAAGCACAAAAAATCTTTTAAATGTCCTTACATATTTTTTGCAGTTACAGTAAGTACGCTGTTCATGTCACTTACGAGCGTAAGAAACCAGAAACGCAACACAAAAAATTGTGTTCGCTATTATAGAAAGTAAGGATTACTTCTTATATATATCACACCTTGCGTGATAAGCTTTACAAGCTTTATATAAGCAACAACTTTTTTGTTGAATGCTCATATTGCTGTGAGAAATTTCTAAGCGCATTCAACCCTAGAACTTCGTGAAATTGTGGCCCATAAAGAAAGTCATATGTTTCGAAAACGACCCTTCATTAAATATGAATGTGTTCTGATGTGTGTAATTTGTTTGCATGTCCCTTGCTAGCACCCCCATTCAATCATTTATATTTGCAGTCATTGCTGATGGAATTCTCAAATTTGTACTTTTTTCTTATTTTGGAACTTTTTGCAATGAATCACCCTTGTATAAATTGCATAGAATGAATGTTGGTACTTTAGTTGCATGCTTTATTTAGAAAAAACTCCTCAATCATGGGAGTATATCCTTTATTTGTAAGGATTAAATTTCGTCCAAAGCAAAGGAAAGTGAAGTAGTTTCTGTGCAGGATAAAATTAGTTTTAAGCCAAACCTACGAGGGTAGAAAAAAATAAGTTGTGCATACAAGGCATTAACACATTATTTTTTTTTCTAGGTATTCCAATGGCCGGACTACTTGACCCTGTCTGTGACTTGTATGTATATCAAAAAACCTTCAAGTCATTTTCACAGTCCATTACGATTCGGTAGTTTTTTTGTATTTTATTATATAAAATAAACTAATAAACCCATAAAAATTATTTATCACTTTACATAAGGGGGCATTCCGTGTCGAGAAAAATTTAAAAAAAATCATATTTTTCAATTTTTAACTACATTCTACCAGCATAACAAAATGGCTTTAATGCTCAAAATTGCTAAAAGAAATATTCTACATTTTAAACGAATTTTCAAAATAGCTTCCTCTGTGCTACATCTACCGGAATTTTTTTGATGCGAAATTGCATTTACACCGGGTTCTGAAAAATGTAACCTGACACAAGTCCCTCAATAACTAAGCCAAAGGATATTCTGCGGTTCGCGGAGTTCACGAAATGGTTTGAGTAGGGGGTCATTCAAATCCATGTGGTATCACAACGGGACTTACGGGGCCTATGTATGCTAGTCCGTTTACTGGTAGCTACTGTAACCTATCTACCTTTACCTTTACGTCCCTATCCTACCGGAAAGTTACTCAAAAATCGATCGCAAGATCCCTCCTCTGTTTCAAAGATTTCCAGCAGGTTTCAATCATCTTGACCAGCGCGCCACCTATTGGAAGTTTGGTGTCTCAAATTGTATAGTCATCATGTTCTCAAAAAAAAGCTAAAGCCGATCGCAAGTTTCCCAGTTTCAAACGAATTTTCTAAATAGCTCGATCCGAGCGCCATCTATCGAATTGTTTGATGAAGAATTGCATTGTCACCGGGTTCTGAGTTTTGAGTAACTAGCTTGCCGGGAAATTACTCAAAAATCAATCGCAAAATCCCTAACTCCTTTTCAAAAAACTTAAATTATCTTGATCAGTGCGCCATCTAGCGGAATTTTGTGTACAAGGAATTTTATTGTCCAAAATTTGATATCTACTAGGATCCTGTGATCGAAAATTCGACCAATAAAATAGGGGGTCGTGGGGTCGCTAGCTATGTGCCAAGTTTCAAGTGTCTAGCTCAACGGGAAGTTACCTAAAAAGACTTTGTAAGATTCCGAAGCTTCCCATAGGAATGGGGCTGCAAACAAGAAAGGTGCTTAATATAAACGCAGTAAAAATAAATTTTAAAACTTTTAAAAAAGATTTTGAATTTGCATGATTTTCAAAAAACAAAAAAAATTTTTTTTTCCTAAAGCAGCATTTTGTTTTATAATAAAAATATACTCCCCACCAAAATTCATTCAAATCGAAAGGCGTCAATTTCCAATTATTTGACGACCTAGCATGAAATTACCCATATTTTCTCTGGCTCGTGCCTCAGACCATCTGTCTAACAATTAAAATTCCCGCTTGGTTTCACAAATTTTCTCAGCCTTATGACAATTTTTGTTGTTGTAATATTTTGTTGCCGTTGCAACGCTAATTTTTGGTAATAAACAAACAGTTGGCTAACGATTATTATTAGCCATTATTCTATGGTTGTAACATTAGATGTGGTAATTAATTTATGAAAGCTAAATACAAGACCAAAAAAAATTAAAAATATGCAGACAGCTAAAAATATTTGGTAAAAACACAATTAACAAATTAGATTGAGACATTTGATAGCACAGCGGGACATAATAAACGAAAGTGACAGTGAGGACAAATATACATATGTATGCATGTATAGAGCAAGTTAATTTGAGTGTGCTTGTGTGTATGAAATGAAATGAGAGTTTAGAACTCACAGCAGGCTATTAATACCAACCTAAATTGAGCAGCATATAAGCGATGAGATGGAAATATGCAGTGTTAATATTCAGAAATGCATGTGGAAGTTTGAAAATAAAAATTGAATATGGGGAAAGTTCTTGCTGGTATGCTGACGTCTTGACATATTTATGAGCGT
>CAXKVI010000004.1:6526274-6536274 GCA_964058755.1 Campiglossa producta | reverse complement strand
TTAGTGTAGTTATAATGAATTGGATTTTGATATCTAAATTAAATCTTAGCGACAATGGTATTATAGCACAAAGATAAGCTCACAGCTGATGGAATGGTGTTAAGTGCACGAAACACAAAACAAAAAGCTAAACAACCACCCCAAAACTTGCAACCAGTAAAGAAGCCAACGACCCAAACAATGCAGTACCGAAACTTTCTTTTGTTTTGTGAAAAAAGCTTATCGCTAAACTTTCGGAGCATTGTATTGCAGCAGCAGGGAAGAAAGGTATTTGTGCCACTTACGGATCAAAGTCGAAATCGACAAGTACAAATAGATGGCAAGCAGCAGCAGTAGCAGTACAGCAACCGCCAATATCCGGCGGATATGTTTTGGCTGCGGCCGTGTAATGCTAACAAGTTTTTGGAGATCTAAGAAATAGTCAATATTATTAGGGTATGGGTGTATGACAGTCACGCCTTCGTAAGAGTATGTATGTATGTATATATTTTGATACACACAATAGCTCGGTGGGTGGTGGTTTTTTGCTTACCAAGTAATTGTCACGTCGCATCAGCATTTTTTGTCACCTTGTTTTTGAGTTTTTTTTTTTTTTGCTTGGAATTCTAGAAATTGCCTCCAATGGCAGCCTCCAGCTTTAAATTGTTGTTGCTAACGTCTGCATGTGCAAGTGTCATCAACAGTAAAACCCATCAAAAAATTATGGCCTTTCTTGTTGATTGGCTGTGCGTTGTGTAGCGTCACTTATCAACGCAAGGTAACATTGATGCACTGTCGTTAGGTTATCATTATTGGCACATATTTTTGCACACGTATTGTTCTTATCCAGTTTCATTCAATACATATTTGCAAATATTGATAGGCATGTGTAGCTTTTAATGTCGTCGTTAAACTCAACGCGACAGTTATTTGAAATTTCATCAAACGAGCTAGTGATATGGCCATAATTGGAGCTGTCAATTGTTAGAATGCTTCATGTGACAATGACTTGCCAATATTTTCTAAAAATAAAATTGTGTTCGCTTCGAATAAGAGATGTGATATCAGTAACAAGCATTTGAAAAAACCAGACAAAATAAAATAAAAAAATAAAATAAAATAAATAATAATAAAATAAAATAAAATAAAATAAAACAAAATAAAATGAAATAATATAAAATAAAATAAAATAATATAAAATAAAATAAAATAAAATAAAATAAAACAAAATAAAATAAAATAAAATAAAATAAAATAAAATAAAATAAAATAAAATAAAATAAAATAAAATAAAATAAAATAAAATAAAATAAAATAAAATAAAATAAAATAAAATAAAATAAAATAAAATAAAATAAAATAAAATAAAATAAAATAAAATAAAATAAAATAAAATAAAATAAAATAAAATAAAATAAAATAAAATAAAATAAAATAAAATAAAATAAAATAAAATAAAATAAAATAAAATAAAATAAAATAAAATAAAATAAAATAAAATAAAATAAAATAAAATAAAATAAAATAAAATAAAATAAAATAAAATAAAATAAAATAAAATAAAATAAAATAAAATAAAATAAAATAAAATAAAATAAAATAAAATAAAATAAAATAAAATAAAATAAAATAAAATAAAATAAAATAAGGTAAGATAAAATAAAATAAAATAAAATAAAATAAAATAAAATAAAGTTAAAAAAAAATAAAATAAAATAAAATAAAATAAAATAAAATAAAATAAAATAAAATAAAATAAAATAAAATAAAATAAAATAAAATAAAATAAAATAAAATAAAATAAAATAAGGTAAGATAAAATAAAATAAAATAAAATTAAATAAAATAAAATAAAAAAAAAATAAAATAAAATAAATTAAAATAAAATAAAATAAAATAAAATAAAATAAAATAAAATAAAATAAAATAAAATAAAATAAAATAAAATAAAATAAAATAAAATAAAATAAAATAAAATAAAATAAAATAAAATAAAATAAAATAAAATAAAATAAAATAAAATAAAATAAAATAAAATAAAATAAAATAAAATAAAATAAAATAAAATAACATAAAATAAAATAAAATGAAAAAAATAAAATAAAATAAAATAAAATAAAATAAAATAAAATAAAATAAAATGAAATGAAATGAAATGAAATGAAATGAGATGAAATGAAACGAAATAAAATAAAATCAAATAAAATAAAATAAAATAAAATAGAATCAAATGAAATGAAGTGAAATGAGATGAAATGAAATGAAATGAAACAAAATGAAATGAGATGAAATTAAATGAAATTAAGGGAAATGAGATGAAATAAAATAAAATAAATTAAAATGAAATATAATAAAAAACTAATGGCGGCGATATACCAACAGGTTATCTATCATAACCTCTAACGAGATTTTTAGCCGAGCTTCCCTTTCCAACTTGTGGTGTGTTGCTTTTTGAGTTTTCCTACAAGTTGGCTGGACCTACAGTTTTTTGCCGACTCCGAACGGCTGAGAAGCTTCTCATGGCAGAAATACACCCGGAGAGTTTGCCAAACTACTGCCGAGGGACGGCCCCGTTTAGAAAAATTCTTTTTCTAAATAATTTTTGATGTTACTTTTGCCGGGCATCGAACCGCCACGACTTGGTGTAGAAGGCCGAACACTTAACTGCTACACCACGGCGGCCGCCATAATAAAACGAAACAAAAAAATAAAGTAAAATGAAACGAGATAAAATCAAACAAAATATCTAATTTTCGAAGTATCGATAACTCTAAAACATAAAGGTTCGATGAAAGTTGATTAAAATGGGTTCTTAAAAATATTTCAATGATCAAGTCTCTAGCTAATTAGGAAGCTACCCAAAAAACGATTGCAAGAACTCTTCCTCTTAAGTTTATTAAATTCTATACAAATTGTGGTATAAATGAAAACTTAACTTTTACCAATTTAAATTTACTATATACATACACAGAGCCAAAAATGCCTAATAAAATTAATAAGATTGTCTTCATGATCAGCTTTTGGGCAAAGGGGTAGTCGCAACGATGCAAACGAAGAAAAAACTGTACGGAAATCTTTTTGGTTCTAAGAAGAAATTCTTATTAAAAAACTATACATTTAGTACAAAGGTGTAGTTAGACGCTGGCAATTATTAGTATACGATGGCCGGATGGTTAGCAGCTGGGTTTAGCAATCGAAAAATTGTAAGTTCGATTCTCTCTCTTTTTTTTCTAATTAGAAATGTTAAAAAGAAATCTTCTTAAATATATTTATAAGATTTTCCTTTGAAACATTAACAACTCTACACATATCGGTAATTAGAAGCTGGCAATCAAAAGTGAGCGATGGCCTGATGGTTAACAGCTGGGTTTATCATTCCGAAAATTGTAAGTTCGATTCTCGGTGAGGGCGATATCATTTTATTTTTCATTTAAAATATTAAAAAGAAAATCTTCTTAATAAAATTAAAAAGACGGTCTCTACAATAATAAGAAGCACATCTTCTTGAAGAAAATCTATAGAGATATCTTATGACTTTTGTTCTATTTTATTAGGCATTGTTGGCTCTGTGTATATACCCAATAAAAACCACTTTTTCTTCCTAAATGTACTTGCGAGCGATTGGGTAGGAATTCACTGAAAAAAAGCGAAAGTGGTAAATGTCTCTGTTTATTCAAAATTACTGTGCGAAAACAACATAAATCACTTTGGAACAAACAAACTTTCGCATGGATCTATGTGCTGTACGCTGTTATAGATTTGCGACAAATGCTTTGGCCACAGAAAAATACCACCAAAAGCACTTTGGCTGCGGAAGATAGCATTCCATATAAACATACAGCCACTTTATATAACTACAAAAATCTCACATACCTACATATATGTATATTGACTCTTATGTGCTCTAAAACTGTATCATATATCACTCTCATCCGGAACTACTCGTAACTCATAATGCCTTTGTTGTTCTTCGTTCGCGCGCGTTTTAGTTGCAGACACGCGAAAAATTGTTTTGTGCATACAAATGTGTCTGTCTATTCGAATGGCGTGCATAGTGCGAGTATGCCTTCATAGTTTTGTGCTAATCCTTTTGCGGTGCTACAGACCACGTTTTCGAACTTAAATATCCTTATTGTGTAAGCGTATACAGCCAATATGCAAGAGCGCACACACACACGCACAAGTGGGAGAGTGCAAAAGTTTTGTGCTCTGCTTTTATTGCTTTACAAAATCGCAAATTGCCGCATCACCACTGAATATTGCATGGCATATAACGGATGCGACATTGGCTAACCGCCATGTCAAAGTACAGAGATATAGTTGTAGCTATGTGAATATATTTTGCAAATTTAAGAGGACTCTGCATGTTGATATGTTGGTATTTAAAAGCTTTTGCGACTCAAATACAAATGTACCTTAACACTTGCTTACATGCGAGCAAGTGTTTGAAATCAAATCTCTGGCATAGTCGGTATCAGGAAATATGCTGAAGAGAAAGTGGCTAGACTAACATTAGTTTGTTCAACCCATCGGCTGTCAGCTTTGTAGAAATAGGTAGAAAGAGTTAGTAATAAATATTTAAAGCTATTTCGGTTTTTTTTTTTTAACAGTCTATTGATACGAACCTGAGAGTGAGTAGTTGCTTAATTAGTTGGTGATACACTAAGAATCGCTTTAATTATAACTCAGGCTTGTTTTAAAAACATAGGACCTTGATGACCCCATAATGATCCCAAAATGACCCCAAAATTATCTCAAAACGATCCCGAAATAACCCCATAATGATCCCACATTGAGGCCTAAATGAGCCCAAAAAAGCCACAAAAAAGAAACCCAAAATGAGCCCAAAGTGATCCCAAAATAACTCCAAAGTGATCACAAAATGATCCCAAAATGACTCCAAAATGACCCCAAAATAAACTAAAAATGATCCCTTAATGATCCCTGAATGATCCCAGAATGATCTTAAAACGACCCAAAAATTATCCCAAAATGACTCCAAATTTAATGCGGTTAGGTAGCAACCCTAGGTGGCAACCCTACTTGAAAATATTTCAAGTTGTATGTAGCCGAAAATACCTTTCATTTGATACCCATATTGGCAAATTTTGCTCAATATTAAAAAAAAAAATGAGATAGGTGGCAACCCTTGAAACCACTTAAAGTGGCAACAACCAAGTAGCAAGTCTCAGAGTCGAAAATGCTATCTCTGTACCAAATTTCATCAAAATCGGACAAGCGGTTCTCGAGATAGTACCGGGTATATTTTTCTGCGGTAAGGTGGCAACCCTATTTAAAAATATTTTAGTTGGTATGTCGCCGAAAATACCTTTCCTTTGATAACCCATATTGGCATATTTTGCTAAATATTAAAAAAAATGAGATAGGTGGCAACCCTGTAAACCACTTAAAGTGGCACCACCCAAGTAGCAAGTCTTAGAATCGAGAATACTATCTTTGTACCAAATTTCATCAAAATCGGTCAAGCGGTCCTCGAGATAGTGCCGGGTATATTTAATAAATTTTAGTTGGTATATTTAAAAATATTTTAGTTGGTATGTCGCCGAAAATACCTTTCCTTTGATAACCCATATTGTCATATTTTGCCCAATATTAAAAAATATATATATATGTAGGTGGCAACCCTGCAAACCGCCCCAAATGGATAGTCTGAGAATCAACTTACTATCTCTATACCAAATTTCATACAAATCGGTCAAGCGGTTCCCGAGATAGTCCGGATCCTGGTACTTTTTTTTTTTTTTGATCATAGTACTTATTGAAACCATTTTATTTCAGGCATCACTCGTAGGTGTACATATCTAGAAAACACCTTCCACCTCAATTAATATATCCCTCTATACCTAACATTGTGCATACAACATGTATTAATTATCGTAAAATGTGTTACAAACTGGGAAATTAATTTTCCTCAATCACAAAGGCGTACGGCACTCAGGTAAGTAGGTACAAGTATGCGTGAATATACAAATTCAAAACTAACTACATAAATATTTTACTGCCTAAATTCGAACATTACCAGTTAACAGTTTATAGAGAGCTACCAATATTATTACCAATGCCATCCAATTAAATGTATAGTAACCACAAAAGCAATAAATACAATACACCAGTTGCAGTAATACTTAACAAACTAAGCAGAGCATATATGTACATACATATACGTACCTATGCACTCTAAGTACCCACATATAAAATACAATACAGAATAATATGGGCAAACGGCTATCGAGCATTCGAAAATTTCATGACTACTAAACCTAAACTTGTTTATATTGCTGAAAACCGCAATTATAATTACATAGTATAAATCTCGCCCAGTTAGTGTGAGCCTGGAAATTCAAGTCTTGTTAAGTAAATACAATGTATTTATGTTAGTGGATATGCTTTCGAGTTATGCATTTGGTAGTGTTAGTGTGTTTATGGATGCATGGATAATTCACGGGTACAAGACCATGCTTGCTTCGTAGGCCTACGTTTGACTTATAGTACATTTACACCGCACCAAATTTGGCGAAAAGTTGCAAATTTGGCGTTTTTTCCATACAAATCTCATTTTCCAAATTAAGAATTCCATCACATTGAACCTCATTAGCTGAACAATACAATCCACAGTTCCGGAAAATAGCAACCCTGCGGATGTTCTACACCAGGCCCCGGCAAAATTGTTACTCAGGTTATGTTAGTGAAAGATCTTTTTTTGTGCCTCGTTGCTTCCAAGAGAACGACTGAGCAAAACAAAAAAATGACATGCATTGATTGGCCAAGGTGATCACAACACTCTTAGAAGCGCAGCAACAATTTCATTATTTGAGTGGCCAGGTAATAATCTGTGAGAATTAGATTTTCAGATTTTCGGACAATTGTCCCACTAGGTGCCGGGGCTTGTTCTACACAAAGAATTGCCCAGCAAGAATCTTAATGTGTAATTGACGTGTCATAACTTTTGCACTATGCACAGCTGTAAATTACAATTTCAACTAGATTTTTTATTTTTAACAAAATGGGCCAATTATACCAGGAAAAGACAGAAGCATCTTTGAAATCATCACGGTAATTCATTTTCTTTCGGTGGCTTTTCGTTCTGGTAGAAGATTCTTCCAGGGAAGTTGAAGCCAAATGTAAATTTTCCAGTATAAACGGTGTTGAAATGGTTCATTTGAATTCGACAAATTTGGTGCGGTGTAAATGTACTATTAGCTAGCCACTGAGTGCATATATTGTAATAATTCGGTTTAATGTGGCAACATTATTGGCAAGAAAAGCATTTGCCTGTAATAACAATAACTTGGCGCATACGATATGAATACATAGCTGCAGTTATGGACTGACGATTTTTCAGTTATGCAGGTTGGTATTGTGCTACGTCGTATGGCCTCATTATGTCCCTGCAGCGAAACCTTAAATTAGGTAGAAAAATACTAGTATGCAACTATAATTTTCTGGCTGAATTCATACCAGTTAAAAAATACAAAATTCATTCATTTCGTTTGCTTCTTTTTTCTGCTATAATTCTTAGATGCTTTTTCGTGATGGGGTAAATACAAATAATCGCTGCTTTCTTAAGAATAAACATGAAAATAAAGGCAAATGATAAAATAAGGGTAGTTCCTTTAATGGAAATCATAATAGTCCAGGTTGAACTAGTATGGGACTGGTATTTTACAACTAGTATAATTCTAGAATATCATGACTGGTAGATGACTGGTATGTTCTGGTCGAAATCTGACAATTGACATTTCGTACGATATCAACACGCAAAAACTACCAGTTGCTTATATGAAAAACAGGCAAAACACTGACTAGTTGGGCCCGGGGCACCAACTATAGGGGTATTCTTCCGTGACACAACAAAACCAAGAAAGTCTCAGTTATTTTTCCAACTACTTACTTGGTTTTGTTGTGTCATGGGAGTGCATTTCGAACGATAGCTTCGACGAAGAATTCGTCTGCTCACAATATCGCCTAGCCATCGCATTATCTATCATTTTCGAAATATTTTGGAAATATAAAACAAAAATGAAAGAAAATGCGATATAAAAATTTATCTCATTTAACTTCACCAATTTTCAATTATCTACCGTGAATACTTCCAGAGATATATGCAGTACAAAAATACCTTTATATATAAAATGACACACCCCCTTTTCACTTCCCCTTCCTTTTTAGGGCGGTGTTAGAGATTAATCTCACTTAACTTTTCGTCATTTTTCTTTATTTAACGATCTCATTTGAATGGCACATCCTGTGGTCTAGATTGAAAAGTGAAAAATATTGGAGCTCTTATTTTAACTTAGTCACGATTATCTGTAGAATTACGTACAAATATTTTGCAAATGAAATTACTTTTTTATATATGCAAAGCAGTTTATTTGCATAATCTGTATGCCCACCCACAAAATGCAATCCCCATCTGTTATGGAATTAAGGGAAGTAAAAAAATCATAAATTCGCACAATTTATTTAATGATTGCCGAATGGAATGAAATTCAAAATTTCAGTCACATAATGCATGCGCAAACCTTTTACATACACAGAAAAAAATGGCACTGGTAAAATCAACAATCTCGTACTGTTATCCTGAAGTTGGCCAAATTCTGTTAAATTGATAAAATTGTGGTTATTTGAACGGAATTTTTTGTTGAATTAATTGCATTCAATTGTTGATTGAACAGTCATATAATTTTCAACCAACACAATTTTTTTAAAGTGAGAGAATTTTTGTTGATCCATCTAATTGTTGTGTTAAAACAACCACTTCCTCTACTTGATTCAACAGCTAAGGAATTATCATTTTAAATTTATTGTATCATCGAATTAAATTTTGTAGAACTGACTGAGTTTTTGTTGATCAAACAAAATTTTGTGTAGAAACAACAAACTCCTGCAGTTAATCCAACAGCGAAGATACTGTCATTACTGTCATAGAACAAAAGCTGTAATTAGACGCCGGCAAGCATAAGTACACGATGGCAACATGGTAGACACATGGGTTGAGAGTTCAAGTCAGCTGACCGCTTGACCGATTTGGATGAAATTCGGCATATAGATAGTATGATTGAGTCTAAGACTATCCACTTTAGGGTTCCCACTTGGGAGGTGTACAAGGTTGCTACCTATCACAATTTTTTTAAGTTATGGAGTTAGACATGCCAATATGGGTATCAAATGAAAGGTATTTTCGCCGAAATACCAACTATAATATTAGGGTAGCCGCCCAGGGTTACCATTTTACCGTATAGTATTTGTATTGTGTATTTTTGGGATCATATTTGGATTACTTTAGGATCATTTTGAGATCATTTAGGGGTCACTTTGGAATAATTTCGGTGCTATTTTGAGATCATTTTGTGTTCAATTTTGGATTAATTTGGGACAATTTTGGGGTAATTTTCGGATCATTTTGGAGTCATTTTGGGATCATTTTTGGATCATTTTGGGATAGCTTTTGGGTAATTTTGGGAATATTTGAGTGTCTTTTTCGGGTCGTTTTAGGATTATTTTAGGATTATTTTTGGGAATTTTGGGGTCATTTTATGGTACATTTAAGGGTATTTTTGGAATCATTTTGCGATCATTTTAGGGTCATTTTGGGGCCATTTTCGAATCGTTTTTGGGTCGTTTTCGGTTCAATTTCGTATCATTTAGGTAACATTTTCGTCATTCCTTGTCAATTTTGGTTTTGTAACAAACCGGTTTCGGCGATCCGCCATCTTCAGTGTTTGATTTTCGTTCTCCCTCATTTTAGAATTATTTTGGGATTATTTTTGCGTCATTTTGGGATCATTTTGGGTAAGTAAAGTTAGCACTAAATTGATATCACCGAGCAAAATCGGTCACCCATGGGTAGGTACTTTTGGTTGATATGAACAACTAATTTTTCTGTGTATAATATTATATTAATTTTGATGGCCAAGCTGCACTAATAAAGTAAAATATTCCACTTGTGAAAAATACAATTTGCAAAGAAATTGTGATCAGAAAATAAAATGAGTTCCCT
>CAXKVI010000004.1:6486274-6523774 GCA_964058755.1 Campiglossa producta | reverse complement strand
AATATTTACACAACAATAATGTCAAATCAAAAACAAAAAAGGACAAAATCAAAATACTTTGTGACCAAAACAAAGCACTCGCTACATCTGTTAAAATATTCGCAATTAACGAATCGTCAAATTGCTAAACACAAGGGATTACACCAGATAGATAACTCTGCAAAACCCACCCTAACAAACAAAACTATAACGAAATATTTTGTAGCTTAGCCTAAATACTTAATTGAATAGAAGGCGTATTGCTGTTGCTTTGATACGGCACCTGTGGTGAAGGACAACAAAAATGCATGCACCCCAATGCAATGTCCGACAGATCACAACAGCTGCATCTTTAATCCACAAATTACTTGCTCATCTAAAAGAATTAGGCGCAGCGCAAATGAGGTGAATGATTTTGGGTCAAGGGCAAGGTTTGTGTTTGGTGATGGCGCTAGGAAACATTGAAAGGATAAAAGTGTAGATTAAAGTTGTCACAAATTTCTTGATATGCCTCTAATAGTGCTGGGAGTTATTTTCTACTCACACTTACATACATGTTTGTCTAAAGGGATTTTTCAATTTGTTTTGTTGCACGCCCTATTGTGACAATAAATCTATAATTAATCCAAAGGACATTATTTTTAATACGTGGCTTTCTTTTGGCTGAAAGAAGCGTAAAAGGGCGAAAAAAGGCAGCAGGGACATTTTTGCGGGCTTTAATTTTCAAAAGCTTATAGATCTATCAAAAAAAACAACAACAAAAAAAAACAATTAAATAAAATGAAACAACATAAAAAGCACAAAATATCAACTTATTTAATTATTAAAAGGTCGCTAAAAACAATCATTTAACACAAAAATATATAAAAATTAAAAGAAGAAAAACTTATCAAATTTAGTTAAAAACCAAAAAAAAAAATGGGACAAAAAAATTAAATTAAATCAAGAACACAAAAAAAGTTATTATATTTTATTTTCTATTGATTCATTTTATTTTGTTTTATTTAATTTGATTTATTTTTTTATTATTTTTTAGGTAAGTGATTTTTATTTATTTTATTTAATTTTATTTTATTTTATTTAATTTTCATAGGTTTCACACCAAGTCCTAAAAATTCGCAAATCTTTCATATAAGTTAGCATTGAAATTAAAGAAATGTTCTATATGGAAGTATAAATATATGCATAGAGAAGGGTTTACCTTCAAGCTGGGTAGTGGCCTAAGGTGCTAGACCTTCTAGCATACAAGTCACTACAGTGTTGTGAGTTCGACTCTCACAATGCCGGGAAGAAAAGTCCTTGAAGAGATGTAACTCCAGTATCATCAAAACATATGTCGGCTTGTCTGGTTCCTGCAGCGCGTAGGTAAATTTTTCTCAAAAAACACATTTTTAATTTTATTTTATTTTATTTTATTTTACTTTATTTTATTTTATTTTATTTTATTTTAATTTTATTTTATTTTTGTATTTTATTTTATTTTATTTTACTTTATTTTATTTTATTTTATTTTATTTTATTTTATTTTATTTTATTTTATTTTATTTTATTTTATTTTATTTTATTTTATTTTATTTTATTTTATTTTATTTTATTTTATTTTATTTTATTTTATTTTATTTTATTTTATTTTATTTTATTTTAATTTATTTTATTTTATTTTATTTTATTTTATTTTAATTTTATTTTATTTTTGTATTTTATTTTCTTTTTATTTCAATTTACTTTATTTGCTTTATTTTATTTTAATTTTTTTTTATTTTATTTTGTTTATCTTTATTTTATTTCTTTTTTTAATTTCGTGTTGTTTTATTTTATTTTACTTTACCTTATTTTTAATTTTTTTAATTTTTTGATTTCGATTTGTTTTGCTTTATTTTATTGTATTTAATATTATTATTACTTTTTTTTGTTATTTTACTTTATTTTATCTTATTTTATTTTATTTTATTTTATTTTACTTCATGTTATTATTTTTTTATTTTTTGTTATTTTATTTTATTTTATTTTTAATTTCAATTTATTTTATGTAGCTTTACTTTTTTTATTTTTTTATTTTATTTTTTTATTTTAAATTTCATTTTCTTTTTATTTTATTAATTTAATTTAATTTTATTATTTGATTTTATTTTCTTTTATTTTATTTATTTATTTTAATTTTTTTTTATATTACATATATTTTTTTATTTCAATTGATTTTGTTTTATTTTATTTTTTTAATTTAATTTATTTTCCATGTCTATTTATTTAATTTTATTTTTGTTGTCCAGCTTAAGCGCTGGGTGTGTAGACAAGTAAATGCACAATATTGCTAATGCAAACACAACCAATTGCACATGCGCACCCGAGTTAATCTATAGCTCTATGCCAAATAATCCATTTCAATTTGTATTGTGTCAGATATTATTTGCACTTCCTTTGGTATTCATTTAAATAAAATATTCGTATGCTAAATGGAGAAAAGTAAATACTAAATTCTAACTACTAAAACAGCTGTTGATATTGAAATGGTTCATGCTGTTATGCTACATTAGAGTGGCTCGAATATTATACTTGCATACAAAATTTACAAAAAATTTATTAGAAAAATTTTGCAAGATTGCAAAAATCAATTTTATAAATTTAAAAATTTTTTTTTAAACAAAAATATAATTGTCTTGTTTTTATTACCAGTAGCAAATTTGTTAGTTAAAAAAATATATATTTTAAACCACTTTAATGCACACATTGGCTCATGTTCCATATAGATACAATAGAATAGAGCATTGATTTAAGTGGTTAAAAATTATTATAACAACAAATAGTAGCAGAAGTTTTCTCATAGCTACGTTTAGGGCTCTGACATTTACATTGTCCGGCTGCTCCCTTACCATTCACCATGCTGCAGCAACACCAACATCCCACTGTCAGAGGACTTTATGAGGATAATAAATGAATTTATTGCATCTGTCAAAGACGCATTTTATTGTATTGCAAATATGTTAGTATGTATGTATGTGCATGGTTAAATGATTTTTCATATTTGCTTAGTAAATTAAAATTTCTTTTATTTTGTTTAATACCAACTATAACGAACTGCATGGAAAGTATTAGACTTAGATACGAGTTCATATGTATCTCTGAGGGCATTAGGGATGTGATGGAGCTGTGATTTCGTTTTTTTCGGAAGTTCCGATGTATTACGAACATTTTACTCTCTCTCTCCACGATTTAAAAAAATATTTCCGATTTTGACTGTTATGAGCTGAATATATTTTTTCTTCGTTACCAATAACATTTTACCAAAATAATTACAAAAACAGTTTCGAAATTTTCCGGCAACAGTCCCGAAATTATCCCGTAACAGTTACCGGTTTCCGTAAACTCACATCCATATCATCACTAGAATATATTTTTAAATAAAGAAATTAATATTTAGAATTCTATGATGTATTTTACTATTCTAATACTACATAGTAACTCAATTTTGACAGTTTTGTTTTGTTTAATAAATATTTAAACAAAAATTTTGATTCTGGAAGTGTTGTCGTTAAGCTGCATTTTCTTTTCTTTTTAATTGAAAGATATTGAGAAAATCTCTAAAAATGTTTTGTTTTATGTAAATTGTGTGAAAAAATGTGAACAGTGTGAATTGTATAAATATTCATATTTAAGTTTACCTCGTTTACGTGTTCAAATAAAATTAATCAACAAAATTGATTTGATTAAAATAAAACAAATAGTGGACGAAAAATTGTGGCCTAAAAGTATGCAGCGTATATTTGTGCATCTGTCATACTGCCAGCAGGTGCAAGCGATTAATTTATAGACATTGAATTTTATTATTATTTTTTACTTATTTTATTTTATTTTATTTTATTTTATTTTATTTTATTTTATTTTATTTTATTTTATTTTATTTTATTTTATTTTATTTTATTTTATTTTATTTTATTTTATTTTATTTTATTTTATTTTATTTTATTTTATTTTATTTTATTTTATTTAATTTTTTTTTATTTTACTTTATTTTAATTTATTTTATTTTATTTTATTCTATTTTATTTTATTTATTTTTTTCAATTTATTATATTTTATTTTATTTTATTTTATTTTATTTTATTTTATTTTATTTTATTTTATTTTATTTTATTTTATTTTATTTTATTCTATTTTATTTTATTTTATTTTATTTTATTTTACTTTATTTTATTTTATTTTATTTAATTTTTTTTATTTTACTTTATTTTAATTTATTTTATTTTATTTTATTTTATTTTATTTTATTTTATTTTATTTTATTTTATTTTATTTTATTTTATTTTATTTTATTTTATTTTATTTTATTTTATTTTATTTTATTTTATTTTATTTTATTTTATTTTATTTTATTTTATTTTATTTTATTTTATTTTATTTTATTTTATTTTATTTTATTTTATTTTATTTTATTTTATTTTATTTTATTTTATTTTATTTTATTTTATTTTATTTTATTTTATTTTATTTTATTTTATTTTATTTTATTTTATTTTATTTTATTTTATTTTATTTTATTTTATTTTATTTTATTTTATTTTATTTTATTTTATTTTATTTTATTTTATTTTATTTTATTTTATTTTATTTTATTTTATTTTATTTTATTTTATTTAATTTTATTTTATTTTATTTTTTTAATTTTATTTTTTTATTTTATTTTATTTTATTTTATTTTATTTTATTTTATTTTATTTTATTTTATTTTATTTTATTTTATTTTATTTTATTTTATTTTATTTTATTTTATTTTATTTTATTTTATTTTATTTTATTTTATTTTACTTTATTTTATTTTATTTTATTTTATTTTTTTTTATTTTTTTTTTTTATTTTACTTTATTTTAATTTATTTTATTTTATTTTATTTTATTTTATTTTATTTTATTCTATTTTATTTTATTTTATTTTATTTTATTTTATTTTATTTTATTTTATTTTATTTTATTTTATTTTATTTTATTTTATTTTATTTTATTTTATTTTATTTTATTTTATTTTATTTTATTTTATTTTATTTTATTTTATTTTATTTTATTTTATTTTATTTTATTTTATTTTATTTTATTTTATTTTATTTTTATTTTATTTTATTTATTTTATTTTATTTTATGAAAATGTGTTTTTTGAGAAAAATTTACCTACGCGCTGCAGGAACCAGACAAGCCGACATATGTTTCGATGATACTGGAGTTACATCTCTTCAAGGACTTTTCTTCCCGGCATTGTGAGAGTCGAACTCACAACACTGTAGTGACTTGTATGCTAGAAGGTCTAGCACCTTAGGCTACTACCCAGCTTGAAGGTAAACCCTTCTCATTTTCCATTTATGCATATATTTATACTTCCATATAGAACATTTCTTTAATTTCAATGCTAACTTATATGAAAGATTTGCGAATTTTTAGGACTTGGTGTGAAACCTATGAAAGAATTTTCATACTTAATTAAGCACGAATATTTTTCTCCAGTATCATCGAAACATATGTCGGCTTGTCTGGTTCTGCAGCGCGTAGGTAAATTTTTCTCAAAAAACACATTTTCATACAATCCCGAAAATTGCTTGTAAATACCGTCGGTATTTACAGCAATAGACTACAAGTCAAAAAAGCAACAAAGAGTTAAATGTTATAAATGGAAAAATATTCGTGCTTAATTAAGTATGCAAATTCTTTCATAGGTTTCACACCAAGTCCTAAAAATTCGCAAATCTTTCATATAAGTTAGCATTGAAATTAAAGAAATGTTCTATATGGAAGTATAAATATATGCATAAATGGACACTGAGAAGGGTTTACCTTCAAGCTGGGTAGTGGCCTAAGGTGCTAGACCTTCTAGCATACAAGTCACTACAGTGTTGTGAGTTCGACTCTCACAATGCCGGAAGAAAAGTCTTTGAAGAGATGTAACTCCAGTATCATCGAAACATATGTCGGCTTGTCTGGTTCCTGCAGCGCGTAGGTAAATTTTTCTCAAAAAACACATTTTCATACAATTCCGAAAATTGCTTGTAAATACCGTCGGTATTTACAGCAATAGACTACAAGTCAAAAAAGCAACAAAGAGTTATTTTATTTTATTTTATTTTATTTTATTTTATTTTATTTTATTTTATTTTATTTTATTTTATTTTATTTTATTTTATTTTATTTTATTTTATTTTATTTTAATTTAATTTAATTTTATTTTATTTTATTGTTTTTATTTTATCTATTTTTTATTTTTTTTTTTTTAATTTCATTTAATTTTTTATTTAATTTTTTTACTTTTAGGCGCTTATTTAATTAGGAATAACTACAAATTGCGCCCTTGGCAGAGAAGTAGAAATGTAAAAAATGAGTTGCGCCAGCGAACACAGTGGAAAATATGTGGGCTACTGCGTTCGGAGATGTCCACTTTTACGTTAACACGATAGGCCGGCAAGGCTGCATACTTTTAGGCGATGGAGTTTTCCGCAAATATAGTCAAATCCTGCTACGAAAAGCGCTGTTAAGAGAACTCCTTATCACAAAACTTAATTTTTTAAATATCTTTAAGTTTATTTACTGAATTGTAAACCTTCAGAGAGTGGTTTGAGAAACTCTAGCTTCGATCAACTTTTAAAAACAGTTTAAATAAAATAAATGGATCAAGCACACTTCGTAAGCACAACTTCTCTCCATATGTGAACATATTGACTTAAATTGAAAATATGCCAAACATGTCCTTGCCATTTGCTATTTGTCAGCCAACATACAAAAACTCATTAAAATTCACAGCGTTAACTGAAACTGTAGCAAAAGCATATGTTTAGTGGCGCGAGAGTAGAATAAAAAAACTATTTGAAATGAAACAAACTGACCCACTTCAAAATAAATGTAGCAGAAACAACAGAAGCAGCATGCACCGTCAGCATACAAGCCAAGCAAAAAAAAAACAAGCAGCTGCTGCCAATGCGCCCATAAGTATGCCACAACATGCAAAGAAAAGTTGGCAAAAGTGAAAAGCTTATCAGCAGATATGATCGGAAATTTCACTTAGAAAATGCAAAATAAAAAAAGAAAGAAAAACTGTAGAAAAAATAAACAACCAAATGAAAAAAAACATAAAAAAATGGCACAAAGTATTAAACGAAAACAGAAAAAGTTTCGCAACTCGAACACAGGGTGGTCTGCATGCTCATACAAATAACGCAAAAAGTTATGGGCATGTGGTCAACTTCTTATGTGTGTGTATGCGTTTCAAGCGCAAAAATATGCACCACATGCGGTTATGTTCAATCACCCAACAAGCACTTAAGTAGGCAGCTCGTCTTTAATGCTTGCTGTTGTTGTTGCAAGTATAATGATCAAAAGCAGCATACTTTTAGACGCAATCGAGTGTAATGAGTGCAAAACTGGGAATAAATAAAAGTGTAAATGAGTAGGTAAAGCGTACGCTTTTGCTACAAACAAGTAGGCAGCTAATCAAGTGCATTGAAGCGAGTGAAATAGAAAAAAAAACGTAAGAAAAAACAAGAGCCAATTGTTGATGAAGCACCTAAAATACTTCTACGATTTATAATAGGATAGCTTGTTTAGGTGCGCCACCTACAAGGCTGCATACTTTTAAGCGTTGTGGATTTCAGCAGATATGATGATAGTGTATTGAACTAAATTTTTACGGCTTCGTGGGCAGGACGTTCCCTGAAAATTATTATTAAGATAAATTCGGGATAAGTCGGAAATGAGCTTATGGCAGTTTTGACCTCTCTAAAAGGGTTGACCAGATCCCTTTTGCTTGAGCATGGCCTCTGAAGACAACAATTTTTTTACTCCTATAAGTATGAAACAAAATTAAAATTGACCTTTCTCAACTTTACTCAAATATAATCAATTATAGACCACTCTAGACGAAAGTTATTAATCGCAGGTCACTCTTTGAGCGATTAGTCACACGATTTTTTGTTGGGATTTTGTACCGCGGGGTATACATGCTCACGTATATATTCATCACCTTATCGCTTTTAACCACTTTCATCTTCTTAATATTTGCGTAAGTCAACAATTCAAGTCAGTAACAGCAAAGTACTTAGCGAAACATTTAAACGTAATTGATGTTGATATTTTTTCAAACTACATGCAGGCACACTAGGGTGGGCTTGAAAAAAATAAGAATAAATAAATAAAAAATAAAATAAATAAGATTGATAAAATAAGATGAATTCAAATAAAATGAAATAAAATAAAATAAAAAAAAATAAAATAAAATAAAATAAAATAAAATAAAATAAAATAAAATAAAATAAAATAAAATAAAATAAAATAAGATAAAATAAAATAAAATAAAATGAAATAAAATGAAATAAAATAAAATGAAATAAAATAAAATAAAATAAAATGAAATAAAATAAAATAAAATAAAATAAAATAAAATAAAATAAAATAAAATAAAATAAAATAAAATAAAATAAACTAAAATAAAATAAAATAAAATAAAATGAAATAAAATGAAATAAAATAAAATAAAATAAAATGAAATAAAATAAAATAAAATAAAATAAAATAAAATAAAATAAAATAAAATAAAATAAAATAAATGAAAATAAAATAATATAAAACAAAATAAATAAAATAAATATAATAAAATAAAATAGATTTTAACTCATCTTAATGCAGACACATTCTACCCCACACAAACAAAAAAAAGTTATTTCAGTTTTTATTTTCCCTTTTATTGTTTGTTTGTTTGTTTGTTAACAACTTGGCTTAACCCACTGTCAATCTGCAAAATCTGGGTCAACTTTTTAAGATAGTTTCATTAGATTACATCGATACCACTCATAGTACTTGGCGTGTGAGTTTAATATTTAAGTAGTAATCAAGAGCAGCAGCGAAGGCTAAGTAGCTCGCTTGTATGGGTCAAAAATAAACTAACAAGCAAATGCGAAATAAAAAGCAATAGAGAAAAAAACAAACAAAAAATAGTACAAAGTCGAAAGTTGAATCCAAACAATCTGGGGCAATGAGTAATGAGGCGCTCTAATGGATTTGTATTTGTGTGGCCACTAACTTATTATGACATGACTGATGGTGGTTTTGGATTGGTGTTGTTGATATGGATGTTGATTTGGCGAATGTGGCGATGTTGATATGATAACGCCGTTGATGTTGTTGTTGATTAACGCTAATTTTTGATGAGCTGTCGATGATTGATTTCGACAGCTTGAGTGATGCTGAATGAGTAAGTATAACAATATTTGGGAGCAATGTACTGAGCCAAAAACATGAAGAAATACTTTGTCGAAAATATAGTTAATTAAAATTAACATAAATAATGAATATAATTATTTTGACATGCCATGACATAAGAGACCGTGATGGAATGAGTTAATATCACTAAAGTGTAACATATTATAATAATATTAAAACTTAAAACCATTCAACGGAACAGCTATGATGAAAGACTTGCTTGAGGATTGGGAACAAATTGATGGCAGGGTGCAATAGCGCCTTGTGAAATAAAGCCTTTAAGGCCTTATTACACTATTGAAAGTGAAATAAGGCCTTTATTTCAAAAAAGGCTTTATTACACTTCGAAAGAGAAATAAAGCCTTAAAGGCCTTATTGCTCTTTAATTTTTTATAATGAAACAATAATATTCTAATTCTTTTTGTATTTTATTGAATAGTTACACACAAATTTCACGTGAAGCAAAGTTAATAGAACATAAATAATTCAGAAAAAGAATTTCATATTAACAAAAATTAATAGAATATTAATAATTCAACAAAGTTTTTATTTGTTTTACGGCAATGTATTGCATTGTTCAAATCTACGGCAATATTGACGGGACATCCATTTTGATAACAATTATAATATTTTGTATTATTTTTAGAATATTTAAATTTATAAATTTGCCTCTCTGTTGGAATATGTAATAATTTGCTGGTTTTCCTCAAACTTGGAATTATATTATAAATAAGTATATCATCACTTTCCATTTTCACAATTTTGAAGAATTAATTGAACAAATTACGTGGTTTAACAAACGACTGAACACGACATTATAACACAGTTTTGTAAACGAAATGCTGTTATCAACAACAACAAAAACAAAAAATTTAACAGTTGAACAAGAGTATAAAAAACGAAAAAAAAACAACAAAAATTAAAACTACTTAGGGAATAAAGATGACGATGTTATTGTATTACAATAACAAGGAAGAAATAATTATGTGTTGTTTAGTTTTTAAGAAAAGTGTGTTCTATTTAATGTAAAATAGTACAATTTTGATCACAATAAATCATAAATATAAAAAATTATGCACGTGTATTCTTCAATTATTTACTTGAAATCGTGAAAATGGTCCGGTGGATGGCCGCGGGCGCGGACGCGGGCGGCGGCGCGGATGTGCGCGGACGCACGAACCGGCGGACGCGGATGGGAGCGGGGGCGGACGCGCAGCCCAAAATCAAATCTTCGTGATAACCCCAATCATATCAGTAGTTGGTTGTCACTTATGTTTAGTAAAAAAAAAAAATAAGGCTTTATTGCACAATTGGGTAAATTTTTATGAAGGCTTTATTTCTCTTTCGAAATGTAATAAAGCCTTTTTTGAAATAAAGGCCTTATTTCACTTTCAATAGTGTAATAAGGCCTTAAAGGGCTTATTTCACAAGGCGCTATTGCACCCCGCCCAAATTGATAGATAATTTTCAACGAAACCCTTTAAACTTATTTCCCTCTTAAAGAGGATGATGTAGGTAAGTATATAGGTATACATATAGTTAAGTATATAATTAAAATTTCTTAAGTCCCTTTTTAAACGTATTTTCATTAAATCTTATAAGAGCAATTTCCAAATTGATGACACATCAGAGTCAGGCTAAATAAAATCACTTAAATTTGCTGCCAACTGATTGATGGTTATTAATATTTGTGTAGTCACGTATAAATACAGTACATATGTATATTTTGTTAAACTATATACTCATACTCAAATTTTCACAGTTGCTACTAATAATACTCACAAGTAGCCAAATCTGTCTCTGATTCTCTTGATCAGGGCCCGGCAGAGTGTTGAAGTGATGGTGTATTAGTAAAATCATCAAATTATGCTATCTCTTCTTGCTCCTTCACTCAAAAGCAAGTACCGAAGCAACAGCGTATGTTGTTGAGTCGTTGCTTGCAAGTGAAAGACTGAGCATAACCAATGACATCCACTGATTGGTCAGTGCTATGATAGCGCTCTCACAAGCGTAGCAATGATTTCATTGTTCGCGAGGCCAAGCAAAGATCGTAATAATCGCTGTGAATTTGGTTGCCACATTTTAGGACAATTGTCTCACTAGTTGCATAGGCCTGCTCTTGAGTTGAGTGGTTAAATTTACGAATATACTACTAATGAGCAGGAAAGGAACTTAAGTGCCATAATCGAAAAATCATATTTACATACATATGGATTTATAATATAAGATATGTGCACTTCAGCGATTATATTATGAAGACTTATGATGTTCTTCAAAATTTTCGCAGACACAAAGGTCCATCTCTTTGCTGACATTGAAGCCTGAAAATATTTGCAATATGTATGGATATAAAAACATATATGTACGTACATTTGTATTTGTCTATGGCTGTAAATCCGTTGTTCTTGTTATCTGCACTGGCGTTGTTGAGCTTATTTCTCATCAGGAAAAAAATAATTTTTTACTGAGTCGAAATTTCATAATACAGATTTATAAAAACGAAGCTTTATTTTTTTGTATTTAAAGTATTTCATTTTATTTTATTTTTTGTTGATTTTCACTTATTTAATTTTTTTATATTTTTATTCACTTTATTTTATTTTATATTATTTTATTTTATTTTATTTTATTTTATTTTACTTTATTTTTATTTTATTTTATTTTATTTTATTTTATTTTATTTTATTTTATTTTATTTTATTTTATTTTATTTTATTTTATTTTATTTTATTTTATTTTATTTTATTTTATTTTATTTTATTTTATTTTATTTTATTTTATTTTATTTTATTTTATTTTATTTTATTTTATTTTATTTTATTTTATTTTATTTTATTTTATTTTATTTTATTTTATTTTATATTATTTTATTTTATTTTATATTATTTTATTTTATTTTATTTTATTTTATTTTATTTTATTTTATGTTATTTTATTTTATTTTATTTTATTTCATTTTATTTTATTTTATTTTATTTTATTTTATTTTATTTTATTTTATTTTATTTTATTTTATTTTATATTATTTTATTTTATTTTATTTTATTTTATTTTATTTTATTTTATTTTATTTTATTTTATTTTATTTTATTTTATTTTATTTTATTTTATTTTATTTTATTTTATTTTATTTTATTTTATTTTCTTTTATTTTATTTTATTTTATTTTATTTTATTTTATTTTATTTTATTTTATTTTATTTTATTTTATTTTATTTTATTTTATTTTATTTCATTTTATTTTATTTTATTCTACTATTACAAAATATCCTACAGTCCAATTATTCAAATCATAAATATCAAGCTCTGTCAAACGACTTCCTACATAGCAAGCTAGTAATTCCTGCGCTCAGCCATCACTTGCAAATTTATCGAAGCGAGACACAACGTGACTAGCAAGTGAAAGTCAATTATGTTGCATACTTTAAGGCGTAGAAGCGCATACTATTAACTCAATCATAAAATTTACTTAACAAAGTATGTAATTGTCAAGCAAGACGCCAAAATAATTTGCCAAAACTATAACTACGACAATCATGAAGATTAATGAACGAGTAAGCAGAAGAAGCTCCCTCACATTCATACATCTCAAACATACAAACAAACATATCTACTCATTCGAACACTATTTTACACTTTACACTTTAAACCATTAATGAAAACATAATAATTTCGCGCATTCATAGTAAATGTTTAATGCTGCGAAAAATCATAATGAGCGCAAAAGTCATGCGGTAGCTCATAGCAGGCCATGTGTGGAGGAAGATGTCTACATACAAACGGATGTACATAGATTCACAGAAATGTACACGTTTGTTCGTAGTGTGGGTAGGTAAATATACATATAAGGTACATATTAGATAGTAGATACGTGCTTGTATGCAGCATGCCGCTAATGTCACACGAATGTCACACTCTGATAGGCAACAGTCACGTACGTTTTATAATTAAGCGAACTGAAGTGTGATAGTGGTAATATGGCACGAATGTAAAGTGTTCAAATGAAGTTCAAGATAGAGATAATGCTAGATAGTGGTTTTTAGAGAGAGAAATGATGATGTAGGCAAGGTTAAAAGTTTAAACGATAATACGTAGTGTAATAAAAGTGCAGATAAGGTATAAATGTGTAAAATGGTAGCGCAGTGAGGTGTAAATGATAAACCTAATGAAATGAAA
Organism: Campiglossa producta; assembly: GCA_964058755.1. Classification (NCBI taxonomy): domain Eukaryota; kingdom Metazoa; phylum Arthropoda; class Insecta; order Diptera; family Tephritidae; genus Campiglossa; species Campiglossa producta. The sequence continues at coordinate 6,510,392 of CAXKVI010000004.1, read as the reverse complement.
GTGAGCGAGCTTAAGACAGGCAAATATTGTGCGTTTTACAACTTTAATTTTCTATTTTGCTTTTTTTTATTTTTTAACATTTAATAACACAGTTTATATTTTTAATAGTATTGTTACAAGTTTTTTCTCACTTGATATACTTTATTTTATTTTAATTTTTTATTTTTTATTTGATTTAATTTCCTTTTATTTTCCTTTTTTTTTTTTTGTTTATTTTTAATTTTTTTTATATTTTTTCTTATTTTATTTTTTTTTTTATTCTTTTTTTATTTTATATTATTTTAGTTTAGTTTATTTTTTATTTTATTATTATTTTTTTTTTTATTTTATTCTTTTTTATTTATTTTTTTCTATTTTATTTTATTTTTTTTATTTTTTATTTTATTTTATTTTATTTTATTTTATTTTATTTTATTTTATTTTATTTTATTTTATTTTATTTTATTTTATTTTATTTTATTTTATTTTATTTTATTTTATTTTATTTTATTTTATTTTATTTTATTTTATTTTGTTTTATTTTATTTTATTTTATTTTATTTTATTTTATTTTATTTTATTTTATTTTATTTTATTTTATTTTATTTTATTTTATTTTATTTTGTTTTATTTTATTTTATTTTATTTTATTTTAATTTTTTATTTGATTTAGTTTCCTTTTATTTTCTTTATATTTTTTTAAATTTTTTTTATATTTTTTTATTTAATTTTATTTTTTTTATTTTATTATATTTTATTTTATTTTATTTGTTTTTTTATTTTTTTTTGTTTTATATTATTCAAGTTTAGTTTATTTTTTATTTTATTTTTTTATTTTATTTTATTTTTTTATTCTATTTTATTTTATTTTGTTTTATTTTAATTTATTTTATTTTTTTCTCTTTTATTTTATTTTATTTATTTTTTATTTTTTTTTTATTTTATAATATTTTATTTTATTTTACTGTTTTATTTTATTTTATTTTATTTTATTTTATTTTATTTTATTTTATTTTATTTTATTTTATTTTATTTTATTTTATTTTATTTTATTTTATTTTATTTTATTTTATTTTATTTTATTTTATTTTATTTTATTTTATTTTATTTTATTTTATTTTATTTTATTTTATTTTATTTTATTTTATTTTATATTATTTTATTTTATTTTATTTTATTTTATTTTATTTTATTTTATTTTATTTTATTTTATTTTATTTTATTTTATTTTATTTTATTTTATTTTATTTTATTTTATTTTATTTTATTTTATTTTGTTTTATTTTATTTTATTTTATTTTATTTTATTTTATTTTATTTTATTTTATTTTATTTTATTTTATTTTATTTTATTTTATTTTATATTATTTTATTTTATTTTATTTTATATTATTTTATTTTATTTTATTTTATTTTATTTTATTTTATTTTATTTTATTTTATTTTATTTTATTTTATTTTATTTTATTTTATTTTATTTTATTTTATTTTATTTTATTTTATTTTATTCTTTGTTGCTTTTTTGACTTGTAGTCTATTGTTGTAAATACCGACGGTATTAACAAGCAATTTTCGGGATTGTATGAAAATGTGTTTTTTGAGAAAAATTTACCTACGCGCTGCAGGAACCAGACAAGCCGACATATGTTTCGATGATACTGGAGTTACATCTCTTCAAGGACTTTTCTTCCCGGCATTGTGAGAGTCGAACTCACAACACTGTAGTGACTTGTATGCTAGAAGGTCTAGCACCTTAGGCCACTACCCAGCTTGAAGGTAAACCCTTCTCAGTGTCCATTTTTTCTCAAAAAACACATTTTCATACAATCCCGAAAATTGCTTGTTAATACCGTCGGTATTTACAACAATAGACTACAAGTCAAAAAAGCAACAAAGAGTTTAATGTTATAAATGGAAAAATATTCGTGCTTAATAAAGTATGAAAATTCTTTCATAGGTTTCACACCAAGTCCTAAAAATTCGCAAATCTTTCATATAAGTTAGCATTGATATTAAAGAAATGTTCTATATGGAAGTATAAATATATGCATAAATGGACACTGAGAAGGGTTTACCTTCAAGCTGGGTAGTGGCCTAAGGTGCTAGACCTTCTAGCATACAAGTCACTACAGTGTTGTGAGTTCGACTCTCACAATGCCGGGAAGAAAAGTCCTTGAAGAGATGTAACTCCAGTATCATCGAAACATATGTCGGCTTGTCTGGTTCCTGCAGCGCGTAGGTAAATTTTTCTCAAAAAACACATTTTCATATTTTATTTTATTTTATTTTATTTTATTTTATTTTATTTTATTTTATTTTATTTTATTTTATTTTATTTTATTTTATTTTATTTTATTTTATTTTATTTTATTTTATTTTATTTTATTTTATTTTATTTTATTTTATTTTATTTTATTTTATTTTATTTTATTTTATTTTATTTTATATTATTTTATTTTATTTTATTTTATTTTATTTTATTTTATTTTATTTTATATTATTTTATTTTATTTTATTTTATTTTATTTTATTTTAGTTTATTTTATTTTATTTTATTTTATTTTATTTTATTTTTTTTTTATATTTTTATTTTATTTTTTTTTTTATTTTATTATTTTTTTTTTATTATTTTAATTAAATTTTTTTTATTTTATGTTATTTTATTTTATTTTATTTACTTCCAAGGGACGCACTTTCCAGAATTTTCGAATGTAAAAAAGGTTGGGTATAACCGTCTTAACTAGAAAATTTCAACTTATTTACAAAAGTGCTTGTGTTTAAGTAAAATTGTCTATGTCTGACTGCTTTTAATAGAATATTTGAAGACATGCATGGATGAAGGGGGCATCTCGCATTTTGAGTGAAACGAGAAAATCGGCTTTAAAGTTTTGCTTAAACATTTGAGGTTTTTTCGAATCTTTATGGAAAACTGACAAAAAAATTATGCAAAGCCATAAAAGACGTTGCAAAATATGCAATAAAAAGCATAAGTTTATATTTAGTGTTTTATATGAAAAAATAGGAACATACCCCCTTCTTCCACAAATAATATTGAAAAGTTGTGGACATACCCCCTTCATCCATGAATTATCTTCTACAATTTTGACGATAGGCAGATTCTGATAAGACAGAAATATAGATCTGCATAAACACTATTCACCAATGCCAAAAACAGAAATTGAGTGAGAATGCGACATACCTCCTTCATCCATGCAGGTCTTCATTTAACCTATTATATTATTATAAATACATGTACGTATGTAAATTTCTGTAAGTTCAAAGTTTACTAAAAACAGTTTCACTTTAATCAATTATTCAAGTAAGTACTAGCACAAATTGAAAGTTAATTGCATACCTACTTATTCAAATATGAATGCATGCATGAGCGCGTGAGTGTGATTGATTAAGTTGACATTGGCTTTGTGTGTGCTCGAGGGCAAGCATCAGCACGCGTTACAAATTATACATTTATAATTGATAAGTATAGAGAAGGAAGGATACCTAGGTATATGCAATGATGGTTCCGGCATAGACACGTTTACTTGATAAATATTTGATTTTAATTTTCCAACTAAAACATGATAATTATAAGTAAAATATTTTCATAATGTGCAGACGAAAAACTATTATGCTTTCTTTAACCCACTGAGCTGTGTTACTGAAATATTTTTGAAATACAAAATGCAAGAGCGGTACCTAAGACATGTCGCTGTTCTATCAATAATTTTGTTTATATGAAAAAATATCGCCTAAAAGTATGCAATATAAAATTTATGCGTATCGGTTTGCAAGTTAAAGCTCGAGGAAAGTTTAACTATTCTCATTATTATCATTTTACAGATTTGAAATGAGAAACATCTTCCTGGCCATGCTTCCTGCGGCTTCCTCACCGACTTTTCCGCTGCGCTAAGATACTTGCACACATATTTAGCTATCCATTTCCTGATTTTGTTTACTGGGTAATCATATCATCATTACCAAAACATAGTGCTAGCTTTAGCAACCGTATACTTTTTTTTTTTTTTCAAACCATTCCGTACCACACATCTTTTCGCTCTACTTGACGATGAGCTGGCTCAGTGTCGGGTTTCATTCGAACATCAAGTGCACTTATGCGTTGGCTTAGATATGCGCTTAATGGTACTTAATGGAGAAATACAGTGTCATATCGATAGCGTTAAACTACATGCTACACAAACATTTTGACATACGCATACATAACATAGCATAAGTAATATAGTTTTGTAGCATACTTATGTTAGCATAGTTTCAACGCAAAATGTTTTAAGCGCAAGTTTAATGGTTTTCTCCGAAGTGAATCGATATGACTGAAGGAGAGGATACTCGCAGATATTCTACTCAAACAAAAAAAAAAACACATGAGCTACTTGAAATGAAATGAAATGATCCCCTTCATTGTTGGCCGCCTTGCCGTGGCGAAGGGGCTTAAATTCTTTATTGGGATCACTCCTGGAGGGACGGGCCCCAATGCGGAATGAACAAAGAGGAAGACCTTACATCTCATGCAACCTCGGGCAGAGTGCACATAAGTGCACAACGCCGGCTGATGTATGATATGTGGGGAGATCCGCGTCAACGCCACCCTAAGCCAAGGTGTGTAGGCACCGTGCCGATGGCTGAATGGTCAGCGGGTGTATATCGAATAGCTGATCGCTTACGGTCCCCTCCGATGCCCGGGCAAGGTCGGTTGTATAAGTGCCTTACCCCGGTACACTGGCTATGCCGGGGTGGACCAACCCCTTCCAGTTTACTCGTGGGAACTGTATGGAGAAAGCAAAAGAAAATAAAAAAAGGAAGAGTGGGGAAGAGAGCGATCTGGGATCGCTCTCTGAGGACGAGCTCCTGGCCAGCAGCCAGGGGAGCGCCCAAGCAAAGGACGGCGAGGGTACCAGCCATAGTACCCCTGTCGTCCCGAATCAGTCAAATAGGGGCGCACCAGCCAAAGTGGGCCCCAAAAAGAAATCGAAGAAGTCCTCAGGGTGCCTAGAGAAGGCTAGATACCTTAGGGCTCAGTATATTCTAGCCAAGATTAAAAAAAATGAGGAGAGTGGCAAGGCGCATGAGAGGGACGCCGTGGACAAGGTTTGGTGCGAGGCAGTGGTCAAGGAGTACGAGACCGCCCTTGCAAACAAACCCGTTGCACAGCCACAGCAGCAAAAAACTAAGTCGCACTCGAAGCGCAATCGTTCACTGGAGGTGAACGAGGGAAATGGCAAGAGGGGCAGGTACCAGCAGTATGATGGCCCTTCCACTAGTGCTGCAGCATTGGCCAGGAACACCTATAGTGAGGTGGTCCGGGATCACCTCCAGGTTGCACTGGTTGATGCTGACGGGGCTAATGGGAGGCGAGTACTGGCGGTTTGGAACTCCATAGAGGGACGACTATCTGAGATGGTCGTCCAACACCTGATGGAGAACCGAACCCCGGTCCCCGCCTTCAACTGTGAAGAGGTATGCCGCGGCTGTAGGGTGATAAAGTGCGCGGACGGGTTTTCCAGGGACTTTCTCGAGAGAGGCATTGCTAAGATTAGCAACGCCTATGATGGTCTTACTCTGAAGATCATCAGTGCTTCGGAAATTCCCCGGAGGCCCCGTGCGCGTGTTTGGTTGCCGATCATGCCGAATACGAAACTGGATGAGAAGAACATCATCCAGTGTCTGAAGATGCAGAACTCGGGCGTCCCGATGGACGACTGGGAGCTGCTAAGAATAGAGGAGAAACAGAAGAGTAGCCACCCGGTGCTACTGCTCATAAACAACGAGTGCCTAGGGGAACTCGAAAAGAGGGGAGGCAAGTTAGTTTATGGCGTCAGGCACGCCAGAGTTAAAGTTTTCCCAGCGGCGGTAGCACCGGATAACAATCTGGAGGAGGTCGACGATGCCAATAAGCTCCTAGAGGAGCTTAGGCTGGCAGCATCAGCCGGGGCTGATGCATTGTCGAACCCCGACAGTCAAGCGGGTGCGTCCCCCCGGTCCGATGATTAGGGTGGCGCAGATTAATCTGCAGCATGCCAGATGTGCCTCGGATAACCTGCTGGTTCTCCTGAGGGAAGAAGATATTGACATCTGCTTGGTGCAGGAGCCTTGGGTATGGCGCTCCAAAGTCAGGGGCCTAAGTACCAGAGGCTACAACTTATTTTATACACCAGGAGAAGGTAAGCCGAGGGCATGCATCCTCGTTAGGGATACTATTAATGCTTTCTTTTTACCTAATTTCAGCACATTTGATTTGGCGGTGGTCAGGATTGAGTCAAGGGGCGGACGCAGGTTAACGGTCGCCTCTGCGTACATGGCTCACGATCGGCCGGCACCTCCCGAGGAGGTACAGCTGCTCACCAAGCAAAAAAATGAGAGGATCCTGATGGGCTGCGACGCCAACGCAAGGCATGCGTTATGGGGGAGCAGCGAAATAAACGAACGGGGTGAGTCTCTTTTTGAATTTCTATTAGCAAATAAATTATGTATATGTAACAGGGGAAGCTCTCCCACCTTTGTTTTTCCGGGGTCAGTAAACTTCGCCGGGTGGGAGGAAGTCCTTGATATTACAATAGCATCTGACTCCCAGGAACCTTCGATAAGGAACTGGGAGGTTTCGCAAAAGACCTCCATGTCGGATCATCGAATGATCCTTTTTGATATTGACTGGGAGGGAGAGATAAAACAACCGCACAGAAATCCTAAACGAACCTCGTGGGGTCTATTTGAAAAGATAGTCAGTGATAGGCTCGGTAGGAAGAAGACACAGATACATTCGACAGAAACTCTGGACGACCGAGTTAGGTCTCTGGAAAAAAGTTTCCAGGTTGCCTATAAGGCTTCCTGCCCAATAACTAGAAGCAAGAAGACCTTCCCCCCGTGGTGGGACAAAAATCTTAGCGAACTAAGGTCGAAGATGAGGAAGGTCTTCAATGATTGCTATGCCAAGAAAGACTTCCAGGAGTACAGGAACGCCCGGAGGGATTTTAAGAAAGCCGTACGTGTTGCAACGGCGAAGTCCTGGCAGGAGCATTGCGAATCTATCGAGTCCACGAAGGACTCAGCAAGGCTCGGGAAAATACTTGCCAGGGGGCACTCCAACAGAACCTTTGTAAAGCGCGCTGATGGCACTTGGGCGGGATCATCAGCGGAAACCCTAGATATCCTGATTGAGGCTCACTTCCCAGACGACCCTGTAGGGACGGAGCAAAGGGGAGAAAAGGCGCAACGGGAGGCACCTAGTGAGCTGATAAGCAAACTCTTAGCAGAAGACAAAATTGCCTGGGCAATAAATAGCTTCTCACCATTTAAGTCACCGGGAGTAGATGGTATACTCCCTATCATGCTGCAGAAGACTCAGATACCTCTGGTTAAGGAGTTAAAGGAGATCTTTACGGCCTGCATTTCTTTTAATCACATTCCGGACACATGGAGGAAAACAAGGGTGGTTTTCATTCCAAAGTCAGGAAGAAGAGGGCACGAAGTGGCCAAAGATTTTCGACCAATAAGTCTCACTTCCTTCGTGCTAAAAACGTTTGAGAGGCTGCTGGACATACACATACGGGAACTCCTGGAGGGGTCCCCTCTGTCCGGTGCGCAGCATGCTTACTTAAGGGGGAAATCCACGGAGACTGCGCTGCATGAAGTAGTGCGAACAGTGGAGAAGTCCCTTCTATATAAAGAATTCACTCTAGCAGCGTTTGTTGATGTGGAAGGTGCTTTTAACAACGTGAAAGCTTCAGCAATATCAACGGCGCTGGTTGGGTTAGGGGTGGAAGAACCAATACGGAACTGGATCTCATGCCTACTTCTAAATCGTGAAATAACAACAGAGATGGGTGGAGCAAAAGCTAGCAAACAGATTTGTAGAGGAACACCACAGGGGGGGGTTCTTTCGCCTCTGCTATGGCTCCTTACTATGAACGATATTCTATTAAAACTCAGTACAAATGGAGTAAAGGTTGTGGCGTATGCCGACGACGTGGCGATCCTTGTCTCGGGTCCCTTCCCTTCCGTGATGAGCGAGATCATGGGAAGAACGTTGGCAAAGCTAAGTAGGTGGGCACAAGAGTGTGGCCTAGGGCTGAATCCGGACAAAACGGAGCTTCTTCTCTTTACGAGGAAGTACAAGCCACCTACGTTCGAACTACCGATGCTGAATGGTCAGCAACTAACTCTATCTACCAGAACCAAGTACCTGGGGCTGATAATTGATTGCAAGCTAAATTGGAAGGAGTGCATCGAGGAGCGGGTGCGGAAGGCATGTATCGCCTTCTACGCTTGCAAATCGATGTTTGGTAAAAAATGGGGTCTAAAGCCGAAGATGGTGCTGTGGCTGTACGAGGCGGTGGTCCGGCCTGTGCTGACCTACGGCTCGGTGGTGTGGTGGGAAGCTCTTCGTAAGAACTACAATCTCGCCAGCTTGCAGAGGGTACAGCGCACTGCGTGCGTCGGCGCCACCGGGGCCTTGCGCACCTGCCCCACTGCGGCTCTGGATCCTATTTTGAACCTACTTCCAATTGACTTATATATACTTTCTACATCGGCACAAACCGCACTGAGACTCAGGGAGGCTGGGTGCTGGAAGGATACTCAGCATGGGCACAGTAGTATCCTTAACACCCTCCCAGAGGGAATAGTTAATAGCGCAATAGACTATTATCCTCACAAACTGAAGTTTGAGAGGAATGCCACCACGGTCCTTCCAAGTAGGAATGAGTGGAAAAAGGGCAGGGTCACAACGAATAGCAACTTTGAAGTGTATACAGACGGATCCAAGATGGATTCGGGGGTGGGAGCCGGCGTATTCTCGGCAGGTCTGAATATTTCAGAAGCATTCAGACTCCCGTCGTATAGCAGTGTGTTTCAGGCAGAGGTTCTTGCGATTGTTCAGGCGTGCAAATTGCTTGAGCAAAGGAACACTACTGGGAAAGTGGCTATCTTCACCGACAGCCAGGCGGCGATAAAGGCAATCGCATCGCCATACACAAGCTCTAATGCAGTTCATGCATGTAAACAAATTTTGGCTACGTTAGCTGAGGTTTTAGAAATATCCATTATCTGGGTCCCGGGTCATAAAGGGATCGAGGGTAATGAGAGGGCTGATGAGCTAGCACGGGCAGGCTCATCAGCAGAGAGCGAAGAAATATCTAGACTGGAAATTGGGGTACCCCTGGCAGTAGCCAAGGGGAATCTCCAAAAATATTTTCTCAATGAAGCGCAGCGGAAGTGGAAAGCTACTACTACATGTGCAATATCGAGAGCCACTTGGCCGAACTACAGCGAGAAGAGGACAAGGGGACTTCTAAGCAGGTCCAGAGTAGACACCTACAAGCTTGTAGCAGTCTGCACGGGCCACTGGACGATAGGTACGCATGCGGAAAAACTGGGTATTCCGCATAATGACCACTGCAGAAGCTGTAAAGACATGAATGAAAAAGAGACCGTTGAGCACTTACTGTGTAAGTGCCCCGGTCTAGCCAGAACACGACTGAAAGTGTTTGGGACCCCTTTTTTGGAAAATCTAGGGAGAGTGTCCGAATTAGGGATCCCAAGCATCCTGGAGTTTATAAACAGCTCTGGGTGGTTGTAGCATATAATCACGGCAGTAGGTTTCTACGAGTTTTATGGCATCAAAACGGCTTTTAAAGCTAATTGGGCGACTTTGTCGCAGCCATTCCACCTACCTACCTACCTACTTGAAATGATATTTTGTATATATGTATGTAGGTTTCCTTGCGTAATTGTGTTATCATTTTTGTTAAGTACAAAGCTAATAGGGAACTTAGTGCTATTGCGATGTCGTGAAGTACAAATTTTATTATCGAAAATGAGCAAAAGAGGATGCGTGCAATGAGAGCGTTACAAATTTGGTAAAATCATATATATCTATAGAGGATATGGAAATCAAGTGCGCTGTGGATATCAGTCCCTACTAATAAGAACGAAGAAAGGTACTTGGCATGGAATAATGAAATAAAATAATAAAAAAAAAAATTAAATTAAATTGAATTAATAAAAATTAAATTAAATAAAATAAAACCAAATAAAGTAAAATAAAATAAAATATAAAATAAAATAACATAAAAGAAAAGAAAATAAAATAAAATAAAATAAAATAAAATAAAATAAAATAAAATAAAATAAAATAAAATAAAATAAAATAAAATAAAATAAAATAAAATAAAATAAAATAAAATAAAATAAAAAATAAAATAAAATAAAATAAAATAAAATAAAATAAAATAAAATAAAATAAAAATAAAATAAAATAAAATAAAATAAAATAAAATAAAATAAAATAAAATAAAATAAAATAAAATAAATAAAATAAAATAAAATAAAATAAAATAAAATAAAATAAAATAAAATAAAATAAAATAAAATAAAATAAAATAAAATAAAAATAAAATAAAATAAAATAAAATAAAATAAATAAAATAAAATAAAAATAAAAAAAAAAAAAATAAAATAAAATAAAATAAAATAAAATAAAATAAAATAAAATAAAATAAAATAAAATAAAATAAATAAAATAAAATAAAATAAAATAAAATAAAATAAAATAAAATAAAATAAAATAAAATAAAATAAAATAAAATAAAATAAAATAAAATAAAATAAAATAAAATAAAATAAAATAAAATAAAATAAAATAAAATAAAATAAAATAAAATAAAATAAAATAAAATAAAATAAAATAAAATAAAATAAAATAAAATAAAATAAAATAAATAAAAATAAAATAAAATAAAATAAAATAAAATAAAATAAAATAAATAAAATAAAATAAAATAAAATAAAATAAAATAAAATAAAATAAAATAAAATAAAATAAAATAAAATAAAATAAAATAAAATAAAATAAAATAAAAATAAAATAAAATAAAATAAAATAAAATAAAATAAAATAAAATAAAATAAAATAAAATAAAATAAAATAAAATAAAATAAAATAAAATAAATAAAATAAAATAAAATAAAATAAAATAAAATAAAATAAAATAAAATAAAATAAAATAAAATAAAATAAAATAAAATAAAATAAAATAAAATAAAATAAAATAAAATAAAATAAAATAAAATAAAATAAAATAAAATAAAATAAAATAAAATAAAATAAAATAAAATAAAATAAATAAAATAAAATAAAATAAAATAAAAATAAAATAAAATAAAATAAAATAAAATAAAATAAAATAAAATAAAATAAAATAAAATAAAATAAATAAAATAAAATAAATAAAATAAAATAAAATAAAATAAAATAAAATAAAATAAAATAAAATAAAATAAATAAAATAAAATAATAAAAATAATATAAAAAATAAAATAAAATAAAATAAAAGAAAACCAAATAAAATAAAATAAAATAAAAAATAATGTACAATAAAAAAAAATATAAAATAAAAAAAAAAATATATACTAAAATAAAATAAAGTAAAATAAAATATTAAAAAAAATTAATAAAAACTAAAAAAAAAATTTAAATAAAGTAAATAAAAAAAAATAAAATAAATTGTAATAAATAGATAAAAAAATAACTAAATGAAGTTAAAATAAATCAAGTAAAATTATTATTAACATAACATAAAAAGTTTTTTTGTTTAATTTTTTTTACTATTCATCGTCATCCTACACCACAACCTAACCAGCAATATCAGCAGCCCTCTATACAGCATCTTCTTAATTGCCTGCAACAAGCGCGTTCTCATTTGCATATCAAAATACTAATTTCTAAGCATGCACTTCAAATAATCTAACATTTATTAATTATGGTTTAATGCCAGCATTAACATTTATGCTTTGCACATTTACACGCTTTACAAAAGTTTAGTAATTATAATTGAAATTTATTTGCGCGCGAAGGCAGGCATTAATGGAACATAAATTTATTGCAAAAAAAAATTATTGCTAATTCATTAATATTCATTATGCGTATTTATTGAGCTTAATAGACTATCGGAGGAGGTATTGAGAAAATTGCAAATGAATGAAGGGTATGAATGACCTTTTTTTTTCTCAAATTTATTACAGTTCAAGAGTGGCTTGTGTTTAATTAAGTAATTGAGATAGGGATTACTAACATAAAGAATTAAAATAAATATGAAAAAGTCGTGCGATTATAGAATACATAAATTTCGATTTCAATCTTTAATATTTTATTTATTTAAAAAATTGAATTTTACGCCTTCACTTACCTCATACCTCTTCTCAATCTCAAGCCTTGCATCACCTACAATTTTTAAGCAAATTATTTGACTTCGCCTTTAAGTAGGTCCTAGCCAAAGCTCATTGAGCTTAAGTGCTTACGTACACACAATATATGTATTTAAATATTTATAACTTCGATTTGTGTGTGTTTATTTGCACTTAGTATTTGTGCGTTTAGCCCAAACAAAATAATTAATAAATTGCAATCAATAATGTAATAAATTGCACGCGGCGACAAGTACTTACATAACAACTTCGCCTATGACTAATTAGAAATACAACTTAACTTGACTATATAAGTTAGATTAATTATGAATATGTATGTAGGTGTATTAAACATGTTAGCGGATGTGGGAAATTAATTCAAATGTGTACACAAATTATTCATTTGCATGTAAGAGAAGTTTTAAGTGGATTATTTGCTTCTGGGATTATTTAAAGGAACAATTTATCAATTATTTTATTTTATTTTATTTTATTTTATTATTTTTTTATTTTATTTTATATTTGTTACTTTTTTATTTTATTTTATATTTATATTTATTTTATTTTATTTATTTTATTTTATTTTATTTTATTTTATTTTATTTTATTTTATTTTATTTTATTTTATTTTATTTTATTTTATTTTATTTTATTTTATTTTATTTTTATTTTATTTTATTTTATTTTATTTTATTTTATTTTATTTTATTTTATTTTATTTTATTTTATTTTATTTTATTTTATTTTATTTTATTTTATTTTATTTTATTTTATTTTATTTATTTTATTTTATTTTATTTTTATTTTATTTTATTTTATTTTATTTTATTTTATTTTATTTTATTTTATTTTATTTTATTTATTTTTTTTTTTTTTCATTTTATTTTATTTTATTTTAATTAATTTTTTTTTTTTTTCATTTTATTTTATTTTATTTTATTTTATTTTATTTTATTTTATTTTATTTTATTTTATTTTATTTTATTTTATTTTATTTTATTTTATTTTATTTTATTTTATTTTATTTTATTTTATTTTATTTTATTTTATTTTATTTTATTTTATTTTATTTTATTTTATTTTATTTTATTTTATTTTATTTTATTTTATTTTATTTTATTTTATTTTATTTTATTTTATTTTATTTTATTTTTATTTTATTTTATTTTATTTTATTTTATTTTATTTTATTTTATTTTATTTTATTTTATTTTATTTTATTTTATTTTATTTTATTTTATTTTATTTTATTTTATTTTATTTTATTTTATTTTATTTTATTTTATTTTATTTTATTTTATTTTATTTTATTTTATTTTATTTTATTTTATTTTATTTTATTTTATTTTATTTTATTTTATTTTATTTTATTTTATTTTATTTTATTTTATTTTATTTTATTTTATTTTATTTTATTTATTTTATTTTATTTTATTTTATTTTATTTTATTTTATTTTATTTTATTTTATTTTATTTTATTTTATTTTATTTTATTTTATTTTATTTTATTTTATTTTATTTTATTTTATTTTATTTTATTTTATTTTATTTTATTTTATTTTATTTTATTTTATTTTATTTTATTTTATTTTATTTTATTTTATTTTATTTTATTTTATTTTATTTTATTTTATTTTATTTTATTTTATTTTATTTTATTTTATTTTATTTTATTTTATTTTATTTTATTTTATTTTATTTATTTATTTTATTTTATTTTATTTTATTTTATTTTATTTTATTTATTTTATTTTATTTTATTTTATTTTATTTTATTTTATTTTATTTTATTTTATTTCATTTTATTTATTTTAATTTAAATTAATTTATTTCAATTTTATTTCTTAACGACTAAGCTGCGTGATCTTTAAGAGAGGAGTTGCGCTAACGCAGTGTTCATTTTTCTATTCTTCGCATCTCATTTATGCTCGCCTATTCTTACTCCTAAAGATCGTTTGGTCGTTCCGATATATATTTGGTTGCGGTGTTCGTCTTTTTTCCCACTGCGTTTTATTTAGTTTATTAGTTCCATTTAGTTTACCTTAATTTAATATAACGTAATTTAACATCATTTTTAATTTGCTACTGGAGCAATTTTTGTCCTTTCGCTCTAGAAAATTTCCTTAAACTACCAAATATCTAGACTTTAATTTTGTTAGCCACATAACCGCAAGTATTCATATTAGCGTCAGCAAAATAAATGAGCGTCCTTTGGAAAAACTAACAAACCCCAGCATACCCTGCATAGCCAAACATCTACGCACACATATAGAAATAAGCATAAATCCCAAATTATAAGGGATTTCATGTATAGAAGTGGAAAGCGCATAATTTCAATAAGTAAGCGTTGACGCCCACACAATTTTTTTCAACCATTTGCTTGTGGCTACCCAACTACGCTTTGCCTAGCTCCTTCGTTGGGTCTTGTGCGGTACTTGTCATGTTGGCCTTTAGCTAATTAATTAATTGTGTGCCCGACATTGTTGACCAGTAACTAATTTTGATATTTACGAGCCCAGCAGCCGCATAGGCCAAAGAAAAAATATAGTTTTTTTGTCGTTTTCATTCGATGTGTTAGGCGGAAGCAGAGTGTAAGAGCATAATTTGATGCATGTATATATGTAAGTTATGCGTATGTGTTGATTTTTTTTCACATTGAATCTTTATTGTAGCATTCAACATACATAATGATGCCTACTATACATATGTTACATACAATGACCTCTTGTTGATTTTTCGCACTAAATTTGCTACAGCTAGCTGACCGTCATTAATATTCTATGTATTGGTTGGATGGTTGATGAGCGCCTTTTGGTATGCAACATGAATAAATTTTTTCCTTTTTTCTATAATTTGAAGTGACTGTTGCTGGTGTGTGACATAACTGTCGTTACGGTTCGTATGCGTTTACACTTCTTACGCTTGAAAGGACCGAGAGGCTAAGCATAGAAAAAACATATTGCGAATCTGTATGTTAGTATTTACACATACATAACTATTAATGCATACTATTGTTAATTTACATAGCTACTCGTATTGCATATGTTTATCTTAGTATATATAAATTTATAAATATTTTTACTATGTAGCTTAACACAATCAACCTTAATTTCTTTTCATACTTTTTTGTCTTGGTCATCGTTTCCGCATTTCCTTTTAACATTATTTTCTTTAAGCTTAGTGAGCTTTTAGGTACTGGTATATGGGCCGGATAAAATAAAATAAAATAAAATAAAATAAAATAAAATAAAATAAAATAAAATAAAATAAAATAAAATAAAATAAAATAAAATAAAATAAAATGAAATGAAATGAAATAAAATAAAATAAAATAAAATAAAATAAAATAAAATAAAATAAAATAAAATAAAATAAAATAAAATAAAATAAAATAAAATAAAATAAAATAAAATAAAATAAAATAAAATAAAATAAAATAAAATAAAATAAAATAAAATAAAATAAAATAAAATAAAATAAAATAAAATAAAATAAAATAAAATAAAATAAAATAAAATAAAATAAAATAAAATAAAATAAAATAAAATAAAATTAAATAAAATAAAATAAAATAAAATAAAATAAAATAAAATAAAATAAAATAAAATAAAATAAAATAAAATAAAATAAAAAAATAAAATAAAATGAAGAGAAATGAAATGAAATAAAATAAAACACGTTTTCTCTAAATTGTGTGAACTTGGCTGCTTTAATATTCCTTGTTCAAATGGTAAATGATGATGATAATGAATTGAAAAGCCTTAATTTGTCATACGGTATTATTAATAAACGCATAGCTTGCTGTCACTGAATTCTAATACCGAGCGCACACGCACATCAAAGGCTTTCACGCTGGCTACATATCGGCACGCCAATACCACTTATCAAAGCAATGCATTTGCGCTTTTAACCACTTCAATTTTATGCATCAATTTATTTAATTACAATTTTCGAGTGCAATACCACAAAATTATAGCTTCAAATTTATAATTTTAGCATGCTGTTGTTGTAAGTTTTATGCAATTGCTTTTGTTAATGAGTGATTCTAAAGTGTGTGTGTGTATATGTTTACTTGTTGTTGTATGCGTGCTTTTGTTGAAAATTGTTTAAATACCACTTGAACATGAACATTTGAAACATTTCGAGTTTGATTGGTGCAATGGCTAGAATTTTGATTTTCAACAATTCACTATCCTGGTCGCTTCGAAAATTGCTTTTACTACTTGTAGCTGAATGTGATGCAAGTGCGTTCTTGTGTGTGTGTGTGTATGTTCATAGCATCACCACCAATTATCGTTGCGCGTGCCGACGACATTTAATCGCTACCAATAACTACTATCAGACAGATGGATGAGTATTTAAAATCGCTAGAAGAGCCCTAAAGCGTTTCAAAAGGGCAGTGCCTAGCAGCCTAGCTGAGGGTGGTTGATTGGGCTCAGCGCACCACTGACCACTCATTTACCCTAACGAAGTGCATAAAATTTCCAATTAGTCCGCTTTGACTACTGCACTTGTGTTGCACTTGATTTTTTGTTGCGTTGCATGCAACACACAATCGAGCGGTCATGGCGTATACGTAACCATGCTGAAGGCTGTTTGTGCGTTGCCACGTAGTTGTTGTACCAACTTGATAACTGCATTTTCACTATACAATTGTGCCAAATAATGCTGCTGAATGTATGCTGCACTCATGGCTAGTGACTCTCAATGCTTCGTTCCAATTTTCTCCACCTCCCCTCACCTCTCCGCTCTCGGCTGTTGCAATTTATGCCGTGGTTGACTCCACCGCACCGTCGCCTTTTGCTATTGTTTTGTCTGTTGTGGCGTTTTTCTGGGGATGCAAATTACTTCCAAACAATTTTTAAATAACATTTTCTGCATATGAATGTGGTGTCAGTGAAATTAGTTCCAATGCAGTGATTTTTACGCTGTTGCTTACTGATTTTTTTGGAAAGGCGTCTGTATCTGCATGCGTCATGAGTGGTTGCCTACTGCAGTCGTTGCAGAATTTTTGGACTATTGAAGGGTTTTACATACTGAGCATACTGGCTGTCGTGTGCAACTGTAACTTTATGTTGCTTTTTCGATTTTTCGGTAGTTGCCTCAGCATTTTTGTAAAAACGAAAATTTATGATTTAACAGTTTTCTGCTGTGTATAACCATAACTATATACAATGGCAATTTTCATTTTATCTACCCAATTTCAGTTTCAAACAAAATACACTCAAACTGCTCAACAGTGCATACTATTATTTTATTTATTATTATTTTTATTTATTTTATCATATTTTGCTTTAATTTTTTTTAATTTAATTTTATTTTATTTTGTTTGATTTTTTTTATTTCATTTCATTTCAATTCATTTCATTTCATTTCATTTCATTTTATTTTATTTAATTTAATCAATTTAATTTTTTTAAATTTTATTTTATTTTATTTTAATACCCCGAAAAAATCTGCAGTATTCTAAGAAAAATCGAAAATTACTTATTTTATTTATATTTTATTTTATTTTATTTTATTTTATTTTATTTTATTTTATTTTATTTTATTTTATTTTATTTTATTTGATTTTATTTTATTTTATTTTATTTGATTTTATTTTATTTTATTTTATTTTATTTTTTTTATTTTGTTTTATTTTATTTTATTTTATTTTATTTTATTTTATTTTATTTTAATTTATTTTATTTTATTTTATTTTATTTTATTTTATTTTATTTTATTTTATTTTATTTTAGTTTATTTTATTTTATTTTATTTTATTTTACTTTATTTTATTTTATTTTATTTTATTTTATTTTATTTTATTTTATTTTATTTTATTTTATTTTATTTTATTTATTTTGTTTTATTTTATTTTATTTTATTTTATTTTATTTTATTTTATTTTAATTTATTTTATTTTATTTTATTTTATTTTATTTTATTTTATTTTATTTTATTTTATTTTATTTTATTTTATTTTATTTTATTTTACTTTATTTTATTTTATTTTATTTTATTTTATTTTATTTTATTTTATTTCATTTTATTTTATTTTATTTTATTTTATTTTATTTTATTTTATTTTATTTTATTTTATTTTATTTTATTTTATTTTATTTTATTTTATTTTATTTTATTTTATTTTATTTTATTTTGTTTTATTTTATTTTATTTTATTTTATTTTATTTTATTTTATTTTATTTCATTTTATTTTATTTTATTTTATTTTATTTTACTCAATTTAATTTTGTTTAATTTAATTTTATTTTTTAATACCTCGATAAAATCTGCAATATTCTAAGAAAAATCGAAAATTACTTACCGTCCATCTAAAATCAAAGTGAGCTCGTGCTCATATTCAATGCACGCAATATTTTTCCAAGTATGGTTCAATAAAAATGTTTTTAATTACTTTTTAATTTGTTTCCACTGAATTCATGGCGCAATTTTGAAAAGAAAAATAAAAACTTTTTCATACTTTTCTAATACAGCAAACAAAATTGAAAATGTTACAAAACACAATATTTGGCTACAAAATATCCACAACAATTAAGTCAACAAAAATGAAGTGAACAGCAGAAGCAACAGGCAAAAGCACACAATAATATAAATGCTTACACAGAAAAAATTGATGCGGGTAAAAGCAACAATCTTGTGCTGTTATCCTGAGGTTGACCAAATTTTGTTAAATTAATCAAATTTTGGTAATTTGTAATAAAATAAAATAAAATAAAATAAAATAAAATAAATAAATAAAATAAAATAAAATAAAATAAAATAAAATAAAATAAAATAAAATAAAATAAAATAAAATAAAATAAAATAAAATAAAATAAAATAAAATAAAATAAAATAAAATAAAATAAAATAAAATAAAATAAAATAAAATAAAATAAAATAAAATAAAATAAAATAAAATAAAATAAAATAAAATAAAATAAAATAAAATAAAATAAAATAAAATAAAATAAAATAAAATAAAATAAAATAAAATAAAATAAAATAAAATAAAATAAAATAAAATAAAATAAAATAAAATAAAATAAAATAAAATAAAATAAAATAAAATAAAATAAAAGTAAATTAAATTAAAAAAAAATAAAATAAAATAAAATAAAATAAAATAAAATAAAATAAAATAAAATAAAATAAAATAAAATAAAATAAAATAAAATAAAATAAAATAAAATAAAATAAAATAAAATAAAATAAAATAAAATAAAATAAAATAAAATAAAATAAAATAAAATAAAATAAAATAAAATAAAATAAAATAAAATAAAATAAAATAAAATAAAATAAAATAAAATAAAATAAAATAAAATAAAAAAAAAATAAAATAAAATAAAATAAAATAAAATAAAATAAAATAAAATAAAATAAAATAAAATAAAATAAAACAAAATAAAATGAAATCAAATGAAATAAAATAAAATAAAATAAAAAACACAACTAAAAGCAACAATCTTGTGCTGTTATCCTGAGGTTGACCAAATTTTGTTAAATTAATCAAATTTTGGTTATTTGAACAGAATTTTTAGTTGAATTAACTGCATTCAATTGTTGATTGAACAGTTATAGATCTGTAAATTTTTAATTAACACAATTTTGTAAAACTGACATAATTTTTGTTGATCGACCCAAATTTTGTGTTCAAACAACAACTTACTCTAGTTAATTCAACAGCGAAAGAACTGTCATTTTAAATTTATTGCAGCATCCAATTAAGTTTAGTAAAACTGGCAGAGGCTTTGTTGATCAAACTCCTGCAGTTAGTCCAACAAAGATATAATTAGACGCCGACAAGCATAAGTACACGATGGCATGGTAGACACCTGAGTTGAGCGTTCGATTATCGGTGAAGTCAATATAAGAACTCTGAAAAATATTCATTGAATCAACAGCATTGAATAATGATTGATTTTGATCAAATCTACTCACATTTTGGTTAATATGACCAGCTCATTTTTCTCTGTGTATACCCAAAGAGCAAGTAAACCCAATTCACCCATATAGTCTAACATAAACTTGGTCGTTTACACATTTCACTTGCTGAACAATATTTACGCTAAACACTCGATCAAAATTTACGACCACACCATTCGTACAAATACTAGCAAAACGTCAATAACAGGCGAGAACAAAAAAAGGAAAAAAGAAAACTTTAGAAACTAACAAAACAAAAAAAAACAGAATATTAAAAAAAAAACTACTACTAGTTGGTTTAACTGCAATTTGAAAAGCACAAATATTGTTGTTGCCTTTCTTCTATTACCAATATATCCTTTCTTAGTCGTCCGAAACCACTAGAAAATTATTTTGCAAAATTGCAACTTTGTAAGGGTTTAAAAACTGTATCGAGCAATTTATGGTAGCGATTTGTGATCATGTATGAATAAGTGTGTGTGTGTGTATTGCTAACAGCCCAAATGAAATGTGTTGCATTGCAATTGGTTCGACTGCACTTTTAAATAATGTAAATGGCAATTGAGACGTCTGCAAACTTTGCACCTTAAGCTTGCCATAAACTTGACTTCGGGCCCCAACGACAACGTAGCTTTATAGCGCTCTGCCCTCAGCTGGCAGGGTTAACTAACTCTTCGATTTTTTTTGTTTTGTTTCTTTTTTTGGTACGTACCAACACCCTCGCACATTTGTGGCAATGAAAGTCAGGCAAGGCAAACTATTAGCTGATGGACTCTGTCATATCGATGACTCGTTGGAGGTATTTGCATTTGCCTTGCATATGCATGTATGTTTACATATAAGAACTCTGTGCATGTGGTATTGCGTTGAATGTATTTATATGTGTGCAAAAAACTTTAGTCAGCCACAAAACCAAAACACATCATGATGAAGTGAACCGCAGTTGCGGTAGTGATGCAATGGGTCGTTGTTGCTTGAGAGCTGGTAGAGAAATCTTGATAACTTCGCGATGTAACTACCTAGTTGAACTCAGGTCACTCAGAAATAATTTTGGTCGGAGGAGTATATTTTTCGATTTTAAGCATCACGAAATCTTTCTTACTGACATTACGCTTACCCTCTTGAATCATTTTGTTCGAAATGTCATAGACAGTTTCCATATGGCTCTGCTATAAATGTGCAATTTCCTACATGGTTTCATTTAAACTTGCCTGAAAAGATACTCGATTCTTCAGTGATGGTCCTAATCATAACTCTCTATTACGATTTTCTTTTATTCTACATTTTCTTTGCACTTTGCTTCGTTTAGGTCGTTTCCGAAA
The DNA here is from genome assembly GCA_964058755.1 of Campiglossa producta. Classification (NCBI taxonomy): domain Eukaryota; kingdom Metazoa; phylum Arthropoda; class Insecta; order Diptera; family Tephritidae; genus Campiglossa; species Campiglossa producta. Next base: position 6,488,980 of record CAXKVI010000004.1, on the reverse strand, counting down.
TCTTCATAGTTTCAGCGTCTGAATACCAAATGCTCTTCTGTCTGGCTACCAATAAAAGTAGATTTTCCTATTACCTGTTGGGAGTAGAGTAAAGAGAGAAGCGAGTGGGCTTAGTATGACAAACACTTCATCGAGTTGCTGGTACTCGTGATAAATATTTAAATTAGGGTGGTCCAAAAAAACTATTAAGTAGAAATTAGATAAAGTTACATTCAAAAAGGTTAAATTAAAATAAATTAAATTAAAGAAAATTGAATTAAATTAAAATAAATATAATTACAAATAAATAAAATAAAATAAAATAAAATAAAATAAAATAAACTAAAATAAAATAAAATAAAATAAAATAAAACAAAATAGATTAAAATAAAATAAAATAAAATAAAATAAAATAAAATAAAATAAAATAAAATAAAATAAATAAATAAAATAAAATAAAATAAAATAAAATAAAATAAAATAAAATAAAATAAAATAAAATAAAATAAAATAAAATAAAATAAAATAAAATAAAATAAAATAAAATAAAATAAAATAAAATAAAATAAAATAAAATAAAATAAAATAAAGTAAAATAAAATAAAATAAAATAAAATAAAATAAAATAAAATAAAATAAAACAAAATAAAATGAAATGAAATAAAATAAAATAAAATAAAAAACACAACTAATAAAATAATATAAGGTTAAAAGTAGAGTTTCCCTGGTGGCTCTTGGGATTAATTTTCAAGGCTAAGCACGAAAAAAGTGCAAATTTCAAAACCAATTGAAATCGTATATTATATCCTTAAATTTTTCCGTTACGCCAAGATACATTTCGCAGACATGCTCAATTACTTTGCATAAGAAATGGAGACAACAACGAAGAGCCAACTAAAATGATGAACCACAAAACAAAATATCCTTTTTTCCGATGCACAAGATGATTTGATGTGAGTTGCTTGTATTTCGTGCATATTAACTGCTCATTCGTCTATTTTTCGTCTACTCAGTCACCGCACGTTGTTTGGCTTAACTATCGTCTGCAACTCCTAACACCTTGGTCGCGCATATCAAATAGCTCACAGGTATCCTATTGCGACACACAATCCTTACCACGCGACTTAGTTCATTTGCAGCGCTGTTGTTTATTTCTTTCTAGACACATTATAGCAGCAACGCGAAATTTCATCGGTGTCTGGCTCCAGTGTAGCTTTGACTTTTGAAAGTCTGTTTTTGCAAATTTTCCCAACTTGTTTATTCAGCCTGCAGCCTTTTTACCGTTTTTTGTTTCTTTTTCTTGCCACACAGAGCCAACAATGCCTAATAAAATAGAACAAAATTCATAAGATATCTCTATAGATTTTCTTCAAGAAGATGTGCTTCTTATTATTGTAGAGACAGTCTTTTTAATTTTATTAAGAAGATTTTCTTTTTAATATTTTAAATGAAAAATAAAATGATATCGCCCTCACCGAGAATCGAACTTACAATTTTTGGAATGATAAACCCAGCTGTTTACCATCAGGCCATCGCTCACTTTTGATTTCTAGCATCTAATTACCGATATGTGTAGAGTTGTTAATGTTTCAAACGAAAATCTTATAAATATATTTAAGAAGATTTCTTTTTAACATTTCTAATTAGGAAAAAAAGAGAGAGAGAATCGAACTTACAATTTTTCGATTGCTAAACCCAGCTGCTAACCATCCGGCCATCGTATACTAATAATTGCCAGCGTCTAACTACACCTTTGTACTAAATGTATAGTTTTTTAATAAGAATTTCTTCTTAGAACCAAAAAGATTTCCGTACAGTTTTTTCTTCGTTTGCACCGTTGCGACTACCCCTTTGCCCAAAAGCTGATCATGAAGACAATCTTATTAATTTTATTTGGCATTTTTGGCTCTGTGCAGTTTAGATGATTTGTGGCACCTTCTCTGTCGCATGTCAAATTATTTTACACCTTTTTTTTTTTTTTTTTTTTCAGGAAATACTAAACTTTCTGTTCAAAGCGAGATTTTATTACATTTCTGCTTCCTTGTTCTCGTTGTTATTGTTGTTGATGCTTTGAAATTCGATTTGTTTTTCATCAAATATTCAATGACATTGAAAAGCGTTGTCTCTATTTTTGTCATTTGAGTTGAAATTGCAAGGACTTTCATAGACAAAGTTGGGCCGGTGACACAAGATAATCTGCGCATTTTGCCACTTCATATGCTCACATACTGATGTTTGATTTTTAGCATTTCTATGCAGGTAGCAGATATTTATTTGTCTAAGAAATTGTTTTAATCCTCCTTCTTGGGGAGCTTTATTTGTCATTTCGATTGCTTCTTCCTGGCATCTTAAAAAGCAGTCAATCAATCGTCTTCTTTAATATTCATTGCTTTTGTAGTTATTGCGGCTTCCGGTTTCCTTGCATCAGTATGTAAGACAAGACACCTTTTTCATAGGTTCTGCGAACCTCCTTTAGGCAGGGCTGCTAAAAGAGGATAACTCTTTTTTTGGAGCCAGTGCAGCTTTCTCATCTCATGAACTCGTTAAAAAAAATAGTTTATTTTTTTTTGTTACCTTATTTTACATCTTAATTTATTTTATTTTATTTTTTTTTTTTAATTTTATTTTTTTTTTTTTTTATATTTATTTTATTTTATTTTATTTTATTTTATTTTATTTTATTTTATTTTATTTTATTTTATTTTATTTTATTTTATTTTATTTTAT
>CAXKVI010000004.1:6473774-6481274 GCA_964058755.1 Campiglossa producta | reverse complement strand
AATATTATGCATAGATGCAACATTATTTGAGATATGTACGTATGCGAGATGAGCAATTATTGCACTGACCAAAAGTAAACTCATATTTACAATGAACACACAAACTCACCTACCCACTTCTACTTACAACCCAATAAATGTTTGTATACAAATGTTTGCTATTTTCTCTCGATGAGTCAGTATTTGTGTGTTTTGGTTAGTTGGTTTGATGTAATCATTGAGGCATGCATTCGCCCACACACACATACTAAAATGTATAAATTTATGCTTGAAACACCAATGACAAACCGCGAACTTGATGTGTGGCCATGGTCTCCATATGTATGAGATCAATCACCGGAAAATTGGATTTCCATATGTACACATCAAGTGTTCCGCACAAACACAAAAACCCATGGAAAACACAGGTGAGTTGGAGTATGTGTGTGAGTTAAATCAAAAGAAGGATTGACTGGACTGCTTGATTCGGTAAGTGAGCCTTCCTGGATGCATTGCACTGCTTCTCGTTTCTATGAAATAAAGTTGAATGTGGTGAGGAGCAGAAATGCATGGTTTGGAGTTCTGGCTAAGAGTTTAAAACTTTTGAGAAAAGGCAGCAGCTAAGGCATGTGTGTAGCAAGATGCTAGTGAGTGCACAGAGCCAACAATGCCTAATAAAATAGAACAAAAGTCATAAGATATCTCTATAGATTTTCTTCAAGAAGATGTGCTTCTTATTATTGTAGAGACCGTCTTTTTAATTTTATTAAGAAGATTTTCTTTTTAATATTTTAAATGAAAAATAAAATGATATCGCCCTCACCGAGAATCGAACTTACAATTTTCGGAATGATAAACCCAGCTGTTAACCATCAGGCCATCGCTCACTTTTGATTGTCAGCTTCTAATTACCGATATGTGTAGAGTTGTTAATGTTTCAAAGGAAAATCTTATAAATATATTTAAGAAGATTTCTTTTTAACATTTCTAATTAGGAAAAAAAGAGAGAGAATCGAACTTACAATTTTTCGATTGCTAAACCCAGCTGCTAACCATCCGGCCATCGTATACTAATAATTGCCAGCGTCTAACTACACCTTTGTACTAAATGTATAGTTTTTTAATAAGAATTTCTTCTTAGAACCAAAAAGATTTCCGTACAGTTTTTTCTTCGTTTGCACCGTTGCGACTACCCCTTTGCCCAAAAGCTGATCATGAAGACAATCTTATTAATTTTATTAGGCATTTTTGGCTCTGTGTGACATTTTAATTTTAACTTGCTTAAATTTAGAGAATCAAAATTTAAATTGAAGTGATGTTGAAATATCTTTAAATATTTTTTAAGTCTCAATTTTAATTATTTTTGTGTTTTGGCTTTTTGCATAGAACTAAAATTTTTATGCTCTTTTTGGTATTTTGTAGAAAGTTAAAGTTTTACTACTTTTTACAAATTTTTTTAAAAATTTTATTTTTTTATCCCATTTTCTAAATTTTTGGCATTTCGTATAAAATAAAAATTTTACTACTTTTTGATATTTTATGTAAAAATTAAAATTTAATCCTTTTTTAATATTTTTTATCAAATGCAAATTTTACTACTTTTTAGACATTTTTGTACCAAAATAAAAAATTTAGTATTTTTTGACACTTTGGGTAAAAATTGTATTTTAATCCCTTTTTAACATTTTGTGTAAAATAAATATTTTACTACCTTTTTTTCATTTCGTGAAAAAATGAAGTTTTAATACCAAATTTAAATTTCACTGCATTTTTGACATTTTCTTACAAATTAAAATTTTACTACTTTTTGGCATTTTGTGTAAAAGTTAAATTTTAATACCTTTTACCATTTTGTGAAAAATGGAAATTTTACTACTTTTTTGACATTTTGTACAAAATGGAAATTTCGCGCTTTTTTTGACATTTTTGACATATTGTTTAAAATTAAAATTGATACTACTTTTTTGACATTTGGTTACAAATCCAAATTTTAATACTCTCTTGAAGACATTTTGTGTAAAAATTAAATTTTAAGATTTTTTTGACATTTTGTGTAAAATTAAAATTGTTACTACTCTTTTTTACACTTTTGTAAAATTCCAATTTTAATACTCTTTTCTAAGACATTTTGGGTAAAAATTAATTTTAATACATATTTCACTACTTTTCAAATTCAAATTTTAATACTTTTTTGAAATTTTGTGTAAATATCAAGTTTTACAACTTTTCTGGAACTTAAAAAAAAATTATTTTAATACATTTTTTTAACATTTGTGTATAGTTAAAATTTTCTTACTTTTTTGTTATTTTGTATATTTTTTTAAAAAAATTTAATTTTTTTTCTACTTTTTTGACTTTTTCAATAAAAGCCATACTTAAGCGATGCCGCAATAAAATGTCTCAATTTTTTTTTTTTTTTTTTGCAGCACGTTTTCAAAAGATTATAATCTATATGCCTACTGTTAAATGTGAATATTTGCTTATGTCTGATTTGATTTGTTTGCGCTTAACATTGCTTTAGCTCGCTTATGCTGGTACCAAATAACAATTTCTCTGTCATATCAGCCAATGTGGCCAATATGTGGACGAGACATGCTGGTGGTCAATAGTCAAACGTGTACAACAGCAACAAAAGAACAACAAGCACAACAATAGCTCTGATCCAAAAACACACGTAGACTTAACTGACATTTTAAACATTCCATTCGCGTGCCATCAGCCATGCAACATAAAGCTCGACTATACACCTTCAAAGGCTTCACTCAGTGATACTGTGGAACTTTTGTAATGCATCAACGATATTCACATTTAGTACGGGTTTCCACGCATGCTAAAAGCACAATTGGATGCCCTTATGAACGCACACTCACACTTACACATTTTTACTAAATTTAGATGAATTTGCAAATTACAACGACGAAATGCGTGCATATTGTAGAGGTGGATTGATGTGGAGACAAAAGTGACTAAACCAGACTAGAGTAAGCGGGCTAAAGACCTGTGGGAGGGAGGAGTGTAAAGCTGCTGGAATGGAGTGCAAGTGTACCGCTCGCTAGATATGCTGCCAAAATGGTATGCAACAAATTTTGATTGTGATTGTATGTGATTGTTTAATGGTGATAGCAACAAAATCCAATTGAATTGGCATGTCAAGTGTGCGTGTGTAAGTATGTGTGACATGCATGACATGTATGGATGTATGTATGTGTGTATATTATCAATGTGTTGATATGCGAATAAATATATGATTTGATAAGTCTGCATTTACTGCAATTTACATACATTTGCACTGCACTTTGTCTAGTGTTTAACATGTCTATGTATGAGTGTTTGAATTGTTGGTTTTGTTGATTTTGCTCGTTTTGTGCAAATTTTAGGCAAATATTGAATTTAATCTTAATTGAGTACAAATTCTCAATTACAGACACTCCTCGTGGCATGGAGCTTGCGGTAATAAGTAAAAAGCAACAACAAAAATAAATAAAACATATACAAATAGATAAATGTCCAATATGAAAACTAGAATTGATGACTAGACTCCAAGTCAAGTAAAGCGGAAGTCTTCAAACAATTCTAAACTCTCTCACTCTAACTCTTGACACTGAACCTCCAAGATTTGATAGTCATTAAGTGCTGCAATTTTAGTTAAATTTTTAATTAATTAAGTTTATTTTAATTTATCTTTTTAATTATATTTAATTGAAGTTTTATTTATGTGCTTTATTTTATTTTGTTTTGGTTTTTTTTCTTTTATTTTATTTCATTTTATTTTATTTTTTTTAATTTTTTTTTTATTTTTTTATTTTATTATATTTTATTTTATTTTATTTTATTTTATTTTATTTTATTTTATTTTATTTTATTTTATTTTATTTTATTTTATTTTATTTTATTTTATTTTATTTTATTTTATTTTATTTTATTTTATTTTATTTTATTTTATTTTATTTTATTTTATTTTATTTTATTTTATTTTATTTTATTTTATTTTATTTTATTTTATTTTATTTTATTTTATTTTATTTTATTTTATTTTATTTTATTTTATTTTATTTTATTTTATTTTATTTTATTTTATTTTATTTTATTTTATTTTATTTTATTTTATTTTATTTTATTTTATTTTATTTTATTTTATTTTATTTTATTTTATTTTATTTTATTTTATTTTATTTTATTTTATTTTATTTTATTTTATTTTATTTTATTTTATTTTATTTTATTTTATTTTATTTTATTTTATTTTATTTTATTTTATTTTATTTTATTTTATTTTATTTTATTTTATTTTATTTTATTTTATTTTATTTTATTTTATTTTATTTTATTTTATTTTATTTTATTTTATTTTATTTTATTTTATTATTGTTTTATTTTATTTTATTTTATTTTATTTTATTTTATTTTATTTTATTTTATTTTATTTTATTTTATTTTATTTTATTTTATTTTATTTTATTTTATTTTATTTTATTTTATTTTATTTTATTTTATTTTATTTTATTTTATTTTATTTTATTTTATTTTATTTTATTTTATTTTATTTTATTTTATTTTATTTTATTTTATTTTATTTTATTTTATTTTATTTTATTTTATTTTATTTTATTTTATTTTATTTTATTTTATTTTATTTTATTTTATTTTATTTTATTTTATTTTATTTTATTTTATTTTATTTTATTTTATTTTATTTTATTTTATTTTATTTTATTTTATTTTATTTTATTTTATTTTATTTTATTTTATTTTATTTTATTTTATTTTATTTTATTTTATTTTATTTTATTTTATTTTATTTTATTTTATTTTATTTTATTTTATTTTATTTTATTTTATTTTATTTTATTTTATTTTATTTTATTTTATTTTATTTTTTTATTTTTTTGTTTCAGTTCATTAAAATTGTTTTATCTAAATTTTGCTTGGGTAAGTATTAGCCTAAATAACATGTGTGCGAAGCCTTATTGTTCTAGGATAACGTTTAGTCTTCGAAAACCCCATAATTTTAATGCTGTGTCCATATATAAAGAACTGTGTAACAAATCTCTACCTTTGATTTTTTATAGGGACAACAGGATCTTTACCAAGCTATTGAAAAAACGTGTTCATGAAAAAAGGGCATTGGAACTCCAAAATTAGTTTAGTAGATTGCGTAAGAATATGTTTTCCAGCAAAAATAATTGGATATATTTTGAAATTTTGCAATTATAGTGCACTTTTTATAGGTCATACACGGCGTATGAGTAACATTTAGTTGTTCAAGTAAGAAAAGTTTAGATAAATTTTATTCATGTTTTGGTTGATATCTCCGAAGGGGATTAAGATGTCGAAATAAAACTTAAAATATGTTCAGGCGCAATCAATCAATTTCTGGGATATCTCCTGTGCATCCCTAAATATTTGTATATACCCTTTCAAAACTTCGATTAAATTACAACTTTTGTGTGTTATATCGATATTGTAGAAAGTAGAAGGATAACAATTATGAAGAACATTATTTTAGTGTCCTTGAAGGATAATTGAAAAAAAATCTATAAATTAGTACCCACATATCCAAATATTTTTGAAATTTTATGGGATATCCTGGTCATCGGGTACAGAAAAAATAGCGATTTACTAATTACGAAGTCCTTCAACTGCAAGGATACAACAATATGAGTAACACGAGTACATTAATGACGGTGCATTAGAGGGTATGCGTTTCAATAAAATAAACTTGGATTTTTTGGGACAGTCTAATCTACGTGGCGTTTCACTCTGTCGCAAAATATGTTTTGCGAACAAAACAATTTAATTGTTTATATAATTTGTTATGGCAAACGGACATGAGTGAGTAAATAATGCACGACAGATGAGCTAGATGACACCAAAAGCTAACGGTCACTACCGACTGCCAACATCAACCCAACCCAAACAAAAACACTCTTGGGGAAAACGGAAACATAAAATTCAATGTGATATACCCTCTCCATCACATTTGTAAGTTCTACAAAGTGTAATTAAACACTATGCGGGCACACGTGGGCCACCACTGACTCATACTACACGACGAATCAACTTAATATAATGAACGACAATTCACATTATTTATAACAATAAAATTTTACAAATTCTAGTCGAAATGTCAAATAGGCTGCAAGACGGTGACACAAAGCTGCTGCTACTGCCGCTCCTGATGATGTCATGGGTTGTGAATCGCATCATGTGACGTGGGCCCCAACACTGCTCTCTTGCCCTGTGCGCATACCTGTCTGTCTGGATAACTCTTCGAGCAAATTCTTTGGCAAAACCACACGTGTCTGTCATGCGTTGCACCAGCAATCAAGATAGGCCTGCAGAAATTTCACTTTCATGTCACTTAACAACAACAACAAACATACAACAATAGCTAGCATTTGAGTTGACAAATGGGATGGGAAGAGTTAAGCACACGCATAAAATTATACTCACATACATTCCTCTTTACATTTATGTCAGTCTGTGGTTTTGCTCATATAAAATTTAAATGCAGACATATGTTTGCTCATACTCTATGTATGTAGTGGAAGCTGTACATTGGTCCCAGTGGTTTGGTCACCGCAACATAAACACGCGTTTTAATTTCCCTTAGCGCATACAACTTATTTAAAATTCATTAACACTTTTACTACAAACGAGTACGAGACCAAAAACACAAAAAAATAAATCATATTAATGGATTTTTATGTTTGTCGATATTTTGTTGTTGGTTGAACTGTTTTAGAGCTGCATTTCCATTTATTTTCCCATCATTTATTTATAAACCACAAAATGAGCTCAAAAACTGATTAGATTTTAGACGAAAGTTAAAGATTTAATTTTTTGTTCGCCTTCCCCATCACCCTCAAGGGGACCTAAATTCTCAATCATCCATTCACCACCATGTATGCACCACACAGCCGGAAAAATGGTGGAGAGCCTTCCACCGGTAATATGGCTTTTGGAGAGGGCACTCCACAATAGACGCCATAGCCGAAGTCGTAGAGTTAGTTGCGTTTGCAGACGATGAGGCTGCTGTAACAACAGCACGAAACTGCGACCTGGCACAGTTTTAACTGAATCAAGTGATTCACAGTGTAGACAAGTGAAGGGACGATCACGGCCTCCAACTGGCTACAGCAAAGATAGAGATCGTGATTCTAACGAAATATCTAGGGGTGAAGTTGGACAACAAGCTGACCTTCTCGGAGCATCTAAGTAGATCCTGCGAGAAGGCTGTGAAAGCTATCGCAATCCTGAGTCGGCTAATGGCAAACACAGGTGGGCCAACGCCACCTCAGATTCTATATCGTTGGGCGGTGCAAAAGTTTGGGCGGATGCAATGAAATTTCGGAACTACCGGGCCGCTATCACCGCGATCCAACGCAAAAGGGGCCCTTGAGAATCGCCTCAGCATACCACACGATCTCCGCAGACTGTTATGGTCTTTGCGGAGACTATACCGCTTAGAAAAAAATGTGGATGACACTAGTGCGGAAGCATTTACGTAGAAATGTTGCT
>CAXKVI010000004.1:6448774-6468774 GCA_964058755.1 Campiglossa producta | reverse complement strand
ATTCCGGCTAGACATGAGAAAAGTGTTGTCCCCCTCATTTTCGCAAGTGATATAAAAATATAATGACCACAGTTATTTATTTATAATATTATTTGTACATTTATAATTGTATGTATTTATTTATGTTGTGAGCTTCAAATCAAAAATCAAATTAAAGATTGACAACTTATTTTCACACGCAAATGTTGTATTTTAGATGTAAGAATCCAATTTGTGAAATAGTACTTTTGTGAAATAGTACACGGTTAAAAATTTGAACCTAAATTTTAAACTTTTTTGGACTAGATATATGACCAAACCAACTTTGGTTTTAAATTTAAACTAGACAAGTTTTCACAAAAATTGGTTAAATGAAACGGGTTTAACAGTTTTCTAAAGAAAAAAGTATGTCCGTTGGCTGGAACTCGAACCAAGTCTTCCAGCATCATGCCCGTCTGCTCTACCACTGAGGTACATCGCACACATAAATGTTGTTGGCAAAATTCAATCTTGAATAAGCTTTTAAAAATAAATGAAAAAAAAAAAAAAAAAAATTGTAGACAGAAAAGTTTTAATTTTAAACCGAAAAGTTTTAATTTTCAAACCAAAAAGTTTTAATTTTAAACCGAAAAGTGAAATTTTTTTTAGGGGTCTAAAATTTAGGCTCATTTTTTTAACCGTGTATTAAGTTTAAGTAGAGGGCCCAGATAAATTTACGAGTCCTAAGAGGTAGTGAAGTGTTAGTTAATGGCTGATCAACCGGTGGCCGATGTGACTTATTTCACCTCCCACTATCAATCACAGTACCTGGGTGAACGATCTTGCTCGGTGCTATCAATTTAGCGCTAACTTTACTTACCCAAATGATCCCAAAATGACCCTTAAATAGTCGTATATAATAATCCTAAAGTTATCCCAAAACGACCCCAAAAATTCCCAAAATTATCCGAAATTGAACCCAAAAGGACCCAAAAATTACCATAAATTGATCCCAAAATGATCCAAAAATGATTCCCAAATGACCCCAAAAACACCCTAAAATGATCCGAAAAATGACCCCAAAATTATCCAAAAATGACCCTAAAATAATCCCAAAATAATCCTAAAATAATCCCAAAACGACCCCAAAAGACCCTCAAATGTTCCCAAAATGGCCGGAAAATGATCCAAAAATAATCCCAAAATGACTCCAAAATTATCCGAAAATGACCCCAAAATTGTTCCAAATTAATCTAAAATTTAAGCTAAAATGATCTCAAAAATAGCCACAAAATTAACCCAAAGTGACCCCTAAATGATCCCAAAAAAATGCCTAATAAAGTTAATAAGATTGTCTTCATGAACAGTTTTTGGCCAAAGGGGTAGTCGAAACGGCGGAAACGAAAAAAATCAATACGAAAATATAGAAATTGATTTTTGAAACATTTTTGTTGTGCCAGAACCATGAATGTGTAGCACCATCTAAAAAATTTACTATGAAAATTTTAAAAGAGGAATGGAAGGAATATTAACCGAAAATGTATATCAGTGGAAAGAAAGAGCATACTGAGAATATAACTTCATATATTTATGTCAAAAACTAAAATTTCCAATTTTTGCGAAAGCAATAAACTTTCAAATACGATTTCCCAAAATTCTAATTTTGGCACATTCATGCTTCTAACAAACGAGCGACGTTATTATGCCCTGAGTTTGGAATTTATACAAAAAAGTGCGGCAAGCGAAAATTTCCAGTAATTTTTTATTGTAACCTAAAATCAAGAAATACTATGCTATAGTTCGGGTGTATTTAAAAAAGCGCGCGATTTTATTTTCCAATTTTTACTCAAACACACACAAAAGAGTTTCACTAACTTACACATTTCCGAGTGGGTCCGAAGCCCCCGGACCCTTACCTTGAATACGCGCCTGGTTTTCGGCATTACTTTCTATGTCAGTACCAGCTTCTTTGTCTCTAATGAATTTCATAAGACTCCTGTAATACTTTAGCTTCGGTAGTAAGCTCAACATCTTCATCCGGACTATAGTCCGTTACTGGTGCATCATATTGAGCAATGGTAACATCTTCAACAACTTCGTCACTTTCATCCGGACGAGTTATGTTAGCAGCGCAATTTCCGTCTTCTTCCGATTCATCAATAATTTTAGTACTAATTTCCTTCTCACCATCATCTCCAACTATTAGAGAATCATTCGTTTTAGCTGCGTTACTTAAATTTTCGGGGTTTTGAGTATCTTTTTCAGTTCCATCAGGCTCCGTTAATTTAGTTTCATTTAAGACTAAACATGTGTTCTCTGTTTCTGCTTTTACCGTCGTAGTACGAAGTTCTGCATCGGTATCACTATCTTCTTGTGACATATCTAAACGTTGTTTGACATGATCCTGGCTCTTATGATTAAAGAAACGGCATACCACAACTATAATGAACATGGTGCACAAAATTCCGGCTAGACATGAGAAAAGTGTTGTCCCCCTCATTTTCGCAGGTGATATAAAAATATAATGACCACAGTTATTTATTTATAATATTATTTGTACATTTATAAATGTATGTATTTATTTATGTTGTGAGCTTCAAATCAAAAATCAAATTAAAGATTGACAATTTATTTTCAGACCCAATGTTGTATTTTAGTGTAAGATGGAAAAAGGAACGACTGTAGGCTTTCATACGGAGCCGCCAAAATCGCCTAGGCGTTTAAGCGTCAATAAATAACGCAAGCCAAGTTTAATAATAGTTAGATTAGAGTGTTGAGATGAATTTACGAGTCCTTAGAGATAGTGAAGTGCTAGTTAACGGCTGATCCGCCGATGTGACTTATTTCACCTCTCATTATCAATCACATAGGTACTTACTCGTCACGTAAGATGACACCACTCTTTTATTATCCTCTCAACATTCCTCGGTGATATATTGTTCTTCCTCCATAACCCATTCTCTCAGTCTTGTCCCTCTCTCTATCAGTCCTGAAGAGGTCTTTCTTCACAACCATTTATATCTTTTCACAGCAGACCATGGTGCCACGACATCTCACGACTACACAACAAATTTTAGTTGTATGTAAAGTGATCTCACACAAAAAGTGACATGTCAATAGCAAAAATAGACAGTTGACAGCTGAGCGCCAGAAAATATGCTACAAACAAAAATGTACAAAATCTTATCGCATTTACAGCAAACAAGAAAAGCTCAGAAACTGTAATGAAGCGTTTGAATTTGTTGGAATGGTAGATAAGCTGTCAAAACATAAGAAACTAATTAGAATTAAAATAGAAATGCAAACGCGGAATGGGTGTGAAGAAGAGACAAAATAATGGCTAAATAAAAAGTTATTTGTTTTGACGAACAAATTTCATGACAAAATAAGTAGCATTGACCGTGAAACTTGTCTACTTCAAGGCGCAAAAACATTAAAATGGCGTTAATACAATTTCACTTCTGCTCTTTGAAAGTGACAGCGCCAAACCCAAAAATGTGGTGTCGCAAATGTCAACGGTGTCACAAAAATTTGACATTTTCAACATGTTGGGGGAAAGGCAGCCACAATAGACAAAAGCTTCGGCAAAGCATCGAGTTTGAGGACCAGCATTGCATGCAGACAATAGTGGGATTCATCAAACCATATAAGTTTACGAAATGAGTAAATTTATAAATTATAATTATAAATATAAATAAAGAAAAAGTATAAGTATATGATATATCAAACTGTTAAATAGGTCGAATAAAATAAAACGAAGCAACATCAATTATATTTAAATAAAATGAAATAAAATTACAAAAAAAATAACAGAAAACAAAATAAAAAAAGGAATAAAATAAAAAAATTATAAAAAGGATAAAATAGAATAAAAAAAATTATTTCATTAAATCAAAATTAAATAAAAATAAAAATAAATGAAATAAAGTAAAACAAAAAATAAAATAAAAAAATTATAAAATATAAAATAAAATAATATTAAAAAAATAAAATAAAAAATAAAAATAAAAACATAAATAAAAAGAAATAAATAGAATAAGAAAAAAATAAAATGAAATAAAATATATAAAATAATAATAAATAAAAATTATTTAAAACAAAATATATTTAACTATAGTATAGTTTGAGCAATATAAAATTAAATAAAAAATAAAAAATTTAACTAAAAATAGAATAAATTAATATAAAACAAAATATAATAAAAGAAAAGAAATAAACAAAATAAAAATAATAAATTAAAAAAAAATAAAAAAATAAAATAAAAAGAAATAAAAAAATAAAATAAAACAAATAAAATTAAATAAAATACAAATACATAAAATAAAAAAGTATAAAGTAAAAAATTAAAATAAAATACTATTATAAAAAAAATAAAAAATATTGAAATAAATAAAAATTAAATAATAAAAAAAAATAAAAAAAAAAATAAAACAAAATACAATAAAATATAGTATAGAGATTAAATAAAATAATAAAATAAAATAATCTTAAATAAAATAAAAGAAACAAATAAACCAAATAAAAATAATGAATTTTAAAAAAATTTAATAAAATATTAAAAAAAAAATAAAATAAAATAAAACAAATAAAATGAAATAAAATAAAGTATATATATAAATACTTAAAATAAAAAAGTATAAAGTAAAATATAATAAAAAAATAAAATTATAAAAAAAATAAAAATAATAAAAAAATAATAAAAAAAAATAAAAAATAATAAAAAATAAAATAAACTACAACAATATGACAAAAAAATAAAACAAAATACAATAAAATGTAGTACAAAGAGATTAATTAAAATAAAGAAAAACTAATAAAATGAAATAAACTGAAAATTAAACAAATTAAGAAAATAAAAACAAGTAAATAATATAAAAAAAAAATCAAATAATAAAAATATGAAATGCAAAAAAAAACTATAAAATGAAATAAAATAAATAAAAAAAGGACGCGTGGCACTCGGGGACTGCCGCGGTAAAGCTTTTGCATATCACTTTTTATCAACTTATGCTATCTAATATTTATGAAAACTCAATGAGCATATTTATGACTTTAGCATATGAGCATATTTATACAGCTCCAATTTTATATAATTGGCCTGTTGCTAACATTAGTACAACGTCATACGCCTAAATGTAGGCAACGCTAATATATTTATTTTTGTCAAGTGATGTTGCAAACGCCGAACCTTTTAACATAGAAAAAAGTCCGTTACGAACTTTTTTAACATTAAAATTTTTTTCATTTCACTCCCACCGCCAAAGCCTGCGATAAAATCTATAGATCGCATGGAAACTAGTCACTGAATTACCATTCCGCTGTATAAAAAATTTTGCATTCAATTCTTTAATAAATAAAAAAATAAAACAACAAAAAAAATAAAATTAAAAAAAAAATAAATAAATAATATAAAAAAAAAATTTAAAAAAAAAATAAATAAATAATATAAAATAAAATAAAATGAAAATACAATTTTTTTAGGTTATGCAAAAAAAGATCAGCCCACTCTAATATAATACCCACTCTAATATAATACCTACATAGTAAACCACTTTTATTTGTTTTTCAACATTGCGTGCAAAGCGTGAATGATACCGAATCACATTGCATTGCGAAATGCATTTCATAATACACATAATTATAATGAAAACTACATGGAAAAGCACTTGAAAAGTAAGTACATAAGTAATAACTACGCTGACTACGTCCTCTCATCTGCAACTCACGCGTTACCACCCCTTCCTGCTTGCGTGCTTTTTAAACCGAATTTGTTGCAACACAAAAATTAAGTTGACCCGTTTACCTAGGTACGAATGTAATGGAAATACTATGCAAGAATGCGACATTTGCAATAAGCGTCGCCAAAAAGCTCCAAACGCCACACTCTGTAACGGCCACTTTGCTGGAAGTTCATAGGTACCATATATTAGGTATATAAGTTACGTGTTATTCTGGAGCTCTGTGATTGTACAATAATTTAAATTTGTGTTCTTATAGCTACATAAGTATGTATGTATTTTAAAATTTGTATTGTTAATTCATTATCGCTTAAAACAATCTCTTTGCAAACATGACTGCCTTTAAGTGCTTAGCAATTTTTTTATATTTTTTTTTTTCAAATTCATATGGTTTCTTATTTTATTGCCAGTTCATAGGTACTTGCTTTAATGTTATTATCGCCTCATGAAAATTTTTTTACTTGCACTATAATTGTATTGCATTCTTCCGGCATTGCATGTGACATGCCACTTCAAAATTTAAGTTAAGGTATTCCGAACGAACGAAGTCGGCACTCGTAACGGAATTGAAAAAAAAAAAAATATTTAAAAACAAGAGAAATGGATGTTTTCATTCTTTTCATATTAAAAAAAAAAAAAAAACATTATAATCATCGCGAGTAAAAAAATTTCCCATACCGGGAATCGAACCCGGGCCTTCCGGGTGAGAGCCGGATATCCTAACCACTAGACAATATGGGACTTGTGAACTCGTGTGTCCGACGTCACACTAAAGCAGACTGGCCGATCTTATTTGATGTTCACGAATTGTTAATACGATAAGAGATCAACTATTTATTATGTTTGTTTATTGGGCTGCTCTAGCTTACGCCAGATTGAGATATTTCACAAAATTGTGTTTAACGAACACTTTTCTTGCTCTAGGTTGCTCTATCGTTTGTTTCATGAGTACGTTTAAAACAAAACTAGAGTAATCCAGATCACAAATTTCTGCTCTAGCTTTTTTTATGGAGTTAGAGCAGAGAAGCAATTGTCAGTCAGGAAAAAATACATTTTTCAAAACTTCAAAAAAATTAGCCTGTAAGAAAATCAATGTTTTTGTATAGGTGAATTTGCATTAATTTTAAAGATTTAAACAAAAAAAAAAAAAAAATAAAGAGAAACCATTGAGATTCAATTGTTTCATGGCATTTCTGCTCTGAGTTGCTCTAAGTTGCTCTATATCTATTTTGACAGCTGCCCTGCTCTGCTCTGCTCTAACCTGCACTGAACTTTTTTTTGGTCAGTAAACAAAGTTATTTGGTACTAAATTTTTTTTATTGCCTAGTGCATGTAATCCCGAACACTGAACACTGAAATACCAGACCATGGTACCCAAATTCCGGGATTCTCAGATTTCAAATACCGAAAATTCATTTAAAATTTGTGATTTTTAGTAAAGCTCTTGAAAAACAGTAGGAATCTTGCTATCAATTTTTGAGTGATTTCCCAGTAAACTATAGTCTCTATAGAGACTTGGAACTTGACACATTTTTCAAAGCCCATGTGGTCTTCAAACTTAGCACTTTGTAGAAGTTTATCCGCTAGGTAGGGCGCAAATCGAGATACATATTTGAAAATTTATGAAGAAGGGTTGGAATCAACTTTACATATTTTCCTTAACAGGAAGCTGTCGGCGTTTTATTTGACAGTTATGTAGTTAAAATTTGAAGATAATTTTTTGACTGAAAAACAAATAATACTCTCAATAGCCCTAGTCAACGAAAAAATAATATTTCTGCTACTTCGGGCTAACTACCTACAAATTGAAGCTTTCAAAGTTTTGAATTCGACAATATCGGGATGGAAAAAAATGGTTTCGGGACTCAATGCTCTAATAAGCACTTAATACTAGGGTGGTAATTTATTCGAACCGGCTTTTTATTCTTAAAAAAAAAAAAAAAAAAAAAAAACTGTTAAAACCGGTTTGTTTTTTAAAGAGACAAAACCCACAGCCAATTGAAAATTCATGCCAAATATAGCTGTAATTGAAACATTTATTAAAAAATACAAAAGCATTTCTACGTCTGAGTGCAACATCACCCTTTTTCAAAACATTTTAAAAAATTCAAATTTTTTCAATAAAGGCTCATTTACGAAATTCGAGTTCCTGCAGTCGATTTTTCGTCGTTCCATCGTGTAAATAGCATTTCGATCGATCGATGACCACTATTTGATGGTTGAACGAGTCGAAGGACAAAAATCGACCAGAAAAATCATCAATCATATATTGATTAATTCTCAAAAACGTTAATAATAGCCACCCTTAAGGGTTAAGTTACACAGAGCCAACAATGCCTAATAAAATAGAACAAAAGTCATAAGATATCTCTATAGATTTTCTTCAAGAAGATGTGCTTCTTATTATTGTAGAGACCGTCTTTTTAATTTTATTAAGAAGATTTTCTTTTTAATATTTTAAATGAAAAATAAAATGATATCGCCCTCACCGAGAATCGAACTTACAATTTTCGGAATGATAAACCCAGCTGTTAACCATCAGGCCATCGCTCACTTTTGATTGTCAGCTTCTAATTACCGATATGTGTAGAGTTGTTAATGTTTCAAAGGAAAATCTTATAAATATATTTAAGAAGATTTCTTTTTAACATTTCTAATTAGGAAAAAAAGAGAGAGAATCGAACTTACAATTTTTCGATTGCTAAACCCAGCTGCTAACCATCCGGCCATCGTATACTAATAATTGCCAGCGTCTAACTACACCTTTGTACTAAATGTATAGTTTTTTAATAAGAATTTCTTCTTAGAACCAAAAAGATTTCCGTACAGTTTTTTCTTCGTTTGCACCGTTGCGACTACCCCTTTGCCCAAAAGCTGATCATGAAGACAATCTTATTAATTTTATTAGGCATTTTTGGCTCTGTGTAGAGCGCTACTTTTTGCAAGGCTTATTTTCTCATCAATACATAAAATTTCAGGGGGTAAGACCAAAAAAAACCAATTTATTTTTATTTGAATCACCCTAATGTACATACATATATTTTTCAGATTAAAAAGAACGTTAGGAATTTTTACATATTTGAAATAATTAAATTTAACCCGTTTCTTCCATTTTTTGGGATTCCTGACTTACTTTCTACACTAATATTATTACCAATTTTCCACTTAGCTAACAAACAAAGTGTGAATATAAACATTGACGAGGCATAACTAAAGTAAAAATGTTAACTATGCTTACACATGCCATAATAACAAAAAAACGGCAACAATCATAAACATAGCATACAATTTTTAACAAATTTACTTAGAATGCCCAGTGTGCACGTGATGTTTTCAGCCGAAAATTTGTGTAGCAATGTCGATATGTTCATATTTGAAGAGTTTTGTTCCGTAATAATATAGATACATGCATACTAACCCAAAAGCCTACATATGCATACAATTTGACAAAATCATTCATTTGCTATGGAGGTCATGCTCGTTTTCTTACCTGGTATACACACTTTCATACATACATACATACACTATATTATTTATATACACAAGTAGGTATGTTGTGTGTATGTGTTGTATTGTTGTTCTTGTGATCTTGCTTTACCTCATCACGCTCGCTTTTGCGCTGACAAATATAAATACTATTTTTGTTTGCTTTATGTCAATCGCTTGTAAATTTTTATTTCGATCATCAGCGATGACCGTTCTTCATTTCTTGAATTCTCAACCACTTTATTAAGAGTTTCGTTTAAATAGCTTCTATTGATCGTTGAAAAATTAAGACTATACTTCACAGGATCATTTCTGTAGTCAGTCTTCATTTACTTTTATTGCAAAATGAAAGTATCCGCACCCGCGATGAGGAGTTATATCGTTTTATCTGGCAGCGTGAGGTTTATGAACATTGCTTTTAAATTTTGTCTTCGGACATATTTAAGGTGATTGTTTCTTCGATGATCGCTCGGTAACACGGATAAAGCGACTTCTGAGTGGTCTTCCAAAAATATTTAATTGATAAATTTCAAGGGTTTTTAAATTCTCAGATATAGTCATCGTCCCGTTTTTAATGGAATTTTGGTGGAGAGCTCGAAGTTTGGCTAGAAAGTTTTTTGTTTGGTTTTTAATTTGAGGGGAACCAACTCACATAAAATTTTAATGTGTAATATGAAAAATTTTCCTTCCTTTTTGTTTGGGTTTTTTTTTATATAAAACTTTGTTCCATGGAATTCTCGATAAAGCGCGTTCAGCAGAATCAGTCCGTCAGTACGTTGAAACAACTGACAGCAAAGTAGACTGCGGGTGTATGGGTAACGTCAGATACGACGGATACGTCAAAATAGAATTTGCTCTAAAATTGACCTACGTCACGCAACTGAAGTATTGCCGGACTGATTCTGCTTCCCGCTTAAAGCTGAATTGAATTTTTGGAGATTTTTTTGATAATTTCAATGCTATAAAACAAAAAAAAAAAAACTATAACACAAGAAATTATTTTTAAACAGCTGGCAGCACTTTTAATTTCAGAGTCGTATTATTATTTAAAACTGCTGGCACTTGTTTTCCAAAAAAATCGCTTTTCCAACTAATCTGTAGATTGAGCTCGTTCAATTGACACCTCCTTCACGGTTGCCACAGTTGGTAGTTTTATACCAAACTTGGTGGTTTTTTTTCTACGGATTTGTTGAACGCCCAAGAATGTTAGTTTATCTTAAATCTTATACATATGTATGTATGTAATACTATTTTATATTAAAAAAAAATGTCAATAATTTTTGTTCTTTACATTAAGTACTTGAAAAAATTGGTAGTTTTTTTTCAATTTGGTAGTTTTTTTTTTGAGAATTTGGTAGTTTTTTTTTGGAAGTGGCAACCGTGAATCATTTTCAAAAATCGTGTACAAATCTTACGCTGTGTAAAAATTTAAAATTTCGATTGTAGCACAAAATCCAACCCTGCTGTAGGGTATAAACATCTGTCTTTCATTTATTTGACGTATGGTGGATAAAACTAATGTTAACAGCAAGGTGAAATTTAGATGTGTGTTGAATAATTGTCATACGCTCAAGATTGTAGCACAAAATCCAACCCTGCTGTAGGGTATATAACATCTGCCTTTTCATTTGACGTATGGTGGAAAAAAGTGATGTTAACAGTAAGGTGAAAATTAAATATGTGTTGAATAATTGCTATACGCTGAAGTGGCACATTAGCCAGCGTTATATTAACAGTCCCATATTGTCTAGTGGTTAGGATATCCGGCTCTCACCCGGAAGGCCCGGGTTCGATTCCCGGTATGGGAAACCGTTTTTTTTTTAATTTTGTATTTTTTTCGTTTATTTATTATTAATTTAGAATTATTTCGGATTTTATGAAGCAAACTTTACGGGTATACAAGCATATGCATTAGTTCTAATATGATTGGTCATTCCAGTTGAATAGTTTATTTAATTAAATTTCGTTTAATAGGTAACTACTTGTCCCACAGGGATTACCTTTTGATTCACAGAGCCAACAATGCCTAATAAAGTAGAACAAAAGTCATAAGATATCTCTATAGATTTTCTTCAAGAAGATGTGCTTCTTATTATTGTAGAGACCGTCTTTTTAATTTTATTAAGAAGATTTTCTTTTTAATATTTTAAATGAAAAATAAAATGATATCGCCCTCACCGAGAATCGAACTTACAATTTTCGGAATGATAAACCCAGCTGTTAACCATCAGGCCATCGCTCACTTTTGATTTCTAGCATCTAATTACTGATATGTGTATAGTTGTTAATGTTTCAAAGGAAAATCTTATAAATATAATTGAGAAGATTTCTTTTTAACATTTCTAATTAGGAAAAAAAGAGAGAGAATCGAACTTACAATTTTTCGATTGCTAAACCCAGCTGCTAACCATCCGGCCATCGTATACTAATAATTTCCAGCGTCTAACTACACCTTTGTACTAAATGTATAGTTTTTTAATAAGAATTTCTTCTTAGAACCAAAAAGATTTCCTTATCGTTTTTTCTTCGTTTCCACCGTTGCGACTACGCCTTTGCCCAAAAACGAATCATGAAGACAATCTTATTAATTTTATTAGGCATTTTTGGCTCTGTGTTCTCATTGCTATTATTTTATTGCAATAACGAAAATTAAAGAAATTGAGACAATTGTTTAGTAGTAAAAGAAGTTGGTACTTATGTTTAATAATTCAGGTTAATATTAATTTAAAATTCGCTTAACAAAAATACGTTGACTTCCCACTGCTAAAGTACCTAGAGGTCTCAGTGGCGGATTTAGAATTTTGGGGAAGGGGCGGTTCAATTTTTTTTTTTTTTTTTAATTTCGAGGACATTTTTCATTCACAGTTACTCAAAGCAGGCCTTTTATGCTTGGTATGGGAAATTTTTTATTTTTCTATATTTTTTATGTAATTTTTACTTTATTTTTTTACGTCGTTTTTACTATATTTTGCGTGTAGACTTTATTAAATTTTTTGCTTAATTTCTACTATATTTTTTGCTGTAAATTGCTGTGAAAAATATGAATTTTTTAATTCCGAAGGGGGTGGGAGGGCGGTTGAGGTTTGAGCCTCCCCATGGATCCGCTCCTGCTACCTTCCTAAACAATTGTGCAGTCCCAAAGAGAAGTGAAAGCTCTTTGAATTTAGAATGAAGTCGTGCGCCAAACTACACAAAAATGCACAGAGCCAACAATGCCTAATAAAGTAGAACAAAAGTCATAAGATATCTCTATAGATTTTCTTCAAGAAGATGTGCTTCTTATTATTGTAGAGACCGTCTTTTTAATTTTATTAAGAAGATTTTCTTTTTAATATTTTAAATGAAAAATAAAATGATATCGCCCTCACCGAGAATCGAACTTACAATTTTCGGAATGATAAACCCAGCTGTTAACCATCAGGCCATCGCTCACTTTTGATTTCTAGCATCTAATTACTGATATGTGTATAGTTGTTAATGTTTCAAAGGAAAATCTTATAAATATAATTGAGAAGATTTCTTTTTAACATTTCTAATTAGGAAAAAAAGAGAGAGAATCGAACTTACAATTTTTCGATTGCTAAACCCAGCTGCTAACCATCCGGCCATCGTATACTAATAATTTCCAGCGTCTAACTACACCTTTGTACTAAATGTATAGTTTTTTAATAAGAATTTCTTCTTAGAACCAAAAAGATTTCCTTATCGTTTTTTCTTCGTTTCCACCGTTGCGACTACGCCTTTGCCCAAAAACGAATCATGAAGACAATCTTATTAATTTTATTAGGCATTTTTGGCTCTGTGTGCGTAATTGCTTTCGCATGTTTGTTGGCCTCTCAAAATGCCCTAAGCTGCGTTGCTCCTTGGGGACACATTCAAACAAAAATGAAGTTGTAAACAGACAGACCACCTCCAGCAGCAGTAAAAGTGTGCTAAATGTTGGGAGGGGAGCTGTTTCTTGGTACCCGGAAAAAAGCCACATAAACCGCAGCCAGCACTCACTTCTTAAATTAAAGAAAAGAAGTACTATATACAAGGAAATAATAGACTCTGTTGGTATCTTAAGGCTTTTTTTTTGGCTTCAAGAAAATTATGTGTACAACGAGCATGCTCGTTAACAGCAGTTACATAAGTCTTTACAGGTTCTTCAGTGCATCCTTAGCATGCCAACTCGCTATAGCGTATACGGTAGCTCTTCCCAAGGTGTATGCGGGCTGCCTTTTGGCCTTTTTAGAGTAGCGAGTTGTAACTGCAGTTACACATGTGCTAACTTACCTACTTACTTTTGTGATTGTAATCTCTTTAGCCTCGGTTTAAATGTTAGTTAGTTTCCTTGTTTGACATTTTTTTCACAAAACAATATTGTTTTAATGATTAAAGGTTAATACTAAGGGCCGCTTGCATAAAAGCTGATAACGACTAACCGGAGTTTAATTGACGTATTTTGTATGGTTAGCTGTCAAGTTAATCACCGATTAGGCTTAATCGGCTTTTATGCAAGTGGCCCTAAACTGGGTTGGTTTTCGAACGATATCGATAAATGTTTTATAATACAAGCCATTTTTAATAAAAAAAAAAAAGTGAAGTAGGTCATTACAAGATTGTAGCTATGTACTTCCTTTCCCAAACAAGCTAGTTACAGAACATACAAATTCTACATTAGAGTGACTCCTAAAGCTTTAAAAAACAAATACTTGTAAGAACGTTCCGCTTTAAAGAGGACGTACAAGCAATTGCTGGCCAACTTACAGAAGTGAAGTTGCTCATGGATATCAAACTACTGTTGTTTTTGAGAAGAAAAATAAAAAAATATACAAGCTTTTTTTGTTTTCTTCATATCCCAGCAAGCATTAAATATAGTACAAGTAATACAAGCAAATATTTTCTTTTATGCACTTGTTTACACACATGTCCTTAGTTTTTAACCAGATGTACCTAGCTTGTATTTCTGGACAATGATGCCTACTATCCGGCGGCATACACCTACAACATACATAGATACGTGATCCCTGCGCCACTGACTGCAGTCGACATGTCGTCTCAAAATGCCAAGATAACATCGATGACCTCTTTTATGCAGTTGTCATTTCTTTCGTTGTTTGCTAGTTGTTGTATTTTTTTTTATTGCTCAAGCAGAGCTGACCTGTAAACCGACACTAGTGGGCAATTAGGATAGCTTTGAAAGGATAAATACCATGTGTATTTATATTTTTTTGTATTTGAGTAAATAATAGTTAGTTCTATTTCAATATTTAGCTGTACGTACAAAACCTTGATTGTCCTTTGATTGCAAGACAAATAAACAAGATAACTATGCAAGTGGACAGCCTGACGAAAGCACTTGTTCCAATAGGTTGTGTAATGGTAGAATTTGAAACAGAAAATATTGGGAAATGGCTATAGCCATTTATTTTTTAGATAGCTTTATGGACAGTTTGGTTGAACTGGGTACTTAATGTTTTTTTTCGGTACCAACGACAAAATCTTTAAAGCTTTGCCTGCTAGGTTCCATGGGCCTCCCCGATTCCGTAACTTTCTTCATAACACTTGTGCATGTCGCAGGGGGGTTAAAGTTCAGACCACCCCCTAGGATACGCCTATATGCTTCCAATCGGAACCAAATTTTGTATGTGATATCTGCGACCATGGTGCTATCGATTTTTAATATTAGATAAAAAGAATAATTTTTTAAGTCTCTATGGGGTAGTCTGAACTTTAACCACACGCCTTAGGCGTTTCCACTAGGAACGAGATTTTGCATGTGATATCTCCGACCGTAGTGCTACCGATTTCGAGTATTAGATAAAAAGAAAAAACACTTTTTTTTGAGTCCCTGCGACACGCCTAACCCATCGGTATAAAAATTCTTTTGTGATATCTTCTGCTTTATTACTATCGATTTAGGAGTTGAGCCTTTGAAAATCTGATGATAAAATTGTCTGCATACAAATAAGGACCACCCTAATGTATACATACTACTATAACATAAAATATATTTGAATAAAAGGCTGTTGAAATTTTTCACAAAATAACACCCTCTTTTTCTGTGTTCTCGTAAAATTGTTAATATTGATATATCATATGATCATACTTTTCGCAAAAATATTAATTTTTGTTGAAGAACTATTTTTGCTTGACCATCTGTCAATATTAACAATTTGTCTAAAAAATTTCTATTTCTTTTTCACATTGCACTGTTTTGCTTTTCTGTTAGTTAATTCACCATTGCTGCCTATTGCCCTTAACCGTCTATTCAAGTCGTGCATCTACCACAGTAATCATTATATCCCATATGGTCTAGTGGCTAGGATATCTGGCTTTCACCCAGAAGGCCCGGGTTCGATTCCCGGTATGGGAAGTAGCACTTTTTGCTTTTTTAAATTTTTTTAGCAAGCCAAAAAATGTTTTAATTTATTATATTAATATTTAAAGCTGCTATGAATTATAAGCACGTGTTCGACTAGAACAAAATTTTCTGCTGACTCATTCCATAAAAGCAACTACCCAGCAGTTGTCATGCGCATTCATACAACACACCACACACTAACAAAGTGTGTTGAATTTTTGCCTAGCTGTGTTTGTTGTTGTGTTGACTCAGCTGCCAAAGCAAACCATTATCTTTACTTTGGCTGCTTTGTTGTTTGTTGCTATTTTGCGCGTATTGTTTTTATACATTTCGTGTGTTTAGATTTCATTCGCTACCAAATAACTTTTGTCGTTTAGTTTGAAATTCTCAGCATGTTTATTTTGATTTGAAATTAATACCTTGCAGGGAACAGTTTTAATTTGTCATTTAGTAGCGGTGAACTGACGTTCTACCCTATTAAAAGGTTCATATGATGTTTCAGGATGATGATTCACATGATTAGAATCACTCCCACGGTGCCGACGGGGTTGCTCCTGCCTGGGACTAGTGGCTGATCTGATGGCCTCAAATGACCAAATATTTAATTTGATACATTTCAAGGGTTAATGCAAAATAACACTGTACGGTGTTGAAAGATTTCTGTCGTTTGTTACGTATGTAATCGATATATCGACATAATGAAAACTGATTCTGGGGGTCATGCTGGATTTCTTAAGCGACCGTCAGCGATACTTAGCATAGACTTGACTTGGGAACCTGCACTTAGCGTTCTGTGTTATATG
Source organism: Campiglossa producta (assembly GCA_964058755.1). Taxonomy (NCBI): domain Eukaryota; kingdom Metazoa; phylum Arthropoda; class Insecta; order Diptera; family Tephritidae; genus Campiglossa; species Campiglossa producta. The sequence goes on along the minus strand of CAXKVI010000004.1, from coordinate 6,452,443 downwards.
AAGTTTGCATGTAATCGATTACCCTACTTGACTTAGAAATCTGATGAAGCCACCATTAGCGATACTTAGCATAGACTTGACTTGAAAATGCGTGTTGTACTTTTTACAGAGTTATATGTAAAAAATCACCTATGTAATTACTTTTAAAAAGTAATTCGAGAGGGAAATTTTACGCTTATTTGAAAATGTTATTTTTCTAAGTGCTAAGTGACAGTTCTCAAGTCAAGTCAAGTCTATGCTAAGTATCGGTAATGGCACCTTTAGTTTACTGAGCGCCGTGAGAGAACTGCGTGATGCCATACCTTTGTTTTACACAGTTTGAATAAAATCCTCCAAATATTCATTAGTGATAAGGAATATTTGGATGTTTATTATTCATATGGCAGCCGCAAAACTAGCTGTCAAATAAATTAAATTCAAATTAGGCCAACCAAAAAAAAAAATTTGTTTCATCCCAAATATCTTTATAGTTTTGTTTGGGCATTGAGCATGGCTCAATAATTTATGGTTGAACTGACAGCTGTGGCTAACTGTTCTTTCATGCACAGTTAGTTTTTCTTCACTCAAACTATCACCCTTTTTGTTTTCTTGTTTACATTTTTTTGCATAGTTCATGGAAAAGCTACGGAATTCGTTTGCGTGTTTTAATGAGTTTTAGTTAATTTTAAACAAAAAAAAATAGTTGTGAAAAGAAGTTTAGTGAGTGCTTTGTGATAATCTCTTTAGAAAATGTGGAAAACAAGTAAAAAGTCAGGAAAAATAAGTATATCGTTTGTTGTTTTGCCACTGCTTTTGACAGATACAATGAGGCTACGACGGTAATTTCTTATTCTGTTTTCTAATTTTGCCATGGCATTGAGTATATACTGATTATAGATAAGCTCAAAACATCGAAAACTAATGCCACAAAAATGCGTGTTGGTACTTTTTACAAAAATGTATGCAAAAAATCACACAATTACTTTTAAAAAGCAATTCGAGAGGGGAAAAGTTTAAGCTTATTTGAAACTGGCTAGTGTGCTCTCTTGTTATTTTTCTAAGTGCTAAGTGACAGTTCCCAAGTCAAGTCAAGTCTATGCTACGTATCGGTAATGGCACCTTTACCTGCTATACACACTTTCATACGTACATACATACACAATATTATTTATATAAACAAGTAGGTATGTGGTGTATATGATCTTGTTCTTGTGACCTTGCTTTACCTCATGTCGCTCGCTTGTGCGCTGTCAAATAAATATAAATACTATTTTTGTTTGCTTTATTTCAATCGCTGGTAAATTTTTATTTCGATCATCAGCGATCACCGTTCTTCATTTCTTGAATTCTCAACCACTTTATTAAGAGTTTCGTTTAAATAGCTTCTATTGATCGTTGAAAAATTAAGACTATACTTCACAGGATCATTTCTGTAGTCAGTCTTCATTTACTTTTATTGCAAAATGAAAGTATCCGCACCCGCGATGAGGAGTTATATCGTTTTATCTAGCAGCGTGAGGTTTATGAACATTGCTTTTAAATTTTGTCTTTGGACATATTTAAGGTGATTGTTTCTTCGATGATCGCTCGGTAACACGGATAAAGCGACTTCTGAGTGGTCTTGCAAAAATTTTTAATTGATAAATTCAAGGGTGTTTTTAAATTATATGTGCTTTGGTGGAGTTGAAAATTGATGGGTTTTCCAGAAATTCGGGATTAGCTTCACTTGTATGTTTGCTTGTTTGTTTGTTTGCTTGTGTATGTGACTCTCGTTCGGTCTAAGCCCCAGTGGCTCAAAAACCGTAAAATGTAGGTATCAAACGAAAGGGGAGGCCCCAGGTTTCATTTGGAAATCGATATATTTCGATAAATTTATCGATAACTGAGGTATCGGTCAAAATGTGAGGCTCAATTACGTTAAAATTTCCCAACAATATGGGTATCAAACGAAAGAGAAGGTTCAGAGGTTTCTTTTGGATTGGTTGGTATATTTCGATATATTTATCGAAAATTTCATAGGACATTTGACTAAATTTTTGACTCGATTTTTGTTGGTAAGTTTTTATTCTACAACTGTACTGTACATCGCGATGTGAATTTAGCATAACAAAAATTGGTAAATATAAAAATTCGATTGTTTTTATCAACCTAGCGATACATCCAAAACAAATTTACAGCGATGGATATGCATATCATGATCTCAACTCGAAAGAATCGATTATTTAGATTTTTTGTAAAAAAAGCGATTCCAAAAAAAAGCGATTTTTGTTTGAAAGTTTTTTTACTTAAACTTGTATTGAATAAACGATTTTTTGTTTGGGGAAAATTCGATTTTCAAGAAAAATATAATCGGTTTTTGTTCGTAAGTTGTTTACCCTAAAACTGTACTACATATCGCGCAGATGGCACTGTGTAGTTACAAAATAAAAAAAAATCGAAATAAGGAAAGAATAATCGATTATTTTTAAACAACCATCACCAAAAAAAAAAAAACAAATATTTGCATGTCTAGGGTTTTATCATACAAAAAATATGGAAGAAATACAAACTAAGTAAATAACTGTAGAAAGTACAAATACGAAAATCCCCGCAACAAACACTTTTTTCGCGTTAAACTAGACAACGCGCTTGGTATACAAAGGATTAAAACAGGGATATGAGTACATGTGTCCGCAAGCGTTTTCATTATCACGTTAGCAAAAGCACGGAAGAGTAAACTACAAAACTGAAGAATACAAGGAAATTGCAATGTGATGCAATCTGAAAAAATTCAAAATAGCGAAGAAGAAAAAAATAAACTAAAATTTGTAAAAGTTAAAACGTGCAGCAGCGAAAAAAAAAAACAAAAAATTTGGTAAAAGTTCTGGTCAACTGCAGGATATGTTTTAAACACAAACGTATTTTTTGGTGAATGCGGAAATCTACTCTTGGTGCAAAAGTCATTACAAAAAACGTAGTGAAATAGGAAATGAATAAAAGGTGGGTAGTGTTGGGTTAAAATGTAAACAACTACATACACATGTACCTTCTCTATTTGTTACGTGCATTTTTGCTAAAAATGACTTTTGTTTAGTCTGTAGTATTTTGCTTTTTTATTTTATTTACACCTTATTTTTTTCAGATTGGCAGACGTAGCATTTACACAAATTGTCTAATCTTTCAAATATATTACGTAAAAAAATTGTTAGTGGCTACCTATATGTATACGATTTTTAGTTGTTGTATGCGCTTAATAGAGATTTTAAATGAGTGATAGTTCGAAAAAAAAGAAAAAATAAAATCGCGTAAAATAAATTAAATTAATGAAAAAAAAAAATAAAAAAAAAATAAAATAAAATAAAATAAAATAAAATAAAATAAAATAAAATAAAATAAAATAAAATAAAATAAAATAAAATAAAATAAAATAAAATAAAATAAAATCAAATAAAATAAAATAAAATAAAATAAAATAAAACAATTTTTTTTTGCGCAAGGCTCGCACCGGTCCACATAGTTATAAAGTATTTTGTTCAATAAAAACCCTAACATGATAAAAGCTCATGCAAATTCTATTACCCAGTTTATTACACTGCATATTTAATATTTTCCTCACTAATCATTTAACGCCTCATTAAAAAAATGGGTAATGGTTAACATGTTACAACTAAAGCTGTAATGAAAATAAAGTTAGCACCACCCAGTGATGCA
>CAXKVI010000004.1:6428774-6438774 GCA_964058755.1 Campiglossa producta | reverse complement strand
ATGTTGCACGAATAGTAAATAGTCTGGTAAAAGCATGAAGTAGAACGTATAAGGGCATGGTTAACCAACAACGAAGAAAAAAAGCAACATTTTCATTGCCAACTTTGAATTTGCAAAGAATGTGCAACAACAAATGTGTGCATTAACAGACACAAAACAGCAACCAAATAAAATGTTGTTGCTGCAGTCAAAAAATGTTTGCAAAAAGAATAAAAAATATAAAATAACTGAAAAAAAAACTAAAAATTTAAAACAAATTGGAAAGAGTGCGACGATGAATTAAACAAAAAAACTTTCATGCTGAATTGAAGCTGTTGGATGAATTGATTGGGTGTCGTTTTTCCGGCTTTTATGTTTCATTTTTTTAACAACAGCAACAAACACACAATAAACATTGAGAAAGAGCCAGTTGACCGTTAGACATGCTAGGCGTGAGTGCAACAGGGCGTATGAGTGGTTTTTTGTTTGGTTAGTGCGGCAGGAAATGGAATAGGCTAATTTGAAGTGCTGCAGTTGCCTAGCAATGGAGTTGCACAGGTTTGATTTGGTAAACTTCATAAAAAATGTAGAAATGCAGATACAAATGTGAAGTCCAAGCCTAAAAAGAGTACAAAATATAGGTACTGTGCAATGTACACCGAATTTGTGTAGGGAAATTTTATGGTAAATTATGTTTTGTAGCAGAGCATTTTTTTTTGTGAAAATCACTAGCTTGTCTAGAGTACACATTTAATTTTGCAGACAATTGAATTTTTGAAAGCAAAAAATTACTTGATCAATTTCGTTGCTGTTGTTTTTGTATCGACCAACATATCAACGGAGATAGTTCTAAAATAAGTGTTATAGTTGCAGGTAGTGCTGGATACCGGATTTTGGGAAGGACGGGGGTTAAATCTTTTTTTTTTTATTTCGAGGACATTTTTCATTCACAGTTTCTCAAAACTGGCCTTTTATGCTTGTTTTTTAAAAAAAAATATACCTATATTTGTTGGTATGATCAATCCCAAATTCAAGGCAGGGTTATTCTCTAAATTTTTTTTTATTTAAATAACACAAGAAATTGCTAAACTGTTGTCAAAAATTTTTCCAGCAAGTACAAAAAACACACGTATTTTGATATTGCATGAAACAAGCTTTGAAAAAAGGACATGTGGCACTCGGGGACTGCCACATTAAAGCTATTGCATATCACTTTTTATCAACTTATGCAATTATAATATTTATGAAAACTCAATGAGCATATTTATGACTTTAGAGCAGTGCAGCCTTAACCTGTTAACAGTATAGCCTATACAGCTCCAATTTTATGTACAACGTGACACTGGTAGTAGTATAGCCTAAATGTAGGCAACGCTTACAGATCCAATTTTAATGTAATGTAATGTACAGCTCCAATTTTATGTAATCGGCCTGCTGCTAACATCAGTACAACGTCATACGCCTAAATGTAGGCAACGCTTATTTTTATTTTTGTCAAGTTATGTTGCTTACGCCGAACCTTTTAACATTGAAAAAAGTCCGTTACGAAAGTTTTTAACATTTTTTTCATTTCACTCCCAGTACCTTATTTTTGCGCAATTTTCAGTGTAATTTTACTATATTTTTTGGTTAAATTTTAAAATTTTACTGTCTTTTTTGTGTAATTTTTACTATATTTTTTGGTTAATTACTATGTTTTTACGTAATTTTTAAAATTACAAGCAAAAATATGATTTGGCAGTTTGCTGGCAGCTTTACTGTATTTTTTGGCGTAATTTTACTATATTTTTGCGTAATTTTTACTTTATTTTTTGTTTAGTTTTAACTATATTTTTTGGGTAATTTTTTACTATTTTTTTGCGTAATTTTTACCATCATTTTTGTGTAATTTTTGCTATGTTTTTAATGTAAATTTAAGTAATTTTTTTTGTAAATTTTACTATTTTTTGTGTGTAATTTTTACTATATTTTTTATGTAGTTTTTACTAGATTTTTTGTGTACTATATTTTTTGGCTAATTTTTTAAAATATTTTTTGTGTAATTTTTACTATATTTTCTGGTATTTTTTACTCTTTTTTTTGCATAATTTTTACCATGTTTTTTGTATAATTTTTACTATATTTTTTAAGTTAAATTTTTTTTTTTGGAGTAATTTTTTAGAAAATTTTTTTGCGTGATTTTTATCATCATTTTTGTGTAATTTTTGCTATATTTTAAATATAAATTTTTACAAAATTTTTTGTGTAAATTTTACTATATTTTTTGTGTAGATTTTACTATATTTTTTATGTAATTTACACTATATTTTTCGCGTATTTTTTACTGTATTTTTTCCTTAATTTGTATTATATTTTTTGTGTAATTTTGACTATATTTTTCACAGTAAATTACTGTCAAAAATATGCATTTATCGATTCCGAACGGGGGAGGGAGTTGAACCTGAAAACCACCCCCGTGGATCCGCCCCTGACAGGAATTTATTTATCCATCATTTTAACTAACTGTCCATCCCAAATTTATTCTACCCTCAAGAAATGCTATGAATATTCCATGATGCCTGTAATTATAATTATATGTATATATTCGCTAGTAATTTGACATAAGCATAACTAAAATTATGTCCACTGGGAATCAGTGAAATATAATCAACGAATAAAAGCATACATACAGATACATATATGTGAAGGTAGATGGGGTCCTACAAATGGGTAAATTGCCATACCTAAAATACAAATGTAAAACCGGTTTACTAATAGTACATTTACACCGCACCAAATTTGGTAAATTTGGCGAAAATTGCAATTTTGGCGCTTTTTCCCATACAAATCTCATTTTCCAAATTTGTAACTCAATCACATTTGACCTCATTTGTCGCACAATACAATCCATAGTTCCCCAAAATAGCAACTATGCGGGTGTTCCACATTAAGGATTGCCCAGTAAGAACCTTGCCAAATTCAAATTTGCATTGTAAATGTACTATTATATTAACAAGAAGATGCAAAAAGTGATAGTAGCATGTAACTCCCCGACGAGGAATTGAACCTCGGCCTTCCGCAGTGCTAGGCGGATATACTAACCACTATACTATCGAGGATGTTGACCTTAGATGAAAAAATTTAATTTTTCTGCTAAAAACATAAAGATCACAGAGATCAAATCAAAAACCACTCAAAAATTATGAGTAAAAAATGTGGTAAAAATAGAAAGCACAGGTAAGTATGGTGCATAGCATGCATAGAATGCCTATAGGCACGAAAATAGAAGATGCCGCCAAGTACTCAAGCTGCTACAAAAATATCTAATAAACATTAGAGAGCAATTTGAAAATTTGTAAACAATTATGAGATATGTTGCTGCATTGTTGGGAATGGCCTTAGTAGATTTGAGGCATGCAACACTGCAGTCTCTCATGAGAGTTTATTTTAAGCTCACCTACTCAAAGTAGATTAATAAAATCGCTGAATTATTTAAAAATTTTGGTTTCCAAAGAATCTAGACTAAAAAGCTATCAATGATGGAAATTTTAGAAATTTCAACATCAACAATTTGTAGCTACTTTATTTGGTATCCTTTAATCGCTATTTTTTTATAAAGTGGCCATATGTGAGGTTAGTAAAATGAGCAAGCACCAGCAATAATTACTTTACGATCAATGCATTGATTTCGTTAAGAAAATATTGTGACAGTGACACAAAGTCGCTTCCGTAAATTAAACCTAAACATAAATAATCCAACTGTCATTATAAAATACTGCGGTAAATTATGTTTAAGGGGTAGTAAAACGAAGCATATAGCGTAGTGTGAGCGCTGTGTAACGCAAGGTAGCGTTGCGTTATGCGCTGATGTCAAAGATGGCGCACTTTATGTATGAGCGCCTGTTTTTTCTCAAAGAACTACATAACAGATTTTTTCTTTTCAAAATTATATAAAAAACACGTAAAAAAAGGTGCCTAAAATGAGACAAAAAAATCTCCAAAAAACCATTAAAATGGAGGAAAAAAAGTAACGCAAAAGAATCCAAAAAGGTGCTAAAAACCTCAAAATGAAATGGAAGAAAAAATGTGCCTTGAAAAGACAAAAAAAGACTTCAAGGCTCCAAGAAGAGTATAAAAAAATTAAGAGCCCCAAAAAGGTTTCAAAAACCAACAAAAGGAGTAAAAAAATTGACTGAAAACAGTAAAAAATACCCAATTTGAAGAGAATCTCGGTACAAAAATCTAGTTTGAGGTAATAATGATAACCTGTAGGCATATCGCCTAAAAACATCAAAATGGAAAAAAATCTATCTTAAAAAGAAGACAAAAATGGAGTATTTTTTAAAATCTTAAAAAAGAGTAAAAAAAGACTTTATCACAATGAGACCAAAAATGTTCGAAAAGCCATCAAAATGGAAATGAAAAGTATCAATAAAAGGCTCCAAAAATAGTACAAAAAGGTGAAAAGCTCCAAAAACAATCGACAAAGGTTTGAAAAACCATCAAAAAGAGTAAAATAATAGCCAAAAAAATCTTCAGAAAAGCCCAAATAAAAGCATCCAAAAAGACTCCGAATTTTATTTAAAAAAAATAAAACGTTCAATTCAAAAGATTCAGGGCAGGATTGGGCCACTTCGAATAAAAAAATTATTCGAATAAAAAATAAAAGAATTATTCATCATTTATAAAATTTTGCTTGATGAGTGACCGCTTATCCGAAATTATCCCGAAAATGGTCCAGAAGTAATCCGAAAATAGTTCCGAAATTTTCCGTAAACAGTCCTGAAATTATGCCGAAACAAAAAAGCTTCAGAAAAGTACAAATGAAAGCATCCAAAAAGACCCCGCTCAAAAAAAAGCGCTCAATTCATAAGATTTAGAGCAGGGTTGGGACACTTCGAATAAAAAATTATTCAAATAAAAAAATTATTTATCATTTATACAATTTTGAGTGATGAGTGATCGGTTTACCGAAATCATCCCGAAAATGGTCCAGAAGTGATCCCAAAAAGTTCCGAAATTTTCCGGAAATTTTGACGAAACAGTTTCTAAATAATCCCGATAATGGTTATTTGATTGTTTTGAATAACCAATAACCGATCACTAATCACTTAAATTTTTTTTCGTCACTCATCACTCAAAAATAAAAAAATGCCCATCCCTGATTCAGAGTCATTTTAGATTCCATTTTATGACTCCTTTTAAGGCCACTGTGGTGTAGCGGTAGTGTGCTCGGCCTACTACACCAAGTGATCGGGTATTAACTTTCGGTCAAAGCAACATCAAGCTTCTTCTAAAATGGGGTCGACCCTTGGCTGTGGTTTGGCAAACTCTTCGAGTATATCTGTCATGAAAAGCTTCTCAGAAAAAATTCATTTGCTTTGCAAATGCCGTTTGGAGTCGGCAAAAACTCTAGGTCCCAACAATTCGTAGAAAAAATGTAAAGCAGCAAACAACCAATCGGAAGAGAATCTCGGCATAAAATTCTCGCTCCGAGAAATTCGCGTTTTATTGCTCCAAACGAAGTTTCTTTTCTTCCCTTTGCTTAGACTGCGTTGTCGTATTGCGTTGTTACCCAGCCCTTAACAGAGACAATAGCAACTAATTTTTGTGTGGCATCACAGCGGCAGGAAAAAGGGTAATCAAATAAATAAACAAAATAAAAATAGCAACCGGAAAGCGTAGAGGGGATTACACAAAATACCACAGGTTAAAGCTAATTTATTTTCATTTGTAAGCGTGGCTGGGACAAAACTTGACAATCGTTGCGTCGCCTATATGCCACCATCTCCTTGTTGTCTGCCACCACCAACACTGCAGGCTACGTTTGTTTACTTACATTTCGTTATGAGCACATTTAACTATCTAGAGATCATACTGTTTTACGATTTTTAGTTTAGTTTTGGAAGTTCATAAAAACAACAACAAAAAACAAAGAGCAAAAAAGATATATGCGTAGACGAGCTGAAATTTATATGTCTGGCTGGTAATGCTTTGTTGCACCGACCAAACATTCACAACTCCCACCCAGCCTTTAACAGACACACCAAACTAAATGAATTAACCCACTCATTCTCTTGGGTGTATTTTAATATTATAAACACCAAGGATGCGCATAAGAAGAAAAGTAAATACGAAAATTTACACACAGTGAAAAAAAAAACAAAACAAATAAAAAATTTGGCACAATGCATATTAAGAGATGAGCGTATGTTGAAACAAAAACAAGAATAAAAGTAGAAGAACTGAATATTTTGTAGGAAGTGGCAAAGTAACACTTGCTGTCCACCCTCTAAATTTTTTCTAACCTTTGCCTGTTTTTTTTTGTTAGATACTCATTTGTTAACGCGCGGTTTTACATACATTCGCTTAGCTATTCATTCATTCCGTTGGGAGTAACTTTTTGTGGTTGTTGCTGGTAAAAAATGGCGTAACATAAAAGCGCTAAATGCACCCACTAATGAGAATTAATGGCGATTAGAGACCAACAAATGAACAGGCGAACGTTTGCTTGGCACACTCTCAAGCTGGCGTGATATATCGGTAGCCATTGGGGGGGAAACGAATGCGGCGGGTGAAGAGTAACACAGTCGGGTGGCTGTAGGAGGGTTAATGTTAATGTCTAAAAATCGGAAAATATGATTTCAAAAGATCCCAAAATGACCCAAAAACGATCCCAAAAATGACAACAAAATTACCTCGAACTAATGACTCCAAAATGACCCCAAAATGACCTCAACATGACCCAAAAATTACCCCAAAATTACCATTAAAATTATCCCAAAGTGACCATATAATGATCCCAAAACGACCCCAAAATGATCCCGTATGATCCGAAAATTATCTCAAAATGACCCTAAGGCTATCCCGAAATGACCCCACAAAGACCCTTAAATGATCTCAAAAGGATCCGAAAAGGGCCCTTAATTTATCCTAAAATGATCCAAAATTGAATTCAAAATTATCCCAAAATAACCTCAAAATTATCCCGAACCTACTCCTAAATGATCTTAAAATAATCCAAATATAATCCCAAAATATAAAAATACAATGCAGTAAAATGGTAACCCTTTTAGGCAACCCTGTTTGAAAATATTTTAGTTGGTATGTCGCTGAAAATACCTTTTATTTAATACCCATATTGGCATGTCAACCCTAGGTGGCAACCCTACTTGAATATATTTTAGTTGGCATACCGCCGAAAATACCTTTTATTTAATACCCATATTGGCTTATCTTATTCAATATTAAACAAAAAATGAGTTAGGTGGCAACCCTTTAATACCCTGCAAGTGGCAACACCCAATTGGATAGTCTTAGAATAAAACATACTATCACCATGCTAAATTTCATCCAAATCGGATAAGCGGCTTCAGCTCGAAAATCGATCTTTGCATACCTCTCTCAACATTTTTGGCTAATTACAACAAACTACATACCCTACCGGACCGCTGTTTGATCAGTGACCACTCATTGGATACTCCGGTCTGAGGTTATGAAGTAGCAGAATTGTGATAAGATGTCGAAAGCGATGGTGAAAAATCGTGACCTGACTAGTCAATGAGTTGTCAGTGGTCATACAGATTGTTTATGGATTAGTGTGCATAAAAATGACTGGTATGGTATCTACCTATAGTATTGCCATATATATATTTTAGTTCTGTCTTCTGCTTGTAAGCACTCCAGCTGGTACCAGTTTTTTTTCGCTGTGCTCAAATTCAAATCAAAGAGAGCATGGAAGTGGTAGAGCAAGTATCTGACCATATTTGCCACTCTATTTCGACTAGAATTCTAATAATTTCGAAACATCTGCGCATCTTCTATTTTCGTTCTATGCTCTATGCTTACAATGCGTCAGGTATAACGCCACTCATATTATTTCTATTTTTACCATATTTTTGGGCACATCATTTTTGTTATGAGCTCTTGCTGTTATTTTTGTGTGTTTTAGTCCAAAAATTCAATTTGACAATCTTAGGTCAATATCCTCGATAGTATAGTGGTTAGTATATCCGCTTATAACTGCGGCAGACCGGGGTTCAATTCCTCGTCGGGGAGTAACATCCATTTCTAAGTTTTTTGTAGAACTTCTGCTTCAATTTCCAGTATGAGAGTGTGCCTTTCTATTTAGTTTAATGTTCTAATAATTTTCTAATGGTTCGGAACATCTCTGCATCTTCTATTTTTGTTCTATCCCCTATGCATGTTGTGGCTATATTTGATATCACTCATACTATTTCTATTTTTAACATATTTTTGGCTCATCATTTTTGAGTGTTTGATTTGATTTCTCGTTGTTTTCTTTGTGTGTTTAGGTTAAAAGATATAATTTTTGTATCTTATATAACATCCTCGATAGTATAGTGGTTAGTATATCCGCCTATTACAGCGGGAGATCGAGGTTCAATTCCTCGTCGGGGAGTACATTCCATTCATTTTTTCAAAACTTTTGCTTGGATTTCGTTTAATGTTTCTAATGCTTTCTATTTTCATTCTATCCCCTATGCATGTTATGGCTGTCTATGACAGCACTGATGTTTTTATTTCTATTTTTACCATATTTTTGGCTCATAATTTTTGAGTGTTCGATGTTATTACTCACTGAGATCTCTGGGTTTTTAGTTCAAATTATAAGTTTTTCCATCATAGGTTAACATCCTCGATAGTATAGTGGTTAGTATATCCGCTTATTACAGCGGGAGACCGGGGTTCAATTCCTCGTCGGGGAGTGACATGCAATATGTGACATTTTTTGGTAAACTGATTTTGAGTTTCATTATTTTAGATACTTAATTGAAGTTGATGTTATAGGAAAACTTTGAAGGACCAATTTTCATATACTTTTATTTCCACTAAAATCTTTTGGCCCGATTTTGATCTAATTTGGTATATTCATTCCAAATTTTTTTCTTCGGTGTTGCCAACTATCTCAGTTTCTTTCTAAATATTGAGCAAGATATACCAAAGGGTTACCACCTAGATTTGCACCTTACCACATTTCCTTTATTTCTTCGTATGTATATCGACCACTATCTCGGTAACGTGTTAACTGATTTGGATAAACTTTGGTCCATTTCAAGATCTTTCGACTTGGGTGTAGCCACTTATGTATGGCGGTTTATAGAGTTTTCATCTATTTTAAGTTTTTAAAATTGAATATGGTATATCTACCCATATTGGTATCGAATGAAAGCTATTTTGTTTTGTCCTCCAATAAAAAAATATTTCTAGGGTTGCCACCTATTTCAAATATATTAATTTTTTTTAGCTATTACCTCGAAAACCATTTGCCTCATTTGGATGAACTTTTGAATATAGGTAAAATATTTATTTGAGCATTTCAAACTCCTCTATCTAGGTGTTGCCATCACAAAGTTTTTACGAGGTTGCCACTTATTTATAGGTAGTAAAAAAGGTAATTGCAGGTAAGGCTACCACATAGGGTTACTAAAGCTGTTTCTGATTTCAAGAGCAGCCGAACTTCACAGACCGCCAAGTGCCAAAATATGTCTCAATTAAATCACCTGAAAATGTTGCATGCTTTTAGGCTGCTAAATATTCCCCTCTACACATATCTAATACTTCTATCAATTTAATCGAAGCCCAGTCAATTTGAATGCGCTTGTTATGCTGTAAATACACGTCAGTGAACCTCTTCATTTCGTTAATTACAAAATACAAATATGAAAGCACTCAAATTGATTTTCATTACATTTCATTGAATTTGTAACACTTGAGTGGTCGACACTCGAACAAATTTGTGGAAACATTGGCAGTGGCAGGGTTAAAAGTGATAGAGTGACGATGGTCAACCACCAGGCGAGCATATTTCAAACAAAAAAAAAAAACTGAAATGAACACTCAAAAACCAAAAGAGATCAGGCGGGCAGTGCTTAGTCAATCGATGATGTCCGAATTTTAAGTGAAATTTTACGCAAATATTCATATTTACACTAGAAAGGGCTTACATGCGGTTGTATGTGTTTTTGGACGCTTGAGAAAGAGTAAAGTAAGTTGAGTATGTTGGTTGTGCTATCCACAC
>CAXKVI010000004.1:6411274-6426274 GCA_964058755.1 Campiglossa producta | reverse complement strand
AAAATATAATAAAATAAATATGTAAAAAAACTTGAACACACTCCCCAAATCGTGTCTACACACTCGTATGCAAATAAAAATATTTCGTCGGTCTTGACAGCAAAAGTTTTCATTCCCAAAACCATTGATGATCGGTTTCCTAAAAGGAAGTAAAAAATAACCACAATGGGGAAACCCAAAGAAAGCAACCAGCGAGTGAGTTATACAAGTATGGCAACATGAAATTGGAAATTGAAATGAAAATGAGAACAATAATACCAACAAATGGATGAAAGTTCGAATTGAGCTTAACAAAAATCTGCCAAACGAATATCAATATATACGCATGCAGCAAACCAAGAGAGTGGAAAGCTGGTAAAGGGGGGAGGGGGGGGGGGGGGTTGACTACAAGTTATCTGGTTAAAAGTAGATGTGTGGTGAGCAACAGAATGGGAAGGGGTTCGGGCTTGTGAAAAATTTGCATGGTTCGTTTAGCAAAGTGGATGTTAAGTGTAATGCGATTTTTATGTAAATTTCACAGTTGCAAATGTATTGTAAGCTCATACACACCCAAAGACAGCGAGTGGGAGGCGGATGTATAAACACAGACAGACAAGTCAATACGGCGGCTCAATCGATGAATGCAGCAGCAGGCTGGCTAGCGCACAAAGAGGCCAACATACAGACAGCATTTTCACAGTTGGCAGTGTTGCATTTGGCATTCAGCAAACTTGGAGTAAAATATGTTAGCGACGGTTTTTCTGGTTGATATTGGCGAAATATTGGCTAAGCAAATGAGTGGGGTGGGTAGACATTGGGCATTGGTTAACGGCCATGGTTGCCATGGTCATGGTCATGGTCAACCGCTACACGACAAATACGCCCAGCCATGTTCTGTTACTCCTCGTACTGCGATGGTAGCCAAATATATCACAAGTTGGTATAATTTAAAATCATCGAACAAATCGGGAGTCAATGCAGAGAAAAAGTTTATTTGGATTACTGAAATATCTTGCATACTTTCAGGGGCAGGAATTTTACCGGGGGGGAGGGGGTAAACTAAAAATAAAATAAATATAATAAAATGAATTGAAATAATACACGCAAAAAAATTTTGGTGTCAAAAGATAAAATAAATAAATTAAAATTAAGTTAAATAAAAAAAATAAAATAAAAAAAATATATATAATAAAATAATATACAATAAAATAAAATCATTTAAAAAAAAATAAAATAAAATAAAAAAGTAGATTTTTATCATTTTGGAATCTAACCCTATCCAAAAAAAAAAAAAATTAGTAAATTCTTCATTTGTACAGCAACTTCTGACTACAGCAAATCCTTACCCATACCACAACTTTTCACCTTCCACCTTCCATCTTTCAACTCATAACCATTAAAATTACAAATGCAGTACTTCTCAGAAATATAAAAAACATAAAAAACTTCCAAACATATTTATCTTACAACAAAAGTCACTCAGCTGCTGTTTTTAAAGTACGTTGAGTTATGCGGAATTTCTCTTGCGTGACAAAGCCAACTAAATTATGTTCAAAATCAAATAACAATCAAACATACAAAAATGCTTGGGCGAACGTGTACCTACTACTGGCTTTAGGGATAAGGGGAATGGGTGCCTCAACAAGAGCGTTAAATACTGTGGAACTTAAGCTGACTTTTCTTTCACTAAGTTCATATATTTTCTTTATGCGAGTGGACAAAACTTTGGCGACGCGCAAATGTAATGGAGCTTACGGGATGGATGGATAGATGAATGAATGCAGGACTGCATGCAATGCAAGGGTGGTGGTTATCTTCTTGAAATTGTTTGAGTGTAAGTACAGTGTTGAGCGGAGTACTAGTAACATAAGTAAATATAAAAAAAGATAAAATAAAATAAAATAAAAAAAGTAAAAAAATAAAATAAATAACGAAATTAAAAAAAATAAAATAAAATGACATAAAAAAAAATAAAATAAAATAAAAGCCATAAAATAAAAAAACCAGCTTCAAGAAAATATTTTGCTAAAATAAAATAAAACAAAATAAAGTAAAATAAAAAATAATAAAATAAAATAAAATAAAATAAAATAAAATAAAATAAAATAAAATAAAATAAAATAAAATAAAATAAAATAAAATAAAATAAAATAAAATAAAATAAAATAAAATAAAATAAAATAAAATAAAATAAAATAAAATAAAATAAAATAAAATAAAATAAAATAAAATAAAATAAAATAAAATAAAATAAAATAAAATAAAATAAAATAAAATAAAATAAAATAAAATAAAATAAAATAAAATAAAATAAAATAAAATAAAATAAAATAAAATAAAATAAAATAAAATAAAATAAAATAAAATAAAATAAAATAAAATAAAATAAAATAAAATAAAATAAAATAAAATAAAATAAAATAAAATAAAATAAAATAAAATAAAATAAAATAAAATAAAATAAAATAAAATAAAATAAAATAAAATAAAATAAAATAAAATAAAATAAAATAAAATAAAATAAAATAAAATAAAATAAAATAAAATAAAATAAAATAAAATAAAATAAAATAAAATAAAATAAAATAAAATAAAATAAAATAAAATAAAATAAAATAAAATAAAATAAAATAAAATAAAATAAAATAAAATAAAATAAAATAAAATAAAATAAAATAAAATAAAATAAAATAAAATAAGATAAAATAAAGTAAAATAAAATAAAATAAAATAAAATAAAATAAAATAAAATAAAATAAAATAAAATAAAATAAAATAAAATAAAATAAAATAAAATAAAATAAAATAAAATAAAATAAAATAAAATAAAATAAAATAAAATAAAATAAAATAAAATAAAATAAAATAAAATAAAATAAAATAAAATAAAATAAAATAAAATAAAATAAAATAAAATAAAATAAAATAAAATAAAATAAAATAAAATAAAATAAAATAAAATAAAATAAAATAAAATAAAATAAAATAAAATAAAATAAAATAAAATAAAATAAAATAAAATAAAATAAAATAAAATAAAATAAAATAAAATAAAATAAAATAAAATAAAATAAAATAAAATAAAATAAAATAAAATAAAATAAAATAAAATAAAATAAAATAAAATAAAATAAAATAAAATAGAATAAAATAAAATAAAATAAAATAAAAAAAAGTAAAATAAAATAAAGGAAAATAAAAAAAAAAAATAATATAAAATAAAATAAAGTTAAATAAAATAAAACAAAAATATAATAAAATAAAATAAAATAAATAAAATATAATAAAATAAATAAAATAAAATAAGAAAAAATAATAGTTAAAAAAATAAGATAAATTAAAAGATGTGAACCGGCCTTGGTTAGTTATTCTTTAAAACCTTGAACATATTTTTCCAGTTGCAATTTAAATGCACATCACTGTACAATGCCACCAACTGAGCGATAGAGCTAGTTTACCACCCAATATTTATTGCACTGTCAGCAACAATGAAAAGTTAGTTGTTTACTGTTTGTTTTGTTGTTGTTTATTTTTATTGCAGCTGACAACTGAGCAACAACGAAATGCAACTATAAACTAAAGTAGCAACAAGCAAAATACATTTACAATGAAGAAAGAGCTGGAAAAAAGTGTGAGCACACATTTCGTAGTCAACTTTTAGGCGTGTTTGCCGCACTTTAATGGGACTTCATACGGTCTGCCTGGTTATCGTGTGGTGCTGGGGGTATATGTAATTTACGCTACTGATTTTTTTACTTTGCTATCAGCTAAAATATGTTGACTGTTGTCAAATCAGCTTTTAACTGCTCACGTGACTACACGCAAGTCGTATGCACCCAAATGCATATGCAGAAATGCACGTTATAGTCGACTCTACATCGTAAATTGTTTGATTATATCCTGTGACAACGCAGAAGGCACTCTTTGATATCCTTTTTCACTTTGATTAAGCAAGGTAATTTAAATTTTTATTCTTTTACACGGGTGTTGGCGGGGTTGTGTATGCTACTGCTGTCTACACCCAATCATTTATCTGTATTCCATATATCATTGTTGACATTTTCAAGGGTTTGTCATTAATATTACAATGGCTTTTTGGCTGTAAGTACAAACAAATTTTGCATATTTAGAGCATGGAAACACACAAACAGCTCATCGCCTTAAACGCATCTACTTTGGTCGCTTAGGGCGTATTGAATAGCACCAAAAGGCTCCACACCACATTTTTTAATAACGTGTCTTTTTGGCATTAAATTTTAGAAAATGAAATGAAAATATGTTGTCTGTTAGTAAAAGCTAAATATTCAAAAATAATCACAGCTGGCGCAAACAAACACCTATGCAAAGCAAAACTATGTGCATTTTTACCATTTCAAGGAAGATACACTATCTAATATTTTATCAAGATGAAACGCCAGCTACATGCCAAATATCAAGCTCATCGAGTCATAAATATGATAGTTTAGAATATATCGGGCCCTGGTAAACTTCCTGGAAGAAAAATTATCCCACACTTTAACCTAAGCATAACGCTACCTGCATAGCAAATATCAAGTAAATCCAACTATCTATACGATAGTTTAGAATAAATCAGTTCTGGGTCCACTTTCCGGAAGAAAATTTATTCTATATATTAATCTAAGCATATAGCCACATACACACCAAGTTTCCAGCAAATCGAGCCATAAATGCGATTGTTAAGAACAGATCGGTTCCTGGTAAACTTCCTGGAAGAAAAATTATCCCACACTTTGACCTAAGCAAAACGCTACTTACATACCAAATTTCTAGTAAATCCAACCATCTATACGATAGTTTAGAAAAGGTCACTCCTGGGTATACTTTCCGGAAGAAAATTTATCCCATATTTTAGCCTAAGCATATAGCTACCTAAACACCAAGTTTCAATCAAATTGAGCCATAAATACGATTGTTAAGAGCGGATCGGTTCCTGATCCACTTTCCGGAAGAAAAATCATACCATACTTTAAACTACGCATAACGTTACATACATACCAAATTTCATGTAAATCCAACCATTTATACGACAGTTTAGAAAAGGTCACTCCTGGGTCCACTTTCCGGAAGAAAATTTTTCCTATATTTTAGCCTAAGCATATAGCTACCTACACATCAAGTTTCAATCAAATTGAGCCATAAATACGATTGTTTAGGATAGATCAGTCCCTGGTCCACTTCCCGGAAGAAAAATCATACCATACTTTAACTTAAGAAAAACGCTGCCTACATACCAAATTTCAAATAAATCCAGCCATTTATACCATAGTTTAGAATAAGTCAGTTATGGGTCCACTTTCCGGAAGAAAATTTATCCTATATTTTAGCCTAAGCATATAGCTACCTACACATCAAGTTTCAATCAAATTGAGCCGTAAATACGATTGTTTAGAATAGATCAGTCCCTGGTCCACTTCCCGGAAGAAAAATCATACCATACTTTAACTTAAGAAAAACGCTACCTACATACCAAATTTCAAATAAATCCAGCCATTTATACGATAGTTTCGAATAGGTCGGTCCCGAGTCAACTTCTTTAAAAACAAAAAAAAATTACAGAAAACTCTCCACACAGAGCCAACAATGCCTAATAAAGTAGAACAAAAGTCATAAGATATCTCTATAGATTTTCTTCAAGAAGATGTGCTTCTTATTATTGTAGAGACCGTCTTTTTAATTTTATTAAGAAGATTTTCTTTTTAATATTTTAAATGAAAAATAAAATGATATCGCCCTCACCGAGAATCGAACTTACAATTTTCGGAATGATAAACCCAGCTGTTAACCATCAGGCCATCGCTCACTTTTGATTTCTAGCATCTAATTACTGATATGTGTATAGTTGTTAATGTTTCAAAGGAAAATCTTATAAATATAATTGAGAAGATTTCTTTTTAACATTTCTAATTAGGAAAAAAAGAGAGAGAATCGAACTTACAATTTTTCGATTGCTAAACCCAGCTGCTAACCATCCGGCCATCGTATACTAATAATTTCCAGCGTCTAACTACACCTTTGTACTAAATGTATAGTTTTTTAATAAGAATTTCTTCTTAGAACCAAAAAGATTTCCTTATCGTTTTTTCTTCGTTTCCACCGTTGCGACTACGCCTTTGCCCAAAAACGAATCATGAAGACAATCTTATTAATTTTATTAGGCATTTTTGGCTCTGTGCAGGTTCCTACTAATCTATCCCGAAAATTTAAAGAAAATCGGCCAAGTAGTTTTGGGGTCCATAAGCTACATACATACATCCAATGTTATATAAATAGAAGATAATTGGCTTCATGGCCTATCCAGCAAATTTGCTGAGAGAGGTCTTTCGGTGGAAGCATAATAAGGTATGAAAACGCGGATTACGATTAGTATGTGTTTGTAGAATGCTTAGATTTGTAGAACTATGATAAGCAGTAGATTTGGAACAACATGCATAATGTTGTCACATTACTTCAGCATCCTCGATAGTATAGTGGTTAGTATCCCCGCCTGTCACGCGGGAGACCGGGGTTCAATTCCCCGTCGGGGAGTACCAGCTATCATTTTTTGAAACAGTTTTATATTTTTAATTGTAAATAAAAAAAAAATCAAGGCTTTGGCGCGCATTTAAATACGTGTACACTATTCATTGAACCGAGCCAAACAAATTTTTTAAATTTAAATTCTACTAATTAAAATTTCCAGGAAGTCAAAAAAATGCAAATTGCACACGCTAGGTGACAGAGATTTAATATGGAAGTGGCTCGGTTCCACTTTCCGGAAGAAAATTTATCCTATATTTTAGCCTAAGCATATAGCTACCTACACATCAAGTTTCAATCAAATTGAGCCATAAATACGATTGTTTAGAATAGATCAGTCCCTGGTCCACTTCCCGGAAGAAAAATCATACCATACTTTAACTTAAGAAAAACGCTACCTACATACCAAATTTCAAATAAATCCAGCCATTTATACGATAGTTTCGAATAGGTCGGTCCCGAGTCCACTTCTTTAAAAAAAAAAAAAAAAAACAAATTACAGAAAACTCTCCAGGCTCCTACTATTCTATCTCGAAAATTTAAAGAAAATCGGCCAAGTAGTTTTGGGGTCCATAAGCTACATACACACATCCAATCTTAATAATATTATAAATCTGAATGTAGCGATGTTTGGATGTTTGGATGTTTGGATGTTTGGATGTTTGGATGTTCACGATTTTCGTTCCTCAATCACGTGAGAATGGCAAGACGGATTTTCTTGAAATTTCACATCCAGACAGCTAATAGTCTGGAAGGAAGTATAGGCTATCGATATATTTCGATAAATTTATCGATAACTGAGTTATCGGTCAAAATGTGATTGCCAAAAAAACCTTAAAATTACCATACAATATGGGTATCAAACGAAAGGGGAAGGCCCCAGGTTTCATTTGGACTTCGATATATTTCGATAAATTTATCGATAACTGAGTTATCGGTGAAAATGTGATTGCCCAAAAACCTTAAAATTGCCCTACAATATGGGTATCAAACGAAAGGGCATGGCCCCAAGTTTCATTTGGACTTCGATATATTTCGATAAATTTATCGATAACTGAGTTATCGGTGAAAATGTGATTGCCCAAAAACCTTAAAATTGCCCAACAATATGGGTATCAAACGAAAGGGCATGACACCAGGTTTCATTGGGACTTCGATATATTTCGATAAATTTATCGATAACTGAGTTATCGGTGAAGATGTGATTGCCCAAAAACTTTAAAATTGCCATACAATATGTGTAACAAACGAAAGGGCATGGGCCCAGGTTTCATTTGGACTTCGATATATTTCGATAAATTTATCGATAACTGAGTTATCGGTGAACATGTGATTGCCCAAAAACCTTAAAATTGCCCTACAATATGGGTATCAAACGAAAGGGGATGGCACCAGTTTTCATTTGGATTTAATATATTTCGATAAATTTATTGATAACTGAGTTATCGGTGAAAAATCCTTAAAATTTCCCAACAATATGTGTATCAAACGAAATGGGATGGCCCCAGTTTTCATTTGGACTTCAATATATTTCGATAAATTTATCGATAATTGAGTTATCGGTGAAAACGAGATGGCTCAAAAGCCTTAAAATTGGCCAACAATATGGGTATCAAACGAAAAGGGATGGCCCCAGGTTTCATTTGGACTTCGATATATGTATTTCGATATATTTATCGATAACTGAGTTATCGGTCAAAACGTGATCGCCCAAAAACATCAAATTATTTAATCAATCTACCTTTCCCCATTGATGGGAATTTTGAAAATTTTAAATACCCTTGGCAAATGCTTCAGTATTCAATAATATTATATAAATATCAAAGTTTGAAGTTAAGATGAACTATTCGATATATGCTTTCTGAGACATTTATATCCATACTTAAAGCCAAAGCAATATTTAACTTTAGAAACCTCACTTTCAATCGATTTCAAGGATATGTATATTAAATAAAATTTTTGAAACCCGTTTTTCAATACATACTATTTTTTCAAAACTCTAGGAACATAGACAAATAATTGATCTTCCAACAGTTTTTTATTTGACCAATCTAACTAACTTGGTGATCTTCGACGACCGAATTTTTACTTCAAATGTTGAAAGGGTACTTCGCAGGGGCGGACAAGGCCGCGGGTATATACTAGTGTAATATAAAAAGAAGATAATTGGCTTCATGACCTATCCAGCAAATTTGCTGAGAGAGGTCTTTCGGTGGAAGCATAATAAGGTATGAAAACGCGGTTTACGATGAGTATGTGTTTGTAGAATGCTTAGATTTGTAGAACAATGATAAGCAGTAGATTTGTAACAACATGCATAATGTTGTCACATTACTTCAGCATCCTCGATAGTATAGTGGTTAGTATCCCCGCCTGTCACGCGGGAGACCGGGGTTCAATTCCCCGTCGGGGAGTACCAGCTATCATTTTTTGAAATAGTTTTATATTTTTAATTGTGAATAAAAAATAATCAAGGCTTTGGCGCGCATTTAAATACGTGTACGCTATTCATTGAACCGAGCCAAACAAATTTTTTTTATTTAAATTCTACTAATTAAAATTTCCAGGAAGTAAAAAAAAATGCAAATTGCACACGCTAGGTGACAGAGATTTAATATGAAAGTGGCTCGGATCATACGTTTGTTTGGTTTATTTAACTCTCTTACTAGTGATTATAACCTATATTATATATAAGTAACATGGTAAAAAAATCGAATTTTCTTCAAATGGACCCCCAAAAAATGTATATTGAGATCTGATACTTTCATATTTGCTATTCTGTTGAAAAAAAAAAAGAATTTTTAAACAAAAAAAAAAGTGTGTTTTATGTAGTCCAGCCTACTGTACATACAGCATAAATAACATTCTTTTTCATTCTTCTTGAACGTTGAGTAGTTACTGCTCGCTGCAATAAACAACGTTACCGTCTACTGGCGCTGTTAAATCACAGTCCTCGATAGTATAGTGGTTAGTATCCCCGCCTGTCACGCGGGAGACCGGGGTTCAATTCCCCGTCGGGGAGTCACGTAACTCTTAAATTTTTTGTTTTATGAAATTCTTATTTTTTTAAACATACCTCTCGTATGAATAAAAAAAATTAAAAGAATGACTTATAAGTGGCCTTTAATATAGTTTTACCTACAAGTGTTAGTACACTTAAAAGACCACGATTTGCCGACAAGCATGATACCTACTCATCGCATTTTACCTGTTGTAAATTTTTTCAGAATGGGAACATATTCATATACCTATTATTATACAAAATGACTCATGCGAAATTATATAAGTCGCCAATTAAGGCCGAAATAGTGTCGTCATTAGTATAGCGGCTACACCAAAGGGCCGAAATTTTGCCCATGTAAGCAGCATTGTTATAGAGTTATTTTTAGAACAATAGCTGTGCAGTGCTGCCATGCTGGTGAGATAGATCGATCGCAGCTGTGGTGAATTTGAAAGAATGTAGATTGCTTGAGTGTTAGTGCAACTAGTGAACGCTAGATGGCGCAGGCATTATATCGTATAACTCGCTGGCACTTGAGTGGCGACAAGATTAGATGAGAATACCGGGAGTACTTCTGATTTTCTTGGACTCGATCAGGTGGCTTCCGGTAGCTATTTATCGTTTTACAAACGCTTGGTTAGTAGAGATATTTGTATCAGACGTAATTATTTCGATTTTTTTCGAGTCATAGTTTTACTCAAGCTAAATTGCTTTGCTGGCATGATTGTAAAGTTAAAAATTCGGTTTGTCACGAAGTTTTTATTTTAGTTTAGGTAGTTGTTGGGTGAAAAATCCTTTTTTCCCAAACAATTTTTTTCTTTTATTTTTTTTTTCTTTTTTAAACAAAAACAGCTACGCTACTGCACGCGCATTCAGGCTAAACTCATCAACTTTACTTCAACTCAGTGCACAAACTCGAAACAAATTTTTGCAGTCAAGTGTAGAGACAGAGATAAAAAATAAATAAATAAAAAATTTAACTAAATAACAGAATAGGACTTGGCAAATTTGTAAAATTCTATGTATGCATGCATTTATATGTTTTTGTAAAAAATTGTGAAGCATACAATTTTACATGTAAGCGTAGGTATCCCTAACAAATTTACTATCACATTTCTGTGTTGTCTCGTTTGCTGCGGATGAATATTTGGTGTTAGGTCTTTATTGTTGTTTTATAATTTTTTGCTAAGGCTCATGAATAACACACGGCCATTACTATTTTTTTTTTTACTTTTTTATAATAATTTAATTTTTTTATTTTATTTTTATTTTAACTTCTTTTATTTTATTTTATTTTATTTTATTCTATTTTATTTTATTTTATTTTATCTTATTTTATTTTATTTTATTTATTTTGTTTTACTTTTTTATTTTATTTTATTTTAGTTTTTATTTTATTTTATTTTATTTTATTTTATTTTATTTTATTTTATTTTATTTTATTTTATTTTATTTTATTTTATTTTATTTTATTTTATTTTATTTTATTTTATTTTATTTTATTTTATTTTATTTTATTTTATTTTATTTTATTTTATTTTATTTTATTTTATTTTATTTTATTTTATTTTATTTTATTTTATTTTATTTTATTTTATTTTATTTTATTTTATTTTATTTTATTTTATTTTATTTTATTTTATTTTATTTTATTTTATTTTATTTTATTTTATTTTATTTTATTTTATTTTATTTTATTTTATTTTATTTTATTTTATTTTATTTTATTTTATTTTATTTTATTTTATTTTATTTTATTTTATTTTATTTTATTTTATTTTATTTTATTTTATTTTATTTTATTTTATTTTATTTTATTTTATTTTATTTTATTTTATTTTATTTTATTTTATTTTATTTTATTTTATTTTATTTTATTTTATTTTATTTTATTTTATTTTATTTTATTTTATTTTATTTTATTTTATTTTATTTTATTTTATTTTATTTTATTTTATTTTATTTTATTTTATTTTATTTTATTTTATTTTATTTTATTTTATTTTATTTTATTTTATTTTATTTTATTTTATTTTATTTTATTTTATTTTATTTTATTTTATTTTATTTTATTTTATTTTATTTTATTTTATTTTATTTTATTTTATTTTATTTTATTTTATTTTATTTTATTTTATTTTATTTTATTTTATTTTATTTTATTTTATTTTATTTTATTTTATTTTATTTTATTTTATTTTATTTTATTTTATTTTATTTTATTTTATTTTATTTTATTTTATTTTTTTTTATTTTATTTTATTTTATTTTATTTTATTTTATTTTATTTTATTTTATTTTATTTTATTTTATTTTATTTTATTTTATTTTATTTTATTTTATTTTATTTTATTTTATTTTATTTTATTTTATTTTATTTTATTTTATTTTATTTTATTTTATTTTATTTTATTTTATTTTATTTTATTTTATTTTATTTTATTTTATTTTATTTTATTTTATTTTATTTTATTTTATTTTATTTTATTTTATTTTATTTTATTTTATTTTATTTTATTTTATTTTATTTTATTTTATTTTATTTTATTTTATTTTATTTTATTTTATTTTATTTTATTTTATTTTATTTTATTTTATTTTATTTTATTTTATTTTATTTTATTTTATTTTATTTTATTTTATTTTATTTTATTTTATTTTATTTTATTTTATTTTATTTTATTTTATTTTATTTTATTTTATTTTATTTTATTTTATTTTATTTTATTTTATTTTATTTTATTTTATTTTATTTTATTATGTTGGAGCTTTGATATTTTCCATATGTTAGTAGTTTTGGTAGCGTTAGAGACGTGAATGTGTTAAGAAGAAAACAGACATCAGAAAACACATTGGAAAGTGCATGCTTACATACATAACTAGATATATATACGTACGTATACGTTCACTTGTGATTTATATCATTTGCAGTACCCTATGTCTACCCTAACTTTATTTACGTAGTACTTTACATCTGTTATTTGTTTAGTAAAAATTACAAAAGCTAACAAACATAGTTACAAACAAACAAAAAAATAAATAAACAAATATATTTGCGCATGCAACAAAAGCAAGATTTGCAAATAAAAAAAGAAAGAGAACAACTTTTTGCTAAATTAAATGCAATTTTTGCAACTGATCCCAGCCGAAATTTGCAACAAAAGCGGCAGACGTGCGCCAACGGCGGTCATGAACAGATAGATACCGTTACTTTTTAGTTCTTTATGACGTTTGCTCAAAAGCAAAAAAAAAAGTTTAAAAAACCAAAAAGGCTTTTGTCGAGTGTCGACTGCCTGCGGTGGAGTTAGCTTAAAGCTATAGGTGAGTGTCTGCAAAGTAAAATGTAGTTATGTTTGTATTTTAAAACAATTTTTTTTTTACTCTCAGCACTAACTTGCATGCCTAACTTTTAACTAAACAAATTTGAAAAGTTGAAGAGCAAAAATATGCAGAAAAGGACAATTCAGCAATATAATGCGAAACTTGAGTTGACGTGAAATATATTTTTTTAAATTTAAAACAAGATTTAAGTTTTATCACAAACTGGGCTCTTGAAATAAGAATAGTGGCACAGAGACAGTTTTTGCAAATTCGTTATGAGACAGGTATGATATTAATACGGTTTTGTTAAGGTAGGTATGCTAAGAAAAAAAAAAAAAAAATAAAAAATCATGAATAAGCGTCACGATTTTCACTGTTCGATCCCCAGTACAGGCTGTGGCGTGCCTTCCATATAAGCCGAAAAGCCCGGCTTGCCTAGCTAATCCTCTATGAGCTACAATATGTTTCAAAAATGTATCGTAACAATTTCTTTAACGTTTACATTTGGTTTCACTAACTGCCAATAGCATAAACATATAAATAAAGCTCTTCCTGCCATCTGGCGGCTGATAGCAAAACAATTAACATAAAATTTGTTCAGCGCATATGATGGCATCTCTTACTTGCTTACTTAAAATAGCCTTTAACCGCCTAGGCGATGATTGCCATCTCGCTTTTACTTATTGGCTTTTACCTGGCTTTCAAATCCCTTACTAAAATGTCTTTTTGAAGCTACAGTTTTTTTGAATTTAGAAGAAATTTTGTATGCAACTACGAAGCCAGCTTCGTGCTGTTGTTACTATAAGCTTTAAAGCCAAACTGGATATGTATATACATACATATCTACAATGTTAATGTGCAAAGAGCTCTACTCAAAAATTATTGGTGCATATTTTAAAGTAGAAAAAAAGAATTCAATAGTGGTGATTGCTGTAATATTTTTTTTTTTTGCTAGGCATTATAAAATATAAAAAATATTTTTTAGGTTTCTTAGGTCCACTTGCACGACGCCGAGTTATCTTTTTAGCTCAGAGTTAATTTGACATTAACTCTGAGTTAAAAATATAAATTTTCGTTGTGCAAGTGAGCCTTGGCTTCTATATGGGAAATAGTGCAAGTAAACCTTTTCCCTTGGATTGGTAAAGCTTAAAAAATCTGCAAAACAATAACTTGCCTATTGAAGAAAGTTTTAGTTTAAGTTTTTCCCCGTGTGCAAAAGTCGATAAATATCTATCCTGAACTCTTCTTCTTCGTCTGAAATGTTCTGTATGTAAATGTATGGAAGCTATATGTAATATCGATCTTGATGGTTCCGACAAATGATTTCTATATTAGAAAATGGTGTCCGCATACCAAATTTAAGCCAAATATCTCAAAAACTGAGGGACTAGTTTGCGTTCAAACAGACAGACGGACATAAATCAACTCATATCTTCATCCTGATCATTTCGGTATACATACTTATTGATGGGTCCAACTCTTCTTCTTCTCATACTTACAAACATCGGACCAAAGTCATAATACCATTTCATCTTCATGAAAGGTATTCAAAAATTAAATAAAAGAAAATAGGATGAAACAAAATAAGATAAAATATCATTTCGATATATTTATCGATAAGAGAGTTATCGTTTAAAATGTGGTGGCGCATGAACTTTGGAATGTTCGCACAAAAATGGTATCAAACGAAAAGGGAACGCCACAAATTTCATTTGGACTTTGGTTTATTTCGATATATTTATCGATAACAGAGTTATCGATCGCACAAAATTGGTATCAAATCTAGGGAAGGGCCACAGCTTTCATATGGACTGTGAATTATTTCGATATATTTATCGATAACAAAGTTATCGGTTAAAATGTTGATACACAAAAATTACACTATGGAAACTTACACAAAAATTACACTATGGAAACTTTGGTTATTTTGTTTATTTCCTTCGAGCGAGCGTATGAGATTGAGCTCCTATTCTAAGTATATTTTATCACATATGTATACAATCAAAGTATGCCAGAAAATGGTTCCACATTGACACAGAAGATGGTTGCACATTTTACCAAACATAAA
The DNA here is from genome assembly GCA_964058755.1 of Campiglossa producta. Taxonomy (NCBI): domain Eukaryota; kingdom Metazoa; phylum Arthropoda; class Insecta; order Diptera; family Tephritidae; genus Campiglossa; species Campiglossa producta. The sequence continues at coordinate 6,411,368 of CAXKVI010000004.1, read as the reverse complement.
AGGTTAGATATTTAATGGCACTTTAGCATATTGACATTATGGCTGTGGATGTCGAAGAAACTACATAGAATAATGCTCACTGCAATGGCAGTAC
>CAXKVI010000004.1:6406777-6411074 GCA_964058755.1 Campiglossa producta | reverse complement strand
AATAAAATAAAATAAAATAAAATAAAATAAAATAAAATAAAATAAAATAAAATAAAATAAAATAAAATAAAATAAAATAAAATAAAATAAAATAAAATAAAATAAAATAAAATAAAATAAAATAAAATAAAATAAAATAAAATAAAATAAAATAAAATAAAATAAAATAAAATAAAATAAAATAAAATAAAATAAAATAAAATAAAATAAAATAAAATAAAATAAAATAAAATAAAATAAAATAAAATAAAATAAAATAAAATAAAATAAAATAAAATAAAATAAAATAAAATAAAATAAAATAAAATAAAATAAAATAAAATAAAATAAAATAAAATAAAATAAAATAAAATAAAATAAAATAAAATAAAATAAAATAAAATAAAATAAAATAAAATAAAATAAAATAAAATAAAATAAAATAAAATAAAATAAAATAAAATAAAATAAAATAAAATAAAATAAAATAAAATAAAATAAAATAAAATAAAATAAAATAAAATAAAATAAAATAAAATAAAATAAAATAAAATAAAATAAAATAAAATAAAATAAAATAAAATAAAATAAAATAAAATAAAATAAAATAAAATAAAATAAAATAAAATAAAATAAAATAAAATAAAATAAAATAAAATAAAATAAAATAAAATAAAATAAAATAAAATAAAATAAAATAAAATAAAATAAAATAAAATAAAATAAAATAAAATAAAATAAAATAAAATAAAATAAAATAAAATAAAATAAAATAAAATAAAATAAAATAAAATAAAATAAAATAAAATAAAATAAAATAAAATAAAATAAAATAAAATAAAATAAAATAAAATAAAATAAAATAAAATAAAATAAAATAAAATAAAATAAAATAAAATAAAATAAAATAAAATAAAATAAAATAAAATAAAATAAAATAAAATAAAATAAAATGAAATAAAAGAAATTAAAATAAATAAAAAAAAAATTAAAAAATAAAAAAATCAAATGAAATAAAATCAAATAAAAAATGATAAAAGGAAATAAAATAAAATTAAATAAAATAAAATTAAATGATTCTCCAGTTAAATCTCCAGTTAAATGACAAAACACATCCAAATTAAAAGGCAATAAAAATGGCAAGCATATATGCTGCATTTTTTCTTATCCAGCTTACACAGCTTCTTCCATCACATTAATCCTTACCAAATGCCCACCATTGTCATTACATATATCATGAAAGTTCATTATTCATTCCCGCCAGCGTTTCCGAATTTTCTTTGCTCTCCAAAAATGAGTGCAAGGGCTGCCCGAGAAACCGGCAGCAGTCAAGCAACAAAACGTTCCGCATACGAGCGTGAGTAATAAATGACAAACCAGACAGCTTGAGCCTCAGGCCGCGTGGTCTTTTTTTTGTGTAGACTGCCACTTGCAGCTAAGCTATAGCGGGAGCGCAATTTTTTATTTGCACTCATTTCGCTTGTATTGCTAACGCATATGACCTTGTGGGTGGCTGTAGCTCCATATACACATATTTCTTTTATACACTGAATCATAGCTCAGCTGTCTAGCTAGGTAGCTACATAGGTAGGCATTTGCCTTATGTGCAGTAAGTCTTACAAGGTTAAAGATACTGCACTTGCTCTTTACCGCACTGCGCGCCTTCTTCTGCTGCTTTGCTTTTGTGCTATTGTTGGCTTATTTGCATAACCTCAGCTAAGTCCAATAGTCCAATTGCAGTCAAATGCAACACTCAACCTATCAGTTCGCTTCAGTAGCCCTTGCGGTAAATGGTTTGGCGCCGTTATGGTTTTTTATAAGCACGCTTTTCCCTCTTATATTTTCTGTTTATATTTGCAGCCCATTCATCAGCCTTATTTACTTTTTAACGAGTTGATTTCATTCAATTTGTTTTTTTAGGCAAGCTTCCTGAAAATTTTCATTACTCATACGCCATGGTGCTCCAAAGCGTATGGCACATTGCCTCCTCCAACCATTGTAAATTTTATTTTTCTTCAAAGATGCTTTTTTACTGCATTTCTTTGCTAGTTTGTTGCCTTCTTTTGTTGGTTTGCTGCTGCTACGTTTTTATTGAAATGCGCACAATGACTTCTTGTCGAGGGTAAGCCGTACGTGGAGCCTTTTGCAAAGCCTTTTTTGGTCTTCTAGCTTTTGCTTCCTTTTGCGCATTCTTTCTTTTTTATTTTTACGTCTGTCCTCACTTTTCCTTGTTTCCTCGTCGGTTTTGAGCTTTTTATTAGCGGGGCGTATTTTTTCATTCCCCTGTAGGCTGATGCTTTAAAGTGTTGCTGAATAAAGCTGAATTCCTCTTGCTTACGCTGAATTTAGAGCTGAATTGATATTTAACTGAAGTGAAATGCTTGAAATGTGTGAAAGAAGGTTTAAGCATATCCATAGAGGTTTCTAAATGTTGCTGAATGAAGCTGAATCGTACTTACGCTTGCTGAATTAAGAGCTGAGTAGATTTTTAGTTAAAATAAAATGGTTAGAAAACGTGAATTAAGCTGAATAATTCCTAATTGAGCTGAATTTAAAGCTGAATTGTTTTGTAGTCCAAAACATAATTTTTTAGCTCTTCACCTCATGTAATATATCAAAAAGCCTGTACATTTTTATAACACTTGCTGCAGTCTGCTTTAAAAACGAGTGCTGAATTGTTTTCTGAATTGTTTAATCCATAAACAGCTTTCGTATTCAGCTTGGGGTACGACGTAACACATGTAGGTGCAATTTCAAATTATTTTCATTATTATTTGTAAGGATATCTGCTGCTCAATAAAGCACAATTATTTTTAATTGTGCTGAATTAAGAGCTGAATTGATGTTGGGTCTAAAGATTCGATTATTAAATCAATAATTTAGGCAATGTTTTGAAAAACCTTTCTATTTTTATTTTCACATGCTGAATTCTTAAAAAAACAGTGCTGAATTGTTGCTGAATTAATTTAAGTCTAAAATCATCGAAATCGGCTAGAGCAAGGCCCAAACCATAGACTCCCCCTTCAAACTAATTTTACTATTATTGTCATCATCTGTTTCTAGCTCAAAAAAGGGCTCTCGCCCAGTGCTAAATTTATTTCACTTGCGCTGAATAAAATTATTACCCAGCTGAATAGCATGCTGGGCTGATTTTTGCGCATATTTGCATTAAAGCTATAAAACGTAGAACAGAACTACTAAAAAACAATTTGTCTAAGCTGACTCAGGCCTCCTAAGCATCTCCTATATTAAAGTGCTTTGCACAAAAGTGCCGAATTATTTGCAAAGCGCTGAATACCATTTTCAGATAATGCGTGCCGCTATGATGCAATAATCAAAACTGATTTATATGCTGTTTGCATTTGAATTCATAAAATCTACAATACAATTAACAAAAATATATTTTCGATAAGCTGAATTGTGCTGAATATAAATGAAGTGCAGTGAATAGCATTTCTTTACTCAACCAGATATTAAATATTTATAATTGCAAGTCCCCCTGCACTCGCCAATTGTATAAAATTGTTTATATACCAACTGCAATAAAGCGGCCTAAAAGTATGCAACATTACGTAACTTCAACTTCATTCACCTGTTACAAAAAGCGCAAGAATGCAATCAGTCATAAATCAAGCGCGAAATGCAGATGACGCAGTAATGAATGGCGCTCTCTTTCTCTACTGCTACGTGCGTGCCAATAGATGGTGTGTTCGCATACTAGTTGCCATCACTGAAACTCATAATAATCAACCTGTGTGAAACGAAAACACACACACAAACAATCATAAAGGGTTTGGAATCGCTATTTTCACCTGACAAGTGCGGCGTTCAAGGTACACGTGACGCAGCGCACGTGTTGCCTTACAAGCCAGTGTTCATCAGTAAACTGACTGTGAGAAAAGTAGGCTTCGAGCTACACGTTGCATACTTTTAGGCCGCTTAACATTGGCTTTCACACTTTAATGGAGTTCATGGCAACTGTTCAGTTGACGTTGGCATGTAAAAGTTCGCTTACGAAGTAATAAAATATGGAACTTTTTTTTCCTTATTTGCGTTTGTGTTTGTCCGCACATTGGCGCTTTTATTTATTTTACATTTCAATCTTTGGTTAACTACTTTTTTCGAAACTTTCTTTTGTATTATTTTGCATACGTATTTTTTATGCTTTTTCTACGTCGCTCTTGTTTACTACTTTCCTTTACTCCTGTTTTGAAATTTTATATTGGTGTTTCTCTTTTTTCGTGCCACAATTCGGTCCATTCAACAATTTTTACAATGTCAATGCCTTTTATGCCTGAGTACACATTCCATTGCATAC
>CAXKVI010000004.1:6386777-6404277 GCA_964058755.1 Campiglossa producta | reverse complement strand
TGTCTGATGTTTCATTGGAATTGTTCAAATTGTTACCGCTGCTGTTGCCGTCTCTGACATTTGCAATTTCCAATGTTGCTCCTGCTTTCTCCCCTCTCAAAAGTATTTGAGCTCATTCCTTCCACTTTCTACCTCCTTTGCTTGCGGCCGTTATTATTGTTTGTTATTGTACATATTTTGTTTGCTGTCATGCATCAGCAACAACTCCAATGTACCGTCGGCTTCCCCAAAGTATAACTTGACTGTAGCGGCCTCTGAGCCGTCATACAGCCGACTGTGCAGTATGAATGCAACATACCTACCTATGTAGATGCCCTTGAGAGGCAAAAATGGCAGCAATGCTTCATTCTCGCCACCTCGAAGTCATTCACTGTGCAAATATGATAAAATATTTTTTTGCTGAATTGCATTGCATTTTTTTAAACGAACCGTAAGAGTAAAGAATTTACGTTTTATAAACAAGCGGGCCAGTGAACAGACGTTTGTATTTGCAGAATATATTTCTTTGTGAAATTTTGTTTATTTTTTCACGGGCAGGGATGGGAGTTTGGCTTGAGTATGAAGCGCGGAAGTCAAGTGTAAAGTAAAAGAAATATTTATTTTGTATTGAAAAAGCAACTTTTAATATTTTTGTTTACATTTGCATCATTTGAAGCGGGAAAGTTTTAAATCCTTGAATGCTCAGCTGAATTGAATAGATATGTTATGAAAATAAAAATCGGCTTGATTGAATAACACGCAACTTAAATACTATTCAGCTGCGCTCTTGCAATAAACATTTTTCAGCTGCTAAAAATAAGTTATAGAGAGATCAAAGACATGTTCATGAAACTTATTCAGCATCGATTTAGCCACTGCTTTTATAACTCGCTATTTCATTTTCTATTAGACTGTACGCCTGCTTGTTCTATTCAGCGCGCGCTTTTCATATTCAGCTTTCCTTGTACATTCGGTATCAAAACTGGCTAGAAAGAATTACGCTAAACTCAAATTCTACATAAAAATCGTATAAAAAGTTGATAGAAATTTTGAATACATTCATTCAGCATTAATTCACAAGCAATTAGCACCACTTATGTATGCGCTTTAACTAATTTTGCTTTTGTTTTCCGTTATGAGGTATGTATTTTTTCTCAATTCACCTAAAACTTTTTCTATTCACCGCTGTTCAGAACCAAAATACTCTTCATACATTTAATGTTTTTTTTTAAAACTTTTCTTATTCAGCTCTACTAAACACAAACATCAATAAAATTTTCATTATTTTGGAATTTTTTGCATATGTACATTACATTACAAAATTATTCAGCAAAAAAGAAATCTGTGATTTCGCTATTTTTTTCGACTTTAAAACCAACTCCGCGTTATATATTAGTTGAAGCCCAAAACAAGTTTGTATTCAATTATATTAGTGTTTTATTGGAGTTATTAGGTTAATATTAATATTTCAACTATTTAGCTAGCTTCATAAGCCATTCAGCGCACTAATTTTCATTTCGAATTGAAATTCTTAACACCATTTAACATATCCATATACTTTTCGCGCTATTCAGCTACTCCTTCATTAATTCAGCGCTTATAAAAAACGTTTATTATATTTTTCGTCATAAATATTTACAGCACCATATAATTAATATTTAACAACTATGGCTTCTTTTAGTTAAAGCTCAATACATTTAAAGCAAATAAGTGAATCTTTACAAACGTTTTAACTATTCAGCTAGCTTTGCAAGCAATTCAGCGCAGTGATTTTTATTTCAAATTGAAATTATAAACATCTTTAAACAAAATGATATACTTTTCGCGCTATTCAGCTTCACTTTCACTTATTCAGCGCTTATAATAAAAGGTTTATTATACTTTTGGTCATAAATATCTAGATGCCACAAATTTTAAAGTTAGAAGGTGTCTATAACTTCTTTTAGTTGAAGCTCAATAAACTGAATGCATACCAGCGAATCTTTACCTATTCAGCTAGCTTTGTTAGCAATTCAGCGCAATAATTTGTATAAAAAATTAAAATGCTAAGCATCTTCAAACAACACCATATACTTTTCACGCTATTCAGCTCCATTTTCATTAATTCAGCGCTTATTATAAAACGTTTATTATACTTTTAGTCACAAATATTTACGGAATTATAAAATTTATATTCAACAACAGGTATTTGAATGCAATATTACTTAAAATGTTTAAATTCTGCTTTAATACGTAGTTTCTAAAAATTAAAAATAGCAACAGCGCCTGTAAGTATGCAGTGGGTACAGAGAAGCTTTTGTATACCGCCCGTGACTACCGCCATTCAACCACTTTTAGCTAAAAAATAACTGTTTATTTGTGTGCAATTGTTTTTGCGTTAACCTTGCTACCCACAACACCATTCGTCAAATTATAATTACTTAATGTAAACAAAAGCGCAGAAGGAGGAAGTTTTTAGTACTTTACTTAATTTGTTTTCAACGCTGCAGTTTCATTTCATTTTTATTATCTTTTGAATTCATTGAAATTTCAAATGTGAAGCAAAGATGGCCAGCAACACAATTTGTAGCAAATTGCGGACCAGCGATGATGTGCCGGTGGAAGTGAGACGAGCGTAGTACGTGCGCTGGTTGATAGCTGCTGGTTACAATCTACCCACTGCTTAGGTGAAGGGTTAAGCGCCATTTTCATTAATTTTCAACGCAGACATTTATTTGATATTTTTTTTAGCTTTTTTTTTTTGACAGAAATGCTCTCTTTTTTTTGAATTCAGCAAGAAAAAAAATTATTTACAGAAATTAATTTAAAATGCAAAAAATTGCTTGTATTTCCTTTTTTCATGCCTTTTGCTTCCTATCACTATTTATTACAAAAGCAAAGCGTTGATTTCTTGACTTATTTTCATTAGTTGGCTGTGAAAAATGTTCCATTTTTCAACTTGAACATTTGCTGTTTTTACGATTTGTAACTTTTTACGCATTCCGACGCGTGCAATTGAACTTCCGTCGTTGCCACAAACAATTGATTACTTTGGCCGCAACACGAAACGCTTTGCCAAAACCATTTATAACACTTCTTCCTCAGTTAAGAAGCGTGAAAAAAATGAAATAAATAACAATAAAAAGGGGTTGAAAAAGTGCATTTTAAAATTTTTACATTTGTATGTTTTTCTGTTTTTTTTTACTTTTTCTTACACTTCTCTAAACATGTCTGTGACACCCTGCTGCACAGCATGAAATCTCGTCAAAGCGCATTACGCGGGAACAACTTTCTCTCAAGGCTTGGAGTCAAATGATTTATTGCCTTGATCAAATTGCGCATAAAAATTACAATGTACTGATTATTCGATGGAAAAGGAGCAAAAAAACAGAATCGAGAAGTATTTTTCAATATTTTTGGTGGGAGATTCATCAAGCGTAAATATGTATTTAACTGTTGAAACGAAAATTTTAAGCGCTGAATAGACTTAAAGCCCGCTGAATAGCAAAAAATACTGTAACACAGCTTCTTAATATAACAAAAATTAATATTATGAGCTTATATTTATCCTTTATATATTTTATGTTGACGCTGAATTGTATTTAAACCTGCTGAATAGTGTTGTTGACAGGGTTACAGTGTTCTCTAAGAAGTGGTTAGAATGTATTGAATTAGAAATATAACAACAAATAGACAGAAACTTCCATTTCAAAAGTAAAAAGTAGTTGCTGAATTCAAATGGATTACGCTGAATAATGGAAATAGTACAAAAATATTGTTTAAAGGTTGGAAAACCACAGTTTTATTTATGTTTTCAACTGTTGAAACACAATTTTTAGGCGCTGAATAGCTTTTACTTTCGCTGAATAGCAATAATTTTGTAAAAAAATTTTGCGAAATCACTAAAATTAATCTTATGGACCCATATACAGCGAAGTGTAAGTGTGTTGAAAGAATTTTTTAGCCGCTGAATAGCTTTTACTTCCGCTGAATAGGAATAACTCTGTGGGAAAATTCATAAAAATCACCAAAACTAATCTTATGAGCTTCTGTATGGCTTATACAACCGCTGAATTGCATTTAAATCTGCTGAAAACTGTCGGATCTGTTGAGGCGCTGAATAGCTTTCACTTCCGCTAAATAGCAATAATTCTGTAAAAAAGTTCCTAAAAAATGTCGGAACTGTTGAGGCGCTGAATAGCTTTCACTTCCGCTGAATAAGAATAACTCTATGAAAAAATTCTTAAAAATGACCAAAATTAATGTAATGCGCCTATATTCAGCTTTCGTATGATTTATGCAGCCGCTGAATTATATTTAATTGTGCTGAATAGTGTCGGAACGCTGTAAGCGCTGAAGTAGATTTGGATATTATGAATATAGAAGCTGTAAAAAGGTGCAAAAATGGACATAAAAGCTGCTGAATTGCAATTAACTCGAATTTCTACTTTTCATTCAGCTGCAATAAATCACCCTGACACAATATTTTTTGTGTAGTTAAAATTAAATCGAATATTATGTAGACATTTTGGAAATCGCCAATCGTTTTCACATACAAAAGTACGCGTATTTTGCGCTTAAAATAATTTGTACCTAGATATTTTGTTAAAAAAGTTGTGGTGAATTACATTCAGCTATAAAAATAAAGTTTAAAAATTCCTTTTTGGTTAATTACCCAACAAATGTATTATAACAGAAAGTGCTGAATTGTATTTATCATAAGAAAAAAAGCTTTTGAAAAGGGACTAGATTGAGCAGTTGTCCGTGGTATATTGTCGATCCAAATCAAAGATCAGCTTCGTGATGAAAATGAAAAACCCGGAGCTTAATAAAGGAAAAATGAATGCAGCGCATAATTTTGCAGCTCAGTGAAATATTAGAATAACCCAAAATTCCAATGAAAATGTTTAAAGAGTGGTGAGTGTTGTCTCATAGCTTCATCTAGTATTTCAAAACAGTCTTCACTTTTAAAAATACAAATACAGCAAGCTGAATACAAATTTCATCAGCTGAAGTGCGCTGAATACACCACAGGCACAATAAATTACTGCACTTCAAACGAAAATGACTACAACAAATTATGATTAAATGAAAAATTCCAATTTCTTAGTAGTTTCACAGCAAAACAAAAACGAGAATTCGAAAATATTTTCTGACAAAAATATTTGCTTTTTGATTAAATCCCTTAACAATTTTACAGCCTGCAGCTCAAAATGAGTGCACTCATGCATTTTTAATTTAGCAGTCTTGCACTGCAATGCAACTCCAACTACTACTGCTGCTCTGCGCACTAGTCGAACACTTAAATCTGCAATTTGCTGAATTAACATTCCTCAAGCTGAAATGAATAAATTAAATGCATATTTTTAGTATTTTGTAGTTATTAAATGAATTCAGGCTGAGTAAATGTATTTGGAGTGAGTGTTTGCAAGTGAGTGAGTTGGTAATTGGAGTGAGTGAAGTATGAATAAATGCTATGCATCACTATTACGTATTTACACAGCCTACTACTCATCCTCTTCTTCTTCTTCTATCAGCAATGTTGTCGTAGTTTTATTATTGCCTCTTCTTTGCCAACAATGCCACTTAACAATGTTGAACTTTTGTGCCATCAAACTCTCAGGCAATCTCATCTTAAACTCAACTCAACGCAACTAAACTCTGAACTCTGAACTTGTTATGCATATATAAAATATGCACATTGCAAGGATTTACTAGGATGCATAACTGATGCAATTTATATGTTTATATGCATGTTTGTTTGCAGACCTAATCGTAGTTATTTATATTTGCACGCCAGCAAAAGTTTGTTGCTTGATAGCTTGGGTTATGAAGCTAAAGTAAATTAAACTGCAAAGAGTCAACAAGCACTCGAGTCATTAGTTTTCTTCCAACTCAACTGGTGCGTTTGCCTATCTAACTTGCTCTTGATGTTTGTTTGTAAGTAGATGCGTACAAATATCCTACCATTACTACTGTCTACATTGTTTGCTTACTATTTGTAAACATACGTATGTATGTATATGCTGCCCACTGCAGGATATATGACTGACAAGCTATCTGTCTGACTAACTGCAGTTGGCTTTCTTGGTTGGAATGCATGACTTTCTTCCACTCGCACACAGTTCATGCCATTCAATCATTCATTCATTTCAAGTTTTGTATGTTTGCTTGTTTGTCGTCAGTATTTACTTGATGGAACATTTTTGTCTTACGAACTGTGAACTGGTTAGATTATTTGTGATTGGTAATTCTAGTAGCTGGAATATGTATTTCAGAGGAAATGTTTATAAATCATGAATATTATTTTTATTATACCCAGTGAGCATGTGAATGCTGGTTCAAGGGCTAGTCCCTGAAGGCGAATGCAGTATGCAGATAAAGTGTTTTTTAATTTTTTTTTTATTTTTTACTTTGTTTTATTTTCATTTTTTTATTTTATTTTATTTTATTTTATTTTTTTTTTTTTAATTTTATTTCACTTCGTTTTATTTTATTTTATTTTTTTTTTGTTTTTTTTTTATTTTTATTTTATTTTTTTATTTATTTTATATTGTATTTTAAATATTTTTTATTTTAGTTCTTTTTAATATTTTTTTTTTAATCTGGTTTATTGTAATTTAACTTTTTTGTTTTTATGTTTTCTTTTTATTTTTTTTTTAGTTTTAAATAAATTGAATTTAATTTTATTTCATTTAATTCTATTTAATTTTAGTTTTATTTAATTTAATTTTATTATTTTTTATTTTACTTTATTTTATTTATTTTATTTATTTTATTTATTTTTTCTATTATTTATTTTACTTTATTTTTTATGTTATTTTATTTTTTGTATTTTTTTGTTTATTTTATATTTTATTTTAAATATTTTTTATTTTAGTTTTTTATATTTTAATTTTTTTTAAGTTTAATTTAGTTTAATTTAATTTAAAAAAAAAATTTTTTTTTTAATTTTTTAATTTGTTCTATTTTAGTAATTTTTCTTTATTTCAAAAATTTAATTTTTTTAAATTAATTTTTTTTTATTTTTTTTCTTTTCTTTCTCTTTTTATTGAATTTTTTTATTTTATTCTTTCACTTATTATTTTTTTGCCTTATTATATTTTATTTTATTTCATTTTATTCTGTTTTATTTTATTTTGTTTTATTTTATTTTATTTTTTTTTTATTTTATTTTATTTTATTTTATTTTATTTTATTTTATTTTATTTTATTTTATTTTATTTTATTATATATAATAATAAGGCCAATTTTCATTTTAAAGTTGCCTGGGTTAATTTTGCAAAAATTACAAACAGATTTGTGCAAATAGATTCTGACACCGCTAGGTTTTGGTGTTGAATTACATAACAACAACTGCCACACTGTTGAAACCAACTCCAGCCAATGGCTAAGAAGTCCACGTCTATAGCTTGCTTGCCCTAATCATTTATCTTGTCGCCTTTACGCCAAAGATCAACAGCAACGAAGCCACTACACAAACAGCGAGTAATACAACTTCGAAGCAGTCAACTATTGAAACAGTCAGTCAGGACACCAACTGCGTCAACTGAGTTAGAAGCCCAAAGCCAAGTTGATTGTGCTTTTTTCGCTCCACACACAAGTCCACACAGAACTCGAAGCAGTCTAGGATGCTTATTTGATATATGAAAAAAAAAAAAAATAAAATAAAATCTTACAACTTTGAAGTTGCGACACACCAAAGATTGAGACTAGTTAAATCCCAACAACGATTCATTGCCAAGTAGCAAATAATTTTTGGTTTGAGTCAAAAGTAATGATAATGGAAATCAAAGCGATACGTTTGGCAACGCGTTTGAGAACTAAGCAAGAGCACTCAGCGGTTGTTGCCACCCAATTTGACTACGCATTGAAGGTGTTCAAGCATGTGAAAAAAAAATAAATTACATGTGTGTGTATGTACTTTTTTTGCAGTTGTTATTGTTATTTGCCAGTGACACATGATCTGTCACATGAGCTTGGTTTTGTGCAAAAACTTTTCACTTTCTTGTGCGCTTTCTGTAAAATTCTACTTGCAGTGACACCTTTTCCATCAATTTCACGCTGTCAGCAAGCTGTGCGAGAAAAAGCGATTTGGTGCGCAGACAAAAGCGAATCTCTTTAAGTTGCTTGAACATTGAGTTGACAGCAATAAAGCCGAACGCAATCGTTAAACTTTTGCAATCTCTGTCATTGTGTGGGTGTAATAAATGCTGGGTGAGGATATGAGAAATGGAAAATTTATTTAACTAGTTTGCTCCTAATCAACCAACTACCCAGTTGTATGGAGAGGTGCAAAACAAATAGATAAACTAAATTGAAATAAAATAAAATAAATTAAAATGAAAAAAAAAACAAAAAAAAAAAAAATAAAATAAAAAAAATTTGTATAAAAGAAATATAATTTAACAAAAAAAAATAAAATAAAAAAGTAATATAAAATAAATGAAATTGAATTCAATAAAATGAAATTAAACAAAAAAAATTGAAATTAAATTAAAGCAAAAAACTACACAGAGCCAACAATGCCTAATGAAATAGAACAAAAGTCATAAGATATCTCTATAGATTTTCTTCAAGAAGATGTGCTTCTTATTATTGTAGAGACAGTCTTTTTAATTTTATTAAGAAGATTTTCTTTTTAATATTTTAAATGAAAAATAAAATGACATCGCCCTCACCGAGAATCGAACTTACAATTTTCGGAATGATAAACCCAGCTGTTAACCATCAGGCCATCGCTCACTTTTGATTGCCAGCTTCTAATTACCGATATGTGTAGAGCTGTTAATGTTTCAAAGGAAAATCTTATAAATATATTTAAGAAGATTTCTTTTTAACATTTCTAATTAGGAAAAAAAGAGAGAGAGAATCGAACTTACAATTTTTCGATTGCTAAACCCAGCTGCTAACCATCCGGCCATCGTATACTAATAATTGCCAGCGTTTAACTACACCTTTGTACTAAATGTATAATTTTTTAATAAGAATTTCTTCTTAGAACCAAAAAGATTTCCGTACAGTTTTTTCTTCGTTTGCACCGTTGCGACTACCCCTTTGCCCAAAAGCTGATCATGAAGACAATCTTATTAATTTTATTAGGCATTTTTGGCTCTGTGTAGAATAAAAAAAAATAAATAAAAAATAATTAATAAAAAAAAAAAAAATACAACAAAAAAATAAATGAAAAGACTAAAAAATACTATAATAAAATTAAACTAAATAAAAAAATAAAAAAAAAATTAAATAGAAAAAAAAAAAAAAAAAAATAAAAAAAAAAATAAAATAAAATAGAATTAAAAAAAAATTAAATAGAATTAAAAAAAAATAAAATAATAAAAAAATATAAAAAATAAAATAAAACAAAATATAAAAAACAAAATATTAAAAAAAAATAAAAAATTAACCAAATAAAATAAAATGAAATAAAATAAAATAAACTAAAATAAAATAAAAAAATATAAACTAAAATAAAATAAAAAAAAATATAAATATAAAATAAAATGAAATATAATAAACTAAAATAAAATAAAATAAAATAAAAAAATATAAAAAATAAAATAAAAAATTAAAATAAAAAAATAAAATAAATAAAAAAAAAATAAAAAAAAATAAAAAAATGATATAAGAGAAAAAACTAAAAAAATAAAATAAAACACATATAATAAAAAATAAAATAAAAAAGTAAAGAAAATAAAAAATTACATAAACTTAAATAAAATAAGGTAAAAAAATAAAATGAAAAAAAAAAAAACAAAAATAAAATATAATAAAATAAAATAAAAAAATAAATGAATATATAGTAAAATAAAATACAGAATAAAATAAAATAAAAAAAAAAAAGAAAAAAGAATATAAAATAAAATAAAGAAAAACAAAATAAAATGAAATGAAATAAGAGAAAAACTAAAAATAAAAATAAAAAAATAAAAAAAGATAAAAAATTGCATAAAATGAAATAAAATAAGGTAAAAATATAAAATGAAAAAAAAAAATAAATAAAATATAATAAAATAAAAAAATAAATTAATATATAGTAAAATAACAAAAATATTAAAAGTTAAAAAAAAAACAAAAAAAGTAAAAAAAAAATAAAAAAATATAAAAATTTAATAAAATAAAATAAATTAAATTAAGTTCTTAATTCGCATGCAAAATTTCCTGAATCTTTTATCAATATCTTAAAAATTTTTCTTGAAACTTTCAAATTTTTTTTAAGCATTTGTCTGATTTTTGGCAACTTTATTTCTTGGGGAGCTTGAGCATTTTCGAAATTTCATAATACATATTAATATAAGTATCTAATTTAATACACAAAACAAAAAAAAAATAGAAAAAAAGAAATCCAAACATTTACGTACATTAAGCAGTTATTTACTAGATATCTTACTTCCTCCTTGCACGCCGACAGGAAGCACGACGCTGCAGCACGTTTTTGCGACGCGCCGCATTACTTTTTTAACATTAAGATATACTAATGCTTAACTTCATACAAAAAAGGATATGATTTATTGTGGGCAGGAATTTAAAACCATCAGGGTAGGTATTTTTGTTGCAGTGTAGCGGCTGGTCATTGGTAAGGGTTTTTTTTTTTTTTTTTTTTTTTTTTTATGAAGGTATATCGGCTTATAAAGATACTAAAAACTATCTACAGTTTTCCAGCTCTACTTAGCACTACATTAACTTTAAAATTAAAAAAATAGCAATCCTAAATTTCATTTCAACATCCAAAATATCTTTACAAATCCTAAGAAAGTATATATTTCTGGCATAACAAAAAGTTTGGAGTGGTAGTGAAAAGTTCTTTTTGTGCATACTAACACAGGTAAGCAACGCGTTTGAGCTCAACCAACATAAAGCGTGACAATTCATAACTACACTGACATATCTCGCAAACACCGGAAACCTCAAACAAAAACGAAAAAAAAAAAAACATTCTGGCATCAAGAGAAAAAATGCTGCCAGCCAAAACACAAACGTTGTAAGCCGAAAGGCAAGTAAAAACCAGCGAAAGTACGGTAACAAACAACAACATAAAAATAACAATTGCGTTTGAGCTGGAAAAATATGATATTAACAACAGTCAACAAAGCCAACAATATTGCAGACATTACATAAATAACAAATGACAGCAAAAAAGTATTAAAAAAAAACAACAACAGAAGCAACAAACGTGCGTCAGAACCACCAAAACAACGGGCACAGAAGGCTTTAGCATTGCCTGAGCGTTAGATACAATTTTACGAGCAGGACAAAAACGCTAATTTTTTTTTGAAATAACAAACAAGTTTTGTTTATGTAGTTGTTATAATAAAATTAAGAGGGAGAGACGCCAAATATTAAGTTTCATGAGTGTATGAAAATATGATTACTTTTTTTTGGCTACTTAGAATTTCACGTAGCAGTAAGAGTTCCTACTCTGTTGCTTGTTGCAAAGGTTGTATACAATATGAAATTAATTTTTATTCTTCATCATGAAATGATGTTTATTGGGAGAATTTTAGCATTCAATTTTGAAATCAGACACCATATCAAATCGGAAATTAGAAAAAAAAAATTTTTCGAGTTCCATTACAAGAAGTTATCATTTTAAAGGGAAAACATCAAGTAATTAACATTAAAAAAAGGACGTGTGGCACTCGGGGACTGCCGCGGTAAAGCTATTGCACATCACTTTTTATCAACTTATGCAATTATAATATTTATGAAAACTCAATGAGCATATTTATGTCTTTAGAGCAGAACAGCCGTAACCTGTTAACAGTATAGCCTATACAGCTCCAATTTTAAGTACAACGTCACACTGGTAGTAGTATAGCCTAAATGTAGGCAACGCTTACAGATCCAATTTTAATGTAATGTAATGTATAGCTTCAATTTTATGTAAAAGGCCTGCTGGTAACATCAGTACAGCGTCATACGCCTAAATGTAGGCAACGCTTATATTTATTTTTGTCAAGTTATGTTGCTAACGCCGAACCTTTTAACATTGAAAAAAGTCCGTTACGAACTTTTTTAACATTAACATTTTTTTTCATTTCACTCTCACCGCCAAGGCCTGCGATAAAATCTATGCAATAGCTTGAAAAAAATACTGAAAATTGTCTAAATTAAAAAAAAAATGCATACAATTTTTTTCATAAAATTTTTACTAAAATTTTTAAATTTTTCGAGTTCCATTACAAGAAGATATCATTTTAAAAGAAAAAGATCAAGGTTTAAATTAAACAAAAATTTTAAACATTTTCAAATTTTGAAAAAATTTACAAATTTTTTTTTCATAAAAATTTTTACTAAAATTTTTCAATAAAATTTTTTTTTTAGTTTATATTCGAAAATACTTAAAAAACGGTTTCCATGTTCCTTCTTAGCACGTCCATTATAAGATTTCTAATTTAAAGAAAAAGGCTTACACTAAAAAGTTGCGAACTCAAACCCTTATTTCTCAGTAATCATCCAATATTTATACGCATTCTTAGGAGATATTTTTTTTCTTACAAAGCAGATCACTTTCACAAAATTTCATTCAATTCAAATTTTTAGCTGGTCGCTTAAGGAATTTTCCCCCCATGCAAAGAACATTGAGCTCCACGGCGTATACGCAACCTTTATTTGGAATATTGAAGGACTTGAAGTTTTTGGTCCCAGCTGTTTTCTCCTCTTTTTGCACGTATGCTGCCTTGGCTACAACAGTAGTCACCCTCCAAGGCGGAAATAGTTCGATAAATACTAGACATTGGTTAATCGATAGCTGCCATAAAAACTACCAACACTTCTCCAACTTCTCTGCTAGTGCAAACATAGTAAATTTATGTACATTGAAAATTCCCAATACAAATTCTACTTAAGTGCATTATGTGATTTCATAGATTGCAATTGCAGCTCATACAAAACCTATTGAATTTGGCAACAACTGGCTCTTAGCCATGTTCCACACGCATATTCACATACGCACATGCATTTCATTTAGGCACAAATATTTATTGATTTTGTAGTTGTTTCTATTGCTTAAATTTTTATTGCATTTCAAACGATTTGCCTATTGAGTCTATCCAATAGAATATTGAAAATTGCATGCATTTGCTCGATAATATTTTCCAAAGCTGCACAAATGTGAATAAGCATATATTTGTTTATGTGTGTATGTATAGCATGTTTTATGCTTCTTTGGTCTGCAATGGCAACTCCAACTGCATTCAAAAATTGTTTAAAATTACTGAAATGCTTTCGAAAATGCGTAAATGCTAAAAAGATTTGCAGTGTGCGGGTCTGAAAAAAAAACCTAAATATTTCAAACATACGTGTATCTATGTGAGATGTGAATTGTTATGCTGTATATGCCAGTGTAATAAAGAATATGCTTTCATGCGAAATTTTGAATAAATCTTCTAGTTCGTGCTAACATAAGCGTAAGCGTAAGGAATATTTTTTGAGCGGCTTTTAGTTTTGAACATTTCTCTGGAAACAAATTTTTTCTGCGACTAAAATATTATAAAACAAAAGAAAATATAATAAAATAAAAAAAATAAAAAAAAAATAAAAGAAATAAAAAAAAAATAAAAAAAATAAAAAAATAAAAATAAAAAAGAAAATATAATAAAAAAATAGTACCTAAAAATAAACAAAAAAAAAAAAAAATAAAAAAATTAGAGAAAAAAATATAAAAAAAAAATAAAAAAAAAATAAAATAAAATTAAAAATAAAAAATAAAATATAATAAAATAAAATTAAAAAAAAAAATTAAATAAAATAATAAAATAAAATAAAATAAAAAATGAAAGAAAAAAAATAATAAAAAAATTAAAGAAAAAAAAATAATAAGAAAATAAAATAAAATTAAAAATAAAATATAATAAAATAAAATATAATAAAATAAAAAAAAAAAAATAAATAAAATAATTAAATAAAATAAAATAATATAAAATAAATAAAATAAAAAATAAATAAAAAAAATTAAATTTTATAAAATAAAATAAAATATAAAAAAATAAAAAAAAATAAAATAAATAAAAAAAAATAAAAAAATAAATAAAAAGAAAAAATAAAAAAAAAAAAATAAAATAAAATAAAAAAATTAATAAAATAAAATAAAATAATAAAATAAAATAATAAAGAAATAGAAAAAATAAAATAATATATAATAAAACAAATATTTAATATAATAAAATAAAAAATAAAAATAAAAAAATAAAATAATAAAATAAAATAAAATAATAAAATAAAATAAAATAAAGTAAAATAAAAAAAAAAAAAATAAATAAAATAAAATAAAATAAATTAAAAAAATTAAAAATAAAAAAATAAATAAAAAATAAAATAAAATATAATAAAATATAATAAAATAAAATAAAATAATAAAATGAAATAAAATAATATAAAATAAAGTAAATAAAAAAAATAAAAAAAATAAAAAAAAAAAAAATAAATAAAATAAAATAAAATAAATTAAAAAAATAAAAAATAAAAAAATAAATAAAAAATAAAATAAAATATAATAAAATATAATAAAATAAAATAAAATAATAAAATGAAATAAAATAATATAAAATAAAGTAAATAAAAAAAATAAAAAAAAATAAATAAAAAAATAAAAAAAATAAAAAAAAAAATAAAATAAAAAAAATAAATAAAAAAAATAAAACAATAAAAAAAAAATAAAAAATAAAAAAAAATAAAAACTAAATAAAATAAAAAAAAAAAAAATAATTATAAAATAAAATAAAATAAAATAAGATAAAATAAGGAAAATAAAATAAAATAATATAAAATAAAATAAATTAAAAATATTAAAAAATAAATAAAAAATAGATAAAATAAAGAAAAATAAATAAAGAAATAAAATACAATAAAATAAAATAAAATAATAAAATAAAATAAATTAAAAAAATTAAAAAAAAAAAAAAATAAAATTAAAAAAAAAATAGAATAAAATAAATAAAAAGAATTAAATACAATGAAATAAAATAAAATAAAATAGAACAAAGTAAAAAAATAATAAGAAAACAAATAATAAAAAAGATAAACTAAAAAAAAATAAATTAAGAAAAAATTAAAAAAAAAAACCAAAATAAAATTAAATTAAATAAAGTCTAATGGTTTCATTTAAGTTATGAATAAAAATAAATAGGATTAAAAAAATTAAGTTAAGTTAAATATATTAAAATAAAATAAACTAAGCTTAATTAAAATAAAATTAAAAAATAAAAATAAACTAGAATAAAAAAATAAAATAAAACACATTTTTTTTGTAAATTTAATTAAATAAAGTAAAATAGTTCAATTTAAGTTATATAAAATGTAATTTAAATAAATAAAACTAAATTGAAATAATATAAATTAATTAAGCGTTATAAGGTAAAATAAAAAAGGAAATAAAATAAATTTAAATTGAATTGATTTAAAATGAATTCAATTAAATACATTTTTTTTTACATTCAATTAAATAAAATAAAATAAATTAAACTAAATTAAATGAAATTGCTGCTGTGAAAACATAAACGCGTTTACATATGTTTTAAACCACTGTGGACCCTTGCATAGATGTGGTTAGTCTATCAACTTTGCGCTCCCTAAAGTCGTTTTAAAAAAGGAAATCAAAAGTAATGCGAAAACAACACCAAAATCTAATAACAAACAAAATATGTGAAAACATTTTCATTCACAGGAAAAGAAACAGGAAGAAAAGCTAAAGTTTGCAAGTGCTAATGAAAGTGCAACAGCACTGGCAGATATATACATGTAAATGTGAATTATCTATATACTCGTATACTAATAAAAAGTGTGACATATACACACAGGTATGTACATACATACGCACTCAAAGCTAACCGCCATACACTCTAACAGACAGGAAATGAATGAGTAAGTCTGATGTTAGAGTTCACAGTGCATATCATGTGCAGCCACAATATCCGTTTCCGTCAAATATATATATATACACACCAGCAGCACTTTTGTTAATATAAAAGCACATACAAAAAGTTTAAGTAAATGTACAGAAATTGCAAGAAAACAACAAGAAAATACTTTTGGTTGAAGCAGCAGTTGAAGCGCTACAGACGCCGCCGGAAGCGCACAGATGCGATAGACAAATGTAGAGACAAGAAGCAAGACAAAAGCAAAAAAAAAAAAAAACACAACAAGCACAAAACTTAGCAAAACAACAGCTACACAAAACACAGGCACCAATAACCAACAACAACAAACAACTTCTTTGACAATTTCACACGTTGCTCGCTTCGCTTGCGCTGGTGGCTTCGTTAGCTGGCTGATATGTTCAACGCTGTCAAAACTAATTATCAATTTTCTTAATTAAATCGCAATTACAATGCCGCATGGTGAAACCGAATATAATAACTGAACTTAAAAGTAAAAGCAACAACAACCAGTAAATAGTAATTTGTAAATAGTAAGCACAGGCGAAATTCTTCGTTGCGCAAGCTGTTGAAGCAGTACCGCAAAATGTTACGTATACGCCCTGGGGGTGCGCTTTTATGTGAATACGCGCTAGTCTGCATATAATCAAGTGGCAACAAAAACACATTAGCAGCAACAACAAACATTGAAGTAGCAGCTGTTCTGACACTTGTGCGCCAGTCTTGCGTTTCATATGTACGCGTTAGTTACTAAATTGGTTTTCCCACAGCAGCTGTCGCGCTTGTCTTCCTTTTTTTTTTCTTCGACGCATAATGTGGGTTTTTTCCATGACTTTGTTTGCTATTTTGTACTTTGTACGCCTGAATGTCTTGTAACATTAAAATTAGCCGCAAACATGCAGCAAGTGCTTGAATATGCTTACATAATTGACAGGAAAAGTGAAAGAGGCGTAGAGGAAGTGGGGTGAATATTAAGGGCATGTGATATTGATAGCGGTTAAGGAGAAGGAAATAATTTTTTATTTCACGTAAAGTGCCAAAAATGATGATTTTTTGAAATTTTCGTATGGGGCCCCCAACAGGTGGAGTCTTAGAGGGTGTGCCACTGGCATGGGTGGGTCGGCCTTACAAAGTTAGTGGGGTTCGGTCATACATTTTAACACGATTGGGGCACTCTAAATGGGTCAACTTAGGATTTTTCAAAGTCAAATTACCAAGTCGGAACATCAGAATTAGTTTTAGAGATATGCTTCCTTCGGCAAAGTATGTTATTTTGATCCCTAAAACACAATTTTCTTTATCACTTGGGTGATTTTCAAATCGAACCGCCTTCTTACACACAGTAATCTTGTAGCGCGCTTGAAACCAAAAAATTTGATTTTGGATTATGCTGCATATCTCGAAAACTACAAGTCCTTTCTAAAAAAATAAAACTGGTATAAATAAGCAGTGAATGCCTCTCGACGACGCATGGCCAATTTGATTCATTGATCGTCAATTAGTGGCAAAAAACTGACGTTAAACCGGAAAAACCAAACAAATTAAATAAAAAATCAAATTCTCGCGTAAAAAACATGTCATTCCCCTTTTGAAATCAACAAAACACTTTATATATTTCGAAAGTGCCAACAATTCTTTACATAAAATCGGTGAGAATTTCAAAATCG
>CAXKVI010000004.1:6364277-6381777 GCA_964058755.1 Campiglossa producta | reverse complement strand
TATACGTATGAAGGCGATTGTACCTTAGATAGTTGTTTTTGTGTATTTTATTTCACATGCAAAGTAAGTAAGTAAGTAGGGAGCAGCAGTCAAAGGAGCAACTCACTTGTGCTTAACAATATAAAATTGTATTGGTGTTTGTATGGGCATACTGGACTATTGTTAAGCTACTATCGGCATTGTCATGGCAGCACCTCTCATGCGCCATCTCTGCAGATGAATATATTTTAAGTGTAGATTCTGCACACGGTTGCCATTGGCGACAGCTACAACTTGGGGAAAATTTACGTTAATAGCTTAATGTGTGCGGAAAAGCTGTCACTGACAGCTACCAAAAGCGCTAGCCAACGGACAAAGTGCTTACATGCAGGTGCCTACTTTTTTGGCACTTTCGTAAGTGGAGATTTTTTTCTCTCTTTTTTTCTTGTGTCTAAGCACCGTCGGCCGCCGTGATGTAGCGCTAGTGTACTCGGCTTACTACACCTAGGCGTCGGGTATCGATACCCAGCAAAAGCAACATAAAAAATTATTTAGAAAATGAATTTTTCTAAACGTGGTCGCCCCTCGGCAGTAGTTTGACAAACTCTCCGGGTGTATATCTGCCATGAGAAGCTTCTCAGCAGAGACTCATTTACTTTGCAAGTGCCTTTCGGAGTCGGCAAAAAACTGTAGGTCCCGCTAACTTGTGGGAAAAAACTCATCAGCACACCATAAGTTGGAAGAGAAGCTCGGCAAAATATCGTTAGACGTTATGAAAATCTGTTGGTATATCGCCGCCATTAGCTACGAGTAGGCTATACAGTTGTTTGTTGTGCGGAGGTGACGTTGAGAATATTGTAAAGGTCATCTGAAACATTTTTAGAATTTCTATTTGCTACCTATATGAAATATTTCGAATTTAAGTTCTTAAATCTGTGGGATCAGGTTAAAATCATGAACCCTGCTACATAGTTTTGACCAGCAAGTTCACTAAAAAAAGGAACAGATATATGTACTTGTGTGACTTTTGTCTTTCAACCGGAAACGGAAATGCTTTGCTAGCAGTTTTGCACCAAAATGTTTGCCATACCCAGCATAAATACCAGAAGCTCTACAAAAAAAAAAAAAAAAAAATTAGTTCGAAACGCCTTCGAATACCACATCTGATTTGTTTATCTATTTGGAACGAATTTTTCCCTTTTGTTCGAGCTTACTTAGTGAAGACACTAAGTGCTGCCTCTTCATTTGTGAACTAGTAATTTTGGCTCTCGATTTTTGCTTTTCGCATATTTAGTTCTCATAAGCAGATTTATACGACGACTCTCTGTGGAGACTAGTCGCACTATTTATTGCTGGGAAGCCTAAAATTTCCATTATATTGCATCAAGAAGCTGGGAAAAATTTCGAATAAGGGGATCTGCAGACAAATAACAAGCAAATAGTAAGAACTAAATGAAATGAATAGGCAGCCAACACATTTAGGGAGACTACACTGGCCTAAGTGTGCACTTACAAGGTCAGTATATGCGTATATTTTACACAAACATACATGTTTACTGACCATAATGGAAACCTAATCTCCAAATCAACACAAAGGCAAAAAGTAACAAGTAAGGAAGTCTAAGTTCGGGTGAAACCGAACATTACATACCCAGCTGTGCACATAAAGTGGGCGTGATCGTTCACCGATTTTTCTTATTTTCTGTGGTAGTACTCTACATAAACATAACATGCCTGGTACCTAGTTTCGTAAATCTATCTCACACCGTTCTGAAGTTGTTAGCAGTCGAATTTAAAAATTGCTTGACTCATAAGTGGGCGATGCCACGCCCACTTTCCAAAATTTTGAAAAAATTATGTAAAGAATATGAAAGTTGATGTATGTACCAAATTATATTATTATAGCGAAATCAGTTAATTAGATATGGACTTTTCAATATTTCCACCTCCTTTCAATATAACTTTTATGAAAAAGTAGGCGTGGTCGCGAAGCGATTTCGTTTATTTTCTATAGCTGAATTTACCACAACAATAGTATGTCCTCTACGAAATTTCGTTATACTAGCATAAACTGTTCTGAAGTTATTAAGAGTCAAAATTTTAAAATTTCTTCAAAGATACGTGGTCGGTACCACGCCCCCTTTTCAAAAATTTTTATAAAATCGGCCTTAGAACATCTAAATCAATACATATTGCAAATTTTATCATTGTAGCTGCTTCTAATATTGAATTAACCCATTTTATACGTTTTTCGAAATTTTCGATATCGAAAAAGGGGCGTGGTTATGGTCCGATTTTACCCATTTTCAATAGCAATCTATTCTGAACCCAAATAAGTACGCATGCCAAATTTGGTGAAGATATCTCATTATTTGCTCAAGTTATCGTGTTAACGGACAGACGGACGGACGGACGGACGGACGGACAGACGGACGGACATGGCTCAATCAAATTTTTTTTCGATCCTGATCATATTGATATGGAAGTCTATATCTATCTCGATTCCTTTATACCTGTACAACCAACCGTTATCCTAACAAAGTTATAATACCCTGTGTACAAGTACAGCTGGGTATAAAAAGACTCTTAAAATAAATCTTTAAAATATAAATTTTTCAAAGCTTTTTCGTGAGAAATGCTGGAAGTGTCGCGAATCCGAAGTGTTTGGAAGCTTCTTTGGGTTTTATTTTCTTTGCTTTTATTTTATAACATTGTTGTTTTTGGCGGCCCATTAAGATCATAAAAATGAAAGTGAATACACCTACACCACTTTTAGTTTTTTCTCCAATATATTTCGGTTACTGAGCGGTAACCATCTTCAGGGAAATATAATTTACGTCCGTTTGCTGTAACGTAAAATTTAAAAGTGAGTAACCGAAATATATCCGAGAAAAAACTAGAAAACTAGTGGGTTTTCACTTATTTTTATGACCTTAAGCCGGCAAAACTAAATAATTGTTCTTTAATTTTTTATTTATTTTAATTTAATTTTTTCTATAATCTTATTTGCTTAGGTTTGTTTTGATAAATTTATTTGTATCTTATTATTATAGTTTTATTATATTTTAATACATTTCATTTTATTTTTTCTTTTAACTTAATTTTGTTTTATTTTATCGTACTGTACTGAGTTACTTGTTTAATTTAAAGCCCTCGAGGAACTTATTTCCTTTGGTTTTGTTTCATTTTACTTTATGTTGTTTTCCTTAACTTTATCGTACTGTACTTATTTTATTTTATTTTCTCATACTGTACCTATTTTTATTAACACTTTGCAATAAAATGATTTTATTTCGTTTTATTTAATTTAATTTAATTTTATTTTATTTTATCTTAATTCGTTTCATATTATTTTATTTTATTTAACTTAATTTTGTTTTATTTTATCGTACTGTACTTAGTTACTTTTCTTAATTTAAAACCTTCGAGGCACTTATTTCCTCGTACCGTACTTATTTTACTTAATTTTATTTTCTCATACTGTACATATTTTTTTTATTAACACTTTTCAATGAAATTATTTTATTTTATTTTATTTTATTTTATTTTTTTTTTTTATTTTATTTTATTTTATTTTATTTTATTTTATTTTATTTTATTTTATTTTATTTTATTTTATTTTATTTTATTTTATTTTATTTTATTTTATTTTATTTTATTTTATTTTATTTTATTTTATTTTATTTTATTTTATTTTATTTTTATTTTATTTTATTTTATTTTATTTTATTTTATTTTATTATATTTTATTTTATTTTATTTTATTTTATTTTATTTTATTTTATTTTATTTTATTTTATTTTATTTTATTTTATTTTATTTTATTTTATTTTTTTATTTTATTTTATTTTATTTTATTTTTATTTTTTTTTTATTTTATTTTTTTTTATTTTATTTTATTTTATGTTATTTTATTTTATTTTATTTTATTTTATTTTATTTTATTTTATTTTATTTTATTTTATTTTATTTTATTTTATTTTATTTTATTTTATTTTATTTTATTTTATTTTATTTTATTTTACTTTATTTTATTTTATTTTATTTTATTTTATTTTATT
This sequence comes from Campiglossa producta, assembly GCA_964058755.1. Lineage (NCBI taxonomy): Eukaryota > Metazoa > Arthropoda > Insecta > Diptera > Tephritidae > Campiglossa > Campiglossa producta. The sequence continues at coordinate 6,377,737 of CAXKVI010000004.1, read as the reverse complement.
TTATTTTTTTATTTTATTGTATTTTATTTTATTTATTTTTTAAATTTTATTTTATGTTATTTTGTTTTATTTTATTTTATTTTATTTTATTTTATTTTATTTTATTTTATTTTATTTTATTTTATTTTATTTTATTTTATTTTATTTTATTTTAACTCTTTGTTGCTTTTGACTTGTAGTCTATTGCTGTAAATACCGACGGTATTGTGAAGCAATTTTCTGAGAAGGGTTTACCTTCAAGCTGGGTAGTGGCCTAAGGTGTTAGACCTTCTTGCATACAAGTCACTACAGTGTTGTGAGTTCGACTCTCACAATGCCGGGAAGAAAAGTCCATGAAGAGATGTAATTCCAGTATCATCGAAACATATGTCGGCTTGTCTGGTTCCTGCAGCGCGTGGGTAAATTTTTCTCAAAAAAACAGATTATTTTATTTTATTTTAATTTATTTTATTTTATTTTATTTTATTTTATTTTATTTTATTTTATTTTATTTTATTTTATTTTATTTTATTTTATTTTATTTTATTTTATTTTATTTTATTTTATTTTATTTTATTTTATTTTATTTTATTTTATTTTATTTTATTTTATTTTATTTTATTTTATTTTATTTTATTTTATTTTATTTTATTTTATTTTATTTTATTTTATTTTATTTTATTTTATTTTATTTTATTTTATTTTATTTTATTTTATTTTATTTTATTTTATTTTATTTTATTTTATTTTATTTTATTTTATTTTATTTTATTTTATTTTATTTTATTTTATTTTATTTTATTTTATTTTATTTTATTTTATTTTATTTTATTTTATTTTATTTTATTTTATTTTATTTTATTTTATTTTATTTTATCGCATTATAATTTTATTTTTATTTATTTTATTTTACTTTATTTTGTTTTATTTATTTGGTCCTTTAATTTATTTTATTTTTGATGATTTTTATTTTATTTTTTTATTATTATTTTTTTTATTTTTGTATTATATTTTTTTTTTCTTACAGGGGTAAAACACCAACAGTTAGGTCACATAATATGTCTACGTTGTGTGTGCTTCCGAATATCCATGAGCTTGAGAGTATATTATCCATACTCGTACCTATGCATGTATGCGTACGTAACTATAAGTAGTGGCCATGTATTTCATGGTGGCGACACGCTTGCTCCATAGTTTATAGGTCCAGTGTCCATATTTTATTATGCCAAGTTGTTTCCTGCCGGTTTATATTTGCCAACCATAGCACCGGCCAGGCATCCGCTCGCTCCACATATTCGCATTGTAAGATGCTTACACATATGATATTCACTATAAATATATTTGCATTGTCACTGCTATAGTTTTGCATATATGGCATTTAATTTTTGTTGCTTGCGCCTCCTATGCGGGAGGTGTTAGGCCCTTTTAAGCTTGCATAAGGATTTATTTCTGGTTTTTATATTTTCCACCAATTTTCACTATCAACTTGAATTATGTGAACACTTTGTCGTCGGCGACGTGTATCCTCCCCATACTTTGCAATACTTCACATGCATACTCAACTTTCTCTCCAACTTCCTTATCTCTCTCCCCTCCTCCCCCTGTACATACATACTTATATGTATGCTAGTTCTTTTGTTGCTCCTCTTTGCCAGCATGATGTTTTTCACTTGTCGCTTTTTGTTCCCATTTCTGTTATCGTAAATCAGTATAACAAATTATATTGTCCTTGCACATTTAAGCCAAGTATTTATGTCGACTCGGCTGGCTTTGTTATATTGCACTATTTGTATTTTTATATGTATTTAATATTTTTTGTTTGTTTTAAGAGCTTTTGTGTTTTTATCAACAGCTCTTACAAATAGGCTCTTATGTTATTTCTATTGACCATTGTATGCTTTGTTGGTATTATGTGTTCGGTTTTATCTTGCTGTGTAGTATATTCGAGCTATTAACCTTGGCTTTCAAACAGTTTTTTTCTTAATTGTTTTATATCACTTCAATTTTCACAAAAGTTGTGAATAAACTTAACCTTAAAAATCGTTGCATACTTTGAGGCTTATATCTGTAATGCTCCTTGTCAACTAATTAGTTTTGCTCAAAAAGCCCCATCTCAGCATATGTTTGAACAAAATCCTTTATTAGCTGAGAGTCGACTGTTAAGATGTTTAGATAGCCCGTTTTTGAAACAAAATTTTAGGTTAGACGTTTTTGAACAACAATTAGCGATTTATCGCGCTCTCGACAGCCGAGGTAAGATGCCAGCTATATAGAGAAGTTCCCTTATTCCATGAAAATAAAATTTATAGTAACATGAAAGAATGTTGCATACTTCCAGGCGCAATTATTTTGTATGTCATTTTTTAAAACAGTTTTTAGATAGGACTTCAGACCATATAGATAGGGTTATAAGCAGAAATATGAAAAATATATCAAATCAAGCGCTTGAAAGAAACTGTGAATTTATTTAAAAAAAAAAATTGGGTAAACTGTGGCAATTATGTTAGCATAATTTTAGGCGTTTGATTTTAACACACTTCCGAAGTATAGTTTTCAGTCAGCGATATACGCTAAGAAATGCCCTTATGTATGTAGAAGGCGAATTTAGTAAAACAGGAAAAGTATTTGCATACTTCCAGTAGCATTTTTTATCTGGGGCTATCCCTGTTCGTTGTACCGAGATTTTATTCAAAAGTATTCTAGTAAAGTTCACCGACGAAATTTTAACTCTACGTTAACCTCTCTATATCCTAAGAAATGTTTCCTTGTACAGAAAATGAGAATTTATTTAGACATTAAAAATTGTTGCATATTTTCAGGCCGATTTTGTAAATTGTGATTTGTGGTACAGAATGAAGTAAACATTTGATTTTGATATAAAAAATAAATGCACCCATGCATGAAAAAGGCGAATTTAATAAAACATGAGGAGTTGTAGCATACTTCCAAGAGCATTTTTTTATCTGTGGCACTCCCTGTACTTTGTAAAAAGATTTTGTTCGAAAGGCCTTTTAGTAAAATTTACCGACATTTTACGAAATTTTTTACGAATTTTGAAACTCTATATTATATGTTATGTTTCCTTGCATAGAAAATGCGAATTTAACTTAAACATGAAAAACTGTTGCATACTTTTAGGCACATTTTTATAAACAGTGCGTTTTGTAGTACAGAATGTAGTAAACTTTAGATTTTAGTATGAAAAAAACAAGCTGTTGGTATTTTAAGCTGCTACTTCACTTTCCAACACTGTACATCTTTACCCTTTTCGCGTTCTCAAAACCCCAATATTTGTTCCCCCATTTTTATGTTATTCGCATGTAAGTAGTACGTTTAATTATTCGCCTCCCTTTCTTTCGTTTGTCCTCGTTTAATTTTGGCAAATGTGCTCATATCTATGCATGAATGTTTAATAAGCATGCAAAAATATATTGCATACATTTAGGCTGTCAACCCAAAGTTTCATTGTTTCCACATTGCAAGGGTTTCACTTGCGTGCGCCCCTCAACAGCAGAAAAATGTGAATTAATGTGCTGCAAATTTAGACATTTTCTTCTCATTTACTATGCTTTTACACCCACACTATTACACAGCCATTTTTCTTCTTAGCTTATTGCTGCTTTCAAATATTTTTTTGCATTTTATATTGGCAACTGAATGGTTCATATGTGGACAATTGGTGTTGGCTGGCGTGTGTGTGTGGGTGTGTGTGATGTGTGTATTTTCATTTTCCTTACATGAATGTAGTTATAAATCACTTTTGCTAGTCAAACAAAAGGGTTGCTTTGGTTTCGTTTGACTGCATAAGTCGTCACAAGAAAACTCTTCCCTCATTGCATTTGGGCCCTTTCTATGCGCTATTCATTGACATTTGTATTGGTGTTTGTTTTGTGTGTGTTGAGTTGGGGTTCTGCTGCTTCTGCATATTGTGGCACTGTGGCACAAGCGGGTGTGCTTGTCAATTTTATGCTCTCATTTCAATGTCCTGCCCGTCAGTCAGCTTGTCCGCCTTTTTGCCCGCCCCTTCAACAGCCCTTGGGACAGCTTGCATGCTTGCGTGGGCCATACTCCTTCTCCACCCTGTTCCCTCTATCCCCATTTCTGCTTGTTTTATTTGATGTATTCACTTTTTTTATTTTGCTAGCTGCATTTAGTTTTCGTTAGACTTTGGATATCCTTCTCTTGCTTTGTGTGTGTGTGTGTGTGTGGGGCGTATGTGTAATGTGTGTAAATTATTATTACATTTTGACTTTGAAATTACTTCATTTCAAGTGTGAAAGAGGCGGATATGGTTAGTACTTAATTTCCTTAATAATATATTACATCAATTTCCCACTACTTTGTTTTAGTGGTGGAAAGTTTGTTGCAAACATTTTTGCATTTGTAATGACAATGTTGCAGCATGAAATAAAGTTGGGAGAATTTTTTCTTTTTTTTTTTTAATGAATATTTAAATGACTCATGAATATGTATTTGCTATGTAACTTGCTGTTTTATTTTTTTTCTTGATTTTTTTTTTACTTTATTCTACTTTATTCAACTTTATTTAATTCAATTTAAATTTTTTTCTAAAATAATATTTTATTTAATTTTTTATATAAATATTTTTTCTCCTTTTTTATTTTATTTTTAAATTTAATTTAATTTTTGTTATTTTCTCCTTTTTAGTTTTTTTTTAATTTTTAAAAAATTTTTTCTTATTATTTTACTTTTATTTTTTGTTTAATCTCTTTTTTTCTTTATTTTTTATTACTTTTTTCTTTGAATTTTCGCTCTCTTTTCCAAAAATTATATCACTTTTGCGCCTCATTTCAGAAACTTTAGTGACTTTTCTTATTTGTTGTTGTTTTTAGTGGCATTTTGACAGACGCCGCATTTTTTGCAGAAACATGAACGTTTTTGCTTTTAGCAGTGATTATTGTGTCCAACTTTTCATTAGCGCTTCCACCCCTTTGCCACTCTATACAACTAGTACAATGTATGTATGACAGGCAATTCGCTTTGCGATCTGTCAATGTCAAATGCATGTCAAAATCAAAATCTTGCTTTTTGTTGTGCTCTTTTACTAATTCCAAAGAGTTTTCCAATTTCTACACAGCCGACACGAGCATGCTTTGTTCTGTGTTATGGACATTTTTTGTTTAATTTTCTATTTTTTGTGCATTTGACAGCCGCCAAATGTCATATCCTGTCGCGCGCGTCCATTCAGCCGCTGCAGTGTCGATAGTGTCATTTGCACACATACAGTTATAGTTTCTTTTCCCTACATGCCACTCACCCCTCTTGCAGCACAGTTTTTTTTCACTTTCTAAATCAATAACTCTTCGCCCTTCCCACTCTCGACATTTGCATCTCACAAATTCGTTTGTCTCTTTGCGCATTTAAGCTGCCCGCAAGCGATTTCACTCATTCAGCCATGCTTAACTTGCTATTAGACTTGTTTTTCGCTTTTGTGCTTTTTGCTTCTTATTTTGTTAGATGCCCAAAATTTGCAATAACGGCAACAAATATACGTTTGAAATGTTCCATTTACATGGTTTCTCTGGGCGCTTGTCACCTCAGCGGGACATCACACGCTTGATTTGAAAATAGCTTTTAAATGATTGTGAGATTCCTTTTGAAAACTCAATTGTACTGAGTGATTTGGGAGCTAGAGGTTGATATTAATTTTTTGTTCAATTGTGTTTCAGCCGCGATTTTTGATGGTGGGTAGGTACTCGTATTTTATTCAAAGGTTTTAGTATGATGTAAACAATTTCTTTTTTTGTAAAATAAAGTAAAATAAAATAAAATAAAATAAAATAAAATAAAATAAAATAAAATAAAATAAAATAAAATAAAATAAAATAAAATAAAATAAAATAAAATAAAATAAAATAAAATAAAATAAAATAAAATAAAATAAAATAAAATAAAATAAAATAAAATAAAATAAAATAAAATAAAATAAAATAAAATAAAATAAAATAAAATAAAATAAAATAAAATAAAATAAAATAAAATAAAATAAAATAAAATAAAATAAAATAAAATAAAATAAAATAAAATAAAATAAAATAAAATAAAATAAAATAAAATAAAATAAAATAAAATAAAATAAAATAAAATAAAATAAAATAAAATAAAATAAAATAAAATAAAATAAAATAAAATAAAATAAAATAAAATAAAATAAAATAAAATAAAATAAAATAAAATAAAATAAAATAAAATAAAATAAAATAAAATAAAATAAAATAAAATAAAATAAAATAAAATAAAATAAAATAAAATAAAATAAAATAAAATAAAATAAAATAAAATAAAATAAAATAAAATAAAATAAAATAAAATAAAATAAAATAAAATAAAATAAAATAAAATAAAATAAAATAAAATAAAATAAAATAAAATAAAATAAAATAAAATAAAATAAAATAAAATAAAATAAAATAAAATAAAATAAAATAAAATAAAATAAAATAAAATAAAATAAAATAAAATAAAATAAAATAAAATAAAATAAAATAAAATAAAATAAAATAAAATAAAATAAAATAAAATAAAATAAAATAAAATAAAATAAAATAAAATAAAATAAAATAAAATAAAATAAAATAAAATAAAATAAAATAAAATAAAATAAAATAAAATAAAATAAAATAAAATAAAATAAAATAAAATAAAATAAAATAAAATAAAATAAAATAAAATAAAATAAAATAAAATAAAATAAAATAAAATAAAATAAAATAAAATAAAATAAAATAAAATAAAATAAAATAAAATAAAATAAAATAAAATAAAATAAAATAAAATAAAATAAAATAAAATAAAATAAAATAAAATAAAATAAAATAAAATAAAATAAAATAAAATAAAATAAAATAAAATAAAATAAAATAAAATAAAATAAAATAAAATAAAATAAAATAAAATAAAATAAAATAAAATAAAATAAAATAAAATAAAATAAAATAAAATAAAATAAAATAAAATAAAATAAAATAAAATAAAATAAAATAAAATAAAATAAAATAAAATAAAATAAAATAAAATAAAATAAAATAAAATAAAATAAAATAAAATAAAATAAAATAAAATAAAATAAAATAAAATAAAATAAAATAAAATAAAATAAAATAAAATAAAATAAAATAAAATAAAATAAAATAAAATAAAATAAAATAAAATAAAATAAAATAAAATAAAATAAAATAAAATAAAATAAAATAAAATAAAATAAAATAAAATAAAATAAAATAAAATAAAATAAAATAAAATAAAATAAAATAAAATAAAATAAAATAAAATAAAATAAAATAAAATAAAATAAAATAAAATAAAATAAAATAAAATAAAATAAAATAAAATAAAATAAAATAAAATAAAATAAAATAAAATAAAATAAAATAAAATAAAATAAAATAAAATAAAATAAAATAAAATAAAATAAAATAAAATAAAATAAAATAAAATAAAATAAAATAAAATAAAATAAAATAAAATAAAATAAAATAAAATAAAATAAAATAAAATAAAATAAAATAAAATAAAATAAAATAAAATAAAATAAAATAAAATAAAATAAAATAAAATAAAATAAAATAAAATAAAATAAAATAAAATAAAATAAAATAAAATAAAATAAAATAAAATAAAATAAAATAAAATAAAATAAAATAAAATAAAATAAAATAAAATAAAATAAAATAAAATAAAATAAAATAAAATAAAATAAAATAAAATAAAATAAAATAAAATAAAATAAAATAAAATAAAATAAAATAAAATAAAATAAAATAAAATAAAATAAAATAAAATAAAATAAAATAAAATAAAATAAAATAAAATAAAATAAAATAAAATAAAATAAAATAAAATAAAATAAAATAAAATAAAATAAAATAAAATAAAATAAAATAAAATAAAATAAAATAAAATAAAATAAAATAAAATAAAATAAAATAAAATAAAATAAAATAAAATAAAATAAAATAAAATAAAATAAAATAAAATAAAATAAAATAAAATAAAATAAAATAAAATAAAATAAAATAAAATAAAATAAAATAAAATAAAATAAAATAAAATAAAATAAAATAAAATAAAATAAAATAAAATAAAATAAAATAAAATAAAATAAAATAAAATAAAATAAAATAAAATAAAATAAAATAAAATAAAATAAAATAAAATAAAATAAAATAAAATAAAATAAAATAAAATAAAATAAAATAAAATAAAATAAAATAAAATAAAATAAAATAAAATAAAATAAAATAAAATAAAATAAAATAAAATAAAATAAAATAAAATAAAATAAAATAAAATAAAATAAAATAAAATAAAATAAAATAAAATAAAATAAAATAAAATAAAATAAAATAAAATAAAATAAAATAAAATAAAATAAAATAAAATAAAATAAAATAAAATAAAATAAAATAAAATAAAATAAAATAAAATAAAATAAAATAAAATAAAATAAAATAAAATAAAATAAAATAAAATAAAATAAAATAAAATAAAATAAAATAAAATAAAATAAAATAAAATAAAATAAAATAAAATATAATAAAATAAAATAAAAAATGAAATAAAATAAAATAAAGAAAATATAAAAAAATAAATAAAATTAAATAAAACAAAATCAAAAAAAGGGGGAAAAATATGAAATTAAATAAAATAAAAAATGAAATAAAATAAAATAACTTCAATTAAATTAATTTAAATTAAGCAAAATCAATTAAAATAAGTAAAAGAAATGGAATTAAATAAATAAACGTAATAGCTTTTAAACTATAAAAAAATAAAATAAACTCATACTCATTTAAAAAGTAGTTGTCGTAAATGGGATCAAACCTCAAAAGGATCAGCCTAAAAAATTTTTATTTTACATCAAACATTTTTACTCCTTTTTTCAAAATTTTTTTTTGATTCCAACTCAATTTGCTTGAATGCTTGATGCATTGATTTAACGCTTGAATAGCCATAAATGCTTATTTTGTGGCAAAAAAAGCGCCATTTTTTTTTTGCAATAAATTTAGCCAATTTGACTGCCCTAAGGCTTTTGCGCTTTTGTTGGTTTATTCGATACATATTTTGGAGTTTTTCTATTATTTTTTCTTGCCACGTCAGTGATGATGACGTGAAATGGCAATTTTCGCGCTTGCTTACACAAATTCTTGCTCACACTTCATAAGTTTCATAAGTCTAGCGGCAGTCCGGTTGCCTTTTTATTCATCCTTCTTTTTCTCTCTTTCTCTCTAACGCACTCACTCCACTATTCTATTGGCCTGTAAAACAATTGACAGCTGCCAAATGCACTCAAGCGTGAGTGCAAAAGTTTTTCTTAGCTTACACATCGCGATTCTTCCTTTGTTTTGTAGTTTTACTTTAATAATTCGCGCATTTTACGTTTTCCATTTAACACTTCAATATTGCTTGGGTTGTAACAATATTGTAGCGATTTTTTTTTTTTCTTTTGTGAAATTGCCTATTGTTTTCAGTTTGGGTGCATCGAAGTCAGTGAAGTCCACACAGAGGCATTTATAAAATTTGTAAACGGTAAAAGCTTCAGTACACCCAAAAACTATTGAAAAGCTTACCATTAAAAAAAAAAATAAAAAAAAAAATAAAAATTAAAAAAAAAAAAAAATAATTAAATAAAAAAAAAATTAAATGAAAAAAAAAAAAAAAAAAATAAAATAAATAAATAAACAAATAAAACAAAATAAAATAAAAAAGTAAAAAAATAAAAAAACATAATAAAATAAAATTAAGCAAAATAAAAAAAATTACGTAAAATAACAAAATTAATACAAAAAAAAAAATAAAAAAGAGAATAAAAAAATTAAATAGAATTAAAAAAAATAAAAAATTAAATGAAATAAAAAAAAATAAAATAAAAAATAAAAAAAAATTATTAAAATAAAACAAAATAAAATAAAAAAAGAAAAAAAAATAAATAAAATCAAATCAAATCAAATAAAAAAAAATAAAAAAAAATAAAACAAATAAAAAAATAAAAAAAAATAAAATAATACAAAATAAAATAAAAAATGAATAAAAAATAAAAAAAAAATAAAAAATAAAATAAAATAAAAAATATAAAAAACAATAAAAAAATGAAATAAAAAAATAAACGGAATTGAAAAAAAATAAAAAATTAAATAAAAAATTAACGAAATGAAATAGAAATGTAAAATAAAAAAATTAAATAAAATCAAATTAAGTAGAATAAAATATAATTGAAATAAAATTTAAAAAAAATTATGTAAATAAAAATTTCATAAATCCTTATTTTGGACGATTAATTCAAATTAAAAAAACGAATCACTTATTGCTGAAAAGGATATGTTTCTGACTATATGTAACTCCGTTAAGTAATGTTGTAAACCCACAAAGTTCTGAAAAATATTGCCACCCTCTCTCTAAATAGATCTAATTCCTGTCCCCATTTTCTAATCATCAATATAACTTTCTCGCAGTGCATTCATTTTGATAAAAACACTTTACTATGCCTTGCATCCGTTTTTAGCGCGTGTCATGCCGGAACTGCACCGGAAGTACGCGTCGTGGCGTAGACAATTTACGCCTGATTGCTGCGTTAGATTTGCGCTTACAATATTTGCGTTTAGCAAGAGTAAAAATTGGCCTGTCAACGACAAAAACATTAAAAGCCACACTCAATATTAACAAAAAAAAAATTAAGAAAGCAGACGACTGTTTCACCCCACACCAACAAACAAAGCTTACAAAACGATACAACCGCGTCTAAAGGCGAAATAACCGTTATCGCTGCTCCCTTTATTAGCTGTCATTTTGTTGTAAAGAATTTTGAACAAAAAAAAAGAAATTTTTATGAAACAAAGCAGAAAAGCGTTCGATGCAATCAACCAGAGCAATCACTATGTTAGTTAGTCAATCACTTTGCTGGTCTTGCGTGATCTATGATGCATTTGCGTTGAAAATTTCGCTGAGTTTTTGAGTGAACGCAGCCCTTATTCACACTCGCTTTAGGTTTTGATGGCTGTCAAAACGTAAATGAAGTGTGAACTAGGCTCGTGCGTAGAGATTTTTTTCTAATTTTATTTTTTTAAGGCAACTACTACAGGGTGCGTAATTCACTACCAGTATACCATGATCAGGACGCCTCCTAACGGAATTTTATGAACAAATATTGCATTGTCACCGGGTTCTGCACTATATCATAACTTTAAACGAGCTAAACTTTTACATTTATTTATTTGTATATCCGGACTATCTCGGGAACCGCTTGACCGATTTTGATAAAATTTTGAATATAGATTCTAAGACTACACAGAGCCAAAGGTACCTAATAAAATAGAACAAAAATGATAAGATATCTGTATAGTTTTTCTTCAAGAAGATGTGCTTCTTATTATTGTATAAATTTTAGTTTCATTTTGGGGTCTTTTTAGGCTCATTTTGGGAATCATTTTTGCATCGTTTTGGGTTCAATTTCGAATCATTTTGGGAATATTTAAGGATCGTTTTCGGATCATTTTAGGATTATTTTGGGACTATTTTATTTTCGTCATTTTGGGATCATTTTGGGTAAGTAAAGTTAGCGGAAAATTGATAGCACCGAGCAACCTCGGTCACCCAGGTACTGTCAAGTTTGAAGTCTTTAGCTCACTGTGAAGTTACTCAAAAATCGATCGCTAGACTCCTCCGTTTTTCAAAGATTTGAAATTATGGTGACCAACGCTCCACCTACCGGAATTTCTTTCTACAAATTGTATTAGCATCGTGTCCCGATTCTGTATACCATCCCAAGTGACCACAGCCAAGTAGAAAATCTGAGAATGTAGCATTTCATCTATATTTCCAATTTGATCCGAAACGTATCCAAAATTCGTTTCATACCCATATTGGTATACATATATAGCTAAATATTGAAAAAAAAAAAAAAATTCAAATGGGTGGCAACATTCTGAACTGTCTGAAGTGGCACTAGCAACACCCAAGCAAAAAAATTTAGAATGAGCATGCTATCCATATGAAAAATTTGATACAAATTACTAAACCGTTTCTGAGAGAGGGGTTGATGTAACAAAAAATAAACAAAATTCATGTAGGTGGCAACCATCAAGTAGAAAGTTTGACTGATTATATGTATATTCGATAAAAATCGTCTGAAGCGAGATAGTGGAATTTTTGGCAATTGGTTGACTCCAACCATTTGACGATTACACATGGAAAGACCCGTGACGGAGTAGCATGTATGATCTTGTGGCATGCCACCAAAACGCATATGCCAATCTCAGCACTCATTTGCTTTAACTATGTACCACACTATCAACAATCAGGGTTCCCCCTAAACAGTCACTGTAGTTGTCTTTTTCAAAATTGATTTCTACGCCCTTCTTCATATGAATAACAACTTTTTTTAATCAAAATAATTGCTTGCCATTTTTATGCTGTCTACCCCATTCCAATAAATTTTGATTAGACATACCAATTTATATATTTTTGCGTCTAAATAAATTGGCTAAGCATGAATGTATGTACGAATGAAAGTATTTTGAAGATGCGTTGGATTTACAAGTATTTATACAAGTTTTCTAGACAGCCTTTGAACAGAATTGAATTCGTTTTACAGTTCAATAGATTTCGATGGCAGTGGGTGTGGTATGCAGTGCTTTGCTTACAATATTCGGCTATTAATATTTTCTATAACGAGTACTTACTTACTTTTATTAAATTAACTTACAAGTTGTCTGCACTTATAGAAATATTTTGTAAACATCAAACTTTGGTTCGCTCAAAAGCATAAATTCAATGCAGAAGGTGGTCATTCAGTTAATGCTTCTATTTGATTATCTGTCCAGCACTCAATGTATGATTCATGCTTATTTTTGTTCAACGACTATTTGCTGGCCGTCTCTCTGGTCAAGCGCAGGCATCATACACAAAGTTTGTCGAGAATCGTATAATCAAATTGCTAAATCAAGTTGAAAAACTGTCATAAAAGCCGAAAAGTTTTTGTGAAATTAAATAGTCCTTGTACTCCATAAAAACCAGCTTCTATTCAATTGGCTTGGATTTTCTTTTTATTCGATTTATACTCAATTTCTAACATAAATGATAAGTATCTATCAAAAACTTTTAGCTCATAAAATTATACTGCATGCTTAATTACTTTCAGCAGCAAATAACAATAAAAATTAAATTGAAAAGTCCTGCATTGATTTGGGTAATAAAATACTCTGTTGACATTTTATATAATTTTTTTTTTTGCATGGCTGCCTAAATTCTTTTTGGTGAGTGTTGGGGCGATAGGTTAATAGAAAACACCATCAGAAAAACACCATCAGTTTGAGGAGATTTTATTTAATGAAGAAATATTTCATGCTTTCACTTCTTCAGTTACTCTTTCCCAAGCACATTCCTCTTTTGACTCCCAGTCTTTAAAATAAACCTGACGCAGGCTTTTATTTTATTTTATTTTATTTTATTTTATTTTATTTTAT
>CAXKVI010000004.1:6349277-6356777 GCA_964058755.1 Campiglossa producta | reverse complement strand
GACCAATTGTTCATTGAGCATGTTCATGCTCTCCAGCAGTGAAAAATGTTGTTTCCATAAATTTCGTAAAGCATTCACGCCCTCGTATGTAAATGTGTTTTGAATTTCTGTTTTGCTTCATTTCCTTTCCATGTGAGTATAAGGAGCAGGGGTGGATCCACGGGGGTGGGCTTCAGGTTCAAACCCTTTCCTTCGGGATCCAAAAAGTCATACTTTTCACAGTAATACAGCAAAAAATATAGTAAAAATTACTCAAAGAATATAGTAAAAATTACACAAAAATATAGTAAAAATTACATTTGGTAAAAGCTACGTGATACCTTGAATTTGACATTGCTTGTACCAACAAATGTATATATATATTTTTTTTTTGAAAAACAACCCTAAACGGCGAGTTTTGAGGATCAAAAAGTCCTCGAAAAAAAAAAATTGAACTTCCGCCCCCCTTCCCAAAATCCTGGATCCGCCCCTGATGGGAAGAGATGTTTCTAATATCATTTATATTAATTTACTTATGTGCAATGGATCAGAGATCATGTTAGCTGCATATAGTTTTTAATAAACCAATTTGCGTTACAACCAAATGGTAAAGTATTTTTATACCCAGCAGTACTACACCTTTTCCAGCAGTACTTTCGAGAATATCAATTTGATTTTAGCAATCACAAGAATAGTCAAAAGTTCTTTCGAAAGCATCAAATTTATATTGACAGAAGTAGGTGCATTGATAAAGTTGGGCTTCTATAAACTCTGGAAAACCGCCCACATATGTTTAAGGGGGCAAATATTCAAACTTTGACTACTAATAACTTCAGAACTGTTTTCGCTAGAATAACGAAACTTGTTAGGAAGCATTCTATTGCTATGCAAAGTACAGCTTTTAATAAAGTTGAAATCGGTTTTCGACCACGCCTACTTTTTATAACTGTTAACTAGAAAAGAGGATGTTGTTGTTGTAGCAGTACTTCGTCCTGCTTAGTCGGAATTTGCACTTATAAACAGTTAAGTGACGGATCAGACAGGTATTGAGGTTGATAGTCCTTTCCTGGATACGGTACGTTCCGACGAATAGTACTTTGTGGTACTAGCCCGACTGGCTTCGGAACTAATTCGGGAGTTAGAGGTAGATAGTTTGAACATGTAATATCTCATTAACCAACGCAGATAACTTAGTCAGATTTGATACCAGCATCGAATTTTTGATTGCTTCTGCGATTTTTGAAATTGGTTTAAAAACAGGTGTGGTAATGTAACCGAATCCGTAACCGATTAAACCGTTTATTTCTTCAAAACCTGAAACTGTAACCGTAGTTTTGATGCGAAAAAGAACGAAACCGAAACCGTTTCAAAACTGGAGTCGGTTCCAAACGGTTTTTAATTTCTTTAATCATGCCAATTCAAAATAGTTTTTCACTGTGAACCGGTGCAAACCGTTTCACCTTTCTCATACATTTTTGCTCGCAATCTATTTGAGAGTGAGAAAACCCCCAAATTGAAAAATTATTTAGATTCGTCGTTATTTTCTTTTACAAAAAGGTACCTTGAAAACTTTTGATGGAAGATTGTCGAGCACGTTTCCTGAAGAGAAAATCGGACTATAGCTAAATGAAGCCATCGAAAAAAATATACGAGGACCGAAAACAAGCTAGGAAAATTCAGACTTATTTTGAAGTTTTTTTAGTAGTCATACTCTTTTGAGTTCATGTTCTTATTTGGAAACCGAAACTGGAACGAAAACGTAACCGAAACCGAAATAAATGTTGAAGAACGAAATCGGAACCGAAACGAAAACACTTTACAATACCGAAAGCGAAATAAATGTTGAAGAACGAAATCGGAACCGAAACGAAAACACTTTACAATACCGAAAGCGAAATAAATGTTGAAGAACAAAACCGGAACCGAAGCCGAAACACGTTAGAATACCGAAACCAAAATAAATGTTGAAGAACGAAAGCGGAACCGAAACCGAAACCCGTTACAATGCAGAAATCGAAATAAATGTTGAAGAACGAAACCGAAACCGGAACCGAAACCAAAACACGTTACTATATCGAAACCGAAATAAATGTTGAAGAACGAAACCGAAATAAATGTTGAAGAACGAAACCGAAATAAATGTTGAAGAACGAAACCGAAACCGGAACCGAAACCAAAACACGTTACTATACCGAAACCGAAATAAATGTTGAAGAACAAAAGCGAAACTGGAACCGAAGCCGAAACACGTTACTATACCGAAACCGAAATAAATGTTGAAGCACGAAACCAGAACCGAAGCCGAAGCACGTTACAATACCGAAACCGAAATAAATGTTGAATAACGAAACCGGAACCGAAATCAAAACACGTTACGAACCCGAAACCGGAACGTTATTTTAATCGGTTTCATTCCTTGCTTCCAAATTATGACATTTTCAAATTCAAATGCATTTACATGTAAATAACTTCAGAACCGTTAACGATAAAATGATGAAATTCGGTACGAAATATACCACTTCCCTACGGAGTATACCCACTGTGAATAAACAAAATCGGCTTTGAACCACGCCCACTTTTTGTATAAAGAGTTTAGCAAAATTGAGGTAGGAATACAAAACTCACTGACCAATGCAGTTAGAGTACTCACATTTGGCAGTTACAGTGAACAAGTTCTTGCAAAATTTTGGAAAACATATTAACGAACAAATTTTCAAATTTCGATTGTTTATGCTTATACTTCTGCGAAAAGTCCTCGCCAAAAAGGGAAGCAGCAGCTCCAGAAGAGACACCGATCTTGAAGAGGCAAATGCCGTACCCTGTTGAGCTGTCTTTGCTAGAACAATCATATCTCTTTTGAAGCCTGGAGGGCAAACTATCTACTAGACATACGCTTCAATTGTTCATCTTTTTATTGAAGCTTTAACTTTTGCTCCTCTTTCACAGAACGAAGTCTCAAAAATCGTGATCCTTATCGTAACATTTAAATCTGCCACTACAAGTATTGCATATCAAACTTCATACAGCTATAACTGCAATTACAGCACACTCTACAACCCCTCTACATCTTGATAACAAAAAAAAAATTCTACTTTTTCGATTTCGAAATTTCGTCTCGCTTGTCAAAGCAATAGAAAATGCAAAAGTTGCACGCAACCCAAAACCTTATCAACGATGAGATTCGATCGTCTCGCTTCACTACAACAAACGACGTCATTGGCTAAGTCTAAATCGAAAATATAGCTTTGAGCTACATAGATTACAACTGCCCTTGCGTTCAACACCACCGCCCAAAATCTTTATCAGCAGGCAGTCTATGCTATCAATTGCTATTATTTTTCGTTTTGCCTTTGCAACATCCAATTTTTCTATGCATTACTGCATCCTGAGCAGCAGCAGCAGCATCTATTTAAGCGGGAGTAGTTACCACAAAGTGTGCCTGCGGACGTGCGTCTCATCGAAATGATGGCAATACACGCCCTCTAGCTGTGGGTTGTTGCGCTGTTGGCAATTTTATGTATTTCGATTTTATCAGCGCAACCTCTTTGGCGCATCTTGACTTGGTTGCTGTGGCCTGTGCTCTTCCTTCCTGGTATCATTTTATTTTTGCATTTCACATTTTTGCTGTGGTTGTTAGATATGCGTGGCCTGCTTTCCGTTTGCACTTACACCCTCAAACATAATTTTAGATTAAAAAGTTACGATATCAATGCGACAATATTGCTTGCCGCTTATTTTCGTTTTTTTTTTTGCTTTGGGCGTTATTCGATTCGATTTCTTTTTTGTCCTGGGAACGTCTGCTTGGCTATGTTGGGCGTGTGAACTTTAGGATTTTTTTTTATAATTTTGTCGTTGTTGTTGTTGTTGCTGGCAACAGTTTGCTTAAATTGGTTTTGCCGCAAATAGTGAAAATATGAACCTGAACTAATCGCCACCACCGGTCTGTGATTTCACCATATTATCCTGTTAATATTTATAGCTTTTGATGGTCGATTGGTAGGCACTTTGTTTCCGGGCATTGCGCTCATTTAGATATTTCCAATTTCTAGCACACTCCCAGCCATTGAAATGTTTTCCAATTTTAGGTTTTACCATTTTCATATTGCTTTGTTGTTCTTGCGCATTTTTAGTTTGCAATGAAATTTAAATTAGGAAATTTTGTGGCATGCAACATTCAAAGCAAAGGTTTTTTTTTTTAAGTGAAAAACCCAACCCATATATTCCCGCTGTGGGTCTCTCATTTTTCGTTAATGGGTTTATGAGTCCTTTTTTTCGTGTGATTTTCTTTCATAGCCACGCTTCGGCATAATGTAAAAACGTGCGCCTGAAATTATGCTGTAAATGTTGAAATATTGCTAAGCACTGTAATTTATGCCTTTTCAAGGCTGACTTTAATTGGAACGATTGCATGGATTTTAAAGTAATTATTATTGTAATGAGTAAAATACGAAATATAAGTAGAAAAAACGACGCCTAAAATTATGCACCATAATATTTATCATTAAAGTCATAGGCAAGTTTACGAGTGAACGTAGTTTTTCTGATAAGACCAAACAAAATGAAAAAAAAAAAAAAAAAAAAAAAAATATAAAAAAAAAAAAATTAAAAAAATAATGAAAAAAAAATAAAGTAAAAAAAAAAAAAAATATATATAAACTTAAAAAAAATTAAAATGCTATCCACTGGTCGAAAGTTCGTCAAACATCTCTAAATTAAAATAAAATAAAAAAGAAGGATAAAAAAAACAATCATATAAAATAAAATAAAATAAAAAAAAAAAAATAAAATAAAAAAATTAAATAAAGATTAACAATAAATAAAAAAATAAAATCGAAATCGTCTGTGATTTAGAGTAAACGTATTAAGAAAAATACTTGGAACTGCTGTCAGCAAATTTCCCAACAAATAAAAAATCATGCAAGGAGATAACTTAATGAGAATTAGAAAATGTTTGCGGAGATTTGCGCATCATTATGTCAAGCATGAACTCTTAATTTGTTTAGGATGTAGTCATATCAGCAGCAGTGTTGCCACTTAGGATTTTTTTACCTACCAAATTCCAACTGAAAACCTACCAACATGGGCTTCATCTTACCAATTTTTTTTCACAGAGTCAACCGGGTTTGACCAAATCATTTTAAAACAAAGGAAGAAAACTCTGTCTTCCTAGGGCTATATTAACTCAACTTGGCTTGCGTCATTTATTGACGCCTAGGCGATTTTGTCCGTTTCGTATCAAAGCACGCCAGTCATTCCTTTTTAGCGATAACTGACGCCAATTGGAAACCCCAAGGAAGACGCGTCGCGATTTTCACTATTCGATCCCGAGTAGGTACAGCCTGTGAGAATTCAACATTCTTTCGAATTTATCGGAACAATCGATTGTCTGGGTCCGATCTTGCTGGTTCCGACAAATGATGTTTATATTACAAAATGGTGGCCACATACTCAGTTTCAGCAAAAGTGAGGGACTAGTTTGCGTTGAAACAGACAGGCTGGAAGACATTCTTATCATACTTACAAACAGCGGACAAAAGTTGTAATACTATTCCATGTTCATGAAAGAGATAAAAAAGACTCCAAGGGATATTATGACATTTTCTATGGGCCAGGTCTTATACAATTTAAATACGTTGCAGTTTGGCTTCAAAGTAGGTCTACGCATATTTCAGCAGATATGATTGCAATAAAAGCTTTTTTGAAAAGACATTTTTGGTCACCCCCGGTACACATATTGGGCGATAACCCCAAAACCCGTTGAGATATTGCAAAAAATAATATCCTAAATTTTAAGTTGAGCGGCGAGCAATCCAACGAAACTGGTTTCATTCAATTCCATTCATTACTTTCATAGTGATACGGCCACAAACATACCGACAGACAGACATACAGACACACAAATTTTTAAAATGGTTGATTTGGATTCTACTCACTTAATAATGCTTCCCCCAATCAATTTTTTGTTGATATCTGCCATGAACAGACATCGACAATTTTATTATATGCAGAGATTCCTTTGTTCCAGGATTACTAGGATGAGGCTTTATCTTTGAAAAATTTTACTTTTCAACAAGATAGTGATGTTATTTGATCGAAGGTAAAACCTGCCAAAATCGTCCTACCATCCTACCAACAGAAAATAAACCTACCAATTTTGGTAAGAAAAGGACACATATCACATCCCTGATCAGCAGGACAGAAAGAAGAGGAGAATTATAGCAAGCACGCATAAAAAGTTTACGGAAATGCCTTAAAGGGTTAAATAACTTTTTTGATGAGGGCCACGCATTGACGAACCAGCATAACAGCAAAACAAATTTTAAGTTCGATAATAAAATGCAATTAAATTGTTACTTTGGACTTTGGTTTTGTTGTCTCATGCCTAGAGCAGAAAAGTTGCTTTCGTTTGAATAATATTAAGTTTAATATATCTATGAGGAAAGTTTGAAAAGGCAAGATAAACATAACTGCATAGCAAATAAACTAAAATTAAATTGGAATACTTCAATTATGTTGCAATCTTATTTGAAGAAAAATTTAAAATTTAAAATATATTTAAAGCGGAAGAAATACAAAAAAATTTATGCATCGATGGCTGAAACTACAAGGGTCCTACATTAACAGTCAGCCTGCGCCTAAAAGTATTCTACGCACTTTGTTGTTGATATGATGTGTAGAGTTCGGAAAATATGTCAAAATCAAACGCCTAAAATTATGCTAAACAATTATGCTAAATATTTTCAAATAAATTTATCTAATAATTTTCAGGCGCTTGATTGGACACATTTTTCGTATCTCTAATGTTGTGTATGGGTAGAGTATGGATAATATTAAAAAAAATAGCGCCTGAAATTATGTCCTGTAGTATATAAAAGTAAAGTCGGATGCGAGTTTATGAGCAGGATGTTTTGGCATCAATAAAGGTGATGAAAAATTTCTAAGCGGTTTAACAAGATCCTTCAGCAAGATCAGAATTGTACAATCACAAAGACGAATTTAAAAAAATTATTCGAACGGTCAAGAGTCCAATAAAATATCCGAATATTTGCAAATTAATGACCATAAAATTTATAACAAATACTTCTTAAGTTTTGTACTAAGATTCGGTTTAAATAAAAGACGTAATTCAAATTTCAAATCTGCTCAAAACTTGAAAAGAAAAATTTAAAAAGGGAAAGCCATGCAAAGTTCGATAGAAAAAGGTTACCATGGCAGTTAAATGCGCCTGTGGGTATGCAACGTGATTGTGCTTTTTCGCAACGTACTAAAATTCGAATGCCACACTGTGGGATGGGGTTGTGGTTGCTTTATTTTGCATTAATTTTTATAAAATCGTTTTTTCAAATATGTCGTTGTTGCTGGTATCAAAGACAAGTAAAATAAAAAATAAATCACAAACAAATTATTTTTGGCCACAAAATTGCACAGTGGGTGTCAATTGAGTTGTGCATAGCTGGAGCTTGTCTATTTTGCATTATGACTACAAACTTTTCTCGAGGAATGGGGAGAAACGAATATAAT
>CAXKVI010000004.1:6331777-6346777 GCA_964058755.1 Campiglossa producta | reverse complement strand
GAGGCGAGTGTGCGCGTGTTGATTACATTGTGGTGGCGCTTTAATGCATTGCCACAATGCGAATGAATTTTACTTGATGACAATAAATATTATTCCATTCCAACGAGTGCGTGTGTTTTTAAAGCCTGCGCCACTCGTTGCTGCATTTTCATTCATAAATAAATTAAATAAAAATATTTTTTCAAGCAAAGTCGCATGGGCTGCGGAAAAAAAAGTTGTTGTGTGGGATTAAAAAAAAAAACGAAAAGCAACAATAACAAACTAGTAATAAACAGGCGCGTGATGACAAACGCAGGCAAATACAAACAAACAAACAAAAACACCAATCATAAAAATTGCAGGCATTTCAACTTTAATGAAGCTTAAAGTGTTGTGATAGTGTGCGACGGCGGCTCGTATCAAATAAGCGTGTGTGTGCGCCGCAAAGTATGCTTGAAAATAAGTCGCGCTTGCATAAACCACATATATGTATGTATATATACAACTTGTATGAGCTGCAAAAATATTTGACTTTTCACGCCTGTTTGGCTACACAGATAGCCAGCTACAACAATTTTTTATATTTACATACAAATATCCATAAATTATCTTTGTTGTTTGCTTTTTTTTTTTGGTTTTCTTTAAATGCTATCGGTGTGCTGTTTCATTCGCTTGCTTGGGCAAGGATTAAGTCTATGCATGGGTGTGTGTGTTTTTGGAATGTTCACTCAAATGCAAAGCATTTCATTTCATTTCCATTTTACAAATTCCAACGTGTTCATGCCTTTTATTGATGCGCCGCTGTATAAACTATAATTTTCATTGATCCTTTCTTGCTGCAGCTGAATGGTGTGAGTATTTTGCAGCAAATTCTCGACTGCGCATATACAAATAAATCAGACAGTAATAAATCTTTTGCATGTAGTATACATATATACAAATAGTGGATTGCCTATTAGGGTGAGACGGAAAGTAGAGTATAGGCTAAATTGACTGGCGATTTAATTGCCGAGTCGTCTTTGAATAAATCGGAAAGCGTAAAGCAGCAGAGGAAAAAATTAAATAAAATTAAAAATAATAAAAAAATAATAAAAGAGGAAAAGGAAAATAAATATAAGAAAACACAAAATTAAATTAAATGAAGCAAAATAAAATGAAAAAGTAAAATGAAAAAAATAAATAAATAAATAAATAAAAGGAGAAAGAACAGAAAAAAAAAATAAAAAAAAAAAAAAAATAAATAAAAGAAGAAATAGAAAAATTAAAAAATTGATTAAAAAAAAAAATAAAAATA
Source organism: Campiglossa producta (assembly GCA_964058755.1). NCBI lineage: Eukaryota > Metazoa > Arthropoda > Insecta > Diptera > Tephritidae > Campiglossa > Campiglossa producta. Next base: position 6,345,504 of record CAXKVI010000004.1, on the reverse strand, counting down.
ATAATAATAATAAAAAAAATAAATCAAAATTAAAAAAAAAATAAAAAAAAAAATTAAGGAAATAAAAAAAAATAATAAAAAATTAAATACAAAATACATTAAATTTGGAAAAAAAGATAATATAACATAAAATTTAGTAAAAGAAAAAAAAAAAATAAACTAAAACAAAACAAAATAAAATAAAACAGAATAAAATAAAATAAAATAAAATAAAATAAAATAAAATAAAATAAAATAAAATAAAATAAAATATAATAAAATAAAATAAAATAAAATAAAATAAAATAAAATAAAATAAAATAAAATAAAATAAAATAAAATAAAATAAAATAAAATAAAATAAAATAAAATAAAATAAAATAAAATAAAATAAAATAAAATAAAATAAAATAAAATAAAATAAAATAAAATAAAATAAAATAAAATAAAATAAAATAAAATAAAATAAAATAAAATAAAATAAAATAAAATAAAATAAAATAAAATAAAATAAAATAAAATAAAATAAAATAAAATAAAATAAAATAAAATAAAATAAAATAAAATAAAATAAAATAAAATAAAATAAAATAAAATAAAATAAAATAAAATAAAATAAAATAAAATAAAATAAAATAAAATAAAATAAAATAAAATAAAATAAAATAAAATAAAATAAAATAAAATAAAATAAAATAAAATAAAATAAAATAAAATAAAATAAAATAAAATAAAATAAAATAAAATAAAATAAAATAAAATAAAATAAAATAAAATAAAATAAAATAAAATAAAATAAAATAAAATAAAATAAAATAAAATAAAATAAAATAAAATAAAATAAAATAAAATAAAATAAAATAAAATAAAATAAAATAAAATAAAATAAAATAAAATAAAATAAAATAAAATAAAATAAAATAAAATAAAATAAAATAAAATAAAATAAAATAAAATAAAATAAAATAAAATAAAATAAAATAAAATAAAATAAAATAAAATAAAATAAAATAAAATAAAATAAAATAAAATAAAATAAAATAAAATAAAATAAAATAAAATAAAATAAAATAAAATAAAATAAAATAAAATAAAATAAAATAAAATAAAATAAAATAAAATAAAATAAAATAAAATAAAATAAAATAAAATAAAATAAAATAAAATAAAATAAAATAAAATAAAATAAAATAAAATAAAATAAAATAAAATAAAATAAAATAAAATAAAATAAAATAAAATAAAATAAAATAAAATAAAATAAAATAAAATAAAATAAAATAAAATAAAATAAAATAAAATAAAATAAAATAAAATAAAATAAAATAAAATAAAATAAAATAAAATAAAATAAAATAAAATAAAATAAAATAAAATAAAATAAAATAAAATAAAATAAAATAAAATAAAATAAAATAAAATAAAATAAAATAAAATAAAATAAAATAAAATAAAATAAAATAAAATAAAATAAAATAAAATAAAATAAAATAAAATAAAATAAAATAAAATAAAATAAAATAAAATAAAATAAAATAAAATAAAATAAAATAAAATAAAATAAAGTAAAATAAAGTAAAAAAAAAATAAAATAAAATAAAATATAATAAAATAAAATAAAATAAAAAAATATAGAATGAAATAAAAAATAAAACATAAAATAATAATAAAATAAAAAAATTATATAAAATAAAACAAAAAAATAAAATTAATAAAAAAAAAAATTTTAATTAACTGAAGTAAAATCAAATAAAATTAAGTAAAATAAAATAACAAAAAATAAAAAAACTTAATTTAATTTTTTGTGTTCAAAAAGTCTGCGAGTTATCGTAGCATCATAAAAATTATTATTATTTAGAGCCATCTCAATACAAAAGTGGCTTCGCAGTGTCCTATTGTGCTGCTCTCGGCTAACGAACGCATTCAAGATTTTCTCTTAGACATTTTCGTGCTACCGTAACATCAAACTAAGTGTGTTACATACACCCACATAAAAATATGTACCAATATAAGTAAAAAAGCAATTTGGCATGCCTATCACATTCGTCCGGCAATAACTTATGACGTCTCCTGGTGCACCCCTGCACCTTCACATTTGCACACACCGACTGCCCTGCACCATGTCCAGCTACCCATATAAAACCCTTTTATTTTTTGTTTTAACTTTATAAAGTGTTGGGGTATTCTTAAATAAGCAAAATATTCGCTTTCAATTTTGATTTGTTGCTTCCTCCTACCGACAAGCTTGACAGCTATGAGTAGTGTGGTTAATGTTTATTTGTGCGCGTTTTCAGAAATATCCGTTTACCAAGTTTCATACATATTTTGGCATATTTTTACCAATTTCCGTTCGAAGAAAAATTATGAATGTGTGATGAAAAATACGCAAATATCTTTTCACTTTTCGGCAGTAGTAAAAAGGTTAAGGAGATTATACACTTGCTGTTGCATTTCTTCTTTTTTTTAACTTTACTGGTGTTTGGAGCTTTTTCAGAGTGAAAAATGTCTTTCGTAAGCGTTACAAATATTTTTAAAATATTTTTTTGTAGGCGTTTAAGTATCACAATACATTAGGTTGTTGGTCTTTTATATACATATATTTTTTGCTGCAGCCAACGGGGTGATAAGTGTCAATTTTGATTTGTGGTATGTATCCTTTTTTATGACCCTCATAAAAAAGTATGAGAAAACTTAGAATGTTTTTTTTAGTTTAAGAGGCAAATATATACCTAATAATTTATCGAAAAAATGGACGCCCCAAGATTAAACCAGATAACGTGCTTTAAGAAAGGGTAATGATTTATAAATACAAAAAAAGAAAAACCGAGTGCAGCCAGTACACGTTAAAGAAGTTAACTTCTTAAATTCAGAAATAACGAAATATGAATAAGATGTTTTCGAAAATGATTTAGATTCACAATTTCTTACTTCCAGGAAGTGGACCAGAGAACCGATCAATTCGAAAATATCTTATACTTGGTGCCCTTTCCTTCAAATTCGGTACATTGGCCAATACGATATAGAGGAAGAGAAGCGTAGTACACCGAAGAGGGGAATGAAGAGAAAAAGGGAGGGCGATAGTGTGAAGGCGAAGAAAGATAGGAAGAAAAGTTGTAAATTGCGGTTAGGTGGCAACGCTAAGTGGAAACCCTGCGTGATATCATATTTGGAATACGGCCGAAAATACCTTTCATTTGATACCCATATTGGCATATCTAGCTCTACATTAAAAAAAAAAAAAATTGGGATAGGTGGCAACCCTGTAAACCGCCCTAAGTGGCAACACTCATGTATATAATCTTAGAATGCATCAAATTATCTATACGCCAAAATTTATCCAAAGCGGTCAAACAGTTCCCGAGTTATACGAAAAAATAAAAAATTGCGGTTAGGTGGCACCCCAAAATTATCTTATTTGGAATACGGTTGAAAATACCTTTCATTTGATACCCATATTGGTATATCTAGCTCTATATTTAACAAAAAAAATGGGATAGGTGGCAACGCTGTAAACCGTCATAGGTGGCAACATCCATGATTTTGCTTGGCCTAACTATTAAAATTTGTACAATGTTAGCTAGATTCGAGAATTGCACCTCCAATTTGATTTGAACAGCTAAACATCGTAGTAAAAATCGCCTGCGCCTGAAAGTCTGCAACATACGCCTGAAAGTCGGCGACAATTTCTATTTCCGTTGCATAATTTCTGTTGCATCATCAGCCATTTTCTCAAATCAAAACTTCATATCGCCGCCAAGAAGTTAACTTCAAAGTGAAAACTTTTTACTGCGAATAACAACATAGTAAATTGTGCAGAAAAATGGTGGCGATTAATAAAAATTTCGAACTTAAAAAACTTTCCGTTCCGTTGCCATATTAAAGGAAATATCTCTAGTTTGGCCATTCTGTATGTGAGTATATTCAACAGGAAACACAAAAAGCGGAATTTTAGAAAAATGATTAATCAAAATAATCTTTTTATATTTTTTTCGAACTTATTCGACTATCTCCCAACCACCTTTGACACTTTGTACTTTATGACTAGTTGACTAGTATTCCACATTTAATCCTAACCGCTAAACTCATGTGCGACAAACTCAAGCTGTTGGCAGCTTTTGTGCTAACAAAAAAATGCTCGAGTCTGTTTTTTTATTATTTTTTTAGGTTAGAAAAGCAATTAACGAGCTTTGATGCAGCAGAAAAAAATTTGCAATTTTTTTTTAATTTTAATTTACAGTTATATCAAAAAATACATATGTACATATATATAGCTTGAAAGTTAAAATAGCCATATGGCTCTAAAATGTGGTTGTTTAAAAAGTTCAATAGACATTTTGTAAAAAAAAAAACTTTATAGACTTTTTCTAAATTATTGCGCGTTTGTGAATGGTTATTTTAAAATACAAAGTCAAATGAATAATAGCGTAGCGCTGCATATGCTGTGTGCAACCTAAAAGCCACATTTATTAAACATTTTTTTAGCCCTATTTTTAGCCATCAGATCACAACTCTTAGTTAGGTTAGCTTTGTTGGCTTGGTTTGATTTTTGTGTGACATACGGATATTATTGCATTAGTTGTGCGTTTTGTGGTTAGCTCGTTGCCAATCAACTGCATCGTTGCATTCAAGCGTCCCATTTCGTTTTAATTGCTTCCAGGCGTTTTGTATTATTTTTAGTCATTTTGCAAAATTGCTGAAATTTTTTTCAAAATATAGTTTTGTTGAGTCAAATTGGCAATTTTCGTTTTTGGAAATGAGATGAGTGTTTGTGGCTATAAATTTGCAATATTCAAGGATACACATTAGGGCGGTCCTTATAATAAAATTTAGTATTTTTTACAGTCTCACCACCTTGATCGGTTGCACCACGATCAATTATATCGCACACGAATTTTTATACCGATTGGTGATGTTTCAGGTGTATCGTAGGGGGGTTAAAGTTCAGACTATCCCATGGAGACACAAAAAATAAAAATTATTCTTTTTATCTAATACTCAAAATTGATAGCACTATAGACGGAGATATCACATACAAAATTTGGTTCCGATTGAAAACACCAAAGGTGGCCTGAACTTTAACCCCCTGCGACACGCTATAGGCGTTTCCAATCGGAGCTAGATTTTGCATGTAATATCTTCGACCGATCTATCGATTACGAGTATCAGAAAAGAAGAAAAATCTCTTTTATTTTTTGTGTCTCCATAGAGCAATCTGAACTTTGACCCTGCAACACGCCTAAACTATCTCCAATCGGGATAAAAGTTTGTGTGTGATACCTTCGGCTATATTACTATCGACTTAGGGGTTGAGTCTTCGAAAATCTGCAGATTGATGATAAAATTGCTTCCATACAAATAAGGACCACCCTAATATACATATACACATTTTTGTATTTATTTCCAATTCTAAGGCATTTTGCTTTTAAATGGGCTATTAATTGCAGATCGATTTTGATTAACTATTTTGAGATTTTTTTTTGATGTTCATAAAAAAACAATTTTGAGGTCTAATTAGGGTATACCCACCACCCGGAGACTACTCCAAAAACACGGGAAGGACATTACCAAGTTCGTTCCTGACGTACTGCTACTAGTCTTTAGGGAGGGCCCAGCGCTCGTAACCTTGGTCAAGGATGCTTATAAGGATCCTGTCCTTGGTTTCAGCAAAGGGTTTAAAGCCCCCGTGCGATATCTGACGTTTGAAGGGATTTCCGTTTACCCTTTTTGGCGCATAAGTGCTTTGGAAATTCGGTATCGGGGCTTGCGCCATATCCACCGACTTCTTGGCATCTGGCGACAGCGTTTCCTGCGATACTCTCTCATATTTCTTTAGGATCCTTGCGGCCAATCTTTCAACCCAGTACGCATAGCGACGGGGAGATGTCTCTTGGGAGCAGTTCGGACCCTTAATTGCCATTGCGGTCGCTCTCTTTGTAGAATGCTCAGTTGCAGCTTCCTTTTCCTGTGGATCTCTGCGCGTAGGTCGTGGGATCATTGCCACAGACGTCAAAATGTTGGTTTTCATATCAGCGCTTGATGTAAGTTTAGCATCTGCCGTTGTCCGCTTAACTAACATTAAGTCACTCTGGCAAGAAATTTGGGGGTTGATCGACCCGTAGTTGCCATCGCTGTCGATTCCCCGGTTGATTTTGAAGTGGAGGTTGTCCTCTGACGTTGTGTTTTCGCTTGCTCCAGCATATCTAATTCTCCATTGCTGCGTAGTGAACGAAGTTGTTAATTGTTTTATGTTTTGTTCAACTTGTTCGTGCTGCTCCTCACCGGAAAAAGTCAGCTTGGGGCCAAGGGTAGAGTAAGAGGAAAGTGTGTAGTGCGCCGCGGTAGAGCCCCGTAGCGCGGTATGACCATAGTTACTATCTGAGGCGGTCCGGTTTTAGAGAAGCTCCGTTCGACTACAGCCACAATTTGCCTCCCGGCTGCAAACGTACAATGGGCACGGTATCGCATAACACCCTGAAATGGGTTGGGAACAAAAAAAAAAAAAAAAAAAAAAAAAAAAAAAAATTATTAAAAAAAATTATTAAAAAAAAAAACAAACAGCAATAATTAAATTTGAAGAAAAACAAAATTCATTATTTCTTGGCCTCAAGCTCACAATTACAATGAAGTACAAATAAAAAAATATAAATATTTTTTCAGAGTTTTGAATGCAGGTGGCTACCATGTTCAAGTTTTCATATCAAGGATATTTTTCGTAAAATTAAGTAAATCGCAAATAAGGAGTCTGGTTTCTTCTGTTTTAAGGATATGCTTTTTTCTGCATGCATTAAGGGGATATCCGGTCGAATTTGTGATTATATTAAATTTGTTTTTTCAGTTTAAGAGATTTCATGCAGTAACAACTTTGTTATATTCGATCATCAAACTTATGTTCCAGAACTGTTAAACGTTCAAACCTTTACGATTTGTCTGCGACTTAAATCAACAGAACAAAACTTTGAGTTCAATTAATTAGTCAAATGTGGTTTATTAAAGATACATACATAAATACAACTGACATTAGAAATGTGCCCTCATTAAAAATCTCATTAAATGCAGCACTTAGCGAATCATTTGGTTATTCATTAAGGTATTCAATGCTTATTAAAACAAGAAACCATTTGCCGCAAAAGCAACATTAATATTTGATAAGTAGTGTGCCTGGGTCGATATTTAGCCAAAACAACAGCAATTGTAGCAACAAAAGCGACCAACAAAAACAACAACAAATGTAAGCAGTTACCGGCACTTGAAAACAATTAATATGTGGCTAAAGCCACATTTAACGCATCTAATCAATTACTAATAACACACAGACACATGCCACACACATAGAGCTATATAACCAAATGATAATGACTTTTGACTGACTGTGAGAATGAATGAAAGGGAGGAGGAGTGGAAACAAAAGTGGAGTGGGAAAAGATTTTGATGGTTGATGAAATTAGAAAATAAAGGTGAAAGTTGAAAACAGCTGACCACTACTACAAAAACATCTGCGGCAACACCTACTAAATCTGAAGGCACACTTAATGCTTGTTTGTATGTACGTATATATATATGTATGCGAGTGTGTGTCAAACGAGCGATATTCAAAACACCAAAGCACTTATGGAATTGGAAAGAGTGCGCCCAGGTGAAACGTTTAACCACAAAATTATGCTTATAAATATACATACATATGTATATGTAGCTACGAATCCATACATGTAATAAATTTGAGGGAAATAAGTTTATGTGGGTATAAGTATATATGTACTTGTACTTTGTAGTACCCAAAGCCGGTTTAAGTGTTTTGTCTCATTAATAATCTTTGACCGCAAATTAAGCGTTGAAACAAAAAGTTAAGGTCGTTTGTATTTTAGAGGTTTGTTGTATTTATGTACATCGGTTTATATGTTTTTATAGATACAGTTCAAAGGTTGTGTTTTATGCTACATTAGGTAAAGAATTGTAGAATTACGAAAGACTAGCAAATGCCCTTTACTTTGTCTGGGAATCTTATAAAAACGGTTTTTTATGATCTCGACTCCAGCGCCACCTAGCGGGAAAATTTTTTGTAGCACAGCTCTTCCCTCTAACTATAACAAACAAACATAGTAAAATGTATTAAAAACCCTGATGACGGATTTTCGGAATATTTTGACCATAGCGCCACCTACATCGCTCATTTGCGCAACATCGTCATAACTCAAAAAATGTGATATTACATGAGCCAGGTACGTTCCGGTACTCACTTGCGTAACTGCCCGACTGTCTCGGGAGCGATTTGGTATGATCAGTGGACCCTTCTAAGTCATGTTGTGCCTCCATCCGTATGGAAGGAGAAGATGGGTAATGAGAGGTGAGAGGCATCATATACATACATAGATCAAACATCGAGCTAGCACGTCATTACCTATGTGCATATTAGTCGCCTATTACGATCGGTATGCCTACCTCGGGCATATTCCAAACCCCTAACTCGCAGGCTTAAAACAACTGATGTTGGGGTGTATATTGGAACGATTTTCCGCCATCCCTTGTCAATTTTGGTTTTGTAGCAAACCGGTTTCAGCGATCTGCTATCTTCAGTGTTTGATTTCGTTCGAAAACCAAAATTGACAAGGGATGACGGAAAATCGTTCCAATATACATCTAGTATCCACCCTGTCGGAAAAACACAAAATCAAATCAACTCAACTGATGTTGGGCTTACAGGTCTAAAGAAAGTTTTAAAACCGAAAATTCATGTGTCGCTAATCAATTCTTTTAGTTTATCACGCGGCGCCGGCGGTGGTGTTTCGGTAGTGTGCTGGGCCTACTACACCAGTTTTCGGGGATTTCGTCCCGGTAAAAAAGCAACATCCAAACATTTTTTTGTTTAGCAAACTCTGCCATGGAGGTTTCTCTTTAGAGAATACAATCGTATTTGAAGCTGAAAGTGCTACCGCTCCAATACGAGTATATGTGAGTGAGTCGAAAAAATTGTAGAATGAATAGCGGTGTTTGACATTATCAAGCTTGCTAATGTTAAGTGGTAAGTGATACCGTAAGTGGTAAGTGATACCGTAAAGAGCATATTAAGCCCTTTCCGCGAAAATAACGTAAGCGACAAAACACATATTTTATGGAAGGAGGTTTTTTTTTTGTTTTATGAAAAATGTAAAACCAAAGTAATTCGTCGCTTATGTTAAAACTTTTGTCGCCATAACTTTGTAACGGTACTGCCGTATGATTGTAAACCATAGGCCGGCAATTCCTTTCCTGGGAGGAAAACTCTAATGCCTTAACATAGCAAGCGCTCTCTCCGTGCCGACTACTGTTGTAAACTAAAAATCTACTACTAGGGTTCGACATCTTCTCTGTAGATCAAGCATCGGCGCCCCATAGATCTTAAGATCAGTCAACCAAGTTGGATTCGTCACACAGACACGTTGCGCTCTTTGTTTACCAAATGATTTAGTCGTCGCTGGGCAACGGGCGAAAGCACATCACGTGGGGGTGTCGCTTGTTTGGTCAGCGAATGTTAAAAATATAGTTCGGACGATCACAGCGCGTGTATAAGCGTTCTAATTTATACACCTGCATTTACAAATCTGCCGACCCATGTTGTAGATAGTTTTTTATTGCTTTTCTGCGAATAAAGTATTAAGTGTTTGACCAGAATAAGCTTTCATTTTAAATTGGCAAAGCCGCTTATACTTTTAACAATACCGACGTGCTTTAATAAGTTAGCATAACTGGTATCAATTACAAAATCCGTAACTACAATCTACATGAGGCTGGTCAAAAAAAAAAATTTAAAAAATAGAAAAAAAAATTTAAAAAAAAACTATTTCTCTATGGGACATATCTGAGGGCAGAAGTCAAAGTCAAGCTGAAGTTCCAATGCTTGGATTCTGGAATCAAAGCTTCGTAAAACGTGTACCTTTGTTGGGTAGTATTACCAGCGACTTGATTCCCTCATACTACACACATGACATGATGTAAATAAATTGAATTAAAGTAAATTAAATTGAATTACCTTTCATGCATATCTAATTTTCAAGAAATTAGCAAAGGTTCATGTAACAAACAGCACAAACTGTGAAATGTCACAAAAGCGTTTCTTAAAGGGTGAACACGTAAGAGCACAAAAAGCATTGAAGCGTCATCATGCGTCATGGAAAAGCGGCTAAAGTACAAATGGCATTGCACACTTTTCTACTTAATAATTTTCTGAAGTGATTAAACAAAAATGCTTTTGATGTTTTCTTTATGCTGAACAATTTTCTTTTTTATTTCATTAACTTGCCCGCCTTTTTCTTTGTACCAGCAAGGCCTTTCTACCACAGGCCTACAGCCTATGCAAAAAAAGCAAATCTAAAGGAAAGAAAGTAGTGTTTGAATTTAAATTTAAATAAATTGGCTGGATATTTTACTGGTTCTTTGACTCATGTGTATGCTTGTGTGTTATTCATTGAGTGGCCTTTGTGTATGGTGGTGGCTATGTCTGCTATTTTGCCTGGGGTGATGCTTAGTAGTTTGCATTTTTGATTGAAAATTATTGCTGTAAGCCTATTAGCGTTGCCAGAGTGCCTCGGTGCTTCTTAAATCCAATTTACTATTTGGTCATATGACAATCGCTAAATAATTGAAAAGGGGGACGTATTTTATTTTTGTATGTAAATTTTTTAATGTAATAATAAATAGCTTAATTCGGCAGGAATTTAAAGTAAAACGGCAGAAAATTGAAAAGCTGAAAATGTTATTTGATTTGATGACAATTGAGAGTACTTATTTACTGTAGTATTAATGCTGATTGAATTCTTGAAAAAAGAGAAAAATTGTGTATTAATTTTTTTTAACAGAAAATCATGCCCTTCTGCTCTACCACTGAGTTACATCGCACCCAGAAATGTTGTTGGCAAAATTCAATCTTGAATAAGCTTTCAAACATAAATGAAAATAAAACAAAAATTCTAGACCGAAACGTTTTTAATTTTAAACCTAAAAGTTTTAATTTTAAACCGTTTAGTTTTAAGAATAAAAAAATTAATACAAGTAAGGAAGTCTTAGTTCGGGTAAACCGCACATTAAATACCCAGCTGTAGTTTTCATATGATTTTCGAAATTTTCCATTTCGGAAGTGGGCGTGGTTGGGAAGCGATTTCGTCCAATTACATCAGATATACTTCCTATTATGCTAGTATACCTCATACCAGTTTTATCGTTCTACCGTAATCAGTTTAAAAGTTATGACCCGTGAAATTTTCAAATATGCTTCCCAGAAAAGTGGGCGGTGCCACGCCTACTTTTAAAAATTTATCAAAAATCATAATAGAAAGACTAGCGGACTCATCCTACCAAACTATATCATGTTAGCCGTTTCCGTTACCGAATTATGTCAATTTAGGTGATTTTCGAAGTTTTCGATATCGAATTTGGGCGCGGTTGGCGGTCGATTTTATCCAATTTTATCAGGTATACTTCCAACGATACTAGAATGCTTTTTGCCAAATTTCATCGTTCTACCGTAATCAGTTTAAAAGTTATGACCTGTGAAACTTTCGAATATGCCTCCCTTAAAAGTGGGCGATGCCACGCCCGCTTTCAAAAATTATGGAAAAACCATACGAGAATGGCCAGGGGATTCACCTATAAAATTATATCATTTTAGCCATTTCGGCTACCGAGATATGTAAATTTTTGTGATTTTCGAAATTTTCGATATCGAAAAAGGGGGCGTGGTTATCATCCGACTTCGCGCATTTTCAATAGCAACCTACCATGGCCAAAATTTCATGCAATTATCTAAATTTTTACTCAAGTTATCGTGTACACGGACAGACGGATAGACGGACGGACATGCCTTAATAAACTCCTCTTTTCAACCTAGGAAGTTATATATATGGAAGTCTATATCTATCTCGATTATTTTGTGCCGTTACCTAGTACCGTTACGTGGAAAAATTTAGAATACCCTTGTACTAGTATTAGTACGCTGGGTATAAAAATAAATGAAGTTTTTCGCCACCCTAATGTAATATAGTAAGTTCTGCCCACTTAAATTGCCTTAAACATGCTTAGCGCACATAAATACAGTAATTTCAGTCCAAAAATCCCACAAAATAATTTTGTCCAGCTAGGTTGCTCTATTCGATTCACTGTGCTACGGTGAGATACATATATGTACATTAGGGTGATTCAAATAAAAAAAATTTGCTTTTTTTTCGGTCTTACCCCCTGAAACTTTAGGTATTGACTAGAAAATAAGCCTTGCAAAAAATTAGCGCTCTAACTTAACCCTTAGGGGTGGCTATTTTTTTTCGCCCTTTCCCATACATTTTGTATGGGGAAAAATGGTATTTTTTTCAAAGTGAATTTTCTTTAAATTTTTGAAACTTTTTTGAAAATACTTTTACATACTCTTAAAGATAAAGCTTGGAAGCTTCCAAAATGGTAAGCCATGTGCGAATATCTGAACTATTAAAATAATTACAGCCATTTAAAAATGACTGAGTTTCGTACTATTGCACACACATACACAGTAACACGTATACAATCTGGTAAATTTTGAATGGCTGTAATTTTTTTAATAGTTAAGATAATGGCACATGGCATACCATTTTGGAAGCTTCAAAGCTTCCACTTTAAGAGTATGTAAAAATATTTTGAAAAAAGTTTAAAAAATTAAAGGAAAATTCACTTAGAAAAAAATGTACAAAATATATGGGAAAGTGCGAAAAAATAGCCACCCCTAAGGGTTAAGTTAGAGCGCTAATTTTTTGCAAGGCTTATTTTCTCATCAATAGCTAACTTTTTAGGGGGTAAGACCAAGGCGACATATTTTTTGAATCACCTTAATGTACATGTGTACCACAGTTGTATCCCCTAACCAGCTGCCTTTAGAAAACACAAAATCTCCATATCTCTTACACATTTGCGGTTAATTCACTTTTATATTTATTGTTATTGTTATTATCAGTCTCGTGCACTCTGATGGTAAGTAATTCGATATTTTCATATGCGTGCATTTTTGTTGCAGATTCCCAAAAGGTGCTTGCCACAACCAGAATTAATCATGCGACGCAAGCGTGCCACTGCATGCGGCTTGTGGTTTATAAATGCACCCTTGCCCTTACCCCGTACGTGAGTACTTTGAGTAGCTTAGTTTTTGTATGTATGTATGTATCTCTCTTTTTTTTTTGTTGTAAATAATCCTAAAGTAAAACCACAACCAAAATTTAAGTATGGCATTACAATTGATTATTGGTAATTAGTTAGTGATTAATTTGTATGCAATTAATGTGATATATGATACTTGCTATTATCATAGGTAAGCTTGGATAAGGTATACATATATTTTATGTGGAAATTGGTAGGTTGACAAGCGAAAAAAATTTAGTTAGCAATAAATTCTAATTGACGCTCAACAGCACCAGACGTATGCGAAAAGGGTCGACGAAAAAATGTATTTATTTATTGAGCTACTGAGAACTGAATCTGAATATTTTACTAAGAGCGAAGCATACCATTAACAAAATCATTTCAAATTTGTCTACCTATAGTAAAAAGCACATCTTTGACGAAATTTTCTCTTCTCTTCTGAAACTGAAGCCATTTTCTTTCTTTCTCCATACACAAATCATTCTATTCCACCTCATTTCGATCATCATTCAACATTCAACAAAACCATTAAGTGGCTGCCACATTAATCCACACAAACAACAAAAAATCCAATACAAAGATATTATTAAATTAACGCGCTGTTGTGACAGCCTGCAGCA
>CAXKVI010000004.1:6299277-6326777 GCA_964058755.1 Campiglossa producta | reverse complement strand
TATTGTATGTTTGTATGACCGTTGTGTTCCCGATTTTTTTATTTTTGGCAATTTTCGTTTAATTTTCCCGAGGCGTTCATGGTAACCAAATCCGTTTAAGCGACACAATGACACCCAACGCCGCATATTGCAAGTGAAACTAATAGGCGTCCATGTACGTACATATGTATGTATGTATTAATCAAGGGTGGTATGGGGTGGTAGATGAGGTGCGTCGCCCGTTGTTACCAACTGCAATGTTCAATGTTAATCACACTGTAAGGGTTGGCATTGTATGATATTTACGTTTGTTATTTCATTACTTTTTTCGCTTTTGTTTTAATAAACGCCAAAGGCAATCACAAATATACCATAATATTTTCACTAATGTATTGCATAATAAAGAATTTATGCTGTTATTGTAGTTGCTGGCTGGCAGGCGTTATAATAAATGGCACATGAGAGTCATGTTGGTCGGCCGGCAAGCAATCATAAAAATGTGTATGCTGTTTAAAAAATAAGGTGGTTGTTAGGGTGACTGTTTGGTATTCGTATTTCAGCTCGATACTCTTTCATTTTTTTTTTGTAAAGTGCAATTTATTATTTAGAGTTTTTGGTTACCCAAAAGTGCGCCGACAACTTTGAAAAGTGGGTGTGTGGTGAATGTTCTGGGTTTCTGGGCAATTTTGCATTTCATTTAACACGTGCAGGGAGCACACAGAAATACGAATATGCGCTATCATACACGTGTATTCATGTTAATATGAATGATACCCAATTGGCCGAAAGAAGTTAAAGAGTTATATTTATTCACCTTATTTTATTTTATTTTACTTTATTTTAATTTTTTTGTGTTATTTTATCTCAACTAATTTTAGTTTATTTTATTTCATTTAATTCAGGTTTTTTTTTATTTTTTAATTTATTTAAATTTTTTTTAAATTTATTTTATTTTTTTTATAATTTTATTTAATTTTTTTTCCATTTTATTTTATGCTTTTATTTTATTTTATTTTATTTTATTTTATTTTATTTTATTTTATTTTATTTTATTTTATTTTATTTTATTTTATTTTATTTTATTTTATTTTATTTTATTTTATTTTATTTTATTTTATTTTATTTTATTTTATTTTATTTTATTTTATTTTATTTTATTTTATTTTATTTTATTTTATTTTATTTTATTTTATTTTATTTTATTTTATTTTATTTTATTTTATTTTATTTTATTTTACTTTATTTTATTTTATTTTATTTTATTTTATTTTATTTTATTTTATTTTATTTTATTTTATTTTATTTTATTTTATTTTATTTTATTTTATTTTATTTTATTTTATTTTATTTTATTTTATTTTATTTTATTTTATTTTATTTTATTTTATTTTATTTTATTTTATTTTATTTTATTTTATTTTATTTTATTTTATTTTATTTTATTTTATTTTATTTTATTTTATTTTATTTTATTTTATTTTATTTTACTTTATTTTATTTTATTTTATTTTATTTTATTTTATTTTATTTTATTTTATTTTATTTTATTTTATTTTATTTTATTTTATTTTATTTTATTTTATTTTATTTTATTTCATATTATTTTATTTTTTACGACTTCCTTTCGAGCTCCTCCTCGTCAAATGGCAAACTGGGTTACGCGGACCATACTCATTTGTTAACCGTGGTATATTTTCTTATCCACAAGGGATTCAAGGCATATTTTTAATTTTTCTCTTTAACTATATGCATACACATTGCTGCATTTACTGCTCCTGCTGTTGGTTTTGTGTTACCTCCGTATTTACATTAATTTTTCATTTCATCCCTCACGATTTTCAAAACTTTAATATTTACTAATATTGACAATATTTAAGGTATTAAAATGATTTAAAAGCGGATTTCGTGTTGGCAACATAATCATGGGTGGTTTGCAGGTTTTTTGTTACAGCTGAGCGAACGTTCTGAAGTTCAAGGTGAAAGGTTATCGGAAGGGCTCACCTAAACACAAAGTAAACTTCACACGCAGTAAATCGATTGCGGGTGAGTAGTGCATTTTCAGAATTCTCACGTGTCTATATTCCTAGTGTTGTTTGAGGTCACATCATGAATACCTACTCCTTGTTAATACTTTACAAAAAATTTTGTGTTTGGAAGGGTACTCGGCTATGACTGCTGAATAGCTGGGAGTCATTGAGAACACAGAGATATAACTTTTTTACTTTAAAATATCGTTCTAAAATCATGTATAACACGTCGCGATGGTTTCGGTTCTTAAAAGAACTGAAAAACTGTTCAAAAAGTTGCTAAAGTGGCCCCCGTTTCTAAGCTTAGAGATAGAGCTTCATCACACAATAGCAGAGGAGTTAATGTTACGAAGCATTCATTGCTTTTACCTTAAGAATATATGTAGATCAATTTGCAGGCTTCTAAAAGAGCTTCCAACAACAAAAAAGTGATTTATTTATACATTCACGGAAACACTGTGCTGCATAGATAACCCTTTAGGGTTTTATGTATACAAATGAGCACTGCATGCAATTATTGTCAACTGAAAGCAGCTGTTTGTAGTTAAAACTCCCATCTTCCTACTGCGAATACTAAATTCCAGTTCCAAGCGCCAACGACATCAATATAATTCACACATGGTGAATGCCACTTAACACCCATCAACAACAACAAGAATTATAACATAACATGGTAGGAGGATAATTCTAGGTTTTGCGAAGGAAAGGGTGAAATCTTTGCTTATAGCCAAGTGAAAATATTATTTTAAAATTTTAATTTATTTTATTTTATTTTTTTAATTTATTTTACTTTATTTTATTTTATTTTATTTTATTTTATTTTATTTTATTTTATTTTATTTTATTTTATTTTATTTTATTTTATTTTATTTTATTTTATTTTATTTTATTTTATTTTATTTTATTTTATTTTATTTTATTTTATTTTATTTTATTTTATTTTATTTTATTTTATTTTATTTTATTTTATTTTATTTTATTTTATTTTATTTTATTTTATTTTATTTTATTTTATTTTATTTTATTTTATTTTATTTTATTTTATTTTATTTTATTTTATTTTATTTTATTTTATTTTATTTTATTTTATTTTATTTTATTTTATTTTATTTTATTTTATTTTATTTTATTTTATTTTATTTTATTTTATTTTATTTTATTTTATTTTATTTTATTTTATTTTATTTTATTTTATTTTATTTTATTTTATTTTATTTTATTTTATTTTATTTTATTTTATTTTATTTTATTTTATTTTATTTTATTTTATTTTATTTTATTTTATTTTATTTTATTTTATTTTATTTTATTTTATTTTATTTTATTTTATTTTATTTTATTTTATTTTATTTTATTTTATTTTATTTTATTTTATTTTATTTTATTTTATTTTATTTTATTTTTTTTATTTTATATTATATTATATTATATTATATTATTTTATTTTGTTTTATTTTATTTTATTTTATTTTATTTTATTTTATTTTATTTTATTTTATTTTATTTATTTTATTTTATTTTATTTTATTTTATATTATTTTATTTTATTGTATTAAATAATGCTCCTTTGCAATGCCAAAAAATAACAGTAATGCTTTTTGAAACACCCTTTATTTATAGTCAAGCGAATAAATAATAGCCAACAATATGCGCACATCATCCATTTTACGCGCCAAAAACCATTAACATTGACAATAAATAAAGAAGTAGCTGTCTGCTGCTGGCGGCCGCCGTGGTGTAGCGGTTAAGTGTTCGGCCTTCTACACCAAGTCGTGGCGGTTCGATGCCCGACAAAAGTAACATCAAAAATTAGAATTTTTCTAAACGGGGTCGCCCCTCGGCAGTAGTTTGGCAAACTCTCCGGGTGTATTTGTGCCATGAGAAGCTTCTCAGAAAAAAATTCATTTGCTTTGCAAGTGCCGTTCGGAGTCGGCAAAAAACTGTAGGTCCCGCCAACTTGTAGGAAAACTCAAAAGCAACACACCACAAGTTGAAAAGAGAAGCTCGGCTAAAAATCTCGTTAGAGGTTATGATAACCTGTTGGTATATCGCCGCCATTAGTTTTTTTTTTTTTTTTTTTTTTTTTTTTTTTTTGTCTGCCGCAACACGACTGAAAGAGAAAGACGTGCATTCGTCCAAGATGTATAAAGCGAGAGGGCCAATAATGCAACAGTGTGAAACATTGCGAGATTGCAATGAATGTTGTCAGCGCCAAGTTTAATTCAAAAGGCCAACGGGCAAAAAGTAATTTTTTGCATATGTTGCAAGTAAGGATGCATGTTGCAACAATGTGAGTAGCAAAATAAAAAATAGTAGAAAACAAGTAGTTCGAGAAGTAGTAAATAGCAAAAGGCTACACAAGTAGGACAAAACGTAAAATGAAATTTATAATTATCAACAGGAAAGTGGGAAGATGGACCAAAAGGATGGGAATTATAAGCGAAATAAAGAAGCCGGTGCTGCTGCTTGCAACTGAGATGGATACAATAACACACAGCTGCTTTTGTTGGCCACGGGTTAGTGGCACTGTTGCCAATACAAGCTCGTGCCCCAAATAGTTGTCAGACTGAAAGCACGTAGAGGTATAGTTGGCAAGGGTTATGCTACACATGTTGCACACTGAGAAGACAGCGGCTTATGTATAAACAAAAACAAAGGTAGTGGTAGTGAAAAAATTGCGAAGAGTCTAGTAGCAATGGAAAATTGCATATTGCATGGTGGGCGTTAATGACTCGCTGGTGTTCTGTAGTAGCAACAACAACAACGCAAAGCATTCGTATGACATTAACAGGATGTGTTAAATATGCTTGCGGCAATGAGCTGGCACCAACTTGCAACTCAATGTTGCACAAGTCCTGTGGCACGTAATTGAATGCGTCGTCGTCATGTTTTGAGATTGAGTAAATGAGAAATTTATGTTGGCGTAATGCACTGTAGCAAATTGAAGAATACATTTTGAAGGAATTGTTAAGTTATTGTTTTTGTATTGTATTATCGTACCGTTACTTACAACTCGTGTCTTTTCTCTAATATTCAATTAAAAGTTTATTTGAAATTGCCAATTCATCAGGAAACAAACATAAAGGAGAATATTTGTTTATTGATCTTATTGCGAATTTGTTCTAGGAAAACGAAACTGTATCCATAAAACGTCATTCTCTTCTGCTTGTTTCATGCTTTGTCCATCTAAGTAACTGTTTGGTTATATAACTGACATTAATCCATTCATTCGTTTGCGCAACATTGCATTTGTAGTGCAGTGCAATTGTTGCTGTCACTCACACACACATATTTTCAAAACTCACACCAACACTACCCTTATGTGTTGTCACATGCACAGCACATAGTCGACTGCAGCAGTATTGAACTATAACTCACAATTACACTTACAGACTGTGGTACATCTATTTACATCCTTATTGCTTTTAGTTGCCCCTTTTGGTTTATAACCAGCAGCGCTGACGATAATGAAATCGAAAACGAAAGCAAAATTTATTTTAAAAAAATACAACAAAGCCAAAGAAAAAAAAAATAAAGAAAATAAAATAAAATAAAATAAAATAAAATAAAATAAAATAAAATAAAATAAAATAAAATAAAATAAAATAAAATAAAATAAAATAAAATAAAATAAAATAAAATAAAATAAAATAAAATAAAATAAAATAAAATAAAATAAAATAAAATAAAATAAAATAAAATAAAATAAAATAAAATAAAATAAAATAAAATAAAATAAAATAAAATAAAATAAAATAAAATAAAATAAAATAAAATAAAATAAAATAAAATAAAATAAAATAAAATAAAATAAAATAAAATAAAATAAAATAAAATAAAATAAAATAAAATAAAATAAAATAAAATAAAATAAAATAAAATAAAATAAAATAAAATAAAATAAAATAAAATAAAATAAAATAAAATAAAAGAAAATAAAATAATATAAAATAAAATAAAATAAAATAAAATAAAATAAAATAAAATAAAATAAAATAAAATAAAATAAAATAAAATAAAATAAAATAAAATAAAAGAAAATAAAATAAAATAAAATAAAATAAAATAAAATAAAATAAAATAAAATAAAATAAAATAAAATAAAATAAAATAAAATAAAATAAAATAAAATAAAATAAAATGAAATAAAATAAAATAAAATAAAATAAAATAAAATAACATAAAATAAAATAAAATAAAATAAAATAAAATAAAAATAAAATAAAATAAAATAAAATAAAATAAAATAAAAAAATAAAATAAAATAAAAAAAAAAATAAAATAAAATAAAATAAAATAAAATAAAATAAAATAAAATAAAATAAAATAAAATAAAATAAAATAAAATAAAATAAAATAAAATAAAATAAAATAAAATAAAATAAAATAAAATAAAATAAAATAAAATAAAATAAAATAAAATAAAATAAAATAAAATAAAATAAAATAAAATAAAATAAAATAAAATAAAATAAAATAAAATAAAATAAAATAAAATAAAATAAAATAAAATAAATAAAATAAAAAAATAAAATGAAATAAATTAAAATAAAATAAGATAAAAAAAAAAAAATAAAATAAAATAAATTAAAATAAAAAAAATAAAAAAAAAAAAATAAATAAAATAAAATACAACAATTAGACACGCTACTGGGTATATAACTCAATCTTTCTCAATACATTTTACTACGATCGCTGCTGCTCCGAGCTGGAGCATGCTAACACCATGTTAACACTTCTTTTTGCATGCTACATATTTTGCTTTGCTGCAAGTGGTTGTTGGCGCTGGCAATGGAAGTGATGGTATTCGGTCGAACATTCAATTTACGCGCAATCGTGAATCGCCAGCTAGGTACTTTGTCACCCAGAGCAATAAATACAACAACAACAAACACAAAAAAAAAACCTGATTGCATTTGTAAAAAACAAATGGTAGTCTGTGAACAGCAATAAACAACAACAAAACCAGAAGCAACTGCAAACTCGCTGCTCAATTCACCATTGGCTGCTGGTATTCGTATTGCTCTACCACAACTACTCGCTGACAACATCTCATATTAATGATGACAGTCAATTACTGAGTTGTCAGCTGGCGTTATTCCTTCTGAATCGTTTTCAAGGCTCACTTACTGCTCCTGTTGCTGTTTTATTGTCACTGTTGTAGGGAGTTTGTTGCTGCTACTTCTTCACAACTTTCTTATTCGTTTTGTTCTCTGTGGAAGTATAATAAAAAATTTGCTTAAAAATATATATAAAAATATTTATTGTTGCAACTATCCTCGAAACAAACGAACGTGTTGAAAGTTCGCCAACACTAATTGCAAATGTCATTAGGATGTGTCAGTTGTGCTGTAAGCAATTTTACACTAAAACAGAGCTCTTCTTAGTCGAGTTAAAAACAGATATCGCGTTTGTTACAAATTGCATTGAATTTACTCGTTATGCTGTTGGCATCATTGTAGATTTTGATGCAATAATCAACTATAGAGCGGGAAACGGAGTGAAAGGCCAATATGTTGCGCGCTAATTGATTTTCTTAGATATATTTTTGATTAATTGACTAGAAAAGGGTAAAGTTAGTGTTGCTTAGGAAGCGCAAAATTTGTGATAACATTTGTGCAGCTGTAGGTATTTTTGTAAAGTGCTTTCGGGTGGAAAATATTAATGAGTTACGGAGTTTTCTTTGTTGTTTTTGTAACAGGAAAACTCTTCCCGAAGGTTTTTGAATATAGTATGCAGGTATGGGGAGTCCCTTTCCGAAATGAATCCGGTAAGCTCCGGTTTATTTTTTTTTTAAAAAGTCAACGAATTTTTAATCGATGTGTGACAAGTGATATTTTATGGAGGACATGTGATGATGTGCTATGAGATGTGTCACATGATACATTTATAATACATATTTGTCTGAATACATAGATGTAATATGTGACATGATATGCGGTCTTTGATTTGGATACATGGTTTGTGACATATAATAAGCGATAATCGACATGCTATATAGCGCATTTGATATGTCATACGCATAATTTCGATATGTGGGTTGTACCATGTGATGATATCGAATAGGTGATAATTGAAATGCGATACCTTAGCTATGAATTTCATGACCTTTTACTGCCGTAGTAGAAAGTTCTTCTCTTTCTGGTGCGACTTGCAGCCTTAATACTTGATTCAATGTAATATGACGTGATTTTATTCCATTGACATGCGATATGATATATGAGGCATGTGATATATTTTGCTCTTATATATATGATATGATATGTGGTGTTTAATTTTGGATTGATAGACCGACAATCGACATGCTATATATCACATGATATATGTCATATGCAACATGCGATATGTGGGTTGCAGCATGTGATGATATCGTAGAGGTGATATTTGAAATGCGATATCTTAGATGTAAATGGCATGACCGTTTACAGCCGTAGTAGAAACTAGCCCGAATATTACGTTCTCCTTCTTCTTCTGGTGTGACTTGCAGCGTTAATACTTGATCAATACCATGTGACGTGATTCTATTCGATTGACATGCGATATGATATCAGATGTATGTGATATTTTGTTTTTATACTAGGTGATATGGTGATATGTGGTGTTTAATTTTGATTTTATGGTTTGTGATATATAAAAACCCATAATCGGCATAATATTTATATATATCTACTAGAGTTCGCCTAGTGGTTGAAATTCAACCACAAAAGCTTATTTTATTTTCCTACCTTTTTGCTGTTTCTTAAATTTGCCATTCTTTTCATAATTTTTATATTTTTGGTTTCTATACAATCCTGTTCATTTTGCCTTTTCCTCCCTCTTTACACCATTCAGTAATATAGTTTCAGCTTGATAATTATTTATTCGTCTTAGGTAGTCTTCATACGTATTATTTCCTTTGCCTTTATTTCCTTTCCTCTCTCTCCTTTCATCTCATTTTATTTCTTTTGCTTTTGCTTTTTTCTTTCCTTTTCTTCCCTCTCTTTTCTTTCCTTTTCCCTCTTTCATTTCATTTTATTTACCTACTTTCTTTCTCTCTTTTCTGTTCTTTTCTTTTATTTTCCTTTCTTTTCGTTTCTTTTATTCTTTTACCTGACCTTTCTTTCCATTTGCATTACATTCCTTTTTTCCTTTTAGTTTCATTTTCTTTAATTTCCTTTCGTTTCCTTTGCTTTAGTTTCATTTGCCTTAGTTTCCTCTCATTTGTTTCCGTTTTTTCTTTCTTTTCCATTCATTTCCTTTACTTATTTCTTTTGTCTTTTCATTACCTTTCTTTCCTTTATTTTTCATTATTTTAATTTTCATTTATTTTCCGTACCTTCCTCCTCGCTACCTTTTCTTTCCTTTCTTTTTCTTTTCTGTCCTTTCTTTGTCTTTCTCTATTTGCCTCTCTTTTCCACTCCTACATTACATTTCCTTTCTTCCCTTCCTTTTTTCTTTTCCATTCCTTTCCTTTCCCTACCTTTATTTGCCTTTGATTTGAAGCACAACAATGCAAGTGTACCTACATACACACATAACAGTGGCTCTATAAAGTGAATGCGTGTTTAGCACTTGTAGTGGTGTGACTTTCAAATCATATTATAATTATTTTTTTTTAATTTTTGGTCTGTTGTCGCACACCCTGCTCGTCGAGACCTATCGATACATATAAAATTTTATATACCTTAGAATTGTGGTTATTGCAAAAAAGGGAGAAAACTTTTAAGCATTGCGCATTTATATATAATAGATATCGCATGTGTATGTCATATGCACCTTGCGATATGTGTGTGATATTAACAGAGATATGATATATGATATGCGATATGTTATGTGTGAATTTGTTGAGCTTAATATCATATGACGTGATTTTATCCGATTGATGTGACATCACTGATACCAAATACAGCTTTTATGTTAATCTGAAAGCACTCAAAAAAAAAAAAGAAATTAAAACTTGTTTACATAAATCTTAATAGATATGTAAATATAAATTAATTAGCTAAAATGTTAATAACACAATTGAAGAACAAATATTCCCAAATTAAATCACAAGCACCATCAAATTACAACTTAATTTAGAACTCAAATAAAATTGAATTAAATACAAAACCAAGTACTTATGTGGTCACCAAATGACTAGTGGTATTCTAATATTGTTTCAATTACAAAGTCAGTACCTAATGAAAATTAATTGTAATTTCAAGTACGCTATTTGCCATAATGTACCAAACACATTTCCGCCTGCAAAATACAACAACCCAATATTCCAAAAGCCAATAAGCAAAACAGATTTCTTTTTTATTTAATTGCAACAGCATCAACAACAACAAATCCACACTTTAGCTACATAATAATAAGCTGTTAAATATTGTGTTGCAAATACTTAAAAACCAGTTTTGGTTAAATTACAATCAAATGGTTTCAAGTGTCACGAAATGGCAAACCAGCCTCGTTTTGAACAGCTCATGAAAACGCAAAAAATCATATGACACACACGCAAAAATAAAATTGCAACAATTACTAAGCAAGGCGTGGCGCCTTTTGCGTGGTTTGTTATGAAACGCATGGCTGTTCATTTAATTTTCAATTAAAACGTAATAAATTAGTTAACCAAATACAATACAAAATGGGATGTACTGCGGCTGAGCTTTCAAGCACATACTCGTAAAGCTAAATTGGTTATTTGCTGTGATGGTTTGTTGTTGTTTTTGTTGTTGTGTAATAGCGCTGGCATGCGGCTTAACGTAATTTCTCGCTAAAGCTGTCAATATGGCCAACACCAATATGACCGCCAAAGGCAAAGTGACAAGTGAGAGAGCAGATATCAGAGATCATAGTGGCGCATTATTGGAAGTGGGTAATAAAAGTGGAGGTGAGATATTTCTATTGCGTATTTGTACATACTTGGGTATGTATAGCAATTATGTAGCTGATGGAAATTGACAATAGTTGTGGTTCGCGTAAATATCAAAGAGAGTTGCCGTTTGATAATTTTAATAAAAATAAATAAAACAAAATAATATAAAATAAATCAAAATAAAAAAAAAAAATAAGGCAAAAATAAAAAAATAATTTAAAATATACCAAAATAAAAGAGAAAGTAAAATAAAATAAAGTGAAACAAAAATAAAATATAATTATATAAAAAAAATAATAATGTAAAATAAATCAAAATAAAAAATTAAAAAAAAAAAATAAAATATAATAAAATAAATCAAAATAAAAAATAGAAAATAAAAAAAAATTTAAAAAAATTAATAAAAATAAAATAAACCAAAACAAAAAAATTAAGAAAATTAGAAAAAAATCAAATAAAATAAAAAGAAATGAAATAAACAAAAAAAAATTCATAAATAAAATGGACTAAAAAAATTACATTTATGAAAAATAAAAAAAGAAAACAAATTAAAATAAAATAAAATAAAATTATTTTAAAAGAAGCAAAACAAATTAAAATAAAATAAAATAAAATAAAATAAAATAAAATAAAATAAAATAAAATAAAATAAAATTATTTTAAAAGAAGCAAAAATAATAAATAAAATTAAATTAAATAAATAAAACTAAAAAATAAAAATAAATTAAATTAAAACAAAATTAGAAAAAAAAAATTAAATAAAAAAAATAAAGAGAAAAAATAAGAACAAATAAAACAAAATAAAAAAGAGAAGAGATAAATTAAACAAAATAAAATTGAAATAAAATAAAAGGATAATAAAAATAACTCAAAATAAAGTTAAAAAAATACATTAATGTAAAATAAAATAAAAATAAAATTAAATTAATCGAAATAAATTAAAATGAAACGAAACAAAATAATTTTTAAAAATTTTAAATTGAAAACAAATAATAAATATTATAATAAAATAATACATCATACAATAAAAATAAATTTAATGAAATACCATTAAATTAAACTTACATTTGCATAGAAATTTTCAATTATAGGAGCTTTTTAAATCAATTATATTTTTTTTCAAAATTGTGTGTAATCATTACAAATTGTACTTTAACAATTCAACAATCTCAACTCATGCTGGCAACACGGCCAAGAACATTGATAGCAATAACTATTTCAATTTAAGCGCTACTCCAAAGCAGCTGCAGTGGTTTCATTTTGGTGTCACACAGCCACCATTTCCATTTTGGCGATATTTTGATTTGACAGCCCTCTATACCTGCTTGGTCAAATGTTGCCGCTGTTGGCCATCACATAGGTGCACCTATGCGTTACAGCATCACTATCACCCTCTGTTACTCTCTCTCACCCATTGTGGCTATTTAAGCAGTGAGAAAAAAAAATCATTGAGAGTACATTTGTTTAGGGATTACAGCGGTAGGAGACGCCATCAGCGCCAAACTGTAAACTGACATGCTTTAATTACACGCACTTAGTGCACGTTTGTGATTCTGAAAATAATTACATATGTTGTATGTGGTAACATCATGCAACAAAAATAACAAAATCAACAGAAACAGCTTTGTATTGATTGAGGCGCTTTCGGCGAGTTTGTTGCCGCTATATACCGCTAGATTACGTAAGCGGTGGGTAATTTTTAGCGTGACAGTTAAAACAAAACCTCGAAACTAAGAATTTAAGAATACTGAATATAGCT
This sequence comes from Campiglossa producta, assembly GCA_964058755.1. Taxonomy (NCBI): domain Eukaryota; kingdom Metazoa; phylum Arthropoda; class Insecta; order Diptera; family Tephritidae; genus Campiglossa; species Campiglossa producta. The sequence continues at coordinate 6,314,173 of CAXKVI010000004.1, read as the reverse complement.
GCATACATGAAATGCTTCACATTTTTAGGCGAAAAACAGCAACAACAACAAAAGTGTCGGCCTGCAATTGCAGGCAGTCGCCAGCCGAATTAATGATATTTAATGGGTTTTCATGTGCGACAACAAATTGGCAAAAATGGAAATATATGTACAAATCTGCCACATTTTCGAAAACACGCTGTTATGCAAAACATTGTTAAACCTACGCGCTCATATGTTTACAGTGAACTGGCGATAACTTGACCCTTTGAAATCTAAATTATGCTTTTGATCAAGAACAAGCCTGCAATACTGAGGTATCCTTTGATTTCATTTAATTATTTTTTTTTTATTTTTTTTTAATTTTACTTAAATTATGTATTTTAATTTTTTTCTCTCGTTTAATTCAATTTGATTTATATTTTATATTATTTTATTTTATTTTATTTTATTTTATTTTATTTTATTTTATTTTATTTTAATTTATTTTATTTTATTTAATTTTATTTAATTTTATTTAATTTTATTTAATTTTATTTAATTTTATTTAATTTTATTTAATTTTATTTAATTTTATTTTATTTAATTTTATTTAATTAATTTTTATTTTATTTTATTTTATTCAATTTAATTTAATTTAATTTAATTTATTTTAATTTAATTTAATTTAATTTAATTTAATTTAATTTAATTTTATTTTATTTTATTTTATTTTATTTTATTTTATTTTATTTTATTTTATTTTATTTTATTTTATTTTATTTTATTTTATTTTAATTTATTTTATTTTAGTTTATTTTATTTTATTTTTTTTTATTTTATTTTTTTTTATTTTATTTTTTTTTAATTTTATTTTATTTTATTTTATTTTATTTTATTTTATTTTATTTTATTTTATTTTATTTTATTTTATTTTATTTTATTTTATTTTATTTTATTTTATTTTATTTTATTTTATTTTATTTTATTTTATTTTATTTTATTTTATTTTATTTTATTTTATTTTATTTTATTTTATTTAATTTATTTTATTTTATTTTATTTTATTTTATTTTAGTTTATTTAAATTTTTTATTTTGTTTTATTTTATTTTAGTTTATTTTATTTTTTTAAATTTAATTTAATTTTTTTTTTTATTTCATTTTGTTTTATTTTATTTTATTTTATTTTATTTTATTTTATTTTATTTTATTTTATTTTATTTTATTTTATTTTATTTTATTTTATTTTATTTTATTTTATTTTATTTTATTTTATTTTATTTTATTTTATTTTATTTTATTTTATTTTATTTTATTTTATTTAATTTATTTTATTTTATTTTATTTTATTTTATTTTATTTTATTTTATTTTATTTTATTTTATTTTATTTTATTTTATTTTATTTTATTTTATTTAATTAAATTTTATTTTATTTAATTTAATTTTATTTTATTTTATTTTGTTTTATTTTATTTTAGTTTATTTTATTGCTTTTAATTTTATTTTATTTTTTTTTATTTCATTTTATTTTACTTTATTTTTTTTAATTTTATTTTATTTATTTTATTTTATTATTATTTTAAGATGTTAACAATATCGCCAGTTTACTGTATCCTTACATCCATAACTTAACCCCAACATGTTATTCTATTTACAATTGTGCACACATATCCGTAGCCTCTGCGATCGCCACATAACCACATTGCCACATTTGATGATGCCCTGCGGAGCTTTTAACTTTTCCAGTCAAACGAAATATCTGTAGCACAAATGTTGCTGGTTGACGCTGGCTAGAGCAGAATTTTTGTTATGAAAATGCATTAAAATACTTTTGTTTGCGGCACCGCTAACTGCCACGAGCACTCATGAACTCGAAACACGCCTACTTACACTCATACTTCGAATACATGTGTAGATTTAAATTTTATTGTTAGTTATTTGTTTGTAGCCATCAACCATGTCCCCCCGTTGGGTGCCACATACAATATGTTACATTGTGGTCTGCAAAGTTTTCGGAGTTGTACAAAATTTATATGAACGCCTCAAGCATAAAGTGGCAAAATTTTGCAAATATAGAGTTTTTATTTTGGACAAATTGTAATGTATTTTGTTTTTTAACATATGTAGGGTATATTTTTAGCAGTATGAGTAAGTGCTACGTATTTCTTGTCGATATTGCAACGCATAATTACTTGATTGGAAAAGCGTTTGCAGGCTTTTATTGTATAGAACGTATTGATCCAACAATTTGAGAGCTATAAATATAGAAAGGGAAATTATTATATACATTTTTAAAAAGCTTGGCGTAATAACCTTGGATGAGAGGGAGGTTAATGCACCTTTGCGAATGCAGTTGAAATTTTGCGACCACCCACATGTTTAAATTATTCGTTCCGTCCCACAAATATAGAGCGAGATCCCAGAGCCGACAGCCAAGTGTGGAAATGTTAATGATGTACCTATGACAGGGGTCTATAGGAACCAGGGGTCAAAGTCGCAAAAAAATTACCCTAACTTCACTAATTTTGTGATGCATGATCTTCACATATTTGTCATAGAATACCACCCTGAGTTAGTATATAGTGTTGCTAGGCCCATATCAGAGACATGACTCCAGCTAGACACCCTAAGCTTGCGGACTTTCCTATGGAAATTGGTTTCGTCTCAACAATATAACGGATATGAACAAACACTATTCTTAAGTAAAATCAGGCATTTTTAGACTTTGTCCCATGACAGAAACTTGAGTGTGACTTTTCATAACCTCAAAACATGGGACTTTTCAGATGTTTAACCGGGTTTGTGCTACTTTGGGTGCATTTAAATGGCGGATCTTTACACATGTGTCGTATAACACTACCCGTAAGTAGTATGAGGCATTTGTAGGTTTCGTCCCATCACAAAAACTTCAGCCAGCCACCTCAAAGCTCAGGGACTATACTTTTACTCTTACTTCGCATTCACTTGTTTAAGCAAGTTTGTCCAACTTCGTCTCTTTTTAAAAGGCGCATATTTCTACATGTGTCGTAGAGCACTATTCTTGGGGGTTGCCACTTGATGAAGTTTACAGAGTTGCCACCTATCTCCATTTTTTCAAATTATGGAGCAAATTATGCCAATATTTTCGGCGACATGCAAACTAAAATACTTTCAAGTAGGGTTGCCCCTAGATTTTCCTCCTTAACGCAGTATATTTGTATTGGCGGTCCTATCTCGAGAACCGCTCGACAGATTTTGAGGTAATTTCAGGATCATTTTGGGATCAGTTAGGGATAATTTTGGGTTTATTTTGGGTTAATTTTCGGATTCTTTTTGGGGTCATTTTGGGGTCATTTTGGGATTAATTTTGGTATCATTTTGAGATCATTTTAGGGTAACTTTTGGATTATTTTGGGAACATCTTGCAGTCATTTTGGGGAAATTTTGGGGTAATTTTGGGATAACTTTGTGGTTATTTTGGTATCATTTTGGGGTAATTTTAGGGTGATTTTGGGATTATTTAGAGACCATTTTGGACCGCTTGACCGATTTCGATGATATGTGGCATAGAGATAGTATGCTAGATTCTAATAGTACATTTACACCGCACCAAATTTGGCGCTTTTTTCCATCACTTTTCTAAAAAACTTTAACAAATCTTAAATTTTACTTGAATCGACCTTTGACCTCTTGCCTGTAGCTCGTTACCAAATGAATTTTCTTATTAGTTCCTAGTATAAAAATTACCTAGAAAATAATAGAAAAGTTTCTGGGAAAATATGACTCACATTCAGCTCCACACATTAAATTGAATTCGTTTACGTGCATGTATTTGAACTAACGGACTGACTCGTACGAGTTGCACCTATTTATTTTTCTTTGTCTGTTTATTCGTGCCCTTTTTCCAACTAAATCAAAATAATAATAACAAAATACAGACACGTTTAATAGAATAATAATAGCAGAAAAATCGAATACAAATCGCTAAACAGCGCGCTCACTGGACACACAACGTAAAGATACGCCAAAGCTTGCAACCATCAACAACAACATCATCATCATCATCATCAACGTCCAGTCCAAGGTGTTGCAGGCACATACCAAACCAATAAGTAAAATATGTACTCGTATGTATGTATGTCGGTGTGTATGTGACACAATCTCGTTTGGGGGCTTACCCTTGGACAAAATTGCCATTGAATGGAATGCATGAAAACGTTGTTCGTTGGCAGCAGTGGCCAGTAATAATTGAAGCAACCAACAAAGCAGTGTAGCCAAAGCAGCAGCAGCAATAGGAGCATGCAATGATGGCGAAAATACATAACTAAAGTGTAATAATAATATACTCACAGGTGTCCAACAAACCAAGCAAGGAGTATGGGTAGGCAGCGTGTTATCAGGGTCAGCATTCCCTTGGCAGCTTGATAGCAATAAGAGAAACAACAACAAAAAATCATATATATGGCAGTTTTTTTTTTTGTTTCAACTTGACCAGCTGGTTCTAGTTTTACCTATACTCAACTTTTGTTCATCCATTGGGAAGTTGGCGCAGTCAGCCTTTTTAGTTCGCTGCTACATAATAATCACGATAATCAAAAGGGACGCGATGGCGCTCAATATTTGGTAGATGGTGGCTTCACTGACTAACTATTGCACCTGCGTTTGTATGTATGTGTGTACATGAAGGCTTGTGTGTCACCGGCTTTGGTGCTGATGAGAAGCAGCAATGGAAAAAATCCAATAATAACAATAACTGCAACAACAACAATAATAATAGAAATTCACTTCGACCACGTAATAAAAACACCTGAATATCATATTTTGTGGGGATTTGCTGTGGAAAAGGGTGAGGGGGGTTTTCGGTTTTTGTGGCGCATATTCGTTGGTGTTGCTACACTGGGGAGAATAATCGGTTGTAACAGAAAAATGCAGGCTTTAGAGGCCGAGAGCTTTAGGTTTTTGAAGTTATGGACTTTTAAAAAAAGCTTTTAAATATTAACCAACTATGCTAATTTTGAAGCAAAATGTTTCTCGATCCTCCTATATAAAATAGAGTTGACTTACAAATTTATTTCGCATAAATCCCAAAAAGATCCAAAATTTAACCCAAAAATACCCAAAAATTATCCCAAATTGATCCAAAAATGATTCCAAAATGACTCCAAAATGATCCGAAAATGACCCTAAAATTGTCCCAAATTAATCCAAAATTGAACCCAAAATTATCTTTAAATAGTCCCAAAATTATTGTTAAGTGACCCCTAAATAATCCCTAAATTATCCTGAAATAATCCAAATATGATCTCAAAAATATACAATACAACTACAATATGGTAAAATAGTAACCCTGGGCGGCAACCCTACTTGAAATTATATACCTTTCCTTTGATACCCATTTTGGTATATCTTTCTACAAAATTAAAAAAATTGAGATACCCTATAAACCGCCCCAGGTGGAAAACCCCAATTGGATAGTCTTAGAATCAATCATACTACCTAAATACCAAATTTCATCCAAATCGGTCAAGCGGTTCCCGAGATAGTCCGGATATACAAATATGCTTCGGTAAGCTGGCAACCCTAGGTAGCAGCCCTACTTGAAAATATTTTAGTTGGTATATCGCTGAAAATAGCTTTCATTTGATACCCATATGGGCATATCTTGCTCCATAATTAAAATAAATTGAGATATGTGGTAACCCTGTAAACACCCCAAGTGGCAACCCCTAAGCGGATAGTCTTAGAATCAATAATACTATCTCTATGCCAAGTTTTATCCCAATCGGTCAAAATAGCTTTCATTTGATACCCATATGGGCATATCTTGCTCCATAATTAAAATAAATTGAGATATGTGGTAACCCTGTAAACACCCCAAGTGGCAACCCCTAAGCGGATAGTCTTAGAATCAATAATACTATCTCTATGCCAAGTTTTATCCCAATCGGTCAACGGTTACCGAGATAGTCCGGATATACAAATATAAAAATATGCTTCGGTAAGGTGGCAACCCTACTTGAAAATATTTTAGTTGGCATGTCGCTGAAAATACCATTCATTTGATACCCATGTTGGCGTATCTTGCTACAAAACTAAAAAAATTGAGTTAAGTGGCATCCCTGAAAACCGCCCCAACCCCCCAAGTGGATAGTCTTAGAACCAATCCAATTATCTATATACAAATATACAGGTTTAGCTCGTTTAAAGCTATACGATTTTTATTTTTTTTATCTTTATTTTTTTTTATTTGTTTATATTTTAATTTATTTTCTTTTTTATATTATTATTTTATTTTATTCCTGTTTTGGTTTATTTATTTTATTTATTATTTTAAACTATTTTATTTAACTTTTATTTTATTTGAACTGTTTTATTTCAATTTTATTTTTTTCATGTATTTTTTTATTATTTTATTTTTTTACTTTATTTTAATTTATTTTATTTTTCTTTATTTTATTTTATTTTATTTTATTTTATTTTATTTTATTTTATTTTATTTTATTTTACTTTATTTTATTTTATTTTATTTTATTTTATTTTATTTTATTTTATTTTATTTTATTTTATTTTATTTTATTTTATTTTAATTTATTTTATTTTATTTTACTTTATTTTATTTTATTTTATATTATTTTAATTTATTTTATTTTATTTTACTTTATTTTATTTTAGTTTATTTTATTTTATTTTATTTTATTTTATTTTATTTTATTTTATTTTATTTTATTTTATTTTATTTTATTTTTTTTTTTATTTTATTTTATTTTATTTTTTTTTTATTTTATTTTATTTTTTTTATTTTATTTTATTTTATTTTTCTTTATTTTTATTATTTTTTTTAATTTTATTTTATTTTATTTTATTTTATTTTATTTTATTTTATTTTATTTTATTTTATTTTATTTTATTTTATTTTATTTTATTTTATTTTATTTTATTTTATTTTATTTTATTTTATTTTATTTTATTTTATTTTATTTTATTTTATTTTTCTTTATTTTTTTTTTTTTTTTAATTTTATTTGGTTCTATTTTATTTAAATTCACATTTTTGTGTCAATTCAGGCACCTAATAACTCTCAGTGTAATTGCTTGTCCTGTGACTGCTTGATTATTGCCTGCCTTTTTTTGTTTTGTTTTTTGATCATTTTCAGTGAGTAGTCAATGCGCTCAGCGTATTTGTTCCATTTATTATTAAACATTATTTCGATGAATTTGATTGCATGTCCACACAATCGCACATAGCACAAGCTACATATATAACAACGGTCATACAAGGACACAAATACACATAAATATTATACGAACACCCTTACCTATGTATGACTACAAAAATAAAGGCCAGCAAAAAGGATCATCATAGTATGTATGAGTAAATCATAATTTTATTAGGCGAAGTGTTATTGAAAGGTTGAGAGCAATCGTAGTAAAAAGGTAAGCAATGTATGTAATAATGGGCAGGTAAAGTCTTATATGGGCGTGTGAGGCGTTGAAGAAAACGTGCTGGGAAAAATTACGCGTCTATTTATTGTTGTATAATTTATATTTGTGTTATATTTATATAAGTTTATATACTGTTGGAAACTAGTTAATAATAATTTGACTTGCTTGTTGGTTGTTTTGTACGTGAACGGGTTCTCTGGGACTACGATTATGTTGATAATGTTGTGCACATAAGAAATAATATCTTTGTCAATCGAATCTATTTTTGTCGTTGCACGTGACCAATATCTTATTAAGCGAAAGTTATGTCTAGGCATTAAGGTGTGTAATAAAAAGTAATTTGAAACTGATCCGGTTTTTGGAATATATTGAGAATTATGTATATACATAAATATATACAAAGTTAATCAAATATTTTTTATCTGTATAAATAAGGTGAGTAAAGCGTTGGGAGAAAAATTCAAGGACATAGCAAAATATGAAAGATCATAGGAAATACAACCTCTAACTGAATGGACCCTAGGAGAAGCAAGAGCTGTTCGAAAAAAAAACGATTTCCTCAAAAAATTTATGCTGAAGTAGGAACGCGAGTTTAGAACACTATCTTTGTATAATCTATACTAAATGTTTCGTTTTCACGTTGTTCCAGAGGTTAACTGTTCTGTAAAAATCCAGTAAACATGATGGACCAACAAAAGTTTTAGAACATTTAGCGCTCGTTATAAAACTGGGCGATGAAATGGTTTTTCGGTAAGGCTTCGATCAAGTAACTATTTTGAATAGATCCACGGTCTTACATACGTTAAGTTAAAAGAGTAATGAAATAAAACATCTATAACATAGGTTACACATACATAGGTTAATAAGTATTACATATGTTCTTGAATGAAGACATGCACCAATGTTGTTCTGCCATATTACGAACATAGAAAATGAGCAAAAACCTATACAAAAGTAATAATAATTAAGGTCCAATCAAATCAACGTCACGTGCGAAGACGTGCGAATCATTTCAGTTCACCTTGATTTCTGTGTGAATTTTTCTTTCGAAACACAGCTCAATCAAAAGACAATATGAACAAAGGAAATTGAAAAAAATCATTAGCTAATGATAACAGAACAAATGGCAGAAAAAATGGTGGATCGAATAAACAAAAAAAAAAAAGAACAAAATTAGAAGGTTATGCCGAGAGTAAAGCAAAGTAAGAAGTGGAGTAAAGGGACGGAAGAAATTTATTCTGTATTGTAGTCAAAGAAATTGTATGTACCTCGAGAGCTCTCAGTCTTTGAATGGTTAGTATGTGGGTAACCGAGCTTGCTCGGTGCTATCAATTTTGCGCTAACTTTACTTACCCAAACTGATACCAAAATGACTCTTAAATAATCCCAAAATAATCTCAAAATAATCCTAAAATGATCCCAAAAATACCTTTAAATGTTGCCAAAATTATCCAAAATTTAACCCTAAACGACCCAAATATGATCCCAATATTATCCAAAATGATCACAAATGACACAAAAAAGATCCCAGAATGAGCCAAAAATTATTCCAAAAATGTTCCCAACATGATGCAAAACTGAAGCCAAAATGACCCAAATATGATCCCAAAATGATCCAAAATGATCACACAATATTGGCATATCTTGCTCAATATTAAAAAAAAATTGAGATAGGTGGTAACCCTGTAAACCCCCCAAGTGGCAACCTTCAAGTGAATATTCTTAGAATCAACAATACTATCTCTATGCCAAATTTTATCCCAATCGGTCAAGGAGTTCTCGAGATAGTACCGGATATACAAATATACTGCGATAAGGTGGCAACACTAGGTCGCAACCCTACTTGAAAATATTTTAGTTGGCATTTCGCCGAAAATACCTTTCATTTGATACCAAGATTGACATATCTTGCTGCAAATTTTAAAAAATAGAGATAGTTGGCAACCCCCAATCGGTTCCCGAGATAATCCGGATACACAAATGCACAAGTCTAGCTCGTTTAAAGTTATGAGATACATAATATCATAGTGCGGGTATATTTGACATTTTCCCACAGGGCACTGTTCTCCAAAGACCTCTTCATGACAGAAGCTTCCTACTTGCCTGACAAGTTACTTTCCATATTAATTTACATTTAACGACAAGTATTTTGTCTTTAAAAATAATTTAACAAAATTAGCTGCGGTCTCCATTCACTGCAATCTGTCGTCCCGTTTTCTGACTGATTGGTAATTTACAAAATAGAAAAAAGGTTCTCAAAACATTGTCGTAGAGCATTTGCAACTTGTATTTACTATTTAACGCTTTATGGCTTACATAAAAAGTCATTTACTTTTATGTAAATGAACTTGCAAATCGTAAAAATATGGCAAATTAGCTTCTATTTAAATATATGCTTACTAGATGCTTGACACATTGTTGCTGAATATGTTGTTGAGTATGGGTGGAGTACTAGCAACAATAGTTATTAGTGATGCGAATTCAAGGAACAAGAACCGATCGATTTGAATTTATAAGACCCAATAAGCAGGTATAAAGACACATATGAAATAATTTTCAATGGGCATGGAAACGCCGGAATGTAAAATTACCCTGAAGATGGCACAGTGCGAGATCCAATCTGTATATCATCAAATATATATGGATGCTTGATGCAAAATACGCACCCGATTCAAGTACCCAGTTTCCAATATACATCCACTTTCTTTCACTTACTGACTCAACCGAATCGGTTCTTTAAAAACTCGCAACCATTAATTAGCTTACAGTAACATAAGCGAGAAAATATTGCTTAGCTTCACAGTTGTTGAAATTACGTTGTTACTGGTTTACAGCCATATATTTCGGTGCAAGGGCATTGACTTTGCTGCATTGCAACACTTTTACCGCATCGCAAGCATTGTTGCGGCTACAAAAAAAAAGTGGCATTAAAAACGTTGAAAAAGGTTGTTGAAAAAAAGCAAAGCTCATTTGCGGTTGTGCTGCTGCTGCATCGCTTAGCCATTTATGGTGTTGTTAAACTCTGCTCTGCTTCCCTGATTTCTTAACCGCCTGGGTTACCTTTCGTTGCACTGTATTTGTATTGCAACAAAAATAAAATATGCAGCACTGTCATATTATTAACCAATTTGCTTTGTTTATTTATTTACGCTTCCAGTAGAGCGCGCAACCAATTCTTTTTCGCTCAGCGCGCTAAATGAAAGAGCTTACAAGAATTGCTGCTTTTGTTGGATCATTTCTCGATATTTTAACTTTGGTTATACAATTTTTGTTGACAGTTCAATTGCGCTGATTTTTTTTTTAAATGCAAGAACTATACAAATTATAGTAAGGAATGTCTTGGTTCTTATACAAAATTTTACAAAAAACAAAATCAAGTAAAATCATATAAAATAAAAAAAAAATTAAATAAAATAAAAGAACTAAATATAATGAAATGAAAAAATAAAATAATATAAAGTACCTGGGTGACCGAGCTTGCTCGGTGCTATCAATTTAGCGCTAAATTTACTTACGCAAAATGATCCCAAAATGACCCTAAAATAATCCAAAAATAATCCTAAAATGATCCCAAAAAGACCCTTAAATGTTCCCAAAATGATCCGAAATTGAACCCAAAACGACCCAAAAATGATCCGAAAATGAACCTAAAATTATTCCAAATTGGTCCAAAAATAATTCCCAAAATACCCTTAAATGCACACTAAACGATCCAAAAAATACACCAAAATGATCCCAAATATATCCTAAAATAATTCCAAAACCACCCCAAAAAGACCCTCAAATGTTCCCAAAGTAACCCAAAAATAATTTTTTCCAAAAATGCCTCCAAAATGAACCGAAAATTACCCAAAATTGTACCAAATTAATCCGAAATTGAACCCAAAATGATCTCAAGCAAGCCCCAAAATTATCCCAAAGTGATGTTCTCAAAACAATCCTAAAATATCCAAATATGATCCCAAAATACAAAATACAATTACAATACGGTAAATTGGTAACCCTGGGTGGCAACCCTACTTGAAAATATTTTAGCTGGTATGTCGGCGACAATACCTTTACTTTGCTACCCAAAACTACCCAAAAATGATCCCAAAATGACCCTAAAATGATCCCAAATTGGTCCAAAAATAATTCACAAATTACCCCAAAAACACCCTCAAATGTACCCTAAACGATTCGAAAATTACCACAAAATTATCCAAAAATGATCCCAAAATAATCCTTGAATAGTCCCTCAGATGTTCCCAAAATAACCCAAAAATTATCCCAAATGATGACGTGGCAACCCCCAAATTGATAGTCTTAGAATCAATCATACTATCTACATACCAAATTTCATCCAAATCGGTCAAGCGGTTCTCGAGATAGTACCGGATATAGAATATATTGTGGTAAGGTGGCAACCCTACTTGAAAATATTTTAGTTGGTATCTCGCCGAAAATACCTTTCATATGATACCCATATTGGCATATCTTGCTCCATAATTAAAAAAAAAGGGATAGGTGGCAACCCTGTAAACCGCCCCAAGTGGCAACCCTAAAGTGGGTAGTCTTAAAATGGATCATACTATCACCATGTCAAATTTCAGCCAATTCGGTCAAGCGATTCTCGAGATAGTACCGGATATACAAATATATTGTGGTAAGGTGGCAACCCTAGGTGGCAACTCTACTTTAAAATATTTTAGTTGGTATCTCCCCGAAAATACCTTTCATATGATACCCATATTGGCATATCTTGCTCCATAATTTAAAAAAAAATGGGATAGGTGGCAACCCTGTAAACCGCCCCAAGTGGCAACCCTAAATTAGGTAGTCTTAGAATCCATCATACTATCTTTGTGCCAAATTTCATACCAATCGGACAAGCGGTTCTCGAGATAGTCCGAACATACAAATATACAAATATACAAGATTAATTCGTTTAAATATATTAGATTAATAAAAAAAATATAATAACATAAAAAAAAAATAAATACAAAATTAAATAAAATTAAAATAAAATATAATATAATAAAATAAAATAAAATAAAATAAAATAAAATAAAATAAAATAATAAAATAAAATAAAATAAAATAAAATAAAATAAAATAAAATAAAATAAAATAAAATAAAATAAAATAAAATAAAATAAAATAAAATAAAATAAAATAAAATAAAATAAAATAAAATAAAATAAAATAAAATAAAATAAAATAAAATAAAATAAAATAAAATAAAATAAAATAAAATAAAATAAAATAAAATAAAATAAAATAAAATAAAATAAAATAAAATAAAATAAAATAAAATAAAATAAAATAAAATAAAATAAAATAAAATAAAATAAAATAAAATAAAATAAAATAAAATAAAATAAAATAAAATAAAATAAAATAAAATAAAATAAAATAAAATAAAATAAAATAAAATAAAATAAAATAAAATAAAATAAAATAAAATAAAATAAAATAAAATAAAATAAAATAAAATAAAATAAAATAAAATAAAATAAAATAAAATAAAATAAAATAAAATAAAATAAAATTAAAAAAAAAATAAAATAAAATAAAAATAAAAAAATAAAATAAAACAATGTTAAATTAAATAAAAAAAGAGAATAAAAGTAAAGTAAATGAGATGAATGATTACAAGTAAAAACATGTATCTAATTAAGCGAATAGCCTTACAAATTCCACTTCCTTGAAACAAGTTTCTACTAAGCGATTTAAGTATTTATAGCTTGACAGGCTTCATTTTCGTCCATTAAAAATGTTACTTTAACGCGAGCTTCCGAGCATCTTCCGTATAAGGCAGCAACATATAAACGTCTAAGAATCATGTTAAGAGCGCAGCTTAGAATACGCATAGGAGCTAAAATTCTCGAAGTAACTCAAAAACCAAAAGTAGCTTTTGTTGCACAAAAAAAAGTATGCTTGTAAAGTGGTCAACCTGTTGTTATTGCCACACATCACAACAAAAAGTGTTAAAGCACGCGGTCCAGAACGTATATTTAAGGCAACAATAAAAATAGCTGCAGAGAGTACAAAAAGCGAAAAAATACAGACACTAACGATGATGCGCGTCCTTTTGACTTTGGACGTGTTGTTATCATGTTGATCATCAGTGCATCATTATCTTCGCATTACTGACCACACAAATATACCTGCGAAGTGCAAGCAGAAGACGCGAGAGCACTGTGGCAACTCCAACCAGGTGTTGAATAGGACAACTGGTTAGAAAACTATTTTGTTTTTATAGTAACAACCGCTTTTTTTTTAACATAAAGCCGATCTCTGGAAGTCTCATCATACCTTCCCTGAGAAAGGCTTCGAATGAAATGGGAAAAACCAAGCGGATAATGATGTCAATTATCGTTAAATAGGACAAGTTAAGTGACTATAACCTAAGATGATGAACACCAAGAAAGAACAACCGATGCTCCGAGGTTCTAACATTGGCAGTGATCGGCAGCTTTCCGAGTTGGATTTTCTCTGCTGGGAGAATAACTCTTGGAGCATACATTCCTGCCTATGTAGTAATGTGTGCATGTATTATTGATGAAGCACCAGACCAAAATTGGACATCGTATTTTTTAACTCGGATTCTTTATATTGTTCTTGCTTATTATTTTTTTTGTTAAAAGAACACATTAAAAAGTCAAGAAACAAAAACAAGGCAATTACAGTCAAGATTGTTAAAAAGAAAAAAATAAATACTTGCTGACTGAAATATGATGAAGTTTAATGTTTTTTAGAAAAACGATAATTTGTAAAAATTAAAAAAAAAATATATTTAAAAAAAAAAATTTAAGAAAAAACTAAAAGTAATAATTAAAAAATTTTGGGATAAAGTTTATTGAAACAAAAAAAAAAAAATAAAAAAAAATATTTATTAAACAAAGAAAATTGAAAGAAAAAATATTTCTAGAAAATTAAAAAAAAAAAATTTAAAAGATAAAAAAAAATAAAAAACTTAAATATAAAAATTCAGTAAATTAAAAAAGAAAACATTATAAAAAAATATATTGAAAAAAAAAAAATTAAATAAACAAAATATAAAATAGTAAAAATTTGAAAAAATAGTCTTAAAAAATAAAAAAATTAAAAAAATTTTTTTTTTTTTGAAAAAATGTTAAAGAAAATTAAAAAAATTGAGAACCTTTAACACAAATTTTTTTTTAATAAAAAAGTAAAAAACAAAACAAAACATTTGAAAGAAACTCTTTAAAACCATTATTCGACGTCAAATAAAATATCTTATATGATATGGGTATTTATGAAACATTTCCCATAGGGCAGCCGCACGATCGTATATTCAGCACGTATGATCATTTGTGCGATCACCATGCATAGCTATCTAAATATATCGTTGGCGCTGATTGCAGTCTATGCGCATGCGCATTAGATGCTGCAAGTTACCTCACGAGCAAACTAACTAAAGATACTCGTATGTATGTGTAGTTTAAAGTTTTTGCATTGAAACTGATCGCGTACATCAACACGTGATATCGCGGGTATTATATTGGCT
>CAXKVI010000004.1:6081777-6294277 GCA_964058755.1 Campiglossa producta | reverse complement strand
TATCATCACATGATATTTTTCACATCACATCATTCGAACAACTATCATGTGATTACTAACATCATTATAACTTATATATTTTAGATATATCACCATATGAAAATTATCATCACATGACACTTTTCATATCACATCATTAGAAACACTAACATCTAATTGATAACATCACGTGATTTAAAATTTGTTGAAATAATAAAATCACAAACAATTAGATCATGCATTATTTGTATTCAAGTACATTATTTTTGTGATTTATGTTCTTCTGTAATCGCGTGAGAACATTTAGGTTAAATATTAATGCATTTCTCATGATTTATGAGACTACTCATACATTTCTTGTTACTGAAAAATTCTGAGTGTTTCTAAGCGAGTACAAACCATTAGGGAATTTAAATCATTTCGAAAAAGAAATTGCATGTGTCTTGCATACGAAAAAGCTGATTAATTTTGAGTAGGTACAATCATGTGAACTGTTTCGAGTACCCTCTCGCAGTCACGTACAATTCATAATCTGGTCAGTTGCTGGTATGTACGTAATGACATTTGTGTTTTAATTAAACTAGTTTTTTTATTGACTGAACTTGCTGACATTTCAGTATAAAGACTAAGCCAATTTGGGGGATTATTTTGATTTTGCGTTCAAATAATTTATTTAATTCTAAAAATGTTAAGGTTTAAGTTGTAAAATTCAAGAAATTCATAAAATATACTCACTATAATAATAAGTATGTTTGTACGAGTATGTAAGTAAGTACCAACATGTTGTATATTATTTTCCCACAACTTGTTATAAGTTTGCACGCATATAAAACTTTCGTTAATTAAACATAATGATTTTGCTAAACTTTTACATTTACGCCAACAACTACGCAATAGATGTGGGGAACTGTATGAAGTATGTATGTAGATATGTTTGTAATTGCAGGTGCGATATGAGCTTTAGCTACGCTTATTGAATTCAATTCGATGAAGATAATTTGGGTTCAAACAAGGTGGATGCCTTGTAGAACAAAATATTCCATTAGAAATTATTTTTTAAGCTTACTACCCGATGCTAGCCATTAATATGGCTAACATTCAAATTTGCCTACTTTGTTTTTATGTCTACCAATTTTTATGTTATCTCATTCCAAAGCTCAAATTTTACATAACGTTTCTCTCCGAAATCATATTACCTCACGATGACTCACTCTTTTACTCTTATTACCTGTCAGTCATCAATTTACACTTGGTTGAGGAATTTTGTAAGCCAGAATTCTTGAAGCATTTTCTTTTGTAGCTTTTATTGTATTTAGATAATGCTTTTCAATTTTGGGATTTTGAATGCTTAAACGCTTTGTAGTGAAAACTTATTGTTTGAATGCATGTCACTCATGTAAATACCGTTGTGTAAGTGTGTGTGTGTGTGTGTGTGTGATTTTGACGCATAAATGTCAAAATGACGCTCACATATCAAAAGATAAAGATGTATGAAAAAAATGAAAAAACAAAGGGTATATAGATGCATGACATGGCATGACACATTTATTGTATCTGAACTCTTCAACAAATAATATGAGTGCTCTATAGAACTAGTTCCCTAAGTGGTATATTCGGCATAACTACAGTTCTACTAGAACAACCCGAAATATACCAGTCTCATACTAGCTTGAAATCTACTTTTGAAAACGGCGTATATGATATTTCAGTATGTGGTTAAATTTTTTTTCGAGGAAATTTTTCATTCAAAATTTCTTAAAACTGTCTTTTTATATTTTTTGTCTAATTTTTACTATTTTTTTGTGTAAATTTTTCCTTATTTTTTGTGTTACTATTACTATATTTTTTGTGAAATTTTTACTTTATTTTTTTTCTTCTAATTTTTACTTTATTTTTTTTTGTAATATTTACCATAATTTTTGTGTTTTTGCTTTATATTTTATGTAGTTTTTACTATTTTTTTGTGTAAATTTTACTATGTTTTTGTGTCTAATTTTTAATATATCTTTTGCGTAACTTTTACTATATTTTTGACTGTGAATTATTGTGAAAAGTATGACTTTGGATCCCGAAGGAGGGGGTGGCGGAATTTGAACCTGATAACCATCCCCGTGGATCTGCCCCTGCCGACGATGTAATTTAAAAAAATGTAGGAATTGTAAAGGATTGCTTCAAAAACTACTTAAAGGGTTTTTATCAAATTTTGTCAGTTAGGGTACGTCCTCTCAACATAAGAAACACTTTTCCCGCTAGATGGCGCTGGAGTCGACATATTTACAAAATCCCTATTTATGTACCGATTTGATTCATATTTAACTCGTTAGGTGGCGCTGGAGTTGAGATATACAAAGAAAAACCTATTTATGGTCCGTTTTTTCGCAGACAAACTCGCAGGCCATCAGCCTGTTAACAATAAAATTGTGAGACTTTGGAGCGTAAAAAAATTCTTCTTTTTCCGCCTAGCTCGAACACAGTCTTAAAAATCTAGTTTCCGACTAGTATATTTTCACGCCCACCTTGGGCTTTGCCTTTGTGTATTTCACATGCGCTGTGTAACATTTCTTGTTCAAATGCGTTTACAGTTTGGTTTTCACACATTACTCATACCTGCTGAATGGGTTGTGAAAAGCGCGACAAAAACTTCGTTGCACTAATACGCTTCACAAATGTTCAGGCCATTCATTGTGTTGCATTTTGTGTTGGCAGACAATGAGTTTGAAGGGGTTTTGTTTCTTTTTTTTTAGTGTTTCAGAGCTCATTTGTTCAACTGACTTCCTCTGGATGCCGCGGCTTGGATAGTTAAACGCACTATCGAACCAGATATCTTTATCTTTAGCGACAGTCAAGCGGCCATCAAACCACTTTGCTCTTACTCAAGCTCAGCTGTCGTCGATCTCTTCAAGAGATGGCGCAGCAGAAACGCGTGAACCTCACATGGGTCTCTGGGCACAGGAGCATTGAGGGTAACTGTAAGGCAGACGAACTTGCGAGGCAAGGCACGACCAAGCCGGTTCTTCGGGATGACGAACGCTTAGGTATGCCGTTTGCCAAATGATAACTGATGCTGAAGGAGCACACGCTCCGCTCCGGATTTTCCATATCGTCGCTCGCGTTTCAGAATCATGAAGGTGCCAAAACTAAAATTTTTGGAAATCGTATTTGAAGGTTTCATGTTTTTTGCGCAAGGAAAATGTTTAAGAATTGAATTTCTAATTTTTTTAAAATTTCCGTTGCGCCTGAAACACGAATGTGTAGTAAAATTGTTACGTATACGCCATGGCGTCTTGATTGTGAGTGGCACAACGAAAATTTGACAAAATTTGGAAATGAAATTTTTAGTAATTTTTGTTGCGCCAGAAACATGAATGTGTCTCACATTCGTTTTCTGGCACAATTTTCAGAGTTTGAATAACACATTCATGAAAATGACATTTCAAATTGCCGGGGGTTGCCTGTACTTAGGAAACATAGGATTTTCGTGAATCGTAGAGAAACGAGAGGTCAATCACGTGAGTCTATTAACTCAAATCTGGAAAATTTGCACATTCTAGCAAGCGAACGATGATACATTCTAGCGTTGTGAACAAGAATTGTTTGCGCGGGATGTTTTCTGAAAAATATTCAAGGTCTGATGTACACTCAGAAAAAAGCATTTCCTTGAAGCAACGAATCAGTTTCCTTAATTCGATTTACTTGATATAAGAAAAAATATCCTTAATTTAAAGATTTTTTTCCTCAATTTTTATACCCAGCGTACTAGTACTAGTACAAGGGTATATTAATTTTGTTCACATAACGGTAGTTTGTAACGGCACAAAATAATCGAGATAGATATAGTTTTCCATATATGAAAGTTCTTAGTTTGAAAAGAGGATTTCATTCAGGCATGTCCGTCCGTCTGTCCGGGCATCCTCTTATGATTTTTCCAAAAAAATTTTATAGTGGGCGTGGCAGCGCCCACTTTTAAGGGTGGAATTTTTCCAACCATGCCCACTTTCGATATCGAAAATCACATAAATTGAAATAATTCGGTAATACGGCTGATAAATTAGCGCAAATTCCGAATTATCTCCGCTTTCGGGAGTTAACTTGAGCATAATCTTCATTATAAACTCCCAAAAATTTAGAAGATTTGAGCAGATATCATAACTATTTGACCGCTACTGTCATCGATAAATAAACAAACATCGCAACGACCACTACCAAAAATACGAGTTCGCCGCTACTGGACACTAGATGTCACCAAAAAAAGAGCGACATCTATTTTAAACCGCAAGTACTACAACCAAAGCCATCTAGTGCGCTGATTGTTAATCTTCAATTTTGTGTGTATCAGCGTAAAATTTGGATCTGATTAAAGAAGATTTATTGGAGGTAATCTCTGTGTGTGTATCCATAGCATAACGGAAATTAGGTAAATCCTCCTAGGGCCTAATGATTGTTATCCCGTTCTAAAAATTACCGCTGGGTATTGAATGTTCGGTTCACCCGAATGTTGTCCTTAACCTTATGAACTCAATTTCCTCGACGCAAGTAAAAATTTCCTCAATAAAAGTAAAAATTTCCTTAATACTTGCAATTCAACAGCGAAGGTACTGTCACTACTGTCATAGAACAAAGCTGCAATTAGACGCCGACAAACATAAGTACTCGATGGGATAATGATTGAGACTGCGTTCAGCAGTCAAAGCAGTCAAAGCTCGATTGTCGGTGAAGGCAACAAGGCAACGTGAGGAAGTGTGGTGTCAAAGCTATAATTAGACGCTGTCAAGCATAAGCATACGATGGCGTCATCGTAGACACCTGAGTTGAGCGTTAAAGACACCTGAGTTCGATTCTCGCTGAAGTCAATATAGGAACTCTGAAATTTTTTTTTTTCACTCAGAACACTTTAATTTCCTCATTATAAGTAGAGATATCCTGCTTACAAGTAAAATTTTCCTTAGAACAAAGAAATAAGTAATCAAATTAAGGAAAAAGGGTTTCCTTAAACGGGGTAAAATATTTTACTTAGTTATGTTAAGAAAGCCATGTCATAAGAGCCAAATAAGGGAAATTTTTCCTTGAAATAAGGCATTTTTTACTTGCAGTAAGGAAACTTTTTTCTGAGTGTACGAGTGTGTCAGTGGCTTCATTAAAAAGACATCCGCAGTTAACAATAAAAGTTGCATCTACTTACTTTGTATTTAAAATGATAAATACGCTGTGCTTTCTTGACGAAAAAAAAAGTGTTGCTACTTTTCTTTCACTATCCGCTTTTGTAAGACGCCTGCAACACCGCTTCATCATTCAACGCGCCGCGCCAGCTATTGTTGTACCCTTTTCAATCTACCGACGCGCTTCTTTTTTGTGCGGCGTTGATCCAGTTGTGATTGCTGTTGTTTGCCTTCAAATTTTTATTTCACCATTGCGCTGCTTTTGTTTTGGCATGAAAACACTTACCTTTTATTTATTGTGTCTGCTGCGTTTCACACTTCCTTCTCAAGTTCTGGTGCAACGTTTTCATTTTTCAATAGTTCGTTGGTTGCTCACTTTTAAGCGCTCAAGTTGCCACCTTTGGCGTTTTTATTGTTCGGTTTTTTGTAATATTTCGCTGTCTTTTTTACTAAAAATGAAATGTGTAACATCGCTTTGTTCGTAAGCATTTTTGCCGCATAGCCAAAATTATCAGTTTTCCGTGCCACTTGCATCACCACGTACGCATACGACGCCATCGCCAACCGCCAACTTACCAGCACAATTGACCGCGTGGGTCACACCGACACCACTGGATCCCATCACATGGATTAGCTGGAATTGTTGTGCAAAGCGTTTGTCAAAAGCGTGCTTGGTCGGTTGGCAGTATTAACTCGCCGCCAAAGGCATTCATATTTCCTTACTGCTTTGGACTGTGTTCCTCTGCAACAACTAACTCTTTTTGTGTACTTGACTTTGAATCTGATTCTGGTTTCATGGCTAACCAGACAACTGGACGCTGCGCTGCTGGTAGCTAAGCAAGAGTATATTCCACAACTCCATTCTTTTATTTTCGCTTGATGGCATAAGCGCGATATCGCACAGGTTTCAGGTTATTTGTGAGTGCAGAAAAATTGCTATCAGCTGCGGTGCATCAGTGGCACTCACATTCACTTGCACTCGTGCTCATACTCATACAAGGTATACCTAGTGGCGGTGGCTTTTTAATACTTGCCTGTTTTACTAATGCTGCAACCCAACGTTCAACCTTTTGGGCATATTACTCGCGTTATTATTATGATGTTGAAAATATTATTAGGCGATTGTTAAGTTCGTATTAGCGTTGGCTGCACGTGTGTGCCGAGTGTGCAGTTAGCACATGACCGTACCTTTAGATGTTTTAATGTTTTTTTAGTTGCTGGAATACTTCTTGTTGGGGGCAAGTCAAAACAACACGTACTTATGATCTTGCGGCGATCTCAAGTCAAAGAAAATTTGATGGGAAAATTAACATGAAAATTAAATGTGTTTTGGAAAGAAGGTAAATTGATAGTGGATGGAGTTTCAGACCTTATTGGAGATTGCTAGCAGACCATGACTTGAAAAAAATAAAGATATGCGTACAATACGTTCTCAGACCGGGAGTTCTGACTCTTCCTTCGTTAGATGTGTATAAAACTCAACTAGGAATTATTGGGGCTCAAGAGCAAGATGTATGTATATCTGGTACTATCTCGGAATCCGCTTGACCGATTTGGCTAAAATTTAACATATAGATAACATGATTTATTCTAAGAGTGTCCATTTGGGTGTTACCACTTGTGGTGGTTTACAGGGTTGCCACCTATCTCATTTTTTCAGCCATTGAATATCTTACATTCCAATATGGATATCAAACGAAATATATTTTCGGCGATATACTAACTACAAGATTTTCAAGTAGAGTTGCCATCTTATCGCAGTATAATTGTATATCCGGTATTATCTCGAGAACGGCTTAACGGATTTGGATGAAGTTTGGCATAGAGTTAGTATGTGATTTGTAAGACTATACACTTGGGGGTTGCCACCTGGGGCGGTTTACAGGGTTGCCACCTATCTCAATCTTTTTAAATTTTGTAGCAAAATACGCCAATATGGGTATCAAATGAAAGGCATTTTCAGCGACATGCCAACTAAAATACTTTTAACTAGGGTTGCCACCTCACCGCAGTATATTTGTATATACGCACTATTTCAGGAACCGCTTGACCGATTTCGATGAAATTTGGCATATAGAGAGTACGATTGATTTTAAGACTATCCAGTTGGGGGTTGCCACTTGGAGTGTGTACAGGGTTGCCACATTTCTCAATTTTTTTTAAATTATGGAGTTATATAAGCCCATATGGGTAGCAAATGAAAGGTATATTCGCCGACATACCAACTAAAATATTTTCAAGTATGGTAGCCGCCCAGGGTTACCATTTTGCCGTATTGTATTTATATTGTATCATTTTGAGATCATTTAGGGGTCACTTTGGAATCATTTCGGGGCTATTTTGAGATCATTTTGGGTTCAATTTTGGATTAATTTGGGACAATTTTGGGGTAATTTTGGGATCATCTTGGGATCATTTTGGTATAAATTTTGGCTCATTTTGGTAACATTTGAGGGTCTTTTTGGGGTCGTTTTGGGATTATTGTAGGGAACCATTTTGGATCATTTTTTGATCATTTTACGGTACGTTTAATGGCGTTTTTGGGATAATTTGGGAATCATTTTTGGATCATTTTGGGATCATTTTAGGGTCATTTTGGGGTCGTTTTGGGGTCATTTTTGGGTCGTTTCGGGTTAAATTTCGTATCGTTTGGGAACATTTAAGGGTCTTTTTGGGTAAGTAAAGTTATCGCTAAATTGATAGCACCGAGCGAGATCGGTCACCCAGGTACTGTAAATAATATTAGAAATTGTGGATATGAAACGAATCATGTCATTATCTCAAAAAATTATACTTTAGCGAATATCTAAGACGTCAATCAAAAAAATATTTACTATAACTTTAGAAAATATTAGCTGCATTTTTTTGAAAAGCTTTTTTCGGCCGATACGTTTGACCGCTTGATCATTACCCAGAAATGAGTTTAAAGTGAATGGTGTTTGACATAAGCGAAATCGTTCCCCACTGAGCTGCCCAATAGCAAATTGGAATGTACGTAACAACGATTGTGCTTTGGTAGCTAGTTACTGCTACAAATATTCGGCATTATTGCGCTAGAAATTGGTGTAAAGTACGATCGCCCGTTGAGTTGGGTTAATTAATTTTTTTTATAGATTTGTATCTGTGAGATTTTTTTGCTCATTTTAGAAAGTAAGATTGAAAGTTGAAAACAATTATAAAAAAATAAATTTAATATTATTAATATTTTAGGTTACGCAAGCTGAGTTTAGCTTAGTGCGAAAGTAATGAAATCGTTGATCTTGATAATATAGCATGAAATCTGCTTTCGAAAGGAGAGCCACGAAATGGTCAGCTCAGACAGTTTTGATGTTAGGAGGGTATTTTTGAATGTAAGAAATCTTTCCATCAGAAATTATCTACCCCCCAAAAGGTTATTGACCTTCAAACGTATTCCAAACTACACACAATCGCCCAACAATAAAGCATTTGTGGTAATTTTTCATGACATTCATTTGGTAATGTTAACATTCAATAAAAACAATAAATTTGTACCAAAAACACACTCATTGTTCACTGAGTATCAACTTACATTTACATAAATTTTCTATTTCTAGCTATTTTCCTATACATTTTTTGCACCCTAACTACGCACGCAATAACAATTACAATAACTGCATAAGTGATTCATTGTACTGGAAGTAGAACCCTACTAAATTGAAGGTAGGGCAGGAACCACGACAGTGCTACGCGTTAGATAGGCCGTTTTGTGGTCGAAAATGCACGATTCTCGTTAGAGAGTGCAACACTAAATCAATTTTGTGATTTTTGCCTGTTATTGTTATCATGTGCATGTTAGTGAGTAAGTGTAATATGTGTAGAGTGGGTTTGTATTTGCAACACGTGCATTTTTAACGATTAAAAGCATGATTAACTACATATTGAAGTGTAGCTTGCTAAGTAGAAATGTTCGCTTATTTACATACGAAATGTATACAGTACCAATGTTCATATCGTTTCCGTGCCAAAAATTGTGGGACCAGTCTCTAAACTAGTTCTTCCCCGTGCTGAGCGAAAAAAAAAAATCAAACCACCTTATCGGACATACTTTACAATCCCGAGAAGGTCCCGAAATTAACCATCAAAACAACCCCGAAATGATCCGCAAACAATGTCGAAATGATCGGAAAATAATCCGGAAAAAATTCAGAAAACGATCCGCAAATGGTCCCGAAAAAGTCCTGAAGTGACGCCGAAAAAGTCACATAATGATTCCAAAAAAGTCTCCAAAGGTTCCTGAAATGGTGCCCAAAAAGGTTATCGAATGCAAAATAAATAGTATCATACCCTGACACAAGGATTATAAGCAAAAGTACTTGGGTGACCGAGCTTGCTTGGTGCTATCAATTTAGCGCTAACTTTGCTTACCCAAAATGATCCCAAAATGACCTTAACATAAAAAATAGTCCCAAAATAATCGTAAAATGATTCCAGAAAAACCCCAAAAAGACATATACATATAGATACATAGATATGTATGTTCCCAAAATGATCCCAAAATGATCCGAAATTGAACCCAACATTATTCAAAAATGATCCCAAAATGACGCTAAAATAATCCCAAAATGATCCAAAAATGATTCCAAAACGGCCCTAAAAAGACGCTAAATGTTCCCAAAATGACCCAAAAATTATCCTAAAATCAACCTAAAATTGTCCCCAATTAATCAAAAATTGAACCTAAAATTATGTCAAAATAGTTGGTATTTCCGCGAAAATACCTTTCATTTACGCATATTGGCATATCTCCCTCCATAATTAAAAAACAATTGGGGTGGCAACCCAAGTGGTAACCCCAATGTGGATAGTCTTAGAATCAATTATACTATCTATATGCCATCCCAATCAGTCAAGCGGCTCTCGAGATAGTACCGGATATACAAATATACTGCGGTAAGGTAACAACCCTATGTGGCAGCCCTACTTGAAAATATTTTAGTTGGCATGTCGCTGAAAATACCTTTCATTTGATACCCATATTGGCATATATCGCTTCATAATTAAAAAAAAATTGAGATAGGTGGCAACCCTGTAAATCGCCCCAGGTGGCAACCCCCAAGTGGATAGTCTTAGAATCAGTCATACTATTTATATTCAAGATTTTATCCAAATCGGTCAAGCGGTTCCCGAGATAGTCCGCATATACAAATATACAAGTTTAGCTCGTTTAAAGTTATAAGATTAGTCTGATGATTCCATGCGACCGATACATAACGCAATCCGAACTAATCACATTATTTTGCAGGGTTAAAATACAAATTTTGTCAACGCATACTGCTGAAAATGACAACTCGACATTTTTTTTCCTTTTTCTCTAAAAATGCGCTGAAGAATTCGTTCGCTGGGGTGGCTTATGCTATTTACCCACCTCTGACCCTACTCGCAACATCGCCCTCTTGTACAACCCAACAATGACGTAGTTGAAGAGTCAGTATAAAACAGCGGGCGGTGACAGACGATTCCCTCAATAAGTCAGTCAATATGCGCTGACTTTAATGCTTGACCGGTTTCTAACGCATAACCGTTTGTTTGTCTGCTCGCCCGGCCGCCCTTTTAGTTGTCCATTCAGCCGTTCTTTTGCTTGACTATTTCCTTCCTTCCTGCCGTTGACTGCTTGTCAGATAGACTGCTCAGGTTCGCTTAAAGCGCGCTTCATTTTTTACGTGGGGTTCGTCAAAGGCGCTTGTCAATTTTGTCGCTGTTCTCATCCTTAATAGGTAGCTTCGTCATCGTTGCGTTTGTTTTGTTTCAGCTTTTGTTGTTTTTTTCGATTTGTTTTTTCGTTTTTTTTTGTTAGTTGTTGCATTGTCTCGCCGTTACTTGGAATTGCTAATAAATAAGTTTTTGATTTATTAAATCGATATTGAAATTTGCCTTCAACTGTTTATTCTATTTCAGCTCTCCTCGTTTGATTTCGCCAGTTTGTCAAAGCCACTTGCATACGAATGCTTTTTAGAGCCTGCCACTTTCGTTGTTTTCTATTTTTCGCCCTGCGGCGAGCATTGTCCTTTCTTGTTCGTTGTATAAGTTCCTGCTTGGTCTATCATCCTTGAACAGTTGCTGGCATTCACATATCAAGATTAGTGCAATTTGTTTGCGTTTATAACAATTTTCCTTTTTATTTGTGGATCTATTTACTTTTGCGCTTTGTTGTGTTACATGACGTAGTCGCTTCCAAAGTTCTCACTTTTCTTATAGCCAGCTTTCGGAGGAAGTCATTTAAAATCGTGATTTTTCCTCACAGCAAATTTTAATGTAAAATGAACGCTTTTTTAACACTTTTTCAGGTTATTATTTTTCAGCACTATGCTCAAGTTATTTTAACATTAAGCTCATTTTTAGTAACTTCACTTCCTGTAAAATTAACATGAATCTCATTGTTAAAGTAACATGAATTTATTTTCTTTATTCGGACACATTCTCTTTAGAGATATGAAGGACATTTTTAGGGGACATTTCAATAATTTTTCTTGATCATTTTTCGGGATTATTTCGGGATTATTTCGGGACTTTTTCGGGATTGTTTTAGGGATTTTTTTGGGAATTTTTCTGGATTGTTCTTCAATAATTGTTAACCAAAAAAATCTTTTGACCGGACTTCTAGGTCTTATTCAGGGATATGAAAGACCTTTTTCGGGGCCATTTCAATAATTTATCGTGACAATTTTTCGGGATTGTTTTCGGGACCATTTCAAGATTGTTTTCAGGAGTTTTTGGGATTGTCTTCGGGACTTTTAAGGGATTGTTTTCGTATAATTTCGGGATTGTTTTCGGGACTTTTTCATGATTGTTTTATGGGCTTTTTTTACTTTTTCTGGACTGTTCTTGGATTATTGTGAATCTTTTTACGGGCCATTCCAATAATTTTTTGGAACCATTTTGGAATTGTTTTCGTTTCACGTTTGTTTTTAGGACTTTTTCGGGATTGTTTCAGTATAACTTCGGGATTTTTTTCGGAACCTTTTCGGGACTGTTTTAGGGATTTTTTTTCTTACTTTTTCTGGAATGTTCTTGGGTTATTGTGAACGAAAAAAATCTGTTGACGGGACTTCTATGTCTTATTCAGAGATATGAGGGACCTTTTTACGGGTCATTCCAATAATTTTCGGGATTGTTTTTGGATAATTTCGGGATCGTTTTGGGGACCTTTCGGGATTGTTTTATGGATTTTTTTACTTTTTCTGGATTGTTTTTGGCTTATTGTGAATTAAAAAAAATCTATGTCTTATTCAGAGATATGAAGGACTTTTTTCCGGACGATTCCAATAATTTTTCGGAACCATTTTGGAATTGCTTTCGGGACCGTTTCGCTATTGTTTTTAAGACTTTTTGGGATTATCTTTGAAACTTTTTCGGGAGTTTTTCGGAAATGATTCAATGATACATTTTTTTTTTTTAGATTTTCTCTCATAGATAAGTCATCGCAGAACATTTCTGAAAACCCTCCCTTAAAGTAAAATTCCTAACTTGCGATCTCTAATATCATCTCACCACTGTTTATACTCCCAAATCCAAACAAATGTGCCTTCACTAATCTCAATTAAAATCACTCAAGCCTTACTTGTGATCGCCCTCTTATGCAGACGCTCCTCTTACAAAATGTGTCACTCAAATTATCAACACCCACAATATATACCTACAGCCATTCCTATATGGGCACAAAAAAAATTTACGTACCCACATAAATTGAGTGTTAGATGCACCTAAAAGTATTTGTTCCCTTCCAGTTTTGATTGACTTTATCACTTCGAAACAATCTTTGCGTTACGCACATTTTTGGTAAATTTGATGACAAAAATTTTGAAAAATTACTTTCGAAACAATTGAAGTGCAAAACGAAGAGGGAACTCGCGTGAATAGTTAGAAATCTACGAACGACCGGAAGTTGGTTAGTGTTATCGGCCGGCGCTTTATTGTTTTATGAGCAAAGAAATCTATAAACAAAAAAAAAAAAGTGTGAAACGGAAAAGCACGCCGTGCCGAGAATGGTGGCTCTTTCCGTGCATCAAATGTTATGGGTGGTTACTTACCTTGGGTGTGAACATAGTTGAATGTATGCTCGCGGTTACTGACTTACGACCTAGTAAGTGTGCTTGTTCGGAAAAATAGTAAGTTATGATATTTTGTGCGGGTGCACGGATTCGCATCAGATCACTGACTCTTTATAATATGTTCAATTTCAAACCAGCTGGTCATTGGGAGTCTTGGTGGGTGCTAAATTGCACTTTCCTTACTCAAGATAGCTAGATTCCATTCCTAGTATACTTTCAATTCCTCACACACACTCCGTAAACTCACATTACAAAATATAACAATTTAACAACAATGTACCCATATAAACACACTTTCCTACTTTTCATAGTTTTAACACATACTGCCGCTAGAGCTCAAAAATTTATAATTATTGGTTTCCATACCAGCCTCGTCGTTCATTTGTTTGTGCGTCTGCGCACACTGCATACTTTACACAATAATTAACGTTCATAAATAATAATTTGGTAGCATATTTGTGCATAATATTTCTAACTTTTAAACTAACTTTGTACAACCAAGTGTGGTGTGGCTGCTGCTGCTGCTGTTGTTATTGCTCCTGCCAACGCCTCCATCCCCGCTCTTGCTGCCTTCTCGATAATTGGCAGTTGTTCAGTTTAGTTGTTTGGCGGCATCGACTGACCAAGTGGCCAAGTGGCAGCTGTGTGCGCCTCTACTGCAATGTATGTATATGGCGTATGTTTGTGTTTGAAGTTTTATGTTTTTAATTATTGATTGAACCCATTGTTAAATGTTTAAAATTTATATACAAAAATATTTGAAAATTCAAATTATCCGTATATGCCAAAGGAAGTGGGAGAAATTTTCACATTAGTTTTCCTTGCCGTGTTGGCGAGTTTTGTGAGAAAGTTTTATGTAGCTACTTTTTGTGGGCGGTACTTCAACGAGTTTAAAACTATGGGAAAATATGCATAATTTTTCTTGTGAGGTGAGATACAACATTTTTAACTTTGCCTGTTCTATCTAAGAATACTTTAGTAAATTGGTCTCATTATAGCTAGTTTTCTTGAAATAAATTTGTTAATCTAATTTTTGGAATCATCTTCTCTAAAATAAAATAAAAAAAGTTAAATTTAATTTAAAAAAAAATTAATTAAACAAATATACTAAAATGGCTAAAAAAAAGTTTATAAAATAAATTAAAATAAAATAAAATTAAAAAAATAAAATTCAATTAAAAAAAAAAAAAAAAAAAATAAAATAAAATAAAATAAAATACAAAAAAAAAATTAAAAAAAAAATAAAACAAAATAGAAAAACAAAAAAAAAAAAATTAAAAAAATCAAAAGAAAAAATAAAAACAAAAAAATAATAAAAATAAAAAATGAAATAAAATAAAAATATAAATAAAATAAAATAAAAAATAAATTAATAATAAAATGAAATAAATTAAAATAAAAGCTAATATGAAAATACAGTTTTCTACAAAAAAAAAAAAAAAATGGTTAGCCCAGTCCAATATAAAAATAAAATAAAATAAAGTAAAATAAAAAAATAAATAAAAAAAAAAAATAAAACAAAATAGAAAAACAAAAAAAAAAAATTTAAAAAATCAAAACAAAAAAATAAAAAGAAAAAATAATAAAAATAAAAAATGAAATAAAATAAAAATATAAATAAAATAAAATAAATTAATAATAAAATGAAATAAATTAAAATAAAAGCTAATATGAAAATACAGCTTTCTACAAAAAAAAAAAAAAAAAATAGTTAGCCCAGTCCAATATCAAAATAAAATAAAAAAAAATAAAAAAAAAAATAAAAAAAAAAATAAAATAAAATAAAAATTAATAAATAAAAAAAATAAAAAATTAAATAAAATCAAAAAAAAAAAAAAAATAAAACAAAAAAAAAATTAAACAAAAAAAAAAAATTATAATAAAATGAAATATGCAAATTAAAATAAAATAAAAGCTAATATGAAAATATAGTTTTCTACAGCCCAATATTTTTCCATTATTTAACTTACTTTCCCATTAGAATCTTGTTTAATTATTACATACGTATATCAAGACATGTTGAAATGTTTAAAACAATTTTTTCATTTTTAAACTTTTCTACTATTTCAGCATTGAATAACTTACAAGGCCAAAATATTGTTTTGTAATTTTTCTCAATAAATATTCGATAATAACTCAACATGAGAGCGAACACACGACAACCCAGGAAGACTGTCAAATGCATTTATTTTCCCATAATGATTAAATGAGCTAGCAATTTTCACACGTTCAAACATATAAACACTAGCGAAATAGGGAAACGATCTAACGGTAAATTTAGCACAATCAAAGCAACGAAAAATTACCAGATTTTGATAACACAACAGGGCCATTAAATTTGTCAAACGTGGTGGACAACAATATGACTGCTTGACTGGCTGATTGGACGCCTGGTATGGCGAGTGCGTTGAATTGTGAATGTTGAGAGCTTAAGCGGATGCATACTTACAGGCGCTTAACATCAAATTGCAATGTCACAACTAAAAATGGCAATAATTTAGTATGTGTGCGTGTATTGGGCATGCTGGTGTAAATGTGTGCTGCGGCGAATACTAAACATGCCTAATGATGGGAATGACCATCAGGCGACTGAGCTCACATGCACACTCATCCGCAATGAGTTAGCTGTGTGACCCTCGTGTAGCGTCTGACCCTCCGAGTGACTCTATTTAAATCCCATTGACGCCTGATTTTCACATTTTCCCTTTTCCGGGGTTTTAAATGCGATGCAGCTTTTGACACAATTGGCCACCGCCGTCAACTTCACCGTTAGCGTTATTGGGAAAATGCCACACGCTGAGCCTTTTATAACAGTTTTTTTTTGTTTTCACAATTTTTTGATTGCACAGTGTCAATTGTTAGTGCAACATAATTGTGCGGCGACATTAACACTTGCAACATTTACGAGTATACGAATATGTATGTATGTGTGAAAAATTGAAACAGAGAGAGGGGTTCGTTGTACGGGATGTGGTGAATCGATAAAATATCAAATGTGCCAAAAATGCGCGTGCACGTACGCCTAAAGTAGTTTCGCTTTGTAGGGGGTTTTCGCGCTTAGCTTATGTACTAAAACAGTTATGTGCAAAACATTGGCACGGCTTGCTCATTTTCCCCATAAAATCAAATAAAATAAAATTAAAATAAAAAAATAAAAAAAAAATTAAAAAAATAAAAAAAAAAAACAAATAAAATGAACTAAAATAAAGCAAAAAAAAAAATAAAAAAAGGACGTGTGGCACTCGTGGACTGCCGCGGTAAAGCTATTGCATATTATGAACTTATCCAGGCCCGTACGCAACGTCAAAGTCAAAGTCAAAATCAAAGTCAAGGGCAAAGTAAAAGTCAAAGTTAAAGTCAAAGTCGGAGTCGGAGTCGAAGACGAACAAAGTCGAAGTCAAAGTCAAAGTTAAAGTCATAGTCAAAGGTCAAATACATAAAGCTTTGTTAACCTCGCCTGACATTTGCTACCTCAAAACTTTGCGTCCAACCTCAGAGGTATGCTACAATGAACGCCTTGACGCTTCTCTTTTATACATTTGAATTCGTTATTTATTTCATTGCATTCAGAGTGTTTTGGTTAATTTATTAATTTAATAGAGAAAAAATGAATTAATTATTCTTTCCTCCAACTTTTTATTCTTTAATTAAAGCAAAGTCATCAACATCTCATTGTCAAAGCAAGCAAAGTAAGCAAAATTTGAGAGTTTGCCAAATTTTAACCTTGCTTCAACTTTGAGGTCTTTAATTTGTCATGCTTCGTTTAAATACGTAAACTGAACTTTTCTGCCAAAGTCAAAGTTCGAGGTAAAGCCAAAATAAAGTTTTATGTAACTGACCCTTCAGCGTCAAAGTCAAACTCAAAGTCCGCTCAAAGTCAAAGTTAAAGTCAGAGTCCAGTCAAAGCCGAAGTCAAAGTCAAAGTCAAAGTCCAGTCAAAGTCAAACTTAAAGTTAAGGTTTACTTTAACTTTAACATTAACTTTATGATAGAGATCCAATTTTATGTAACACCAAACCTTTTTTGACAAATATCCGTTCCGTTTTTTTTTTTTTGATTTAGGTGCCAAGCTTAAAAATAAAATAAATTATAACAAAAAAAATAAAAATATTAAATAAAGTAAAACAAAATATAAAATAGAATAAAAAAAATAAAAAAAAAGTTACATGTAAAATGGAATGGAATAAAATTAAACAAAGCAAAAGAGTAAGGTAAAAAAGGGAAGAAAGGGAAATTAAAAATCAGACGTCCTTAGAAAATATCAAAACAGTTTTTTGCTTCTTTCCGGCACACCACTATACATTTTCCCTACACTGCAACATGCACTACACAACAAAGTAAGCGGATGCATTTATATGAAATGAAACACGTACACAATACACGATTACACATTTAAACATCAGCCACATCCGTTGGTAGTACTTTAACTGTTATTGTTGCTAATGTTTGATCGCTAAAATTAGTCAGGGCTGGCAATTTTCCCAGCTCAACATCTGTGAGAGGGCTCTAAAACCTACCCCAATTGACTTTCGCATTGCCGTTTGCCATTGAAAATCAAAGTGCATTTCTAATTGTTTATCTACTCCTGACTGAGCTTAATGCTAGTACAAAATTTGCTGTGCCAATCAAAAAGGAAATGGTTGTGTAGTGTCAAATTCTAGTATCAGCAATCGATGCGCTTGGATTTGGATAAACAAGAAAATAGCTCGCGTATGTTGTACGGAAATGTTTTGGATATTGTTGACATAAACTGCAAATGATTGGTAAACAACGACAACTGTTCTGAAAATTTTGTTTTGAAATTATATTGAGGGAGTAGAGAAATTGCATTTTGGAGGGTTAAACGTGTACTTGCTTTGAAATTGGAAACTTTAGTACCAATATTAGTTTTTAGGCATATCGAGCCTTTGTTCTCGCGTTTGAAGTATTTAAAGTTGTAAAAACGAACACAGCTCGATAATAGGCTGAAAACTTTTTTTCTAGACACTTCGTACCTGGCACGAGTTCGTGTTGACTCTAAAGGGGCAAAAAATGGCCAGGGCAACTAGTGGGACAGTTGTCCGAAAACCTGAGAATCTGGGTCCGAATCGTGACATCGGTTATCGTACAACTCGTCACGTAAAATTTTGTATTTCAGATTACGACTTACGTGAATTCGGCAGCAGAGGAAGGGGGAGGCCTCGACTGAGATGAAAACAACAAGTGGAGGCGTCAGTTATCGCTAAAAAGGAATGGCTGGCGTGCTTTTATACGAAACGGCCGCTTAGCCGAGGCGGTTGAGCGTTAATAAATGACGCAAGCCAAGTTCGCTGGACCGAAATTTTTTCGTACAACCCGAATAGCTTTTTTTTATATATATTGCACCCCCCTGAAAATTGATGATCTTAATAGAAATTATGTTCAACAGTTTGAACTGCGAATTCAGAAATGTACTCAAAACGCGTTGCTCGCCTTATTTTCAGCACCGTTGTTGTCCAATCAACATAACAAGTTGAAAACGACTCTTCAGGAAAACAGGGAAGAGTTTTGCCAAACATGCACATTAACATTTTTAGCGATGTGTAATAAATTTACTAATTCCACAACTACCTAAAACAAATGTAAGAGTGTAAATTAACTATTCACATAAATAAATTAAAATATATTACATTGCTTAACGATCAACGAAATTTTACACTGCCCTTCCCTAACCAAAGCACCTATGCATCAACTCATTCAAGTATGCAGGGTGGTGAGTCATGATGCTGCTTTGGGCTTTAATAATGACCGCGTCATACGCTTTTCATGCGCTTAACTGCCTCAGTGTCAGTAACTGACTGAGTGATGACTGCCCACCGCATGCATATGCACTACTTCTCACTTGCAAATAATGATTAACGTTGTTGTTATTTTTAGTTTGATTGCATTTTTGGTTTGCCTGGTTGTGTAGGTATGTATGTTTGTTTTACATAGATAATAAATAATGTGGCAAATTCAACGGTGTGGACAATTGCAATTGCTTAAGCAATAATATGAAAATTAATTACTGTAATTTGCACATTGCATTCATTAATTTTAGAGCACACATGCACATAATCACATGCAATTACACACACACACTCCTATATAAACAACAAAGAAAGGTACCCAGTCTTTACTAAGGTGGCTAAACCCTGTAAGTAAGTTTCCCTTTTATATTTGCTCAAACACATTTAAGTATTGTTATAATTCGGTCGCACTTGCACATTTGCACAATTTGTGCATTCATTCGTTCATTCATTATATTATGCCTGCACGCTGTCACTCTTCACTCATCTATGTACATACATAACTGCTTAATCCCCCAATTCACGTATTCTTCAATCTCGTTACATATGTTCTTGTTGCAAGTATGCTTAATGAATAGTTTGATTCACTCCATTTGGGTTGTTATAAAATGAGCTTGGCTCTCCCTCTTCGTCTTCGCATACATAAATGCATTCGTGCATAAGTTGTAGAGGCGGAGCTTTGTAACTTGAATTGTATAGGCGTCACTGCACTTGAAGACACCTGTCCACAAGTTTAAACTAAGGGTAGAGAGGAGGTGTCTTTGAGCAGGATGGAGAGGAGTTTCAATAAGAAAATGGTTATAACATTCAAAGATTTGAAAGACAGCAAAAAAGCCAAAGTAGGTATTAAGGGGGTGTTACTTCTCGAAAGGGTTTCATGGTAGAAATCTTGAAATTATTATGGATACATACCATATCAGTCAATACTCACGGAAAGAAGTGTGAGTTATCTGTAAAGGGGGTAGTCGCATTTTCCATACAAACTTCATTCTTCAGGATGGGTATCTCTTTGTGTGCTCAAGGTAGGTACGTAAAATATGAAGACATCCAATACCAATATCATGGCCATACCAAAAGGGAAATCTATGGCAAAAAGAGTATGGTCCCTCCCATACATACTAAGCTTTTAAGGCTGTATATCTCCTAAAAGGCACATGATAGGGACCAGGAAATTTATATATGATTCCTATTCGACGAAAAATTAGCAGAAATGAGATTTTGACAGCTTTTTACAAGACTCTCTTCTGCTGAGAGTTCTTTGCTGGATTTTTCAAGAAACATACCTTTAATAAAATGGTTTTAGCTTTGTTTAACTACAAAAAAAGAATTTTTACTTCTTTCATTTGAAACATCATCGGGAATAACGTTGTAAATACGATTTTTTTTTTTAAACCGTTTCCCTTTAAAATAGCTCTCCCACATTGGTCAAGCCCTAAATATTCCGATGAATGGGAAATTCGATAGAAATCAACAAATTTATCGAAATTATCTTCTGAATTCCGATAAATTAAGTGGTTTTTATCGAGCTGCGAATTCCGACGGAATTGTTAATAACCTAAAAATAGAGTTCTGCGGATACACACAGAATAATTTTTGTCAAAATGAACCATGTTAAACTAACAAGAAAGATCCTGTTAAATTTGCATTGATAATGAGGCGGAGAGTGTTGTTTCAACAGGAATTAGTGTTAAATTAACAAGAACTAATGTTAATTTAACAGGAATTCATGCTAAATTAACGGGACGTCATGTAAATTTAACAAGAAGTCAAGGTTTTCAACATGAGCTTCATGTAAATTTAACAGAAAGTCACGTTATTTTAACACGAAGTGTTGAAAAATACTAACCTGAAAAAGTGTTATAAAAGTGTTGACTTTACATGAAAACTTTCCCGAGAATAAGGTTTTTTTGCCTTCCTGAATAATTTTGATTTTGTTACTTACAACGTTATTCCCGATGATGCTTCTATTGTAGTAGGAATATGTACTTGGATAAGAAGAATACACGTATTTGTTCAAGTTCAAAGAAGACCACATTTGCTACAAGTTTAAGCTTCAATAGATGATCGCATGCTTATGTTATTCACACGCAATCTAACGCTTAACTTTGTTTATTACATAACAAAACATGAATTTAGCTCAACATTAGCCGTTTCAACATGAAAAATAAACATCTCGCGGCTTATAATGACTTAACCTCGTTTTTATTTTTAGCCAAAGTAAGTAAGTACTTGACCGAAATTCGGAACTAGCGGTTATAGAAATGAAAAATTATTTTCAATGTTATGTTAGTGAAGGTGATGCTGTGGTCCTATTGTTTGCAGACGAAGATCGACTGTTTACCTAAACGTCAGCAGCTTTGCTCACTTGAGATTAAAAGATTGATACCAGAAGCGGCTAGTATCTGAGTTTACTCGATAAAAACAAATCTGTAATATACATATATCTCAGCTGTTTTACTTCAAATCCATATCTTATTTGCTCATATATTTGAAGTTATTTTTATATATCCATCAATCACAACATGAAGCCAACTGCAGCGCTCTCTGGCAAATATGTAACAAAAAGTGCGTAGGTACTTTAATTTGTTTTAAATTGCCAGATTGTATTGCATTATAAACTCATTTACTAGATATTTAGTGCAGAGACAAGGTCATGCTATGCTGTATGAAATACTCATATTTAGTGTTGGATTATGTTGTTTTCATCTTTGCACGTATTTACTAGTAGGAAAGTATTAATGGCACGCAACATTTGCAACAGTGCCAGTGTAAGTCTCATGGAACCAAAAAATAAATAGTTACACGGCAGTGGAGCTGAAACATAGTCCTTTAAGCAAAATACTAGCAATCGAAAAATTAATCGAAACCCGAGTTAGGACAAAATTGAGTTGTTATATTTTTCGTTATCTGAGTTTTCGTGACTTTCAGTCACAAAGTGAGGTTTTCATGGACTACGAAAGAAGCAGTAGAGGGCTGTTTTTAGTTACCGTAATCAAACTCAATTTTGGTAAAAAAAGGCTTATTTTCTTTTATATCATTCCAGGGCCGCTCTATAGCGCCACTGCTTTCGAGGAAACCAAGCCTTAAGGCCCAAAAACACCCTGCTCCTAAATTTGTAACCTACACGTGGCTCATCTCGACTTTAGGCTTGCCCACCTCTGTCACATACATATATGTAGGTATCCAGAAAACGACTGTTACATATAGCATGTAGGAATCTTTCAAAAATCATTATCTTTTGCCAGCTGCTTGCCTCAACGTTTGTCGGTTATTTAAGAAAGAAATGAACCTTAAATGCTTCAGGAGAGTGAAATTGTTGCTAAAGATATACAATTACATTGGCAGTATTCTCAAAGCAATACTGTAGGATACTTAATTATGAAATCGTATAATGCAAACTCATCATTTCGTAATTTTAGCGTCACAATTGAGTTGCTCACATTCTTGCAAATGTTAACAATATGGAGTGTTATTAAAGATGTAATGCGTGAACCTTGTGCAAGATAATGCGACACTGAAGCAGGCGTGCTTTTCGAAGAGCTAAAATTAGAAGAGTGTAGTAGGGTTATCGGTCTAACCAAATCGCTTAGGTAAAATGACTGACAAAACAGCATACCTAAAATAATTGTTTCAGGCGAAATTTTTCGAGTTACTACAGACTGCTCTTTCGTGTTCCCTGGCATCAGCTCGCAAACCAGAAACAACTTTCCTTTTGAAAAAAAGTCTTAAAAGGAAACTCTAAACAGTGACAATATTTACCTACTATATCTTGGTGTCTCATATGATATCATGTTCTGCGATTCATTATATGACAAGTATTCGAGGTCATCCACTAATTTATTATGTCTCAAAATTGTCTCTGCCGCAAACAATGATTTTATCAGCGAGTAAGGCTATTCCACGAATACCCCAACAATAGCGCACAATTCACACGCCAGAACATCGATCTTCCTAAAGTCACGCCTCGTAGCATAAATTGTTGACAACCTGTTTTTTTTAGTTTTGTGTTTCCTCTAATTAAAACTAACCAAGGAGGATAGCAAAAAAACATAAACAACACATGCAGTCATATGACAATTAGATGAATAAAATAAATATGCACAGCAACAAAATAAATGGACACTGTGATAATCATTAGTCAAATCTAATAATGTATAGAATTAACAAAAAGGGAGAGATAGAGAGTTAGGAAGAAGGTTGTTGGAATTGAAGGGCAACTAAAAAAAGTGTGTAGAAAACATGTGACAACCCATACAAGTTAGCAGAAGAGTACGTAAAAAACATGAAATATCAAGATAATTGGGGAAAAACTCAACTGTCACTTGTAAAGGTCAAATACGTAAACAACAAAAACAAGTGAAGTTGATGTTTGGTGGGTGCAATGAACGATCAACTATGAAAGACAATCCTTTTTCTTTACAACTTCCCAAGAAAATGACAAGCGATCTAAAGAATTTTCTGTAATAAATCAATTTTTTTTTCATTATTTTCAAACGATGAACGCTGAAGTAAGTAAAAATATTAAAGAACCAAAAAGTATCCATGTGACATTGAAATTGATAAGCTATACATGCTTTGCCTGTAGTTACTGCGGTTGAGCATTTGTTTTTAGAAGGTGACTGTATATGTTTTTGAATAGGATACAGTGATGCTCACGTGTTCTGTCTGAGGTTGCTAACAGATTTCAGGAGATAGCAAATTTTGTATAATTCTTATGATTTAAAGTGTTTTATTTTTATTTCATTTTATTTTATTTTATTTTATTTTATTTTATTTTATTTTATTTTATTTTATTTTTTTTTATTTGAATTTATTTTATTTTATTTTATTTTATTTTATTTTATATATTTTTTTTTTAATTTATTTCATTTTATTTTATTTTTTTATTTTATTTTATTTTATTTTATTTTATTTAATTTTTATTTTGCTTTATTTTTTATTTCAAGAGATAGCAAATTTTGTATAATTCTTATGATTTAAAGTGTTTTATTTTTATTTCATTTTATTTTATTTTATTTTATTTTATTTTATTTTATTTTATTTTATTTTATTTTATTTTATTTTATTTTATTTTATTTTATTTTATTTTATTTTATTTTATTTTATTTTATTTTATTTTATTTTATTTTATTTTATTTTATTTTTTTTTTTAATTTATTTCATTTTATTTTATTTTTTTATTTTATTTTATTTTATTTTATTTTATTTTTTTTAAATTTTTTTCATTTTATTTTATTTTTTTATTTTATTTTATTTTATTTTATTTTTATTTTGCTTTATTTTTTATTTTATTTTATTTTATTTTTTTTTTTCATTTTATTTTTTTTTATTTTATTTTTTTTTATTTTATTTTATTTTATTTAATCTTTTTTCATTTTATTTTATTTTATTTTATTTTATTTTATTTTATTTTTTTTAATTTTATTTTATTTTATTTTATTTTATTTTATTTTATTTTATTTTATTTTATTTTATTTTATTTTATTTAATTTAATTTAATTTAATTTTATTTTATTTTATTTTATTTTATTTTATTTTATTTTATTTTATTTTATTTTATTTTATTTTATTTTATTTTATTTTATTTTATTTTATTTTATTTTATTTTATTTTATTTTATTTTATTTTATTTTATTTTATTTTATTTTATTTTATTTTATTTTATTTTATTTTATTTTATTTTATTTTATTTCATTTTATTTTATTTTATTTTATTTTATTTTATTTTTATTTTTTTTTATTTAATTTTATATTATCCTGCCAGCTATGTATGTGCATCACTGAAAACGGGTTTGTTTCTCGTGGAGCTTCGCGAGGAGATATACATATCAGCGTTGCATTGCAGGGGATGCGACACATAAATCACGCCCAAAAATGCGTAAATTCGTTGTATGTAAATATCGTTAGAATGCAACAAACGACATGAGCAGAACGCAAATAGCATGCAACATGAAACCGAAAAGCAAATAGGCAACCGACCTACACAAGGATAGCGCGGCAAGCAAGTTCAATGAACGCCAAACCTGGCAGAGGTATCAAAAAGGCAAGTTGGAAAATTGAGCCAGCGACGAATCTGAGCATCCACAACATGCAACCAGATAACATTTGACAATCGTTGACGTCTTCAATGCTGTCGGAAGATGAAGTTACGGAAAAATTTAAATTTTTGAACTTTTCACCCATCAATACAGCTCGCTGCACAACAACGAACTATGCATATGGCGTAAACAACCGAACCAGCAAGCTCACATTTCAACGTTGCAACAAATGACAGCTTTTATCAATTTCGGCGTACTCAAGTAGCGGCTACCGTGAAAAAAAAGCATGAAGAATGAATGCCAAAAAAATTGATTTGCAAAACTTTTTAAAGGACAAACTGAGAAAGGAGCAATGTCCACAACAACAAATGCAAGAAGCACTCATAAACAAGAACGTTGCAAATATATGTATATACACAACGCAATAACAGAAGCTCCAAAGGCTATTGCACTACTCAATTTGCTTGAAGAAAAAAGAAGCAATTCGCCATCATCATCGTTTGATTAGTATCATTGCCAAATTCTCAATATGTTTGCGAAATCATCAGTAGCAGCCTCATCAGCCAATGTGAACCTTGACGGTATGCAAACGAAAAAGATGGGAGAAGGTCTTACTATGGGTGCGAGTGAGAAGTGTATACCACGTAGGTGGGCATAAAAATTGGTCGTTTTAATTTTAATTTTAATTTTAATTTTAATTTTAATTTTAATTTTAATTTTAATTTTAATTTTAATTTTAATTTTAATTTTAATTTTAATTTTAATTTTAATTTTAATTTTAATTTTAATTTTAATTTTAATTTTAATTTTAATTTTAATTTTAATTTTAATTTTAATTTTAATTTTAATTTTAATTTTAATTTTAATTTTAATTTTAATTTTAATTTTAATTTTAATTTTAATTTTAATTTTAATTTTAATTTTAATTTTAATTTTAATTTTAATTTTAATTTTAATTTTAATTTTAATTTTAATTTTAATTTTAATTTTAATTTTAATTTTAATTTTAATTTTAATTTTAATTTTAATTTTAATTTTAATTTTAATTTTAATTTTAATTTTAATTTTAATTTTAATTTTAATTTTAATTTTAATTTTAATTTTAATTTTAATTTTAATTTTAATTTTAATTTTAATTTTAATTTTAATTTTAATTTTAATTTTAATTTTAATTTTAATTTTAATTTTAATTTTAATTTTAACTTTAATTTTAATTTTAATTTTAATTTTAATTTTAATTTTAATTTTAATTTTAATTTTAATTTTAATTTTAATTTTAATTTTAATTTTAATTTTAATTTTAATTTTAATTTTAATTTTAATTTTAATTTTAATTTTAATTTTAATTTTAATTTTAATTTTAATTTTAATTTTAATTTTAATTTTAATTTTAATTTTAATTTTAATTTTAATTTTAATTTTAATTTTAATTTTAATTTTAATTTTAATTTTAATTTTAATTTTAATTTTAATTTTAATTTTAATTTTAATTTTAATTTTAATTTTAATTTTAATTTTAATTTTAATTTTAATTTTAATTTTAATTTTAATTTTAATTTTAATTTTAATTTTAATTTTAATTTTAATTTTAATTTTAATTTTAATTTTAATTTTAATTTTAATTTTAATTTTAATTTTAATTTTAATTTTAATTTTAATTTTAATTTTAATTTTAATTTTAATTTTAATTTTAATTTTAATTTTAATTTTAATTTTAATTTTAATTTTAATTTTAATTTTAATTTTAATTTTAATTTTAATTTTAATTTTAATTTTAATTTTAATTTTAATTTTAATTTTAATTTTAATTTTAATTTTAATTTTAATTTTAATTTTAATTTTAATTTTAATTTTAATTTTAATTTTAATTTTAATTTTAATTTTAATTTTAATTTTAATTTTAATTTTAATTTTAATTTTAATTTTAATTTTAATTTTAATTTTAATTTTAATTTTAATTTTAATTTTAATTTTAATTTTAATTTTAATTTTAATTTTAATTTTAATTTTAATTTTAATTTTAATTTTAATTTTAATTTTAATTTTAAAGGACAACTGGGTATAAAAAATATATACAAACAGTTGAAAAAAAAATACATACCATCAAGCATACATATGAAAGACATTGAAACATTTGCGTGAATACATCGTCAAAGCTGGCTGCGCGCTTCTTGTGGGAGATGCAAATGCGAATGCAAATTTGTTAATTCCAAAAGCAAAAAAATTTGCGCTTGAAACTGATGCTTATGTGTTGGCAAGATAGTGCCGATAGTCGATGATGCGCCGGAAGATGCAGATGCAGATGGTGATGACGAGTTGACGATGGCGATGGCTATGAACTTGAAAGTTTGAAATGGAAATGGAAATGCCCTAGCCAAGTAAAGCAATGACAGGCCAAGTGCACTTGATCCCTATATAGTTTGTCTGTTATGAGCTAACTGCGAAACGAAGGATCGGTTCGCTTGCTAGCTATGAGGTTAACTGCCTTGGAGGTTGTATGCTCTGAGGCTGCTTGCCTGTGTGAAGAATGCTTGGCTGATTGTTTGACTGCTTGAGCATTAGGTAGCACAAGTAGATAGTTTGCTTGAATTGGAGCGGAATCGCATTTTTTCTCAGTTTGTTTCGTTTTAGTTAACATTATGCAAGGGCCAATTTGAATATCGTCATAGTTAGGTAGCTTTTACGTTCTTCCATACAGATATACAATGTATATGGCTGATTGTATCCTTTCTGCAACTCTACGCTTCTTGGCAATGATGAAATGCAGTCAAGTTGAAAAGTGTCACTTGAGTTATGGGTTCATTGTTTTTATTTTTTGTTGCGCTGTGCTTTCATCATCTCAAGTCTTTTGTATTTATATTTCTTGCTGCATACGCTGAGTGATGCTCGCAAAAGCTTCTGCGGTTTGTAGAGGCGCCGGTTGTTGGCTTCCTTAACTTTGTTACCTTTTTTGCCTTCCTTGCCTAACTATTTGCATTTGCTTTGAAAGGCTTGGCTTTTTTATTTATTAATATGCACTTGCCTATCGTTTTAACTTTTCAAATCAAGCCATTTCGATTGACAGCGGAGAGGAATATATTTATGGTGCATATTCAAAATCAGGAAGTAGCAGAAAATATAAATAATGAGCAAGTTGGCAGGCACTTAGCAGAAGTTGATGCTTGAAAGCTTTCGAACTTATAAAAAGTCTAAAGTAGAGATCGACGTGAGTCTGAGGGAATACCTTACTATCAAAGAAACCTCTAGTCCACCTCTCGCTTTGATTTTGAGTAATCATGGCGTAAACTATTTGATATTTTTTATATTGCAGACGTTTTTTACATTCCAGGCGTTGGCCTATCCCTTTTCCTATTCATATTCCTACTACTATTCCTATTTGTATCTGTATTCCTACTCCTATTCCTATTCCGAATCCTATTCCTATACCTATTCCTATTCCTATTCCTATTCCTATTCCTATTCCTATTCCAATTCCTATTCGTATTCCTATT
Organism: Campiglossa producta; assembly: GCA_964058755.1. Taxonomy (NCBI): domain Eukaryota; kingdom Metazoa; phylum Arthropoda; class Insecta; order Diptera; family Tephritidae; genus Campiglossa; species Campiglossa producta. Next base: position 6,265,737 of record CAXKVI010000004.1, on the reverse strand, counting down.
CCTAATCCTATTTCTATTCCTATTCACTATCCCTATCTCTATCTCTATCTCTATCTCTATCTCTATCTCTATCTCTATCTCTATCTCTATCTCTATCTCTATCTCTATCTCTATCTCTATCTCTATCTCTATCTCTATCTCTATCTCTATCTCTATCTCTCTATCTCTATCTCTATCTCTATCTCTATCTCTATCTCTATCTCTATCTCTATCTCTATCTCTATCTCTATCTCTATCTCTATCTCTATCTCTATCTCTATCTCTATCTCTATCTCTATCTCTATCTCTATCTCTATCTCTATCTCTATCTCTATCTCTATCTCTATCTCTATCTCTATCTCTATCTCTATCTCTATCTCTATCTCTATCTCTCTATCTCTCTATCTCTATCTCTATCTCTATCTCTATCTCTATCTCTATCTCTATCTCTATCTCTATCTCTATCTCTATCTCTATCTCTATCTCTATCTCTATCTCTATCTCTATCTCTATCTCTATCTCTATCTCTATCTCTATCTCTATCTCTATCTCTATCTCTATCTCTATCTCTATCTCTATCTCTATCTCTATCTCTATCTCTATCTCTATCTCTATCTCTATCTCTATCTCTATCTCTATCTCTATCTCTATCTCTATCTCTATCTCTATCTCTATCTCTATCTCTATCTCTATCTCTATCTCTATCTCTATCTCTATCTCTATCTCTATCTATATCTATATCTATATCTATCTCTATCTCTATCTCTATCTCTATCTCTATCTCTATCTCTATCTCTATCTCTATCTCTATCTCTATCTCTCTATCTCTATCTCTATCTCTATCTCTATCTCTATCTCTATCTCTATCTCTATCTCTATCTCTATCTCTATCTCTATCTCTATCTCTATCTCTATCTCTATCTCTATCTCTATCTCTATCTCTATCTCTATCTCTATCTCTATCTCTATCTCTATCTCTATCTCTATCTCTATCTCTATCTCTATCTCTATCTCTATCTCTATCTCTATCTCTATCTCTATCTCTATCTCTATCTCTATCTCTATCTCTATCTCTATCTCTATCTCTATCTCTATCTCTATCTCTATCTCTATCTCTATCTCTATCTCTATCTCTATCTCTATCTCTATCTCTATCTCTATCTCTATCTCTATCTCTATCTCTATCTCTATCTCTATCTCTATCTCTATCTCTATCTCTATCTCTATCTCTATCTCTATCTCTATCTCTATCTCTATCTCTATCTCTATCTCTATCTCTATCTCTATCTCTATCTCTATCTCTATCTCTATCTCTATCTCTATCTCTATCTCTATCTCTATCTCTATCTCTATCTCTATCTCTATCTCTATCTCTATCTCTATCTCTATCTCTATCTCTATCTCTATCTCTATCTCTATCTCTATCTCTATCTCTATCTCTATCTCTATCTCTATCTCTATCTCTATCTCTATCTCTATCTCTATCTCTATCTCTATCTCTATCTCTATCTCTATCTCTATCTCTATCTCTATCTCTATCTCTATCTCTATCTCTATCTCTATCTCTATCTCTATCTCTATCTCTATCTCTATCTCTATCTCTATCTCTATCTCTATCTCTATCTCTATCTCTATCTCTATCTCTATCTCTATCTCTATCTCTATCTCTATCTCTATCTCTATCTCTATCTCTATCTCTATCTCTATCTCTATCTATCTCTATCTCTATCTCTATCTCTATCTCTATCTCTATCTCTATCTCTATCTCTATCTCTATCTCTATCTCTATCTCTATCTCTATCTCTATCTCTATCTCTATCTCTATCTCTATCTCTATCTCTATCTCTATCTCTATCTCTATCTCTATCTCTATCTCTATCTCTATCTCTATCTCTATCTCTATCTCTATCCCTATCCCTGTTTCCGCTTCCGGTATATTCACTTCCGTAACATCCCTAAAATATATGTTCATAAATTTAGCGTATTGTGAATAGTCTATTTTGAGGCAATCAAATCCATTACAATTATTCGAAATTATTCAGTAATTTGCCAATCAAATTAATAAAACAAAAGCAGTCAAAATTATTCTGAAATAAAATACAAAAGGAAAATCGTCACTAAATGGTTGACTTGCATCAAAGCTCACACTCACTTAATAAATAAACAAAAAGCTTTGTAGCTGACAAATTACACAACAATTATTCAATCAAATATTGTAATGCAATAAAACTTAATTGTGAAACAAGTCAGTGGTGCCAGATCGTCGGAGCTTACCTTTTTTGTGGGAGATTTCATAAAGAAACTTTGTAAAAGGAAAAAATGACTTTTTTAATTGGAAAATCATTTATTTCAAAATATTTTTTCAAAATTCTCTTCAATACCACTATTAAAAAAATCGGTCTCAGAATTTGTTTCAATAACGCCCCATTTCAAAATTTGATTGAAAAACATCCTAACTCAGCTGAAAATTTATTGTATTTTTAAAAAGATAGGGCGTTTCTCAAAGTCATTCTGAGATAGAGCGTTCCTTGAGCGAATTTTTAAATAGAGCGTCTTTGAAGAAATTTCTGTTCGAACAATTTGGAGATAAAAAGTCGAAACGCTATACCCCTAATAAAAAGTGCTTTAAATTCTGTGAGAATTTCCTGTGATTTTTGATTTAAGATGTGGGAAACCGAGGGAATTTTTTAAAATTTTTGTGGAAAATTTAGCGCAGATTATCTGGCATCACTGGAAAAAGTAATCAAATTATTTAAAGTGCCAAATTGCACATTCAATTGTAAAAAATTCAAAGTGTGAAATCGAAATGAGAGTGTGGGATAATAGAAGGCTTATCGGAGCTATAAATCGGTTAGTGCAAAAAAAGTAAATATGTAGATCGTTTAATACTATTCAACTGCATACAAATGCTCTACATTTGCTCTTCAATTGTTGCAGTCACATTTTCAAACGCATTGACCCAACAACCTACGACGACGATGCCTTTTACTATGGAAACAATGAAATATCTCAAAGTATGTGCTGCACTGGCTGCGCTAGCCCTCCTTTTTGAGGTAAGCATTTAAAGCATTATGAAGCAAATTTACTTCATTATTAGCTTTACCAACAGTGTCCACTTTCTAATGCAATTGAGGCTAGCAAATTTCATTATATCTGTGTAAATGAATCGAGTGTCATAGAAACGGAAATAAAACAATTTCTCCTAAATGAAATAGAACCTAGCGATGTGAAGGATCCTTTTAAATGTTATGTAAAATGTTTAATGGAAAAACATGATGTGTTGAAGAATGGCGTTTTTGATGCTGAACTTACTAAAACTGAACTTTTTAAAGTTACACAGCTACGATCACATTACGCCAGAGTGTTACAAGCAGTGAACAAGTGTGAAAATCAAAAGGGTGGCAACGCTTGTGATACGGCTTTCAAGATATCAATATGCATTAGTGAAAATGGAGCGGTGCCGCTTAAAAATATTTTTTTCATACGCGATCATGAGCTAATTGATAAATTGATGCCAGCTTTTAAGAACTGTAGCGCAATTCACTAGCTTTCTTTAACCACCACATTTGCTGACGACAACTTCGTTAACGCATAATTTTAACACATTTGCTATTCACTAACTTTTATTACCTATTTTGTCACCGAATGCGATAAAACTCAATCAGCTGTTTATGTTGTCGTGTTTAATTTCTTAAGCAAAGCGTTTTACGTTTTTATTAAAGATTTTTAATATACAAAAATATAATTTAAGAAATAACAGTGTTGTCAAAACCCGTTTGTGATAAGGTTAAAAATCTCGTTTGTGGAAACGATACAAGTTAGCGAATCGCACTACTGAGCCTCATTAATAAACAAGTTTGTAATTGATAAATAAATAAAAAAGTGTTATCAAGGTAAAAAACAATTAATAAATAAATTATTTTTCATAGTTCCTACATCGACTTCACCGAGAATCGAACGCAGGTGTCTACCATGATGCCATCATATATTTATGCATGTCAGCGTCTAATTACAGCTTTGCTCTAAATGACACTACACTTTTTCAAGTTGCTTTGTTGTCTTCGCCGATAATCGAACTCATAATATTGACTGCTGAACGCAAGTGTCTATCATGATGCCATCGTATACTTATGCTTGCCGGCGTCTTATTACAGCTTGGTTCTATGACAGTAAGAGTAGGTCGCCTCCCCGTTGGTGCACCCTGGGTAACGCTAAATGACCTATGTACATGGCCTACACGGCTAGTTTCTTGTATTGCCGGTTCTACGAGAACGGTACCAGTACTTGTGCTGTACCCATCGTGCCGAAACGACCCAGGCCGTTTTCTTATATCGACCCGGCCAAGAGCAATACACTCGGGGTGACCCTGCCTGACATTTCGGCAGGGCTACGCCTCGCTACAATAACAACAACAACAGTTATGCCAGCAATTTCGCTTTTGTTTATTCAAATAATTCAAATGTAAAAAAAAGTTCTGAAATAGTTCTAAAAACTATTTCGAAAATGGTCCTTGAATGATCCTTCAAGGCCAACAAAACGATCCCGAAATAATCGCGAAAGAGGCCCGAAAGGTTTCTAAAATAATCTCGAAAAACTTCCGAAATGAAATATCCGGCAATGATGCCAAAAGCAATCCAAAAATAACAGAAAAACTATCCCGAAAAAGCAATAATCCTAACAAAGTCTAGAAATAATCCCGAATAAGTTCCGAAAACCATCCATCCAACCCCAAAATTATGGCAAAACGATTCGGAAAAAGTATCAAAACGATCCCGGAAAAGTCCCAAAGACCCTCGAGAGAGAAAAATCGCGAAAGAGGCCCGAAATTTTCTTGAAATAATCTTGAAAAAGTCCTGAAATTATGGCAAAAAAATTCGGGAAATGATTTTAAAAAAGTCCCGAAATGATCCCAAAAGCAATAAAAAAAACATAAAAAAATCCCGAAAAAGCACCGTAATCATTCTAAAAAGGTGAAGAGTCCTTATATGTAAGTTTCGAAAAAAATCCGGAAATTTTCTCCAAAAAGTCCTGAGATAATCACAAAATCAATTGAGAATAACCCCAAAATTATGTCGAAATGATCCTAAAAAAGTACAAAAACGATAGCGCCCAACCAACATTTTGGTTGAAGTTATGTTAAATCTTGAGAATAAACGGGCTTTTCAAACCTCAAGGGGTTTTGTCACAACACCGAATAAACTTGAGAATGATAGCGTTCTCAAGAATAAGAGAAGTTATTTTAACTTTGTTTAAATTTATGTAATTCCCATATCAAAAGATGGAGATTGGATAATGGTTTTGAATTTGAAAAAAAAAAAAAATCGGAGAATAATGTTGGATATCGGTGACAGGTAGCAAGCTCAATGGAAATAGTGTCAATTGACGCTATTTCTATTTTCAAAAGAGAAGTGAAGTCAACAGCAATTTGGCAATATAGTCACTGATTTTATTTCCTAATTGAAATGGAAATAGCGTCAACATTGCTTACGACATGTCAACTAAACATCACGTGATGTTTAAGTGTGATAATGTGATTTACAAAATGCGTCGCATCTAATTTTTGACTACGTCGGTATCATGCCGTCCCGCGAGCCGCGTCCTGGGCTGTGTTTTGGAACACATTTGTTTGCCGATTTCTTCCTCAATGGATTGTAAAGGGGATATTTGTTAATCCAAATCGGATACTGTTAAGTTGACTCCTTTTTTGGAAAATTATCGAAGGAAAAAATATTTGTTTTTAATCCCCTAATCGATTTGGAATAAGTATAATCGGAATTTGAGTATATTTCCTCTTTCTTTCAAATTGAGCCTACCCACCCTACACTCATCAATCATTCCACAAACAATTTGCCAGAAATATTGAAGCGACAATTTGAATGGTCAATCCTTTGTTTATTATGACAATAAAGCTAAAACAAAGGCATAGCTTCATAGAACCATATCAGGGACATATATCCCTACAGATTTTAACTGGTACAATAAATTTCAAATAATTTAAAAATAACAATATTTAACACCAAAGAGGCTCACTACCAAATCAAAGCATAAAATATTTGTAATTTCTACATAAATGACCAACAAACAATCGATCAAATGCTGTATTTGTTCGTGCTAGGAGTAAATGCGTTTGTGTGAGTTAGAAAAAGAGGAAATACCTACAGAAAAATAAAATAAAATCCTTATAAACCACAGAATGACAAAAGCAGACGTCAATATTAATTGATTAAGGTCGTCGAGGGAGCGAGTAGGGTGCATGCAGAGAAAGAAGAGGAAAATATGAAAAACTCAGAGTAAAATAAATTTTCAAACAAAAACATATTTTTAATTGTTTTCAAAAAAAGAAAAGGATGTGGGCGCATCTCAGCTGGCGTAAATGACTCGCAACCGCAGATCAGTCGCATTTGTGTGAGTTTTCGAATAAATATTCGTTTTGTATAGCAATTTCATTGTTTTTATTGGCATTTTTGTGACTTGGTCATACGTCGGAGCCTACCTGAGTTGGCTGGCTAGCTACCTATTGACTGCGATTTGTTGGCTCAAAAACACAGCTGGAGTTCACACCAGCATTACCAAGTGTTCGTCCGTCGCTTATAATCACACTGTTGGCGTTTGAGAAGGATTCAACAACTGCAACTGTCACATAGTTGTGGTTTGCCAAAAGCGAGACCGTGAGTTTGAAATTTTCCAGTGAAAATTGTGGTGTTGTGTGAAATTTTTGTAGTTGAAAATTTTATTTTGGAAAATTGGCGTCAGAGCAAAATATAACAGCAGGATAGGCGACTGGTGACTAAAAACAGCGGGAGAGGATTCATGTATGTGAGTTTACATGTATGTGGGATTGAAATAATTAATTTTATTTCCAGCAAACTAACAGCTGTGATGAAAAGAAGACTGCGAAGATAATATGACGAAATCTTAGAATTTTTTCAATAACGCTGTCTCAGTTGAAAATGTAGTAAAATTTTATGAAAAGCCGACATATGTTTCGATAATAATGGATACTAGTATATCCCGTGGTCGAAATTCGACCAATTTAAAATAGTTGAACTTATTCAAACATCTGATCAACTTTTTGTCAATAGCTGCCTTTAGGACCCGTGGCCGAACCTCGACCAACTTAAATGTATACATTAAAAACTCATCTATAGGCAAAATGAGGCCATCAAAGAATTTAAAAAATAGCGGCTGTTATTATATAATAAAAATATTAAATTACAGCAGCCCTTTCCAAAATTATTTATGGCAAATGCCATGCAAATACTCGGTTTTCGAGATTTTATGTTGCACTTGAATAATCGGATGATGACATTGTGCTTAACAAATAGCCACTAATTTATGCGATCGTTTTGAGCAGGTGAAGAACAAAAAAATATTAGGTTGAAAATTAAGTAAATTGTAATAGTTAAGATTAAAGGTTTTTTAATATAAAAAAAAAACATAATTTAAGATAAAAACGGAATATTCCGCAACCGGGTCTTGCAACTGTGCACACCGTATTCTATACGCTCACCTCCGCGCCATTACCTTATGCACAAAGCAGTTTAAGAATTAACAATATACCAACAACAAAGTTAGACTATTAATATAAACTAGTATATCCCGTGGTCGAAATTCGACCAATTTAAAATAGTTGAACTTATTCAAACATCTGATCAACTTTTTGTCAATAGCTGCCTTTAGGACCCGTGGCCGAACCTCGACCAACTTAAATGTATACATTAAAAACTCATCTATAGGCAAAATGAGGCCATCAAAGAATTTAAAAAATAGCGGCTGTTATTATATAATAAAAATATTAAATTACAGCAGCCCTTTCCAAAATTATTTATGGCAAATGCCATGCAAATACTCGGTTTTCGAGATTTTATGTTGCACTTGAATAATCGGATGATGACATTGTGCTTAACAAATAGCCACTAATTTATGCGATCGTTTTGAGCAGGTGAAGAACAAAAAAATATTAGGTTGAAAATTAAGTAAATTGTAATAGTTAAGATTAAAGGTTTTTTAATATAAAAAAAAAACATAATTTAAGATAAAAACGGAATATTCCGCAACCGGGTCTTGCAACTGTGCACACCGTATTCTATACGCTCACCTCCGCGCCATTACCTTATGCACAAAGCAGTTTAAGAATTAACAATATACCAACAACAAAGTTAGACTATTAATATAAATAATGGACCAAAGTACTCAATGAGCGAGGGAATGAAAATAATTTCTCTCTCATAATAGGACGTGTTTAATGAGGGAGAGAATGAAGATAAAGAGTGGTTTCCTTTGAAGTTCAGCCAACTTCGAAATATGAGTTTGACGCTATTACTCTAACTCTCAAAGAGCGAGAGAATCAAAATATTTCCATTGCTGGTATTTTACACACATATACAAATTTCTAAAAATAAGCGTGGTACTCCAACAACAGTAGCCATATTGAATTATTATTTTATATTTTTTTGAAACATTTTTTTTGTTTGGTGGTACGCAAGCCAACTTTGATTGCGACATATTTTTTTCAAATTAAAAGTTTGACCATGGTTGCCCTATTTCACATTTTAATAATGGTGTTATGAGAACATAAAACTTTGTAGAATTTCATTTTAAACAAATCTATTACATCGGAATTTTTCCGAGCAGTTCTAGCGGTTTCAAGATATCCAATTCAGCCTGCAACTTCTCATGCCCTTGGTGTCTTGTCCATAATCAATTCCTTGAATAAATTTTTTTAATATGGAATTCTACAATTAAGTGAAGCTTTATTGGGCTTTTGAATCTCTATTTAGATATACATATATACATACATATTAGAGCTTTATGGATAAATATAATTTTGATAACGTTTTCCCAAAAAATTGTATAGTTAAATTACATTTTATTATAAGTATATGTAATTGAAAATTTAATTTTTTCATGATTTTATGGCACAACAATATAACATTTTTAGTTTTTCATTTGTTTATTTAAACTTTGGAATATAAGGCGACGATAGTTATCTCATTTTTATTATAGAATTCTACGAAAAAGATGTTTGATTTTTATTTTTTTAAAAAAGCAAATTTTCATATTATATAGAATTGACGGCAATGGGTGTATCTATTTCAATCTCATTCTTTTTTTTTTTTTTTTCTTGATGAATTTCAATACAGAAAGTTAAAATATTGATTGCTTCTTTCCTAAAAATTTTATTTTTAAACTATTTTCGTTTATAATAAAGCGTGCGAGATATGAGAAAAACAAATTGTCACTTTTTTTTAATCCTTTGGTACATAACAACACATATTGGGGCAACTCTCATGCGGAAACAAATTGGCTATTCGCGCCGACGCCATCTATTTGGAGTGTAACATTTCAATATACATATGAGTTCAACGCCGAATCTACTGTTTGAACTCAATGAGCGAGAGAATTGGAGTGTTTACGCATATATGTATGTATATGTGTATATAAATAGATATGAGTATGAAATTGGCTTGACGTTTATTTTGAAGGGGTGGAAATTTGGAAATATGAGTTCGTGTAATATTAAAGAGTATTAATGAGCGAGAGAACGAAAATAGAGAAGTATGGGTTGTATTTAAAAAAAATGTATTATACATGGCGTGGTTTTAAAACTTTTTAGTGGGGGTAAATTACAAATTCTGGTTAGGTCAAAAAAGTGTGAGGGTTTTCTAGCTTTTTTCTTTAACCATAACTTAGCAATATTTAAAAGACACTTTATATGGATTTTTCTTTTGATTTAAAGAAAAAAAAATGTATATTGATTTTTAAAAAAATTCTATTCAATTTGGTCTAGACTTGTTTGGGGCTCGGGTTGCAAATCTGCCCTTTTAAAAGTTAATACATATATACATTTGAAAAGAAATTATTTGTTGTCTTCAGTAAAATTTAAGATTTCCGCTTATCACTTGGTTTAGTTCAAAATAACGTAGTATCCATAAAATATTTTGTCGATTTTTATACTTTAAATAAGGAATTTGTCAGCAACTCTATCTCAATCGATAGAATTTGAAAAAAAAATGGCAAATTGCAGCTTTCATCTTCAAAAATTTGAGCAGTCAGACTTATATTAATGGTAATTTTTTGAAATAATTACCAAAAAAAAAAAAAACAAAAAGAAATTGTATAAGCGGTTATAGCATTTCTATAATGGGTGGTATGTATGTATATTTATGATATAAAATTATTATTTCACATGGCTTTCCGTAAACTAAAAATATTCGCACCAAATTTTTTTCTTCTCGAAAATAGAGATCACAAACATAAAAATATTGTTTATAAAAATATTAAAAAGTCAAGATTAGAAATATAAAAATATATAAAAAATATAAACAATTTTCAATGACAAAAAAGAAAAAAAATTTTGGCCTATAGCTGTGTAACTAACTGTACTCGAACCATCAACCGCTCGACCACTACCCACTAACGCTTCCCACTGGGCTATCGCTTTATTTACAAATTGATTGTCAGATAACCAATTTAAGTTGCATGAAAAATTTTCATTCGCTTATTACAGATAAATGAAGCAGTATTGGTTATATATTAGATAATTGTGCACTGCCTTAGAGGTATGCCAACAAATAAATATGCATTTCATAAATATTTATGCATATTTAGTATGGGTTTAAGCTTGGCAATGGTTTATATGTAAAATTTGTTAGCCTATTAATATAATAGATAATGGACTCAAAGTACTCAATGAGCGATGGAATGAAAATAATTTCTCTCTCATAATAGGACGTGTTTAATGAGGGAGAGAATGAAGATAAAGAGTGGTTTCCTTTGAAGTTCAGCCAACTTCGAAATATGAGTTTGACGCTATTACTCTAACTCTCAAAGAGCGAGAGAATCAAAATATTTCCATTGCTGGTATTTTACACACATATACAAATTTCTCAAAATAAGCGTGGTACTCCAACAACAGTAGCCATATTGAATTATTATTTTATATTTTTTTGAAACATTTTTTTTGTTTGGTGGTACGCAAGCCAACTTTGATTGCGACATATTTTTTTCAAATTAAAAGTTTGACCATGGTTGCCCTATTTCACATTTTAATAATGGTGTTATGAGAACATAAAACTTTGTAGAATTTCATTTTAAACAAATCTATTACATCGGAATTTTTCCGAGCAGTTCTAGCGGTTTCAAGATATCCAATTCAGCCTGCAACTTCTCATGCCCTTGGTGTCTTGTCCATAATCAATTCCTTGAATAAATTTTTTTAATATGGAATTCTACAATTAAGTGAAGCTTTATTGGGCTTTTGAATCTCTATTTAGATATACATATATACATACATATTAGAGCTTTATGGATAAATATAATTTTGATAACGTTTTCCCAAAAAATTGTATAGTTAAATTACATTTTATTATAAGTATATGTAATTGAAAATGTAATTTTTTCATGATTTTATGGCACAACAATATAACATTTTTAGTTTTTCATTTGTTTATTTAAACTTTGGAATATAAGGCGACGATAGTTATCTCATTTTTATTATAGAATTCTACGAAAAAGATGTTTGATTTTTATTTTTTTAAAAAAGCAAATTTTCATATTATATAGAATTGACGGCAATGGGTGTATCTATTTCAATCTCATTCTTTCTTTTTTTTTTTTCTTGATGAATTTCAATACAGAAAGTTAAAACATTGATTGCTTCTTTCCTAAAAATTTTATTTTTAAACTATTTTCGTTTATAATAAAGCGTGCGAGATATGAGAAAAACAAATTGTCACTTTTTTTTAATCCTTTGGTACATAACAACACATATTGGGGCAACTCTCATGCGGAAACAAATTGGCTATTCGCGCCGACGCCATCTATTTGGAGTGTAACATTTCAATATACATATGAGTTCAACGCCGAATCTACTGTTTGAACTCAATGAGCGAGAGAATTGGAGTGTTTACGCATATATGTATATGTGTATATAAATAGATATGAGTATGAAATTGGCTTGACGTTTATTTTGAAGGGGTGGAAATTTGGAAATATGAGTTCGTGTAATATTAAAGAGTATTAATGAGCGAGAGAACGAAAATAGAGAAGTATGGGTTGTATTTAAAAAAAATGTATTATACATGGCGTGGTTTTAAAACTTTTTAGTGGGGGTAAATTACAAATTCTGGTTAGGTCAAAAAAGTGTGAGGGTTTTCTAGCTTTTTTCTTTAACCATAACTTAGCAATATTTAAAAGACACTTTATATGGATTTTTCTTTTGATTTAAAGAAAAAAAAATGTATATTGATTTTTAAAAAAATTCTATTCAATTTGGTCTAGACTTGTTTGGGGCTCGGGTTGCAAATCTGCCCTTTTAAAAGTTAATACATATATACATTTGAAAAGAAATTATTTGTTGTCTTCAGTAAAATTTAAGATTTCCGCTTATCACTTGGTTTAGTTCAAAATAACGTAGTATCCATAAAATATTTTGTCGATTTTTATACTTTAAATAAGGAATTTGTCAGCAACTCTATCTCAATCGATAGAATTTGAAAAAAAATTCGCAAATTGCAGCTTTCATCTTCAAAAATTTGAGCAGTCAGACTTATATTAATGGTAATTTTTTGAAATAATTACCAAAAAAAAAAAAAAACAAAAAGAAATTGTATAAGCGGTTATAGCATTTCTATAATGGGTGGTATGTATGTATATTTATGATATAAAATTATTATTTCACATGGCTTTCCGTAAACTAAAAATATTCGCACCAAATTTTTTTCTTCTCGAAAATAGAGATCACAAACATAAAAATATTGTTTATAAAAATATTAAAAAGTCAAGATTAGAAATATAAAAATATATAAAAAATATAAACAATTTTCAATGACAAAAAAGAAAAAAAATTTTGGCCTATAGCTGTGTAACTAACTGTACTCGAACCATCAACCGCTCGACCACTACCCACTAACGCTTCCCACTGGGCTATCGCTTTATTTACAAATTGATTGTCAGATAACCAATTTAAGTTGCATGAAAAATTTTCATTCGCTTATTACAGATAAATGAAGCAGTATTGGTTATATATTAGATAATTGTGCACTGCCTTAGAGGTATGCCAACAAATAAATATGCATTTCATAAATATTTATGCATATTTAGTATGGGTTTAAGCTTGGCAATGGTTTATATGTAAAATTTGTTAGCCTATTAATATAATAGATACCTCTTCAAAGACTTTCCTCACGGCGTTGTGAGTGAAAATTTCGTTAAAATACGGCTTTTTAAAAAATATTTTTATGAGGTCCTTTCAACGTTATTTTTCGCAGATTTTTGCATTCGATTTTAACCAACAAATTTTCACCACAGTTCAGGTCACGATAATAATGCAATATTATGGAAATAAATTCCGATAAGTGGTACGTGGGTCGCTATATATTCAAAAATCACATTTATGCTCCGATTTGGCTGAAATTAAAAGAAGCATTTTCTTTAAAAAAAATCCGGTAAGTGGGGCTAAGATCGGAGTAATAAAAACTGAAAATCCTCATTACGGACCGATTTGGCTGAAATTTAGAGTGTTTACTACTTAATTAATTGGCGCGTGAGTCGCTCTATTTAAAAAATAAGAATGTCTGTTTTCGGTGTCGTTGAATTCGTTTTTCAACTATCTTCCCGTTGGGGTAGAATCTTTATATTGTTATCATCGTTTAGTTTTCTACGCTAACGCAATATAACAAAAATATAATTCCGCTAGGTGGCGCACGGGTAGCGATATTTGAAAAAATGCATTCGCAAACAAAAATTCCCACAGAGTAAAATTTTTGCATACAGCTAAGAGTCAGCTACAAATAGAAAGGCCCCATCGATTCAAAAGGCAAAATTTTAGGTTCTTGGCCTTTTCCGCGAAAACGGTAGGTTTTTTCGAAAAATTTACTGAGACCAAGTTGGAAATTTTCTAGGAATATGATCCTATCATTTTTTCTCTAATAGTAACCAGTTCTGAGATATCGCGATTTTAAATTAAAATTATGTGAAAATAGATGTCACGTATGGACTTTTCATAATTTTTTCGAAAACTTTAGTATGAGTCAGTGGCGGATAACAGATTTTTTAGAGTATATTTTTAATGCACAGTTTCTCAAAATAGGCCTTTATGCTTGTTTTTCCAAGAAATATATATGTACATTCATTTGTGGGTATGGGCAATTCAAATTCGAGGTATCACACATCTAAATTCTTTAAAAAATTACCGAAAATATCAGTTGGCAGTTTGCTGGCAGTTTTACAATATTTTTGTATAATTTTTACTATATTTTTTATTTAACTAAATTTTTTTTGTGGGTATTTTTAGTAGTTTTTTTGTGTGATTTTTACTATATTTTTTGGATAATTTTTACCATTTTTTTGTGAATTTTTTACTATATTTTTTGGTGTAAATTTTACTATATTGTTTTGTAAATTTTACTGTATTTTTTATTTTACTAAATTTTTTGCGTAATTTTTACTATATTTTTGTGTACTTTTGACTATATTTTTTTTGTAAGTATTTTTTGTGTATTTTTTACTATATTTTTTATTTTACTATATTGTTTGTGTAAAGTTTACTCTCTTTTTTGTGTAATTTTTACTATATATTTTGGATAATTTTTACCATTTTTTTGTGAATTTTTTACTATATTTTTTGGTGTAAATTTTACTATCTTTTTTGTAATTTTTACTATATTTTTTTGTGTATTTTTTACTATATTTTATATTTTGCTATATTTTTTGTGTTGAACCTGCAAACCCACCCCGTGGATCCGCCCCTGGTATGTGTTGAAAAGTTTTCTTTTACCGTTTACTTGTCACGAAGTTCGCCATCGCAGAGAACAAAGTTATTTTTGTAAAGGCTATTGTTCTCGAGCTAGAGCCATCTTTTTTCCATGCATGATATCAAAAAATAGTAGTCCGCTAAATTTAGTTTATCTTGTATAACAAATACTCCTACAGAGCCAATTTTTTGTCAGGAGCTTAGGTTCACCACAATGAAAAAATGCAAAAGTCCCCATCGAGCCCATTTGTGTTAAAAATGTTATTCGGGGTAAGAATGGAGAAAAATAAAAAAACTTTCAAATTTGGATTTTTTCGACTCTTGTTTTGACTTAATTACTCTGCTTTTTGCCTATGCACCTCCACGTTTCAATTTTCCGATCCTTGGTTTAAAACAAAGACATATATATAATTGACACAATTTTCTACAAATGCATAACAGTATTGCATCCCTCACGGTTTCTTTTAACAATTTTCATAATTATTTTTCCAAGAAGTTCCTTTAAAGAAAACCAAAAGCCAATCGAGAAAATACCGACTGCAAATGACAAAAAGAAAGTACCTTTAGAGTAGGCAAGCATATTGTGCAAGAGCCCACAGCACCATTGAGAGATGAGTAACAATTAACCACAAAAAGGACAGCGACAAAGCCGCAGCGTTCTTATGCACATCCAGGATTAAATAAATTCATGGCACAAATTTATCTGTTCTTTAAAATATTTGTTACAAAACATTTGCTCTGCTGCCATTTGCATTGTTCCATCATTGACTGCTAACAGTGACTGTCATTAGCAGAAACACTGAATGTATGACGAAGGACATAAAAAGGACATTGAATAGACTGTGACCGAGCGAAGAGAAGACTGCTGCCATGTAATTGCGCGCTTTTGTTAATTTTTTTTTTTTATTAAAAGCAATAAAAATGGCCAGTGCTACCACACAGCACTCTTCTTGCTACTGTCGCTGTTTTTGTTGTGCCTATTACAAATAAAAATTTACAACAGCATCCTGTTTTTACAAGTTACGTATACAATATTGAAATGAATGTAGGTAAAACACATTAAATATAAGTGAAAGAGAAAATAAGAAAACCGAGCGAGCAGCCAGCCAGGTGTGAAGGGTACTACTGTAAATAAGATAGGAAATAGGCCAACACGCCTTTGAGCTGAACTAATGAATTGTGCAGCATACCAAATAACCAATAATGATAGTGTGGCAATGCTCAATGACACACACACAACACTACGGTGCGGCCGTGTGACCCAACGTTTGCTGTTAGTGACTGATATAACGATTTACGAGGAAGAAGACTCGACAAAATCGTTTGACGTTCATGAATTGTGGGCACTGGGTTAAGGCAGTCAGTAATTCATTGTCAGTTGCATTCATTGTTATGACCTGATTTACATGTCTATGGATCCTTCAACAAGGCGCACAGTACCTATCACCCCTACCAGATTGTTGCTTTCACCAAGTAATCACTAACGATAGGTCAGAGCAATTATTTTTGCCTTGAAAGCATAAGTTCATTGTTAATTGGCAGCTACTAACGGTGAAGGTAATGAGAAAAAGCACAGTGAGCATGTGTGCGCTTGAACCTAGGGCCTATAGGTTACTTATACAATGCATATAGCCTTATAAAGAGCAAAGAACAACAACAACTAAAAGAGCAAAGGAAAAACTATGATAACTGCAATTGAAATAGTAACAACAATGACAAGTCTATGCTAAGAGACAAAAGCCTTACGCTAATGAGGCAATTTTTCCCTATGAAAAAGAAAACAGAGCATAGTATGTCACAATTTTGTCATATAAAATCCTTTATGGAGTGTTACTCAGCTTGATCTTTGTTTGAGTTGAATGTCTAGTGCAAGGTGGAAGAGGTACAAAACTGCAAGTATATAATTGAAAGAAAACATTTATTTGCATAAATTATGATACTTAATTAGTTGCACAGTTCATTAATACCTATCTCTCTCACTTTGAAATTTCGTTTTATAATTTTCTTCGATAAATTATCTCAAATTTTTTTGATAAGACGGTACAACAAAATTGAAGTTGTTAAAAACACCACCGGCCTTCTCAACGGTTTGGAGGCTACTGAGTCCGAATCTGAAGTCAGACTTTTTGGGTCACCCTAGGTTTTCCCTGCAGAGGGTGGTTTGTAAGGAGGTCGGATCCATAATTTAATTTTGGTTTTTTTATTTGGCGGCTCAACACCCTCCCCTCCTTCGGGATCCTAAAAGTCATATTTTTTACAGTAATTTAAAGGAAAAAATAAAGTAAGAATTATGCAAAAAAATTTAGTAAAAACTACTCAAAACATATTGTAAAAACTACACAAAAAAATATAGTAAAAATTTACACAAAAAATATTATCAAAATTACACAAAAAATAAGAAAAAAAATTATACAAAAAATATTGTAAAAATTACACAGAAATATCTATAGTAAAAAATTCGCAAAAAGTATAGTAAAAATTACACAAAAAATATAGTAAAAATTGCACAAAAAAATATTCAAAAAAATTTTCAAAGTTCAAAAAAATATAGTAAAATTTACATAAAAAATGATCAGAATTACATAAAAAATATAATAGATATTACTCAAAATATATTTAAAAAATTACACAAAAATATATATAGTAAAAATTACGCAAAAAATATAGTAAAAATTACAAAAAAGTGAAAATTATCAACCAGCCCCATCATCAATGACACTATCTCGAAGCAAAATACAATCACCTGCGCATTAACCGGCAATTTCACCAAAATTAACATCCATGATGAAGCATTAGGAGCGTCAGTGCCTATGTCAGCCAGCATCTCAACAATAACCTAAAATTTCAATCGTAATCTCAGAGTATGCCCACATAAAAGCTGCTTAGCGTCGTTTACAACTGATATGATGGGGTGCGCTTGACTTAAGGTTCTATGTCTAAAACCTGGTACAGTAGTCACCTACATGCCAAAGTCAGTGAATAGTCACCAAACGTTTTGGTCGAGTAGGTTTCGCACATCATACGTAAATGTGAAGCCGTGTAAGCGGGCGAATGTAGTATAAATGTGTTTGTGTGCTACCTTTAATACGATTGCATATCATCGTTTTAGCACAGTTAGTGCACTTCAATCAGTCATCTTAACATGACTACTTCGAAAGCTTTAGCATACAAAGGTCATTTGAGCTGGCCATTCACCTTTGGTCATGTTAATTAATCGCGTTGTGTGTGTATATGTTTCATGTCGAGCATAGTTAGTTATCCTTGATGTGAGTTTTAATTTTAATATAAATCCTTGAAGAAATATGGTAGGGTAATGGTATGGCAATGATATGGGAATAGTTTGATAATGTTATGGATCGTTTGGGAACTCTTCGGTGATCACCCCTAAATTATTTGGGGGCTATGTTATGTATATCTAAAGTATGGATCAAAAATCATAAGAGATATTGACCTCTTATTTAAGAGTATTTAAATTCTGAAATTTGTAATCCGTACACTCAGAAAAAAGTTTTCTTATTTTGGCTGCCTTAAACTAAGTGAAATCTTAAAACTTAAACGAGCTAAACTTGTATACTTATTTATTTGTATATTTCTATATCCCGACTATCACGGGTACCGATTGACCGATTTGGATGAAATTGGGCATATGGATAGTATGATTGATTTTAATACTATCCACTTGCGGGTTGCCACTTGGGGGTGTATCGGGTTGCCACCTATCTCAATTTTTTAAATTATGGTGATAGATATGCCAATATGGGTATCAAATGAAAGGTATTTTCGCTGACATGCCAACTAAAATATTTTCAAGTAGGGTAGCCGCCCAGGGTTACCAGTTTACCGTATTGTATATTTTTGGGATCATATTTGGATTAATTTAGGATAATTTTCAGATCATTTATGGGTCACTTTGGTATAATTTTGGAGCTATTTTGAGATCATTTTGGGTTCAATTTTGGATTAATTTGAGACAATTTTGTGGTAATTTTCGGATCATTTTGGAGTCATTTTGGGATCATTTTAGGATCTTTTTTTGGATAATTTTAGGATAATTTTTGGGTATTTTTGGGAACATGTGAGGGTCTTTTTGGGGTCGTTTTGGGATTATTTTAGAATTATTTTGGGATATTTTTGGGGTAACTTTCGGAGCATTTTGGATACATTTAACGGCGTTTTTGGGGTCTTTTGGGAATCATTTTTGGATCATTTTAAGGCCATTTTGGGGACATTTTGAGATAATGTTTGGGCCTGTTTAGGTTCAATTTCGGATCATTTTGGGAACAATTAAGCATCTTTTTGGGATCATTTTAGGATTATTTTGGGATTATTTTAGGTTCATTTTTGGTAAGGAAAGTTAGCGCTAAATTGATAGCACCGAGGTCACCCAGGTACTATTCCTTAATCTAAAGACTTTTTTCTTAATTTAAAGGCTTTTTTCCTCAATTTAAAGACCTTTTTCCTTAAATTGAGGGAAAAAGTCTTTAAATTAAGGAAACCATGCCTTTGGAGCCAAATAAGGGAAATTTTTCCTTGAGATAAGGAAACTCTTTTTTGAGTGTATTATCATTTGAGTGTATTATCATATATAATAGGTTTACAAGTAATTATAGGTTAGGATATTAAGGTGTGGCTAATGTGATAAATAAATGTTTGGATGTCTAGACGAGTACCCAGTAATGGCATTTGGAGCTCTTGGTCTAGGATTTAAATGAGTAAGTATAAATTAAGGATAGTGCAGCTGCAAAAAGAACATTTTCCAGCAAAACACCTTTACAACCATGAGCTGGTCGAGTGGTTTAATGAAAATTGGAAAATTGTTACCCAAAAATAACAAGACGCAAACAAGGGAACACCTCTGTATGTATGAGTGTTTATTCTCATAACACAAAAAAAAGTGCAACCATTGATTGCAATAAACATTGTTGTTAGTTATGTTTACTTACATGCGGAGAGAAAAACTCTAGAACATAGTCCGTCTCACACTCAGCCAAATAACAAACGCATGCCCAGGTATACTAAGAATTACGTAAAAGTGTGATGCTACGCCAACAAAAAGTACACATTTTACAGAATTTTTTTTGACATTTTTTATTTATCTTTTGCAGCTTTTCAATGTGCCGAAAAAATGTCAATCACAAGCAAAAAAAACTTTGTATCGCAAAATTTTTCGAAAAAAAAACATTTGTTGATCCTTTTAAATGCAATCCTGCCTCTGTGTTATTGTGAGAGCCTTCTTATGTTCTGTATGAACCTTTTTGTTGTTTTTGCTACCCATATCCTATTTGAGTTGCAGATCGTTTGCAAAATGTTGTCATATGATTGTGCAACGATAAGGTGATGTGATGCGTGAGTGCAAGCGATATGAGGGCAAGCATCATGTTGGGTTTTTGTGTGTGACTGCATATTAGGGGGAGATTACTAGTTTTTGATCTCTAAATTTTCCAGTTATTAATATGAACAGAGATGGAATCGGTTTCAGATTAAAAATTCACATCCTTCACGTTAGCAAATGCACTCTCGAACCAAAAAAATCGCTTGATGGTTTTATTCGGGAAAATGTAGGAATCTTTTCGGCGACAATTTCTGGAGTTTTCGGATACAATTTTCAGACTTTTTCGGAATCATTGCGGGACTGTTATCGGGATCATTTCGAAACCTTTTCGCGATTGATTTTGGATTATTTCGGGATTGCTTTGGGCATCCTTTCCAGAATTTTTGTGAATTGCCTTAACGATAATTTCGGTATTGTTTAAGGCTTATTTCGGAACTTTATCGAGATTGCTTTCCGATAATTTCGGGACCATTTCGGCAGTTTTTCGGAGTAATTTCTGGGTTACGTTCTCAACGTTTTCGGGACTGTTTTTGTAATGATTTCGGGACTCTTTTCCCATATCTTCGGAACTGCTCCGAGATTTTTTGCGGGATCTTTTCTGAACCATTCTATGTTCGGAAAACCATCACGACAAAGTATCAAAAAGATTCCGAAAACCGTACCGACTCCCATACTTGTTTTATTCAACTGTCCATTAAAGTTAGCAACGGTTAAAAAATTGCATCCTTGTTTGTTTTCGAATAACACCGAAATTTGGGCTTGGCTATTTATATAAGCGAGCACCCTAATGCCAACGAATACCAATATTTTCACCACGCAAACCCCTCATCAAAATGCTTTGCACATACAGCTGTAATCAAAGATTCGTTGTTAATGTTTTCAAAAAAGAACGAATTAGATTTGCCAATCAAAACACGTTTTTGTATATAAAGGATATAACCAGCAGTTTGTTGTTATAGTTTTTATAGCTTACAACATTGATGATGTAACTACAAATGCAAAAATGCACAAAATCACGCGTGAGTGCACCTACATTAGTTCGTACGCCTTTTATCTGCCGAATGAATTTTCATGACAGTACTTTGCATGAGTTTACTTATTGGGCAAACGCAAGCAAATCTCTCACAAAATAGGAGAAGAGCACAAGCAGAGCAACTATCCCATTACCCTTACCTCGTTTTTTTTAAATGCTAAACATGCTCGAAAATTCTTGAATCAGCTTATATATTTTGATTGGAAGCAGATCTTATATAAGTGAGTGCGCATGTGACATGCATAATATTCCTTTGTAGCAAATGATATTGCTTTGAGTATTCTGTTGTCATTTATTCGTGACAACGAAATATTAAGTCGCTTTCAGCATTGTTAAAGAAGTATGTATATTAAAGGGTATTTTATTTTACTTTTACTTTTACTTTTTATTTTATTTTTTTTTATTTTATTTTATTTTGTTTTATTTTTTTTATTTTATTTTATTTTATTTTATTTTATTTTATTTTATTTTATTTTATTTTATTTTATTTTATTTTATTTTATTTTATTTTATTTTATTTTATTTTTTTAAATTTTTTTTATTTTATTTTATTTTATTTTATTTTATTTTATTTTATTTTATTTTATTTTATTTTATTTTATTTTATTTTATTTTATTTTATTTTATTTTATTTTATTTTATTTTATTTTATTTTATTTTATTTTATTTTATTTTTACTTTTTTTTATTTACTTTATTTTATTTTATTTTACTTAATTTTTTTATTTTAGTTTATTTTATTTTATTTTTAAATATAGTGCACTAGTTCTACAATGTTTCCCTCAATTTCATAATAAATTAAATAGCTCAATGTAGATACTTCAATTTCCATTTAATTATACGTTTTGTGCTAAGACCATATTCAGGTACACGTACCTATAATTTTAGAGCAATAAATTAAATGGATTTTTTTTAAACAAATTTTTCTATTGCACCACAGTAGATTGCTTTCCTACCACTTATCATACACACGTGCAAACTTACCCATACATACATACAAATTACTAACAAAAATGTGCAGCAAAATCATTTATTGTACAAGTAAATTTCACCTGAACCTACATATGTAAGAGCAGATATAGCACTCGCTCACATACATATAAATATATATGTTTGCAAGTACAAATATTCTGTGCATTTTTAAGCGTTTTACCTCCCTTTTTACGTTACACAGCTCATATAAATTTTTCATTGGATAATTTTTTTTTGCCCATTATTTTGCGACTGCAGCAGGTGCATAGTTAAATGTATGTTTGCATTACCTATGTACATTGTTACCTGCGTATAGTATGATTGCAGGTGTATTGGTGAATTTGTAAAAACGTGCCATCATTAGCTCAAATCAACGTCAGAATCGATGAACGTACGCACGACTGAGGTAGACAAGTAGTGCAGTTACAAAACGGGTATGCTCTCGAAACTGTATGTTGTATGTGGTTTTGTGTGTGTGCAGGACTTTGCATGTAACAAGTGCACATGCAGTGCATAGTTGTCAAGATAAAAATCATGTAAATTGAATGGGAACAAGTTGGTTTTTTAGAAAATTATTTCTTGTATTTTTTTTTTTTTTAATAAGGGACTGAGTGATTTTCATACACTAGAGGAACTGCAGCAAGGATGTTGAAAATACTAGTTTATTTTACTTTATTTTATATTAATTTAACTTCATTTTATTGAATTTTATTTTGTTTTATTTTATTTTACTTTATTTTATATTCATTTAATTTCATTTTATTGAATTTTATTTTGTTTTATTTTATTTTATTTTATTTTACTTTATTTTATATTCATTTAATTTCATTTTACTGAATTTTATTTTGTTTTATTTTATTTTATTCCATTTCATTTTATTTTATTTTATTATTCATTCATTATTCATTTATTTTATTTTATTTTATTTTATTTTATTTTATTTTATTTTATTTTATTTTATTTTATTTTATTTTATTTTATTTTATTTTATTTTATTTTATTTTATTTTATTTTATTTTATTTTATTTTATTTTATTTTATTTTATTTTATTTTATTTTATTTTATTTTATTTTATTTTATTTTATTTTATTTTATTTTATTTTATTTTATTTTATTTTATTTTATTTTATTTTATTTTATTTTATTTTATTTTATTTTATTTTATTTTATTTTATTTTATTTTATTTTATTTTATTTTATTTTATTTTATTTTATTTTATTTTATTTTATTTTATTTTATTTTATTTTATTTTATTATATTTTATTTTATTTTATTATATTTTATTTTATTTTATTTTATTTTATTTTATTTTATTTTATTTTATTTTATTTTATTTTATTTTATTTTATTTTATTTTATTTTATTTTATTTTATTTTATTTTATTTTATTTTATTTTATTTTATTTTATTTTATTTTATTTTATTTTATTTTATTTTATTTTATTTTATTTTATTTTATTTTATTTTATTTTATTTTATTTTATTTTATTTTATTTTATTTTATTTTATTTTATTTTATTTTATTTTATTTTATTTTATTTTATTTTATTTTATTTTATTTTATTTTATTTTATTTTATTTTATTTTATTTTATTTTATTTTATTTTTTCAATTTTATTATATCTTATTTTATTTTATTTTATTTTATTTAGCTGAATTTTATTTAAGTTAATTTAATTTCATGCCTGAGGCTCGTTTCCTCTACATATCATTTCATACGTTACGCTAATAATTTTTTTTTAATTTTTATAGCTTTCACTTTTCCGTAAAAAAAGTGCCCCACATAAACAAATATTCATTAAGCTATGCCACTTCCGGTCAATTCAATGAACTTTGAGTGACGGACAGTGACATAAGTGCAAGCTTTTAGAAAAAATATCCATGAATTTCTTTTACGTTTGTGAGTATGAGTGTGGAAAAGTTGAATAAAAAAATGCATTATGTATAAGTAGATTGTTAAATCATGCGTGGTATCAAATGGCCATAGCTCAGGAAAATGTAAGGTTATTGCCGAAACAGACAAAGACCTAGGGAATTTTTTCGACGCTTACCCTATATTTGGATGGTTTTGTCTTTTTTTCTCTCACAATTCCCAGAGAGTTGAATAAACGACTTAATTATGTATATTAGTTTTGTAACGCCAAATTGTTTTTCCGTGACATAACAAAACCAAGTAAGTTGTGGGGGGAAATTACTGAGACTTACTTGGTTTTGTTGTGTCACGGGAGTGTTGGCCTGAGAGGACATTTGTCGTTCGTCTGTTTCGGCCTTTATACATACGCTTACACATAAAAACATACATAGAATAGGAAAAACATAGGCAAAAAAATTCGCTATGCATTTTGACCTACTGTCAGGCATGAAAATCGATTTTTCTTATCAAAAATTCATCATATTTTAGTACACAAAAAATAGCAGGGAAAAAATTATACTGCAATTTTTTATGCCCTTCCAGCCTCCTGTCAGTTGCATTTTGTTTTTGTATGATCCTGTTTTCGTTCACATTTGTATGAGCGCCTTACCTATACACAGACATATGCATATGTAGGTATTTTGATTGACACACAAATTTGTATGCTTTTTACTTTTGCCAGCTGTCACTGATGCACTCACAAAATCCCGATTTGTATCATAATGCTGCTTGCATTTGTATGTAGGTCGATCAAAAAAAATTTAAGGCATGTGTCCTCTTTTCAATATTTTCGCAGCGTTTTTTTTATCTCCAATCGCCATTTTTTTGTTTGTTTGTTGTTTTGTGCCCATATTTCTCCCCATTTTTTCCCCCATTGCCATGCAACCCTGCGCGCCATTTGCATTTTCTCTGATGATATGATAAATTTACATTGTAATCTTTTTTTTTCCTTTTTTTTTGTTTTTTTTTGCCTTTGTATACCTTTCTCTTTACCGTGTTTTTAATGCCAGTAATATTTACAGAGGGCTAATTGGCTTTGTAACATTTCTCACTTACAGCTGTCGATCGATTTAACCCTTTATTTGCGGTTTTTGTTTTTAACAAATGAATAACTGAAAAAAAGGAATGAGAAAAGGACTTTTGTGGGGTTTTGTGTATGGGTTTTGGTCACGTGCCTCAGGTAATTTTTTTTGCTGGTGTTTTTTTTTTGTTTGTATGTTGGCCTCATTTGTAGTAATTTGTATTCCCTAAACGTCATTTGACTTTATAACTTATGTTCAATATCTAATGACCTATGAACTTTTTATAAGGAATTTCTATTTCTAATTCGAATATTTTGGTGACAGCTGTTTGAAAATAATTTAAAGCGAAATTCATGCTAAAAAACTATTTTATTTTGGAACGGAAGGACTATGGGGTTGGGTTAATGGACCGCATACTTAAGTATTTAAATTTTTGGGATATGTAAACGCATTTGTAGCATATGTTGATATACTGAATAATGTTTTAATTTTTTTTTTATTTCTTACAAACCGGATGTAGAAATTTTGGAAGGACTCACCCAAGGCCTGGTGAGGCGAAGCCAAGAGAAATATGAAGCGCAGGCGAAAAGAGATATCATATCCCGGCATGTCATAAATGATGAGGCGATGGGAAGAGTAAAATAAAGTAATGTTAATAAATGGACAAAGGAAATGGGGTAGATGATGAGGGTTGAAGGAGAGAAAGGGATTTTGAAGAGTGTACTTAGTTAGTAACCACTGGAATAAACTTGTCTAGAAGCTTTATTCAAGCCCACAGCTACTCGTGTCATGGCTAGTCATTTAGTCTTATGCCAACTAATGCATACCTTCCTTTCACTCCACTTTCCCGTACTGTACTTTTAGTATACAGACTGTTAGGGGAGGTATCGTTCCGGTATGTAGGATTCCCGTACTGTACTTTGATTCGACAGGCGGGTAAGTGGAAATGTTAATCATGGGAATGGAAGGTTCTTGAGAAGGCTGGAGACGAGCTTTATCAAAAGCAGTTATTTTATGCCGAATTCCCGCCTTTCTATCACTTCATTCTCCCGCACTGTACTTTGAGTCGCCAATTGGGTAAGTAGTAAAGAAATTTCATTTTCGATTTTCGGAAGGTCCTCTCTCTCCCACCATAAAATGTTAATACATATCAGTTTCCATTTGATTGATATCCGTTTTGGATGCATTGAATATGAATCGAAATAAGAAGCAAAGCTAAATATTTGAAAGCTTCGAGCTACATAACCGCAAAACCTCAACAAAATGATTCGGTTAGACAATGCATACATGCAAAGTTACGTGGTGTAATTGCTGCTACACATATATATGTGCATATCAGGGGTGGCCAAAACTCAGATAATATGAGACTTTGAATACGTGCTTGGATATAATAGATACCAATTTTGTTCAACCCAGACTTAAATTGGACTATTCCTATTTTTTGGAGGTACGTAAGGGCATTTTATATCCGTGGCCCATTCTTCCTATACGTTTCAAGATTGAGTCAAAATAAATAAATTTGATAGTGCTAAGCGTTATAAAAGTAATAATAAATTATGAAATTAACAAGTTTGCCTTGGCTCCGGTTTTATGTGATCGAGTCGGATTACTCTGCTTCCAGCTATGTGGCTACTGCTCCATCACAAAATACCAGTTCGATAGTCAAAAGTCAGCGCTGAGCTCAAGCAACAAACTACCCTTCATCGTCGATTCATGCAAAATTTGCAACAAAAGCAAAGATATTGGCAACAACAGCAAGTAAATGTTTGCAACAACAAAGCTTATGAAAAATATGCAATCATTTATTGGGATTTCTGCATGCTCAGCTAGTTCATATGCAATTTCTTCTGATTTTTCTTCTTTATATTTTTCGGTAACCAAAAGATTCTTGTAAACTATTTTCATTCTGCATATCCTTCGATTCAATCTGATGTGTATGCAAAGAAAATGACAACCCAATTTACCAGGCAGGAATTGTATAGAGAGCATGGAGCAAAATTCTAGTATCCGGCAAAAGAAAAAACGTACTTCTGTCCATAGGTCCCGCAAGGTTAGGCTAGGTTCTACCACTTGAAGGCACACTTAAGCCAGTTTTTTAAGGCCCCTTGTGATACCACCAAACCTAGGAAAGTCAGTCCCGGGACTCGGCCATTAGGAAAATCCCTGCGTTGTAGCGATTCTCCACTTAGCAGAGTCCCGGGACAGACAACCCTAAACCGACATCGTTACTCCTCCTCGTACCATTTGGATGACTTGATGAAGGTCATCAAGTTCTTTATGTCCAGCTCCGCCACCTGGCGTACGCTATCCAGGAAGAGAACTCCCAAAATGCGCATTCTCGCGCCGCTTAAAGCCAGGTGAGGTGCTCCACCGTTTCCTCCTCCTCATTATCTTTGCCCTACACTTTCTCGAATACTCCTTTGTCCCGCGACCTATGTGAGGTAGAGACCGACGACAGCTGAGTATCAGTTCAGACCTGAACGAGTAATAGCTAAAGGGATTTGATGAGCAACTATCCTTTCCGATAGTGCGTTCACCTATCCAAACCTCGGCGTCCATTATTGCTGAGACTTCAGCCTGGAATATCCTTTGAATAAACCCCTCCTCCAACACTGCCGTCTAACTCTCTTGTTTGATTTCTTTCCGCTCTCGTTTGGTTTACTGGGTTACCAGACATATAAATGCGTGTGTTCGTATTTTAAAATTGATTTCCATACGCTGCATCAATCGGTTGCATAGATGAATGGCTGGTTGAATGAGTGAATGAATTCCTTCTGTTTCTGTTATGAACTGCAGCGGGATTGCAATGCGGTTGCTGCCATGGCTTTGATAACAGCAACAGCAGCAACTGCTGCTAGTGTTGTTATTATTTTTACTTCCGCTGCACTTATTACTCAGTTTTCGCAACCGCAAACTTTTGCTGGTACAGCGAACTTGTAGAATGTTGCTTGCCACAGCAAGAAGAAGAAGCAGTTGCAGTAACAGCACCAGCTCCATCACCACCACCGCAACATGCCAACGTTTACCAAAAAAGAATATTTGCTGCTTCAGCAATTCTTTTAGTTCTAACCATCAAAATTCATACTCTATGCCAGTGATGGGCAAGTAGTACTCTCATAAGTACCTCCAAGCAGCCGGATTGATTCATTTGAAAAAGTTTTGGGATGGGGTCAGAAGATTATAGGGTGAACTAAAAGTATTAACAGCAATGTGAGTTCGACCTTAAGACTGTTTTTGGACCCTTAAAATTCGCCCATCACTGTCTTCATGTTTGCTGTGCTTTTATTTCTTGCGCTCTTCTCCCCGTCTTCTCTTCTTCCCACGTCCTTTTCTCTTCCGAGTTTCTATAAAACCCCTACCACTCCTTCAGCATATTTATCTAGTATGTCTACTTGTCTTTTATGTTTATTGCCTTACGCTGCTCGTTCACAAAACTTTTTAGCCAATTTTCAGGCGCTCAAGCAGCTACTCAGCTACTTATCGCATTTTCTGGTTACTCTTCGACGCATCCATCCTTTTGCTTACACACATACATACATACATATCTAAACGTTCGATTGAAGCTTTTGTTGTTATTTGCACTACTTATACTCCTTTTGAATTTCCGAACTTCTGACAAATCTGCGCATAATTATTGGAAATTCTCGAACTCACTTCAACTTGACGAAAGTAAATAAATTGAAGTTTATCAAATACTTTTTTTTTCTTTCCCTCCACTTTGTGCTTTGGTTTGTGTAAATAATTTTCAAATATGCTGTGGAAAAAATTTGTTGTTGGGTATGAGTGGTTAAATTTATTTTGAACAGCAGGAATTTTATGGTTAGACTAGATTTTTAGAGTATAAATAAAAAAGCAGCAAGATTTGAAAGGATAAAAATTTAATATTGGTTGGTTGATATGTTTTGTGAAATTTAAAATATTAGACCGGTACACAGTGGTTCAATCGCGGAAAAAAATTCAGTCGCGGAAAAGCTGAAGTCTTATAAAGATATGCTCTTTATGAAGTTAATATTTTTACAAAGTAATGTTATCAGAAATCAGTAAATTATTGAAAATGACTGATGATGCAACGGAAATTATGCAACGGAAATAGAAATTGTAGCCGACTTTCAGGCGTGGCCGATTTTTGCCACGATGTTTAGGGGTGCAAATCAAATAGTAGGTGAAATTCTTGGATCTAGCTAACATTGCACAAATTGGAATAGTTAGGCCGAGCAGAATTCATGGGTGTTGCCACTTATGACGGTTTAGATCTAACCGCAATTTATTTATTTTTTCGTATATCTCGGGAACTGCTTGACCGCTTTGCACCCTATCACAATTTTTTTTTTAAATATAGAGCTAGATATGCCAATAGGGGTATCAAATGAAAGGTATTTTCGACCGATAATTAAAAGTAGGGTTGGCTCTTAGGGTTGCCACCTTACCGCAATTTATTTGTTTTTTTCGTATATTTCGGGACCTGCTTGACAGATTTGGATAAAATTTTGCTTTAAGACAATTTGATTCATTCTAAGATTATATACGTGGGTGTTGCCACATAGGGCGTATTATAGGGTTGCCACCTTTCCAAATTTTTTAAAATATACCCTCTTTCCTTCTACTATGCCCCTCTTCCTCTATATCTCATTCGTATTGGCCCCTGTTAATTTAGGCACAATTCCTCCCACGTACCGAATTTGAAGGAAAGCTCACCATGTATAAGATATTTTCGAATTGTTCGATTCCTTTGTCCACTTCCCGGAAGTAAGAAATTGTGAATCTAAACCATTCTCCAATACACCTTATTCATATTTCGTTATTTCTCAATTTAAGAAGTTAACTTCTTTCACGTGTACTGGCTACACGCGTTTTTTTTTTTTTTTTTTTTTTCAAATAAAAGTACTTTAGCTATATATTTTGTATATAACGTTTAAAGGTGTGGTCTTAGCTGTGATTTTGTACGAAAATATAGCACTACCTTTGAAAAAATAAAGAAAAAATCAGGGCAATCGCCCAAATATCAACACAAATATAAGCAAGCAAAAATTTTACTCCATAAATTCTACCTTTACAGCTTGCTACACCGTCTAACTATAAAAAAATGAAAGCTTGGAATATTTTCTATCGATTCCTGAAAGAAAACGTTGCCCAAATTTGCCCCCTTGGTTTAATAACAAACATTTACTTCAAATTTTCATATGAGTGGCATGAGGTGTAAGCAACATTTTTTTTTGTTAACGAATGTGTAGGCATAGAGAAACAAATAATTGATGCTGTAGTACTATCTACTGTAGTGCTTTAACAGAAAGCTGAGAATTTTTTAATAACAGAACTTAGTAGAACTTCTAACAGTCACACATCCCTACGAAAGTTACATATTCCCTGGTTGTAATACGTTTTAATTTTCACTTTAATTTCATTTGCAATTCTAGTTGAATTTATCAGTGCGGCCATCTGGGCGTGTTTGCCTATAATGATAGCAATTTACAGCACACATAAGGGACAAAGGGACAGACGAGTCCACACAACGCGCAATACCATAGTTTTTGTTTTACGCAATGAACGTGTGCACAGCTCATTAAATTTATTTATTTTACCATACTTTTTTGTAGCAACTTTTTTTTAATCTTTGTTTTTTAGCTGTCATATTCCACGCTTCACACGTCAGTCCCTGGCTAACTCAAACTCTTGCTGGTACAAAAAAAACTCACCACTAATGTTTGCGTGAAGGTCAACTGGTCGACGTTGTGTTTTGTTTGAAAAAAAAAAAAAAATTATGAATTAACACATGCAAATGTTTAGGCGCACGCAAACTGATAATAGCTTGGAGCGAAGTAGCGAAGTGTGACGACAAACGCGAAATATAATACAACTTTGTTGTTTCTGTGTTTTAGAGCTTTTTCAACTTAAATTTATTGAATAGGAAGACTAGCGCCTCCAAAATTTCTGAAAGAACTAATAACACTATAGAACAGTCAGAGTTCTCGGGTGACCCTAGGTTTCCCCCTCCCCCTCCTCCTCACGCCCCTTCAGAGGGTAGCTTGTTCAGATTTCGATAGTAGGCAAAATGTTTTTTCAAAATGTTTTTCTTATTAACTTACTGTACCCCAATTTTTTGCACTATGGAACAAAACAATTAAACTGTGGTTCCTTGACCCAAAAAAAAAATTTTAATTTTCAATTTTTTTTTTACAACTATCGATCTCTTTGCAAACGACCCTCTGAAGAGAAAACCTAGGGCGACCCGAAAAATGTAACTTAAGATTTGGATTCAGCACACCCAAAAGCTTCAGATCTCGTTCAGAAACCCGGTGGGATTTTCAGAAACTTCAATTTTGTTGTTCAGTGTAATTTAGGAAAAATTCTATGGATTGAGACTTACTTAATTAAAATAGCTTTCAACCGCCTAGGCGATTTTGACCGTGGATTAAGACACCCTCTAAAACAAGGTCCGGCAGAAATAAAAGTGCGAGTGTATTAGTAAAAGAGCGGCCAATGTACCAATCTCAATAGCAAGCACCAACGCAACAGCGAACATATGTTGTTGAGTCGTTGAATGCAAGCGACATCCGTTGCTTGGTCAGTGCGATCATAGCGCTCTACCAAGCGCAGCAACAATTTCATTGTTCGAGAGGCCAAACAAAGAGCCTAATAATCGATGTAAATTTCGTTCACAGAAAATCGTCCCACTAGCTGCCGGGGCTTGCTGTAAAACTATGTTTGTCTAGTAAAATATTGTAATAATTTTGTAAAGAACTGTAACCGTTTGTTTGTTTTCGGTTGGGCAAGTAATTGCTGCAGCGTAACACACGGTCCACCAGTTGGTTTTATCCCCCTGAAGCCAATGACATTGGTACCGCGCTCTCTTTTTGGTGACAAAAGCCGTCGGTTGTTTAATAGGCCATTTATGCCTTTTTTGGTCATCAATTTCCTTTGTCTATTTTTTCCAAGCACACATACTAGATATTTTTTGTACTTTTCCCTCATTTTTCCCTTATATTTCGTAATTTTTGTAATGGTTCATAAAATTTTCATTAATTACTGTGCTAAGAGCGTTTTTTGTTACGTCCTTTTTTTATATCATTATTATATGTAGTAGAAGTACTGATGCCATAAGGGGTTAAAAGTGAGGCTATTACATAGTAGATGTGTGTATGTTTTGAAATATTATGTGCATTATTGGCAGTTAAGTAGTAGCATACAACAAAAGGAGGTAATTAAAAAAGCAAAAAATAAATGTTCCATTATTGATCGTCATAAAAAGTTCGATTTTTTTGAGTGTAATTAATGCGTGAATATTATTGGTGGGCGGCAACTTTATAAGTTTACTTCAATCAATATTTTCTGTTCTTATTTTTATATTTTATATGCGTTCAGTAACCTTATGTTACTTTTGTGGCCCTTATTTGTTACAGCTTTAACCCTTATTTGTTACAGCTTTAACCCATGGAGGTTGTCATCAAGCATTGCAACTTTTATTTTCTCAGAAAATCAATTCACTTGCAATTGCTGAATGCATTCAGTTGTTTTCCGCACAATAACCTTACGTACATACATTATTTAGTATGAATTTTGCGACTAGCAACAAAAACAAAAATAAACATACCCACATTTGTTAGCTAAAATCTCAGTTAAATCAGGTTAATTGCTACTAATAACAGGAAATTGTTAAATTCTACAATCCCAAATTCAATGCAACAAACATTGACTTAGCATTTGGAAAATTGCAAAGTTAATGGTGGCCATAAAAACACAAATAGCCAGAGAGAAAAAAACAACAAAATATTGCAGCGAAATTGAAAAAAGTAGCAAGCAAATCGGTGTATTGAATAATTGTTGGCAACAGTAAAGTGAAGCAGCAAATTAAGGAGAAATAATTGATTACAACTCAAACCGCTGATCTGTTGTTGGCTTCAGGCATTTCAGCAATCATCATACCAGCAACTAGCATTGTTGGTTGTTGGTATAAACACTAAGAATTAAACCTAACTAAATTACAAAAAAAAAAAATATTTTATAAAATTAAATGAAATTATATTGAATAAAATGCAAATAAAATCAATTTAAATGAAATAAATTGAATAAAATACAATAAAAAAAATAATAATATATAAAATAAAAAAGAAAATAAAACGAAGTAAAATAAATAAAATAAAACAAAATTTAAAAAGATAAGAAATAAAAAAAAAAATAAATAAAATAAAACAAAAAAAAAATAAAAATAAAAAAAAAACAAAAAAAAAATGAAAAACAATAAAATAAAATATAATAAAATAAAGTACATATAATATGGTAAAAAAAAAATAAAATAAAAAAAAATAAAAAATAAAAAAAACAAAACAAAATACATTAAAAGAAAATATAATAAAATAAAGTACTTATAACAAAGTAAATAAAAAAATAAATTAAAATGAAATAAAATTTAAAAAATAAATAAAATAAATGTTCATAAATAAAAATAAAACAAAAAAAAATTAACTGAAATTAAGTTAAACTGAATAAGAGTAAACTAAATTAAATTTATTAAAATTACAAAAAAATATAGATTTATATAAAATTAAATATGAAATAAAAAAAAAAAAAATTTAATTCGATTAATAAAATAAAATATTGCTTTTAATTAAATTCAATTAAATTAAAATTAATTAATTGTAAAATAAAATAACATCAAGCTGCGATCAACCCGTTACTGATTTGTAGGAAATAATACAACTTGTGATGGCGAAGGCCCTTGCGGGTGAGGGGTTTAGAATATGCCCGCGGCAGACATAACGGTCGTAAGAGGCGACTAATATGCACATAGGTAATGACGTGCTAACGTGATCTACGGATATGATGCCTCTCATCTCTCATTACCGATATTCTCCCTCCTCTCAGATGAAGGGATGACATGACCTAGAAGGTTCCACTGGTTATAACAAATTGCTACCACGACAGTCGGGCAGTACCGCAAGGGAGTACTGCAGCGTACCGGGTTCATATCTGGCCAAGGGATGTCAATGATGCCGACACTTCCCAAAACCTTCGGGGAGTGTTTTTCCTGTTAACAACAACAACAACAACAGCAAGGAGTACGAATCTCTCTATAAAAAGATCTAAATTTCTGAACCAAGTTCCGGGAAGCCACCGAAGTACTTTTTTTTATGGGTGAGCTTAGGTGAAAAGGCTACAACTAGCAGAATAATCTTCAGGAGAAAAAAAAAAGTTCGATTGCATAATATCATAGAATGAACGATAATTTTCCCTTTTAAACCATAAACGCCGTTGACTTAACCCTTTCGGATATTCTACACAGAAAAAAATGGCACTGGTAAAATCAACAGTCTCGAACTGTTACCCTGAAATTGACCAAATTCTGTTAAATTGACCAAAATTTGGTTATTTCAATGGATTTTTTTGTTGAAATAACTGTTGATTCAACAGTCGTAGAACTGTCGATTTTTAATCAACAAAATTTGGTAAAACTGACAGAATTTTGGGTTAGTCCAATCATAGCTTATGTAGCGTAAACAACTTTCATACAACAAAACTGCAATTACACGTCGGCCAGCATAAGTACGGGATGGCCTGATGGTAGTCATCTCCGAAGAATTGACAGTGATTTTGGTTGAAGCAACCCATATTTTGATTGATATGACCAGCTCATTTTTCTCAGTGTAAGTTTACTTCCAGGTTTTAGAAAACGTATTGCAAATGCACAAAGTGAGCCATTTAGAAGAAGAACAAGAAAACAAATGGCATTGTCAGCTATAAATTTTAGCTGATTGAAAAGTTTTGGAGGGCAAGAGGAAACTAGAGGAGAGCGATTGCTAGTGCGAGGTGGAAATCCTAGCGTGTTGGCTGTAATTGGAAGTAAACCAACATTAGCTGTATTCTTTTTAGCCTTATAAAAGGAGCAAATATGATGGATGATGATGATGTATGAGACACCAGCAGTTTTCCAACTCGCTTACAAAAGAACGCGCCTATGGAATACTTGTAACTGCATTGACAGCAGCCCACCTTGCTGGCTAATAATGTTATCCAATTCGATGAATTTGAGTTGAAGTTTGCATTATAAGCAAACCAACAACCGAGCTAGAACAGCTAGGAATGCAGAAATGTTTTTGTGAAGATTACAATTGCAACAAGTGCATAATTTCCTAATGAATCTCGGTTGCTGTTAAATAAGCAATTGAGTCGTTTGAACGATGAGGCAGAATGATGAACTGTTCAAATGTGAAATAAAGCAATTCATAGAAGCCTTAAGACAGTATACATAAAATAAAAGAAAAAAAAAATAAAACAAAATAAAATAAAATAAAATAAAATAAAATAAAATAATATAAAATAAAATAAAATAAAATAATATAAAATAAAATAAAATAAAATAAAATAAAATAAAATAAAATAAAATAAAATAAAATAAAATAAAATAAAATAAAATAAAATAAAATAAAATAAAATAAAATAAAATAAAATAAAATAAAATAAAATAAAATAAAATAAAATAAAATAAAATAAAATAAAATAAAATAAAATAAAATAAAATAAAATAAAATAAAATAAAATAAAATAAAATAAAATAAAATAAAATAAAATAAAATAAAATAAAATAAAATAAAATAAAATAAAATAAAATAAAATAAAATAAAATAAAATAAAATAAAATAAAATAAAATAAAATAAAATAAAATAAAATAAAATAAAATAAAATAAAATAAAATAAAATAAAATAAAATAAAATAAAATAAAATAAAATAAAATAAAATAAAATAAAATAAAATAAAATAAAATAAAATAAAATAAAATAAAATAAAATAAAATAAAATAAAATAAAATAAAATAAAATAAAATAAAATAAAATAAAATAAAATAAAATAAAATAAAATAAAATAAAATAAAATAAAATAAAATAAAATAAAATAAAATAAAATAAAATAAAATAAAATAAAATAAAATAAAATAAAATAAAATAAAATAAAATAAATTAAAAAAAAATAAAAAAAAAAAAATAAAATAAAATAAAATAAAATAAAATAAAAAAATTAAATAAAATAACTCGCAATAAAATCAAGATAAGAAAAAGTTAAGAAAAAAATTAAAAAATTTTCACTGCGATCACTTACCAGTACCAGTTCACATACCAAATTTTTTTGTCACTCACCTCATTACTAACAAATCAGTACAATCAACCCACTAAAGCTTGTTTTTTGGTTGACAAAGTATTGCCAAGTATTTTTTATTACTTTTCATTACCCCACAAAACAACTTAAATTTTCAATTTCTTTATTTCCGTCATTTTAGCAATTCTCCTGTTTTAATTGCTTACAATGTTATCCGCAACAAGTCAAAATTCTTCATTCGCCAGCTGCAATGACTTTGTCTCGTTGTGGCTGTTTGAAGTTATGTACATTGAAATTGCACTTGTGTTTGTCATCGTTGTTGTTGTTGTTTTAGCTGTTGTTGTTGTCGCATTACAACACCATACATCATCCACTGTCATATTTGTACCAAACGTTGCACACTTCTTAGACACTCCTTTGCTTTTCTGTATAAACTAGGAACACACACCCAGTCAGCTACGAGCAATAACCATTTACCTGCCTTGTTAGTGATGCCCATTTCAATTGTTCGACGTGTAATTGACTTTCGGCTTTTAATGTTTTTTCCTGCAATTCTGACGTTTTACTCCTTTCTCAATACAACAAATTTTCTTCTTCTTCCCTTTAGCCCGGTAAGTTACTTGATTGTTTGGTTGGTTGCTTTGCGCTATGATTTACTTGCTTCGTTGTTTTGGTTTTGTTTCGTTGTTGTTGTTGTGGTTGTTGTTGCTGTTATTTTGTCGTTGACATTTCAAATATGTTGTAGGTACATTGACATGCCTCCGACTGTGACTGTTTATACTTGTTGTTGTTTTTGGTATGCATGTTGTTTGTGTTATTGGTATGTTGTGCGGCATGAAAATCTCTCACCGTCACTCTTCAACATTTTTAGGATGTGTTTGTGTAAGGTGTACTTTGTCGGCACTAAATACATTGTAGAATTTTTATTTTGTTGTTGTTTTTAATGCAACGGCAAGATATTGCATTTAACTAGTTGCAATCAAGT
The DNA here is from genome assembly GCA_964058755.1 of Campiglossa producta. Taxonomy (NCBI): domain Eukaryota; kingdom Metazoa; phylum Arthropoda; class Insecta; order Diptera; family Tephritidae; genus Campiglossa; species Campiglossa producta. The sequence continues at coordinate 6,228,659 of CAXKVI010000004.1, read as the reverse complement.
TTTTAATTGTGATTGACTTACGAGACATTTAATGTTTGTATGGAAAATTGAATAAAGCCATTTTTGCTGACTGCAACCGAATTGACATGGGAAGAGTTTGTAGATTTTTTTTTTAATGAAAAGTCTTTACACTTGAAAGGATGTGCAAATACAAATTTGAAAGGACAATCAATGATAAAATCTGGAAAGCATAAAGGAAAATTGTAACTGGTTCTGGGGATTTTATAAATTCGAGATTGAAAAATACAAAAAATTTAATTAACATAAAGTAAAAGTATAAAAAAATAAAATAAAATAATTTAAATTCTTGGTTTTATTGGTCATTATATTATGAACTTTGGAAATTTTTGTAGACCAGTAGAATAGTTTTTTATCAAATTATTCTTTTGAGTTTTTGGCGAAAAAAAGTTGAAGATATTACGATGATTGCAATTTCGACCTTGTTGAAGGGTCTTGTCAAACCGCATCGTATTGTAATGCTAAAAAATTTTCATCACTTTTACTGGCCATCGAACCAAGGAGTTTAATAGTTTCTAAACGCGAATTATCGTAGTTTATGTGTGTTTATAGCATCTTCAAATTGTTTTCGTCAAAAACTCAAAAGAATAATTTGATAAAAAAAATAAAAAATAAAATAAAATAAAAAAGAATATATATAAAAAAAAATAAAAATAAAATAAATCAAAATAAAATAAAAAATAAAATCGAATCCCTCGATTACTAAAGGAAAAAAAAAAGATAATATAAAATTAAATAAAATTAATTAAATTAACATAAAATAAAATAAAGTAAAATAAAATAAAATAAAATAAAAAAATAAGATAAAATAAACTAAAATAAAAAATGAAATAAAATAAAATAAAATAAACTAAAATAAAAAAATGAAATAAAATAAAATAGAATAAAATAAAATAAAATAAAATAAAATAAAATAAAATAAAAAATGAAATAAAATAAAATAAAATAAAAAATGAAATAAAATAAAATAAAATAAACTAAAATAAAAAAATGAAATAAAATAAAATAGAATAAAATAAAATAAAATAAAATAAAATAAAATTAAATAAAATAAAATAAAATAAAATAAAATAAAATAAAATAAAATAAAATAAAATTAAATAAAATTAAATAAAATAAAACAAAATAAAATAAAATAAAATAAAATAAAATAAAATAAAATAAAATAAAATAAAACAAAATAAAATAAAATAATATAAAATAAAATAAAATAAAATAATATAAAATAAAATAAAATAAAATAAAATAAAATAAAACATAACAAAATAAAATAAAATAAAATAAAATAAAACAGAATAAAATAAAATAAAATAAAATAAAACAAAACAAAATAAAGTAAAATAAAATAAAATGAAAAAAAATAAAAAAATTTAAATAAAAGAAAAAAAAAAATAAAATAAAAGAAATAAAACATTTAATAAAAAAAAAATTAATAAAAATAAACATAAAAATAAAAAATAAAATCGAGTCCTTCGATAACTTCCTTCCTCCCCTCCTTCTTGAGCCTATCGACCTAAAACATTGTATGAGATTAACAAAAACTCCGCTTTTGATAGCCCTTAAGGAAGTTTTTTTATGGTTTTTATGATTATTTTTTTGTGACTGACTAGAACCATTGCCCCCTAAAACTATGCTCAACTGTGCAATTTTCGTATCGCCAGTTTGTGATTTGGTTCTTTCGTTTTAAAATTTTTGCCTCTTCCATATGCACACGCATCAAATTTACTTTCATATGAGCCCTCATTTTTTGCTTTCAACTGCATAAGTTTCACATGCAGCCTATAGAACATGCAAAAAAAAGCTGGAAACTTGAGATTGTCATATACGAAAAAAAAAACTTTAAAAGTAGATGCAGGACAAAAAGAGACTACGCGCTTACAACGAGTATAAAACACGAGCATAATCAATAGTCACTGGTATCAAACTGTCAACAGGACACATAAGAACACAAGTCTACGAGTGCGAGTATCGAATGAAAGGCAATCAATGCCATCAAACAAAACATGAAAGAAAACAAAAGAAAAATCGTTTAACAAAACACACGAACTAGCATATCAAATAAACAGAACGCATTCTGGCAGCTGTAAATCTGCAAATGCGGGCCAAATGCAGAGAGCTTATGAGAACAAGTAAGGAAGTCTAAGTTCGGGTGAAACCGAACATTACATACCCAGCTGTGCACATAAAGTGGGCGTGATCGTTCACCGATTTTTCTTATTTTCTGTGGTAGTACTCTACATAAACATAACATACCTGGTACCTAGTTTCGTAAATCTATCTCACACCGTTCTGAAGTTGTTAGCAGTCGAATTTAAAAATTGCTTGACTCATAAGTGGGCGGTGCCACGCCCACTTTCCAAAATTTTGAAAAAATTATGTAAAGAATGTGAGAGTTGATGTATGTACCAAATTATATTATTATAGCGAAATCAGTTAATTAGATATGGACTTTTCAATATTTCCACCTCCTTTCAATATAACTTTTATGAAAAAGTAGGCGTGGTCGCGAAGCGATTTCGTTTATTTTCTATAGCTGAATTTACCACAACAATAGTATGTCCTCTACGAAATTTCGTTATACTAGCATAAACTGTTCTGAAGTTATTAAGAGTCAAAATTTTAAAATTTCTTCAAATATACGTGGGCGGTACCACGCCCCCTTTTAAAATTTTTTTATAAAATCGGCCTTAGAACATCCAAATCAATACATATTGCAAATTTTATCATTGTAGCTGCTTCTAATATTGAATTAACCCATTTTATACGTTTTTCGAAATTTTCGATATCGAAAAAGGGGCGTGGTTATGGTCCGATTTTACCCATTTTCAATAGCAATCTATTCTGAACCCAAATAAGTACGCATGCCAAATTTGGTGAAGATATCTCATTATTTGCTCAAGTTATCGTGTTAACGGACAGACGGACGGACGGACGGACGGACGGACGGACGGACGGACGGACGGACATGGCTCAATCAAATTTTTTTTCGATCCTGATCATATTGATATATGGAAGTCTATATCTATCTCGATTCCTTTATACCTGTACAACCAACCGTTATCCTAACAAAGTTATAATACCCTGTGTACAAGTACAGCTGGGTATAAAAAGACGAAGTAAAAGATGCAAAAACAAAAATCTACAGAGCAAATACAAACATTTTGCTTGCAACATGTCAATCGTCGAGGCTCATACAAAGCTTTTTGTGGCTTGACTAGTCTGTGCGCGCTGTTCAGGGTATATGGAGGTGTTTCGTTGATTTGCCTGCATGTCCGTCCAAGCGACGCGCTGCCTTTTCAAGAGCTATAGTTGACAAATACCTTAAGTGCTTGGATTCGTTTGCGTCTCTTGCCGCGCTGGACAGCGCAGCATTTCATTGTCTTGCCTTGCATTTGGCATTTGGCACAACGCCGTACCATATTCATATATCTCCGATTCGTATGCACGTTTGAAGTATTAAATACTGTGCTATCTGCTGTCTGCTTGTGGCGACAGAAAAAGTCAACGATTTCGCATAGCGCAACAGAAGCTTGAGGCAAAGCTTTTAAGTTGGTCAGTCTTTGACTTGCAGTTGGATTTTTTTTTCGCTCCTGATTTTGAGAGTTGAATTCGCTAGAGGTTGATTAGTTCAAATTTAAAAAGGAGTGAGTGTATTCGATGCAGAAGAAATTGGTCCATAGGTCAAGCAAATTGTGGAAATTTAACTGTTGAGCATATAAAATTTCTAATTAAAAGTTAAGTTGTTTTTTTTTAGCTGGGCAGAGTTGGAGAAAAAACTTTTAGTAATCAATTTTTTTATGAGAAAGTTCTGATTTCACCTGGCATAAATACATATATGGTATCACACATTATAATCGCATCTAGTAGCCAATGCATTTTTTGCCTAGAGCAATATTTTGATGAGTGGGAACAGTTTTTCGAAACCAGTCAGTAACAAACTCTACAGAAGGTGCCTAGAAAAAGTATGCAGTGTCTCACAATACATTCGGATCTACATCTAAATGCATTTTTTTGGTCGTGAAAAAATCGGACAAGTGGGAACAGTTTTTGAGGAACTGCTCTCATACAAATTTATAACAAAAATAATACTAAGCACTCAAAACTACTTTCCTTAACAATAAAATTGTCGAAATTTTCATCTGGGAAGAGTTAACGAAAAAACCGTTCCCGTTACTATAAAATTATGATTTCTTGGTTTGTAAAAAATTGTTCACAAGTAGGAACAGTTTTTCCAAACTTCGCGAACGCTAAATTATGTAGAATAAGCTGTTTTCATTTGAACTTATCTTTATAGTCATAAATTAAAAAAAAAAGATTTAAATGAGAATAATTAAAAATACTGTTCTCAGAAATTTTTTTTTGTCTAAATCAGTTATATAGGGCGCAAATCCTCGCAAACTATTTTTTTTGAGCTTGGGAAAAGTGTTTGTTATTCAAAATTAGTTTGAAAAAACTATTCTCAGTTAAAATGATTTTTTCAAGCAACAAAATTGTCGAACTTTACTCCAAAAAAGTGCTTCAGTTAAAAATAACTTAGACAAATCTTTTCCTAGTATTTGTTTTGACTGAGAAAATTTTTTCAAAAGTGGGAACAGTTTTTTACACTGTTGACGTGCATAATTTTGTAAAAAAAAACGGTTCTCTTTCAAACTCACTTTACTAAGCAATGAAATTGTTATAATTTATTTGTTCAGTTAAAAAAAAACTTAAATAAAAAACTGTTCCCAGTCATTTTTTTTTTTTTGTTATTGCGTTCTAGATCAAATATGTAAAGCGTAAATCCTCGGGAGCTCTTTTTTCTACACGTGGACAACTGTTTTATCAATGGGAAGAGTTTGGGAAAAATTTTCTAATTAAAAAAAATTGGAAAAAGCGTCCTCTGCTTTTTTTTTCTTTTGAGTTATCTGATGACTAATTCCTCTTTTCCAAAGGGTGAGGCACATATAAAGCTTATTAAGTTAATTTTTTCAGTCTTATCACTCTGGCATCTTAATATGTTAATAAAAACCACACGACTTTTAGCTCCATTGATAACTCTGAGTAATTAAATAAAGCGACGAAATAAATTTAAAAAATTTTTATGAGCTTGCTTTATTAGTTTAAGTAATAAGCTTTTTAAATACAAAAAAATCGTAAAAAATAGAAAATAAAATATTTTAGGAGAAAATAGTGTCAAAGTGGGCTAACCTAAATGTCAAGATTGTTGATAAGTGGACATAAAAATTATCAAACTCAAATTATATTAAAAATAAGTTAAACAGCAGGAGCTGCTGATAATACCATATTAGTACGAATTAGGTATATAATAAAAAAGTTGTAAAAACTAAAAACTAAAATGCGCATTTTCCTTGACGGAAAGAGTAATTCAGTGAAACTTTTGTGATGTGAGCTTTCAAAACAAAAGTGGACTTATCAAAATCACGCATCTTAATAAGTAAAACGAATATAGTTAGCCAGCTAAGCTGCTATTTAAGAGACATTTCAAAGTGTATTTCTATGCACTCTGACCCCACGCACGTCGTGTTTGTGCGACGACCAATAGACGTGATAATAAAATTCAGATTTTACGACTTTTTTGTAGGTTTTAATAACTAATAATTTTATTACCTTTTTTTTGGTAGCATATTTTTATGAGCGAATCAGCCTCACAGCCGGCTGATGACTAGGAAGGGCATTTTTTACACATTTTTTTCATATTTTTATCGCCTTTTTTAAGTTATAAAAGAGGTTGAAATTAGTGTAATGCCAGTTATGATGAATGAATAAATGAGTGAGTAAAAATTCTATAGAACAGAAAAAAGAAAATAGAATGAGGTCATAAAATGTATTAAACTTGCATGCTGATGGAATTTTGTGATAAATAATAATAATGCAGTACCTGGGTGACCGACCTTGCTTGGTGCTATTAATTTAGCGCTAACTGTACTTACCCAAAATGATCCCAAAATGATCCCAAAATGATCCTAAAATAATCCCAAAATAATCCTAAAATCATCCCAAAATAATCCTAAAATGTTCCCCAAATGATCCAAAATTGATCCCAAAATGATCCGAAAATGATTCAAAAACGACCCTAAAATAATCCCAAAATGACCCAAAAATGATTACAAAATTACTCCAAAAAAACCCTTAAATGTACCCAAAATGATCCGAAAACGACCCCAAAAATATCCAAAAATGATCCCAAAATGACCCTATAATAATCCCAAAACGACCGCAAAAAGTCCTTCAAATGTTCCCAAAATGATCCAAAATTGAACGCCAAATGATCCAAAAATTATCCTAAAATGATCCCAAAATGACTCCAAAATTATCCGAAAATTACCCCAAAATTGTCCCAAATTAATTCAAAATTAAACCCAAAATTATTTCCCAATAGCCCTAAAAGTATCCCAAAGTGACCCCTAAATGATCCCAGTTAGATTCTAAAATGATCCCAAAAATATACAATACAAATGCAATACGGTAAAATGGTAACCCTACTTGCGGCAACCCTACTTGAAAATTTTTTTGTTGGCATGTCGCTGAAAATACCTTTCATTTGATACCCATATTGGCATATCATGCTCCATTATTTAAAAAATTGAAGTTAAAGTTATAAAACATGTATAGTATTAGGGTGGGCCAAAAAAAATCGATTTTCGTTTTTTTCGAAGGGTATACATAAATTCGAGTTCCTGACCATAAATGAAATATAATGACAAAAGACTATGGCTGTACGATTTTTGGGTGAGTAGATATATTCATTTACATACATAGACGCTTATATCGAGCGCAAAAAAAAAAAAAACGATGAGGCACGTTTTCCTATTGACATAAAAAACTCATATATGGTCATTATACTCCATTTATTGTCAGGAATTCGAATTTCCGTATGCCATTAGAAAAAACGAAAATCGACCTTTTTGGTCCACCCTAGTAAATCTGTAAGTATGGAAAAATTCGTTAATATTTTAGAAAAAATATTTTATAGCACATAAGTCCAAAGTTGATTTTATCCACTGGACATTTCTTAAAAAACTAGTTAACAATTTTTTCATTTTTTTATCAGATTTTTAGTATAGTTCCGGACATCTGTAACTCCTTACAGCCATCAACTCTCTGCCAATAAAAAAATATCAGAAAAATCAATAAAAATCACACTTGACATTTTTATCATGCTTTATTGCTAATCGGTATTTTTAATTGAAATTTCTAAGCACAAAATTGGATGTAAAAATTTCAATTGTCATGTGGCAATTTAATTGCTGCTACCTGATCAGCAGCGTCAACAGCGGCAGCCACTTGAAGCGATGCGAAAAAAGTGCACGATTTGATGCTAAAATTAACGAACATAAATTTTCCGCATAAACAGCAGCAAATCAAGCGTAGCAACAACAAAGTAACAGCAACAATAACACGAATAAAGGCCTGCTCACACCAACAAAAAAAAAAAAAAAAAAAAAAAAATGTTTACCAAAATGCCTCTGAAATTCTATACACCGGCTACTCAACGCAATTCAACACGATTAAGCCTACACCTTAACAGCCCCAATCACAGCCGCCGATAAAGTTGGTAGTACATAGTTGCAACAACAACAACAACCACAACAAAAATAATGCTGCGAGACAACAATTGCCGGCAAACTCTGATGATGCGCTCTACAACTCTGCTACTTATTTTCTGCATACTGCTTCTCATCACTGTTGTATCGCATTCGTCGTAATAAAAGTGCAAAAAATTAGTGGCAACAGCTATAAAATGCGAGCAACAACAACACAAACAACCACAGCAATTATACTCATTGCCAAAGCCAAACAAGCAATCGAACAGGCACTTAAGCAGCTTGTTTTTATGTTGTTGTTGTTGCTGGCTCTTGGTCTTGCTTGTTATTTGTTGCTGTGTGGTTTGGTGTTGTCTTGCCGCCTGCAAGTGGCACTTTGGCTAAAACCGATTATGGCCAAACAAGTTAAACTCGTTTTTGGACTCACATCAAAACAAACTCAGTTTTTTGTGGTGCTTGGAGTTAGTTTTTTTTTTCAGATGAGTTGCGTTGGCAGCGGAGTAGCAGCAGCAGCTGCTATTGTTGATAGCCACATATGAAATCAAAACAATTGGAGAAAAGATACTAAAATTTTTTTTAACGAAGGCAGAGTGCTCTCTACATTTACTCTTTCAACGCTCTTCTGTGTTTAAATTGTAATAGATTGCAGTGTGAACACGAAAATAAATGTCTCCACTTTTGAGTGAGTTTTGAGTGTAAAAAAAAGCAAAAAAATAAAAAATAATTAAAAAAAAAAAAATATGTACAATGAAAACAAAAAAAATAAAATTAAAAATAATAAGAAATAAATATAAAAAAAAATTAAATGAAAAAAAAAAAAAAATTTTAATAAATTAAACAAGTAAGGAAGTCTAAGTTCGGGTAAACCCAACCTTAAATACCCAGTAGCCGTTTTATATGATTTTCGAAATATTCCATTACGGAAGTGGGCGTGGTTGGGAAGCGATTTCGCCCAATTACATCAGGTATACTCCCTATTATGCTAGTATACCTTATACTAATTTCATCGTTCTACCGTAATTTGTTTAAAAGTTACGACCAGTCGAATTTTCAAAAATGCGGTGCCACGCCTTCTTTAAAAAATGTATCAAAAAATGATTATAGAATGACTAGGGGGTTCATCCTACCAAACTATATCATTTTAGCCATTTCCGTTACCGAATTATATCAATTTAGGTGATTTTCGAAGATCTCGATATCGAAAGTGGGCGTGGTGGGAGGGCGGTTTTATCCAATTTTATCAGGTATACTTCCAGCGATACTAGTATGCTTTGTGCCAAATTTCATCGTTCCGTGAAATTTTCAAATATGCCTCCCTGAAAAGTGGGCGGTGCCACGCTTTCTTTAAAAAATGTTTAAAAAAATGATTATAGAATGACTAGGGGGTTCATCCTACCAAACTATATCATTTTAGTCATTTCCGTTACCGAATTATATCAATTTAGATGATTTTCGAAGACCTCGATATCGAAAGTGGGCGTGGTTGGAGAGCGATTTTATCCAATTTCATCAGGTACACTCCCAACGATACTAGAATGCTTTGTGCCAAATTTCATCGTGCCGTGAAATTTTCAAATATGCCTCCCTGAAAACTGGGCGGTGCCACGGCCACTTTAAAAAATTTATTAAAATATCATTATATAATAACCAGGGGGATTCACCTATAAAATTATATCATTTTAGACATTTCCGTTACCGAATTATGTCAATTTAGGTGATTTTACAAATTTTCGATATCGAAAGTGGGCATGGTTGGAGGGCGATTTTATCCAATTTCATCAGGTATACTCCTAACGATACTAGTATGCTTTGTGCCAAATTTCCCGGACATACGGATGGATGGACGGACAGGCGGATAGACAGACCGTGTAAGAGTAGGTCGCCTCCCCGTTGGTGCACCCTGGGTAATGCTAAATGACGTACATGGCTTACACGGCTAGTTTCTTGTTCTACGAGAACGGTACCAGTACTTGTGCTGTACCCACCGAAACGACCCGGGCCGTTTTCTTATATCGACCCGGCCAAGAGCAATACACTCGGGGTGACCCTGTCTGACATTTAGGCAGGGCTACACCTCGTTACAACAACAACAACAACGGGTATGACTAAATGAACTCCTCTTTTCAACCTATAGGTTCTTATAAGAACTTTCGTATATGGAACTCTATATCTATCTCGATTATTTTGTGCCGTTATGTGGACAAAATTATAATACCCTTGTACTAGTACTAGTACGCTGGGTATAAAAATAGATTAATAAACATGTATCACACATGCATATGAGTTTGTGAACTTTAAATATAACTAAGTGGCAAAGTCTTTCAAGGCATACAATTTTCTTTTGTGTGGGCACAAGTGCCATCCTTATGCCGACAGACAGATAGACAAACTCGCTGATACCGACATCACATTTAACTCTTGACACCATCAGGCATTTTTTGTAGATAAACAAAGCCACAGATTTACATGCAAACATAACACAAAATATATAAAAATAAAATTAGATCTTAAAAAAAAGAATGCGAATGGTATTTTAAGAGAGTAGTACCAAAAGTGTTGTTATGGAATACAGTTGGATATTAATTACTCTGAGAATTTGCGGATAAATCAACTTCGGAGCCTACTACTTTATAGTTGACAAAGTGTTCTGGTGTTCTGTAGATCAGTAGTCGGCACGGAGAGAGCGCTTGCTATGTTAAAGCATTGGAGTTTTCCTCCCATTAAAGTAATTGCCGGCCTATGCTGTAGACTCGTGTTTCCAGATTCTGGATCTATAAATTAGAAAATCTCCTGGTGGGTAGAACTATATTAGCTTTACGGGAGCGTATGAATAGTTCTCTTTGGTGTCTTGAAAAGTCAGAGACTACTTACTCAAGCAAAAAAAAAACCAAAACTACCTCAAATGAGGAGCTTCAAACCAAAACGCAATAAATACATATATCCTGAATTAGTGTACATTTATTGCGTTTTGGTTTGAAGCTCCTCAAATCATAATAGGACCAGTATAAAAACTCTTGTGTAGTTATATACAGGAAAAAACTCGAAGCAATTCATTACAAATGGAAACATCAAAATTTGAATTAATAGCGACTAGTCATGGTTGCTTGCAGTACTAGATATTTTTTCGAGCAAATGAAATATTTCCGATGCTGCAAAGTACAAGTAGGCGCATTAAAGTGTTAAAGTTGCAAGTCAAAGAAAATTCATTTCAATTTTCCAGCAACCGATTACAAGTACATGGCCGCTATTGTATATTGATTTACTTGAAGTATGCTGATATTATTGTATATAACATACACACAAGAAGATTTCAATATACATATTTGAATGACTTTTAGTGACATCGCGCCAACAGTTGGTACTGAAGCTGAAATCAAGTCATTGTACTCATAACACAACTCGAGTTGGCGTTGAAAGAAGATATACAAGTTTGTTATGTTTATGTAGTCTATTGAAGTATCTATGGAACTTGTATGTTTGTAAAATTGTATGACAACTCTTGTAGTATGCGCTTAGTGAATGACATGGAGACGCGTGTCGTAGCTAATCGATATTAAATTTTCAATATTAAAATGTCAAATCTTTTGGCCTAACAATATATGTATGTATTGAAGACAGTTTAGCTATCAGATTTTTTAAAGAGTTTGCCACGTATTTAACAATAACACTGCACAACAGCCAAAAAGTCCCAGAGGGGTTCTCATCGGGTTTGGGTGTGCTGAATCCGAATCTGAAGTCAGATTTTTTGAGTCACCCTGAGATTTCTTTCTCTACAAAGCAACCTCTCCAGCGAAAACCTAAGGTGACCAAAAAGTCTGACTTCGGAAACCGTTAAGAAACCCGGTGAGATTTTCAAAAACTTTAATTTTGTTGTACCGTGTAATTTAATCCCATTAGGTAGTTCCATTGCTTTTTATTTAAATTTTAAGTGTCGTTTGAAAGCCCTTGGCCTTGGCCAGAAAATAAGTATTTAATATAAAGAGTTGCCACCTGTTTGAAAATAATGTTGTTGTTCATTTTGTTTGGTTTTCTTCCTTGAAATGTCAAATGGAAGGGCTTTGCCTATATACAGCGCGGGAATAAGTCTACAGACTGTCATTTCTTGCGATTTTCAACAATTTTGGAATGTTAACTTTTTCTCAAAAGAGTTGCCACCTATTTAAAAATATTTTATTTTCCAATTAAGTAGGTTTTTTTAAATAAATTTAAGGTATAATGTGAAATGTTTTGGCCTGAAAACTAGTAATTTATTATAATTTTTTAAAAAAAGGTTGCCACCTGTTTAAAAATTATTTTTCTGAATATATTATTTGACTTTTAACGTTAAAATGTAAACTGAAAGGGATCAGCTCATATACAATGCCGGTCATAGGTTTACATACTTCTTACATATCTTCATCATTTTTTGAAAGTTATTTTTGTCCTAAAAGAGTTGCCACCTTTTCAAAAATAATTTTATCCTATTAGGTGGTTTGTTTGTTTTTAAAATTTTGATGTTGTGCGAAAGGCTTTGGCCTGAAAATTAGTAGTTTATTATCATTTTTATAAAAAGTGTTGTCAGCATCAGATTGCACTTTTGGAACAATTTTTCAAAAGTTTTTTTTTTGTGATTAATGCTTATGGCGTTTTGACACCAAAAGTGGTTCACTAGTTATCATTATTTTCGGTCCTTTCTTTTTTTCTTATTTAGATACCTCTAAAAAAAGTAGCATAGAAAATCAAATCCAAAATTAGCACTGCTTGTGTGGAGTTCAATGTAAAAGTTCAACAAATTCATCATCACCTAAAACTCTTTGAAATTTGAACAATTTAGTTTTTGTGGTGCAGCACGTCAGAAAGTGCCCAAGTATATTGCAGTGAACTAGTGTACATACCAGCTATAAAGCATAGTTGTGGTTGCTAAAGACAAACAAAAACAAAACAACACATTGGCGGCCAAACGTAAGGCATTGACACGTGAAATGTAACAGGCTGCATAGGCACATACTAAAATACAAACATATATACTTAGATGCATCTAAAATTGATAGAGTATACTTTCCAGAGAGTCGGCCGGGTGGCAGGGCCCAATTTACAGCGGCGAGGAAGGTGAGTCAAGGCACCTTGCGCCCGTCAATCGCTCTTGTGGCATGATAGATTGTATATTAAAGTACACATGTGTAAGTGTGTGTGTGTGATTGTATGTGGCAGAGTAGATACTTTACAATGCAAGCAATCTGTAAGATGTCCATCAACGTTGACAAAAGTTTGTTTTTGTTGTTGAGTTGCATGAAGCGGCTTTTGCTGTGGTTGGTTGCTCTGGCTGTTGAAGCGTACCTATTTGTGCTGCTGTTGTTTACTGTTGCTGTTGTTTTTGTTGTTGTTATTGGTCGTGTGTCGAATGCGTTGCCAAATCTTTGAATTGTATGCATGGATGCATGCGGCATGAATGAGCATACAAGCGAATGAGCGAGTAAGCCAATGAATGAATGAATGAAACTTGAAAGGTTATAAAGAACGCAGTTTTTTACTATACTTTTAAAAGTAAATAAATAAATGTACGGAAACACACATGAATATAGGTATGTATGTGTGTATTTGTGGATGCATCAATGCAGACATTTATTTATAGTACTATTTTGGGTATTTGTATACATTTAAATATGAATAGTTTCGGGCACCCCTAAACTGCTTTACCTACACACACACACATACACAACTATCCTCCTAACAGCGATACTTGAATGCAGTTGATATCCTTGCTGCCTCAATGCAGTTTATAAATAAGGCAAAATTCCTTAATACAAAGATTTTACGAATTTTGAGATATCAAATACTTTGTGCTGCTGCATTTTAGTAGTTTTTGGAATTGAGTGAAAATATAGAGCTAAAAATTGAGTGGCAGCTATTTTGTAGACAAAAAGTGAGAGATAACTCATGAGAAGTGAGCAAAGAAAATGAGCGAAGAAATTGAGAGTGGGGAAAAGGCATTGAGAGAAGTTAATGTTGCATGCCACAAATTTGTATGTGGAAAAAGAAATGAGTGAGAGTTGTGTGAAATTGCTCATATGAAGAATTTCAATGCAATAATGCTGAAGGAGATTCGAACTCACAACACTGTAGTGACTTGTATGCTAGAAGGTCTAACACCTTAGGCCACTACCCAGCTTGAGCATAGAAAATTATTTCATAGGTTTCACACCAAGTCCTAAAATTCGCAAATCTTTCATATAAGTTAGCATTGAAATTAAAGAAATGTATAAATATATGCATAAATGGACACTGAGAAGGGTTTACCTTCAAGCTGGGTAGTGGCCTAAGGTGTTAGACCTTCTAGCATACTAGTCACTACAGTGTTGTGAGTTCGAATCTCACAATGCCGGGAAGAAAAGTCCATGAAGAGATGTAATTCCAGTATTATCGAAACATATGTCGGCTTGTCTGGTTCCTGCAGCGCGTAGGTAAATTTTTCTCAAATAACACGTTTTAAATTTTATTTCAATTTTTTTTATTTTTAGAACTTTATAATTTTATTTTTATATTCTTTTCTTTTATTAAGCTATTGCATAGATTTTATCGCAGGCCTTGGCGGTGGGAGTGAAAAGAAAAAAAATGTTAATGTTAAAAAAGTTCGTTGTAACGGACTTTTTTTAATGTTAAAAGGATCGGTGTTAGCAACATAAAATGACAAAAATAAATTAGGCGTTGCCTACATTTAGGCTATACTACTAACAGTGTGACGTTGTACATAAAATTGGAGCTGTATAAGCTATACTGTTAAGAGGTTAAGGCTGTACTGCTCTAAACTTTAGAGTCTAAAGTCATAAATATGCTCATTGAGTTTTCATAAATATTATAATTGCATAAGTTAATAAAAAGTGATATGCAATAGCTTTACCGTGGCAGTCCCCGAGTGCCACACGTCATCTTTTTATTTATCTTTTTATTTGATTTAATTTGATTTAGTTTAATTTGATTTTATTATTCTAATTTAATTTAGTTTGATTCAAATTAACTTAATTTTATTCTATTTATTTTACCTTGAACCAGTCGAAAGTCTTGTCATATTGGATGAATTTCTAACTGATAGGGTCCTTATTACTTTTAAATCACAGCAAAATTTACCCTTATTTGCATATTAATTGTCTGCGATATTATCGAGTTCCATGAAATGAGTAAGACAGTTTTGCGATTGATTGCAAAAATTAAATTGGATAATGAATGTAATTAAACGCAAGGAAAATTCGCAAATGTTGGGTTTTCCAATCGGAAATTCCGCCCATAAAATATTAATAAATAATTTGAATCAAATGCACTACCGCCCAATAGAGCAAATAGGAAAAGTCTGAGGGAGATGTAGTATGTGGCACCTGAGTCTAGTAATTACTTCCCAAAGGATATATAAATACAAATGCAATGATACCACTTTTCAACTCAAAGACATATAAACACTTAATACTCTTAAATTGTAGTTTCACAAAGCTCTTAGCTTAGGTCCCAACGACAGCACCACTTTGATCTAAAGCGGTTAAAAACTTGCGAAACAACGAAGTGAAATGTCAACTGTTCGGCTGTGCGAACATTATAATACGCGAACGAAAGGATAACATCGTTCGTGTCGTGACTTCGTTAAAGAGAGTGTAGAGTTTTGTGCTGAGCATTCCTCTCGTCTGCTTTTCGTAAAATGTTCTGTCCTTTCTTTATTTCCTTATTATTTCATTATATTACATCCTTCACTTTCTTTTTCATATTTTGCTTTCCATCACACCTCGTACCTTTGCATGTCAATGCCTATTACAGACCGTTGTGAAACATCGATAAAAAGAAAAGTAAGAAAAACGAGAAAAGCAAAAACAAATATTTGCCAAATGCCAAGTTTACGTACGAGTACTCATAATCACATTTCGTATGGGTGGGTGGAGAGGAGAGGTTTTGGGGTGAAATTGTGTTACAACGAGTTGAATAAACTGTGTAATATATGTAGAGAAGCAAGTGGACAAACAGCAGAGCAGAATATGCAAGCGCGACCTAGAAGCTGATGAAGTTGTGAAAAAAATGTGTATAAATATGGGCGTATGAATGGGGTGTAAATATGTGTGAGTGGGTGTGCGTATGTGTTTTCATGCAATTATACATTTTTCAAATGCAAAAAGGATATTTCACAAAAGAATTAGCACAATAAGGCCGTTGGGAATTATGGATGAAACGGTGCCAAGGGTGAAGCAATGGGAGTGACTTAAAGGAGGACGCGAAGATATGAAATTCTGTTGAAGTAGTTTGAAGTTGTGAAAACAAGCCAGATATCCTTCTATGGATGGCAGGGTCTCCAAAAATAATATAAAAAATAAAATGAAAATAAAATAGAATAAAAAAAAATATATATTTAAAAATAAAATAAAAAATTTATATAAATTAAATTAAATTTAATTAAATTGAATAAAATAAATCGAAATGGAATATAGCAAAAAAAATAAAAAAAAAATAAAATAATATAAAAAATCAAAATAAATAAAATAAAAAAAATAAAACAAAATGAAATAAAAAAATAAAAATAAATTAAATAAAATGAAATAAAATAAAACAAAATAAACTAAAATAAAATGAAATAAGTTAGCGTGAAGTAGCCACAGGGCTCACGAAACGCACTTCCTTACCTGAAGTAATGCTAAGCGCCGTCCCAGGTAAGGAAGAATACGCGGGCCGTGGGAGGTTAGGTTTTAGTGCGGTATACCTCAAGATAAGAAGGGAGTCCCACACTCGGAGAGTCCCGATGCTAGAGCATCTAGTAACGAGGGCTTGAACCCGGTTAGTGCATAAAGCATTTCCTCCTCCCGCGAATACAAAAAAAAATTAAATGAAGTAAAATAAATTAAAATTAAAATAAAAATAAAAATAAAAATTAAAATTAAAATTAAAATTAAAATTAAAATTAAAATTAAAATTAAAATTAAAATTAAAATTAAAATTAAAATTAAAATTAAAATTAAAATTAAAATTAAAATTAAAATTAAAATTAAAATTAAAATTAAAATTAAAATTAAAATTAAAATTAAAATTAAAATTAAAATTAAAATTAAAATTAAAATTAAAATTAAAATTAAAATTAAAATTAAAATTAAAATTAAAATTAAAATTAAAATTAAAATTAAAATTAAAATTAAAATTAAAATTAAAATTAAAATTAAAATTAAAATTAAAATTAAAATTAAAATTAAAATTAAAATTAAAATTAAAATTAAAATTAAAATTAAAATTAAAATTAAAATTAAAATTAAAATTAAAATTAAAATTAAAATTAAAATCAAAATTAAAATTAAAATTAAAATTAAAATTAAAATTAAAATTAAAATTAAAATTAAAATTAAATCTAAATTTAAAAATAAAATAAAAAATATAATTATTTTAATTATAATCAAATAAAATTGAAAAAAAAAATAAAAAAAAAATTTAAAATAAAAAAAAAATAACAAAAAAAATATATAAATATAATTATTTTAATTTTAATCAAATAAAATTGAAAAAAAAATAATAAAAAAAAATTTAAAATAAAAAAAAATAACAAAAAAAACAATATATAAGAAAAGAAAAAAAACTTTATTAAAAAAATAAAATCAAATATGTAAAAAAAAGAAAGCTGAAGTAAATTTAAGGATATTTATTTATTAGAAGGCATGGATAGTCAGGACATTTTTCGGGTCCTATTTAATTTTTGCTGTGCATTAAATAAAAATGAAAAAAAAAAAATAAAGTTAAATAAAAGAAGGAAAATAAAATTAAAAAAAATAAAAAATTATATAAAAAAAAAATATATAAATAAATACCTAAATCAAAATAAATGAAATAAAGTTTATTGAAGTGTATTCAAGGAACCCATTTTCTTGAAGGCATGGAAACTCAGGACATTTTGAGGAGCCTATTAAAATAATGTTGTAAATTTATTTACTACCGTATCAAGATTCTGTCAACTTCTTAAACAAATCAATAAAATTTAGACACAAAATATTCGAAGGACCTTCAAATAATATTACTAATTACTCCTATTATTACACAAAACATTTTTCGCTGAAAGGAACAAATTCAAATTCGATAGCCGGAAGCGGAAATGAGTGTATTGGAATATGGGTAAATTGCAACATACTCATTTCCTCAAGAGGCTCTTTAAATCACAATGAAAAAAAAGAACTTTGAAATAACAAGCAAATGTGGAAATCCCTTTTAATTTGCTGTGTCTGCTATGTAAACGAATATCAAATATAGGCTTTCCCCAAACAAAAGGAAGCAATGAGAAAAACCACTTAGCATAATCTGTGTGTGTGTGTAGCCTTAAGGCGAAGCGCAGGAAAAGCGCATAAAAGAAAATGTGTAAAGCAGATTTAAAGAAAAGTTGTGAGGATGAGTGCTCAAACAAATTACACATTTATTAGACAAGAGAGAATTGTAAATAAATTATTATTTTGTATGAATGAAAATTGCGCTCAAATGTTTGAGAGAAAGTAGAGAGCGCTTTTGGTGAATTGAGTAGGTAAGTGAGCGGAGTGAGTAGGGGCCTTATGATGAACAGTGAGCGCCCGCAACTAAACAAAGTTAGATGGATGTTTAATATGGGGTCAGGAACGAAATTAATAAATATAGTAAAAAAGGAGAAATATTGTTATGATATCTTAACGCGCTCAATATTGAGAGCTTGTTTTCCACGCAGCTCTCATACACTTGAGAGGCCGCTGCAAAAGTCTACAAAATGAGTATACTCTCAATGGTTGCGGCGTCCGAGTGCGCGCTGTTGTTTATATTGAGGCGAACTCCAGCAAAAAGAAAAACTCGATTTTCGGGGTGGTTGCGCGCTTGTCCCTGCCGGCTTTGCGGCAACAAGAATCATACGCGTTTTGCTATACAATTTTGTGCTAGCAGCAAATTTCTTATACCATTGACTGCCGCTGTTTGTACCGTTGTCATAGTCAACGGTGCGCTCGTTTCACTCAACGACATCGTTGCCTTTTGCCGTCGCTTTTGCTTTGGCCTTTCGGTGGAGCTACTCTATTACTGCTGCTACTCGACTCGAAAGCAAGTCGAATTGTGTGTGAATACGAGACAGCGCGCGGCCAACTCTACTGACACCGACGACGACTACGAGTAAAAATGTTGAGTACGCCAACATTTTACAATCAGTTCGAGTTCGAGCGTCACATAAGACGGACGTGTAAGCTAAGCACGGTATATCGCGAAAAACGGGTTTTTCAGTTTTTCTCTTTTCCATACACACAATACAATCAGCAAACAAACAAACGCTTTTGAATTATTGAAGTTAGTTGAATCAAAAACCGTAAGAAGTGCATGAAAAAAAGTCAATAAAATGATTGCAAAATAAAAAAGCGCTTTCCGCCCATTTAAAAAGGAGGCGCATGAATAAAAAAATGTAGCAGAAAATGTTTGTGTAGTTTACGAATGGAACGAAGTACATGCCATGGAGAAAAAACAAATAAAACAAACTGGTGTAGTGAAAAAGTTTAGCAAGAACGACAACGTCTACGTTGACAAGTGATAGCTACTACGCTTTGCGTGTTGTGCGTGAAAATTGTTGGGTGAAAATTTCGGTGTATGAAAAATTCATGAAGTAAAAAAAAGTCGATGCGTAGGTAGACAAAACAAAAAAATGTGTGACAAAAGTTTTTCTTGAAGCAAAAAAAAAAAAGAAATTGGAAATGCAAGCACAGAAGAAGTTTAATTGAAGCCTAAAAAAAATTTGATTTGAAGAAAGTTGAAGTTACAAAAAAAAACAAGAATAAGTACTTAAATAACCATAGCAGCGTGTGATTCAGCGGCCAGCTTAAATGAATTTAAACCAAAGCGCTTATAGGCAAGCAGCGCGCAGCAAACGCGCCTCCATGCAAGCGCGGAAGTATCTGAAACATTAACAAAATAAATTAAACTTTTATTGAAAAAAAAAAACGCAAATAAAAATAATTAAAAATGTATAAATTAAGTAGACTACCAAAGCGCCTCTTCAGCAGTCATAGCGCTTACACGCTACTACTTTTAGCGCAGCTACTAACCCACAGCGTATGGAGCGCTCTGGCGATACAACACAACAAGGGTGGCGGCAGCATCGATAGACCTGATAACAGCTATACGCCTTCCTCAGAATCAGCGAGCGCAGCAAATGTGGCCAGCATGATGGGTACATCAATAGCAGGTGCAAGCGCTGGGTCTGCGACTTTTGTTCAAACACCAAACAGCGCGTCAAACAGCAATGCAGCAATAGGGGCAGCAGGCGCTTCTGCTAACCCGCCGACACAACCTACAAATCAATGTTCCTGGCAGTATAATGGCACCACCTCAGTGCGCTGTAATCTACGCACCATTGAACGCCACATAGCGCTCGATTTACAAGGCGCTGATGGCACCAGTCAGCTGGAGATCAAATGCAGCGAACTCTACCTCTTTGAATCACAATTGCCACAAGCGGCATTTGCGCGCCTACAAACGCTCGATGTGTTACGCATTGATGGTTGTAAATTGCTGCAATTGCCCAATAATGCTTTTGAGGGTTTGAATGTGTTGCGCACTCTGGTGGTGAATACGCGCAACCCGGTGTGGGGTGCAAGCAAAACATTGGAATTGTATCCGGACTCGTTGAATAGTTTGAAACAGCTGACTGAGTTGCATTTGGGCGATAATAATTTACGCGCATTGCCTGCAGGGTTCCTTTGTCCAGTGGGGAATTTGCAAGTGCTAAATCTAACGCACAATCGTATACGTTCGGCAGAGAATTTGGGTTTTGCCGATATGAATTGTAATGGCGGTAGCGAGCTGCAAGTGCTCGATGCTAGCTACAATGAATTGCGTTCGGTCACCGAGAGTTGGGGTATATCGCGTTTAAGGCGTTTGCAACATTTAAATTTGCAGCACAATAATATTTCTGAACTATCTGGTGAGGCGCTGGCTGGGCTTAGTTCGCTACGCATCGTCAATTTGAGTTATAACCACTTGGAGACGCTACCGGAAGGGCTATTCGCGGGATCGAAGGAGTTGCGCGAGATACATTTGCAAAACAACGAACTCTACGAGCTTCCAAAGGGGCTTTTTCATCGTCTCGAGCAACTGCTAGTTGTGGACTTGTCCGGCAATCAGCTGACATCGAATCACATCGACAATACCACCTTTGCGGGTCTCATACGATTGATTGTGCTGAATTTGGCGCATAATGCGCTCACACGCATCGACTATCGCACTTTCAAGGAGCTCTACTTTCTACAAATCCTGAACTTGCGCAACAACTCTATTGGCCACATCGAGGATAACGCCTTCTTGCCGCTTTATAATCTACATACCTTGAATCTGGCAGAAAATCGGCTGCATACCCTCGACGACAAGCTCTTCAACGGACTGTATGTGCTCTCCAAGCTCACGCTCAACAACAATCTTATAAGCGTCATTGAACCGAATATATTCAAGAATTGCTCTGATCTCAAAGAGCTCGATTTAAGCTCGAATCAGTTGAATGAAGTGCCACGCGCCCTGCAAGATCTCGCTATGTTACGCACGCTCGACTTGGGCGAAAATCAAATACGCACCTTTGACAATCAAAGTTTCAAAAATCTGCATCAGCTGACAGGACTGCGTTTGATTGACAATCAAATTGGTAATATCAGCGTAGGCATGTTCGCCGACTTGCCACGCTTGAGCGTGCTCAACCTTGCCAAAAATCGCATACAGTCTATAGAGCGTGGCTCTTTCGATAAGAATTTTGAGCTAGAGGCTATACGTTTGGATCGTAATTTCCTCTCTGACATCAATGGCGTATTTGCGACGCTTGTCTCGCTGCTATGGCTTAATCTCTCCGAGAATCATCTAGTTTGGTTTGATTACGCCTTCATACCGAGTAATTTGAAATGGTTGGATATACATGGCAATTATATTGAAGCGCTGGGCAACTACTACAAACTGCAGGAAGAGATAAGGGTAAAGACCTTGGATGCTAGTCACAATCGCATCACCGAGATAGGCGCCATGTCTATACCGAACACGATTGAGCTGCTTTTCATTAATAACAATCTCATCAATACCATACATCCTAACTCGTTTGTGGACAAAGTCAACTTGGCGCGCGTCGATCTCTACGCGAATACTTTATCCAAGCTGCAGCTACAACAATTGCGCGTCGCGCCCATACAAGAGGGTAAGGCGCTGCCTGAGTTTTATCTAGGCGGTAATCCCTTCGAGTGTGATTGCACCATGGATTGGTTGCAGCGCATCAATAATCTCACTACGCGCCAACATCCACGCGTCATGGATCTCACGAATATTGAATGTGTAATGCCACATGCGCGTGGTGCACCCGTGCGTCCACTGACCACGCTCAAATCACAGGATTTTCTCTGCCGCTACGAGTCGCACTGCTTTGCGCTATGTCACTGCTGCGACTTTGATGCATGCGACTGTGAGATGACTTGCCCGAATAACTGCACTTGCTATCACGATCAGATTTGGTCCACAAATGTCGTCGATTGTGGTGGTCAACAAACTAGCGAGCTGCCGCGTCGTGTACCCATGGATTCGAGCGTGGTTTACTTGGATGGCAACAACTTTCCGGTGCTCAGAGATCACGCTTTCATTGGACGCAAGAACTTGCGCGCGCTCTATGTAAATGGTAGTCAAGTGGCGCGCATACAAAATCGCACTTTTGCCGGACTCATTTCGTTGCAAGTGCTGCATCTCGAGGATAATTTGTTGCGTACGCTGCATGGCAATGAATTTGAATATTTGATTGCACTACGCGAGCTCTATCTACAAAATAATCAACTCATTTCGTTGGATAACATAACACTTGCCCCACTGGTCACACTCGAAGTGCTACGCATTGATGGCAATCGCTTGCTGACGCTCGCGATGTGGCAGCTACAGCAGCCGCAATTCAAACAAATACGCACGCTAGCGCTGGGGCGCAATCAATGGACTTGTCGCTGTAAATTTCTGCAAGAGCTCACCGCCTACGTGGCGGACAATGCAGTGATTGTGCAGGATTTGCAAGATATCTACTGCGTGGATGCGGGCGTGAGTGGCACAAGTGTAGTGCAGAAGCGTGACTTGGATTTCAATGCAACCGCGCCATGCACTGATTACTATGCTGGCGGCTCTATGCTGCAACATGGCATACCAAATACGTATATACCACTGCTCATTGTAGCGCTGGCGCTTGTCTTCTTGCTCATTGTGATCATCATGATTTTTGTATTTCGTGAATCGCTGCGTATTTGGCTATTTTCACATTATGGCGTGCGCGTGTTTGGACCGCGCTGCGAGGAAACCGAAAAATTATATGACGCCGTTCTTCTACACTCCGCCAAAGATTCAGAGTTCGTCGCCCAAGACTTAGTGGGTGAGTTGGAGACAGGGCGCCCAGCGCTGCGCGTTTGCCTGCAACATCGCGATCTCGCGCACGACGCCACACACTATCAGCTGCTGGAGGCATCACGCGTCTCACGGCGCATCGTTATTCTGCTATCACGTAATTTTCTACAAACAGAATGGTCACGCTGCGAACTGCGACGCGCTGTACATGATGCGCTGCGCGGGCGCCCACAAAAGTTGGTCATAATCGAAGAACCAGAAGTGCTTTTTGAAGCTGAAAGTGATATTGAGTTGTTACCGTATTTGAAAACATCAGGCGTGCACCGCATACGCCGCACTGATCGTCATTTCTGGGAGAAGCTGCGCTATGCACTACCTGTCGATTATCCTACTTATCGCGGTGGCATCGCTGGCGTCCCCGGCAATAACTATACACTCGATCACAATCACGAGCGCATCAAACAACCATCTAGTCCGGGTATGCTATACCGCCAAGCGCCACCACCCGCCTATTGTCCCGATGGTGGCGCGGGGAGCGTAATGGGTGGTGAGCACGGCGCTACAGAGGCCACAAATTATTCATCAGCGACCACAGCGACACCTAGCCCGCGTTCACAACGACGTGAGCATGCAGCTGGCGCTGCTGCGGGTACCTTACATCATCCCATTGTTGGCTCACATCTACATCCCAATGCGGCGCAGGCAGCAACGCTAGCGGCTGCAGCAGCGCAACGTGGCGCAGAACTGAGTGGTGGTGGTGGGGTCACAAGCAATAATAGTCAGTATTACCATCACGCCACAGCGCCTAGTCAAACATATACATTACGACCGCCTTCAGAGCACATCTACTCCAGCATTGATTCGGATTATTCGACGCTGGATAATGAGAATATGTTAATGATGCCGCCACCATCGCCGCAACCGAATGGCGGTGTTGGTATGCAGAGTTTGCAACGCTTTCATCAGCAGCAACAACAACAGCAACAGCAGCTGCAACAACAACAGCAACAGCAGTTGCAACAACAACAACAGCAGCAGCATATGACGCAAACTTGGCGCGCGTCACAGCTGCAACAACAACAGCAAGCGCAACAGCAGCAGCACCAAAATCAAAAGCATCAGCAGCGGCGTGAGGATGATGCGACGCAAGGTGGCGCGACGCTGGTGGCGAACGGTGGACAGCAGCAGGGACCACATGTGCAAGCTTATTTAGTGTAGATGTAGGAGGAATATAAGGGAAAATTTAGCTCATAACGCACAGCTATCCAAAAATAAAAATTTAATAAAATAAAATAATTAGGAACGTAGCGAAGACTGGTTCGAGGACTGGTTCCTGGCACTGAAACTAACACAACAAAAGTGTAAATGAATTTCTTTCCTACCTTAAAAAAAGATGATATAGTTAAATGAAAACTAATTGTATAAAAGAAAATCCCAAAATCCATGTTAAAAAAACTAAAAATTTTTTAAAGAAAAAAAAATAAATTTTTTCCAAAAGAAAAAAAAAATATAAAAATTATTATAACAATAACCAAAAAAAAAAATTTTCTAAAATGCAAAAAAATTTTGAATTTGTTTGTTTATTTTAAAAAGTGTTTATATTTGCTAATGCTTAATAATTTAAAAAGGGAAAATTTTGTTAAAAAAAAATTTAATAAAAAAATTTTGTCGAAAAAGTTAAAAATTGGATAAAAAGCTGCTCCTTTAAGCTGAGCAGCACTTAAAAAAATTGTAAATTTCCTATAAATTACTACAAACAGACTATTTATTTAAAATCGTAAATCAAATGGAGGCAAAATTCTCGATAACCCAGTGAACAAAAAGGAAGAAAAAGTTTTATTTAAAAAAAAGTTGTAATTTATGAGTTCAAAAATATTGATAACAAAGTGATTATGTTCATGCAAACACCATTAATGGCGATGCTGATAAACGTATGTAATATGTGTATGTAAACTTGACTTTTTTCGTATAAAAATATTTATAAAATCACACATACATTCGCATGTGCATATAAACATACATACAAAAATATATAGGGTGATTCAAAAAATGCGATTGTGTTGTTTTTGTACTTCGAAAAAATTTACGCCTCGATACAATTGGGAAATTCTTTCCAAAAATCATTTTTTTTATCCAAATAGGAAAGCTCTCCGCCTTGTAATTAAACATTTTTTTTAATTAATAAAAAAAATTGTCCTCAAATTCTTGTAGCAAATTCAACGATCTACAAAAGAGATTAAATAAAATATTTTCGTAAAACTTACCCATTAAAAGTTATTGCTATATAAGGTTTGATAATTTTTTAAATTTAATGGAAATTTTTAAATTTTCGAAGTAGGTACCAATAAAAAACAACTACCAATCTAATTTTTTTAACCACCCTAATATAGGTACTACCAACTGTGTAAATAGCTAGCATATATAAAATTATTTTCATAAGATTTAATTTAAGCAAACACATAATGTACTTTGTATATAAGAAATCCGTGTACCTACATGGCTATAAAAATATATATTTAGTTAGACAAACCGCTTGCAAGCGCCAGGACTTTGACGACAGTTGACAGCACTGAGCTAACTATTGACAATTTGTGCAAAGAAGAAAACAGCTTGTAGCCAGCAGATATTGGGTTAAAGCAGCTTAAGAGCGCAAATAAAAGCTCAAGCGTAAAGTACTGCTTTAGCTACGGTTAAAGTGCAAAAACGCGTAATAAAAAATTTGTGACAAAAAATTTGTAGAGGCTCGTCAAGAAAACAAACTGTGGTATTAAAAAAAAAAAATTTAAAAATCGAGCTTCATCTTCAACTTGATCCATACATTTGTTACTTGCGCAGTTTTGCATAAGTAACATAAGCAGTTTTGCACCCTAACCTCCTCTATGCTTACTTCCGCCATTTTTGACATACCTTCAAACTCTTTAATTTCTATGCTTAACCGCTCTTAAGCTGCAACCCTTTATTTGGCTTGTATCCTGCCTCCACCCCTTTGTCAACTGTCAACAGTCAACAGTTTGGCCTTGTATGCGTGTAAATATTTAATTTAATTAATATAAAATAAACAACTATTACAAAATCAACAACAAAAAACGCATGTACACACTTATATAATGCTTATATACCAGTAAATATTCATACATACATACATACTTACTTTAAGGTGGTTCAAAAATGAGTAAAGTCAGAATTTTAAGTGTGACAGATCAAGCATTTTTTCTAAAAATCTCGTTAGAGGTTATGATAACCTGTTGGTATATCGCCGCCATTAGTTTTTTTAGATCAAGCATTTTTTCTATTTAGATATGTGAGACTTTATGGAGATTTTAAGGTTGACAATTTGAATAGGAACACCATACAAAAAATCTCAGCGCCACCTAGTTCTAACATTTTTTACACACAAATGTACTGAAAATCATTTAAATCTGTCCACAATTACGAAATTTCCAAACATATTCAACACAGAGCCATCTAGCGGTATTTTTTATCAATCTCTTTCGATATTCGCAACTGAAAAAATTTCCAAATAACTCTCTAATAGAGCTTACGATTTCTACTCGAACACAAGCGAGTACTTCGAAACTTTAAAAAAGGAGAGCTCTCGCTTTAGTCTCGGCTGTCGCCACTATCGTGGGAATTTTCGGGACAAGTGAATAGTACACAGAGAAAACTGAGCTGGGAATAGATAAGAATTGACCGTGATTTTGGTTGAATCAACAGATATTTTGGTTGATATGACCAAATAACTGTCAATTTTTATCCCAGAATTTTTTTGATGATTAATTACGATTAGATGAAAATTTTGATGATTAATAATAGATTCAAAAAAACTTATTAATTAGTAAATCAACTAAATGATTTTTTTGATACCGTTTATATTATATTTGATTTTTTTTAAATTAATAATTAACTAATTTCCGATTAATCATTAAAATTAAAAAAGCTTAACATATTAATTATTTTTAATGTTAGTGAGTATTTAACAGGTCTGACTTAAATTAGAAAAATACTTCGAAGTAGCTGATAACATAAAAATTCTGACCTAACTTTTCCACCAATCATTTTTGGACCACCCTGATATACCCATATACTTTAAACAACAACACAACAAAACAAAACTGCCAAATGTTACATTTATATAAATTTATATACATACATACACACTATCAAAACAAACATACAATACATAACGTTGTCTAATATTCATTTATAGTTGGTTAAAGCACAACTTTCATAACCACAAGCACACTTTCCTTAATATTTAGCAAGGACGAGTTGATATTGTCTCAATAAGTTAATTTAATTTTGTCTACTTTCTTATGAAGAAAAATGTATGTATGAAGAGTTCTTGGGAAGTTTCCTTTAACCAAAAACTACTGCTATTTTTTTTGTCTTGCTCTACCTTTTTCATTGAATAACTTTTACAACAACAATACTTAAAAGACTGGTAGTAAAAAGGAAACGTATTTTCATGCAAGTAAATGGGAAAATTATAAAATGTTAAATAAAACGTTGGAAAAAAATTTTTCCAGTAAAAGGTAGACATATAATTTTTTTCAATTAAAAAGGAGACATATGTATTTTAGTATTCTAGCAACTTAACTTCTCCCTTTCAATGGAAAAAATAATAAAAAATAAAAATAAAAAATAATTGTCTACCTTTTACTGAACAATTTTTTTGACTCCTTTTTATTTAACATTTTATAAGTTTCCCCTTTACTTGCATGAAATATAAGTTTCCTTTTTAATACCAGCCATTCTAATACAAGAAAATAAATTACCGAAATCTGTCAAAAATTTCTTTAACCATAATTAAAATCTCAACAAAGAAAAATCAAATAGTTTTCAAAACTTTTCGATACTCGAATTCGCTAACTACTTAGTTATAAGGAACAATTGAAAATTGTGAATAAAATGAAAAGAATGTTTGTTATACAAAAATTAATTATACTTTTGTTTTTATTTTTATTGGAGAGAAAAAGCGCAGTAAGTTGATTTTTATTGTTTCTAGAAAGAACACGGATGCGATATTGTGTAGCAGAGTCTTTTTAATTTATTTTTATTTCAAACTGCATTTTTGAGTTCCAGCAATTCTCAAAAACTGTTGTATATATTTCCACGTCTAAGTATGTAGAAGCTACCCTTGTTTCAAAATATTTTTCAAAAAACGACGTATCTTAGAATGCTTTTAAAGTCTTTTTCAGAATTTGATTCAGAAACCCCCTACCTCTACTTAACATAAATTTTCTTGAAACAAATTTTCAGCTGTGGCGTTCTTCAAAGTTTTTTGAAATAGTGCTTTTTTGAAAAATATTTTCTTTTCTTCCATTGGAAATGATAAGTCCAATCTGTTTAAAGTTGGTGCTTGCAAAGCAGTCTGGCCATCTCTTTTCCTCTTCTTTCTCTGAAAATAAATTTATTAAAATTAATATGAATGTGCAAATTTTCCAGATTTTCATGTGATTAACCTTTAGTTTCTCTACGATTCACGCAAACCCTGGGCTTCCAAAATACATGGAACTCACGGACATTTGCAACGCCATACTCATGAATGTGTAAAATTGTGCCAGAAAAACGAATGTGCTATAAATATATGTTTCTGGCGGAACAAAAAAGTTTAAAACGGAACTTTTAAATTTTTTTAAATTTTCGTTTTGCCAGAAACATGAATGCGTAGCAAAATTGTTACGTATACGCCATGGTGTCCATCGTTGAGAGCAACACATTTATGTTTCTGGCAAAACAAGAATTTTAAAAAATTTAAAAATTTGGCTTTTAAACAATTTTATTGCTCCAGGAACATGAATGTGCTACACATTCATGCATCTGGCACAACGAAAATTTAAAAATTTTCTTTGGAAATTTTTAAAAGATGACTGTGCCCAATCTCGTGGAATTGAAGGAATATTAACGTATAAACTATATCAGTGGAAAGAGTATAATGAGAATATAACCTACAAAAACCAATTTATATCAAAAACTAGAATTTAAAATTTTGCGAGAGAAATAAACTTTCAAAAACGATTTCTGGCAAGCGAGCAACGATATGTGATTGATCTCATCATTTGTCATAAAAAAGCTAAAGCACTGCCATCATACAACATACATCGCACAACCACACTCATACATAGATCAAAGAACGGAAAAGAATGGCATATAAGTTTCATAATTAATGCACAAACAGATGGAGACTTATACAAACAAAAATATACAAACAGCTGCATAAATGAAAGTGCATAAATAATTTAGCTTGTATAAATGCTATCAAGCTTACATAAATGCTATCATATTATTATGATTCATAAAAAACTCAGTATTTTTTACGTCAAAAGCAAGCTTTTTGCATACTTTAGGGTGAGCCCGAATGTGCTAGTGAGAAAATCCTCGAAATGAGTATAGGTTAGAGACTGTGTTTGTTGGGTTATTTTGTGTGCTTTATAAATTCGTATACTACATATGTACATACATCCATATGAAAAGCTGCTAGTAAAAAAAGGAAACGTACACACAGAGAAAATTGCGCTGGTAATGGATAAGAATTAACAGTGATTTTGGTCACATCAACCAAAATATGGTTATATCAACCAAAATATATGTTGATTCAACTAAAATATGGGTTCATTTTTCATTTATTGGCACTTAACCGCCTAAGCGATTTTTCCGAGGCTTTTCTTTGCTTTCCATTGGAATTAAGTTTTTACGTGGCGGGTCCCAAACCCAGCGCAGAACCCGTCTCCGAAATATGGGTTGATTCAACCAAAATAACGGTCAATTCCTATCCATTACCAACTTATTTTGCTCTATATATTTTTCATGCAAGTAAAAGGGAAACTTAAAACATGTCTAGGTAATAAAAATGTTAAAAAAAAAACAAGTAAGGAAAGCTGTCTTCGGCTGTGCCGAAGGCTATATACCTTTCATGAATAAGCGTCACGATTTTCAATGTTCGATCCCCAGTACAGCCTGTGTGTATTTAACTTTAGCTCATACCGAAATTATCGGAACTATCGATTGTATGGGGGCGATGTGTTTTGTTTGTCCAATCTCATTGATTTTTAACATCGACATTCCACTTTCTAACAGAGCAATAGTTACGAAATTTCACGACTCTCCCTATATAATTATAAGAGTTATAGCCCAAAATCCGTTTATCGGAACAATCGATTGTATGGTAGCTATGAGTAGTTTTGGTCCGATCTTGCTGGTTCGGACGAATGATTATTCTAATATAAAATAACGCCTCCATACCAAATTTCATCGAGATATCTCTAAAATTAAGGGACTAGTTTGCGTACAAACAGACGGACAGACGGACATGGCTAAATCGAATCAACTCATCGTCCTGATCATAACGGTATACTTATTAGTGGGTCTATCTCTTCTTCTTCTCATACTTAAAAACATCGGACCAAAGTTATAATACCATTTCATGTTCATGAAAGGTATAATTAAGTAAAAGGTAGACAACTCTTTTTTTTCCAATAAAAGGAAATAGTTCGTTGGTAAAATAAAAGTATCTCCACCCTTTGATTTGCAAAACTATTTATCTACCTTTTACTGAACAATTTTTTATCGTTTTTTTTTAATATTTTGAAATTTTCCCTTTTAGTTGCAGTATAAGTTTCCTTTTTACTACCAGCAGTATCTGTACATATATATGCATTAAAAAGCCAAACAACCTATGACATACATGAATATATTGATTACAACATACCCATACATACATACATAACAACATAAATATATACAAATTTTATACAAGTAAGCATGTAATCCATTAAACCATGTCTAATGCTTCATAATCATCATTCATTTATAAAGGTATATAATATGAAAACATACATACAATCACACACGTGTTTGATATATTTATATTTATGTATGCGCGCATATCTTGTTGTTTTTATTTTTCATTTAAATATCATACTTATTCTATTTTTTTACTAATTAAGCAGCAAAAATAATGAATGACCCTTAAATGCGTATAAATTATTAAAAAGTGGAATACACGAACAAACAAAAATATTTTTAATATACGCAAATCAAATTTATTTACATATATGTAAATATGTACGTACATATGTAAACATGCAACTGGCAAAATACACTAACAACAATTTTACATACTTATATATGTATCTACCAAATGCGCATTCCCTACATAATTCTCAACACATTTCAAATAAATTTCAGTTGGTTCAACTCTAACAATTTTACAACAAAAAAATACTGTTAAATTTTATTGAACATTCTGCTTTGCAAAAACAAACCACACTTGATATACGTGAAAAGTACAACTGCACATAAAATGGTTGCGAATATTTATTAAAAATATTTCCACACGTTTTTGTGTAAATTTTTTTAAAGAGAAAATTTATAAAAACGAACACTGCCTTTTTAAATAACCAGAAAAAAAATTTAAAATTTGTAAAGGATGCATTTAGGCGTAAAAGCTTAATTTTTAACTTATTTGGCTAAATAAGTTTCGTACACTCAGAAAAAAGAGCTGTTATAGAATTATAATTAAACAAAAATTTTTTATGCATTTATTTATTAGTTTATTAAATTTAAATTTTTTTTTCAGCTATGTATGTGCAAAATTATTTAAAAAATACTCATCAGATTCCTGCTAGGTCCATTGGCAGCCATACATGCTCTTATGTAGTCTACACTCAGAAAAAAGTTTCCTTATTTTGGCTCCAAATACATGGCTTCCTTAAACTAAGTCAAATATTCCTTAATTCAAAGACTTTTTTCCTCAATTTAAATACTTTTTATCTCAATTTAAAGACTTTTTTCCTTAAATTGAGGAAAAAAATCTTTAAATTAGGGAAGCCATGTCTTTGTAGCCAAATAAGGGAAATTTTTCTTTGAAATATGAAAACCCTTTTTTGAGTGTACCTTAATTCAAGATCCTTCTTATTAATCACAGCTGAGGAGACTTACTTAGGGACATGGTAAGCATAACTTTGGTAAACTCAAAAATTTCTTGAAAATTAAATTATATAAAAGATTTTGTATAATGAAGGTAAAGAGCTTACAACACTCTGAACCGGGTGTTCTTGATATTTTAATGACTCGAAACACAAATAAAAAGTATCATTGATTCGAATCAAAAAAAGTGTCTTTGATTCGTTGAAGATTCAAATCACTAATACAAATTTTCTTTCATTCAAAAAATATCATTGATTCGTTGAAGATTTGAATCAAAAAAAGTGTCTTTGATTCGTTGAAGATTCAAATCACTAATACAAATTTTCTTTTATTCTTTGAGATTTCAAATGATTCGTTAAAGATTTAAAACAAAAATAAAAAATTTCATTGATTCGTTGACGATTTAAATCACAAATAAATAATATCTTTGATTCGTTGAAGATTCAAATCACTAATACAAATTTTCTTTTATTCTTTGAGGTTTCAAATGATTCGTTTAAGACTCAAAACAAAAATAAAAATCATCATTGATTCGTTGAAGATATAAATCACAAATAAAAAGTATCATTGGTTCGCTGAAGATTTGAATAAAACAAATTGCCTTTGATTCGTTGAAGATTCAAATCACTAATACAAATTTTATTTTATTTGTTGAGGTTTCAGATGATTCGTTTAAGATTTAAATCACAAATAAAAAATTTCATTGATTCGTTGAAGATTTGAATCGAAAAAAGTGTCTTTGATTCGTTTCCAAACACTAACACAAATTTTCTTTCATTCGTTGAGGCTCTAAATGATTCGTTGCAGATTCAAAACCAAAATAAAAGTATCTTTGATTTTGTTGAAGACTCAAAACAAAAATAGAAAGTATCCTTGATTCATTGAATATTAAGATCACAAACAAAAAGTATCTTTGATTCATTGAGGATTGAAATCATTAATAAAACGTATCTTTGAATGGTTTGAAAATTCATTGGTTCCTCGATGACTCGAATCCCAAATAAAAAGTAGCATTGATTCGGTAAAGATTCAAATCACAAATAAAAACTATAGTTGATTTGGAAAGCGACTTAAATTGCAAATCAAATTGATAATTTATTTGAAAGTGTATAAAAAATATGTAAGTCTATTTTATGAAAAGCTCACTAAGCTTTTGGTTTGAAAGTTTGTTATGAATCACTGTTAATAAATATGGGGATATGTGGTCCGCAAATAAATAACCTTATGTATAGCCAAATCAGTATGTTCTAAAAAAAAAACAGCTGTGAGATATTTATCTAGCTTTCTCACATACAGCGCAAAAGCTCAGCAAATGATGCACTTGAATGATCTTCAGTAGCTGCTATATTTTTTCAGTGTATCAAATAATGCATCAGAAATTTTATAATAAAATATCCGTTTCCACCGTTTTGCATTTATTGAAGTCATAGATGAGGTAATTTTTTAATTAACTAGGAAATATGTAATTTGTATGAAAAGCCCACTTGAGTGAAAACTATAAAATGCTCAAAACGTATAAAAATATAAAAAAATGCAAAAAAAAATTAAAAAAATTTACTAAACACACATTGAAACCATGAACTCGCAGTAAATTTATTTTTCGTTTAATTAGTCAACAAATTTGAAAAAAAAATCGTTTATATTAAAAAAAAAAATTAGAAGCACACACTACACTAAACACACACAAAAACTACTGTAAATAAAACTAGCAAGCGTAAAGTAAATAAAAATAAATTTTAATTGTATACAAATATTTTTTCTTTCTTAAAACTTACTTATTTTCTTGTAAATTAGACAAATAATTGATATGAAAAAAAAAAAAAATTATGGAGCTGTAATTAAATATAAAATAGATATGTAAAAAATTATTAAAAAAAAATTTCTACTGCTAAAATATGTTGTATGTAAAAATAATGTGAAATATATTCATACTTTTAAACCTATGTACGAATGTATGCCTATATAGTAGTTAAGTATATAAAAAAAATTAAAAAAAAAAAAATTCAAATAATAGATGTATGTAATGCGCGATTGTACGTGTGACTAATGTGAAACAGCAAAGCAAAATCCAAAATTGTTATTTATTTTTTATTTTGTAAATTATAACTATGCGATAATTAAATAAAAGCTGACTGCAAACTGATATGTATATGACGATTATGATACAATAAAAAATAACGAAATACCTATAAAAAAATGCAAATGCAAATGGAAAAAAATAACTTTTTTGTGAAAATATATTTTTGTTTTAAAAAACTACATATTTAAAAAAAAAAATTAAAATGATTGTTTTTTATTTGCATGGATCGAATCAGGGATGGGCATTATTAGAAAATTTGAGTGAGGATGGACGATTAAATATAAAATTAATTTTTTTTTCATTATTCAAACAAATTTGAGTGATGAGAGATCGGTTATTGGGAATTCAAAAAAATCAAAGCACTATTTTCGGGGTCACTTCAAAACTGTTTCGCGATCATTTCGGGACTGTTTTCGGAAAATTTTGGTATCACTTCTGAACCATTTTCGGAATCATTTTGGGTGTGTTTTGGTATTATTTTGGTAACATTGCTGTCAGTCATCACTCAAAATTTAAGAAATGATAAATAATTTTATATTTTTTATTTGAATAATATTTTATTCAAAGTTGCCCAACCCTGGAAGGATTTCAGTGGAGCTGACACAATTTTGAGGTATGTTATGATGGATGGAGGATAAGCAGAGTGGAGTAAGCCATTTAACAGTTGGGTAAAATGTGATAACAAAATTAAAAAATTTTTGTTTGTTGACTTATAAAGAAAAGTATAGGCTGATTGAAAGATGCCACTGTTTCAGAATGTTTTTGAAACCTATAATATTCCAGAATTTAATTCCATGAAAATATATAAAACCTGGAAATATCGAAATTACGTTGAAAACTAGTTTATTTTGTTTATTTCTTTCTGCTTTTTTTCATTTTAATTTTATTTTAATATATTTCATTTTTGTTTTGTTTTATTTTATTTTATTTAATATCTTTTATTTTATCTTATTTTTTAATTTTTTAATTTTATTTCATTCTATTTTACTTTATTTTATTTTGGTTCTTTTTATTCTTATTTTTTGTTATTTTTTTTTTTACTTTGGTTTAGTTTTTTTTTTATAATTTTATTTCATTATTTTTTTTTACATTTTTTTATTTCACTTTGTTTTTTATTTAATTTATATCAATTAAATTTTTGTTCTCTAAATTTTTTTATTTTATTTATTTTAGTTTTTTAGGTTTTTTATAAGATTTTATCTTATATTTTTTGATTTTTTTATTTTATTTATATTTTTTTATTTGGTTTATTTTATTCCATTTTTTTTAAATTTAATTTTGTTTTATTTTATCTAAATTTTTTTCTTATGTTTTTTTTTTATTTATTTCACTTTGTTTTTTTTTTTTTTTTTTTTTTTTTAATTTCGATTTTTTTTTCATTTTCGTTATTTTTTTAGTTGTCCATTCGTTGAGGCTCTATTTTATTTTAGCTTTTTTACTTTCATTTGTTTTATTTGTGTTATTTTAATTTATTTTATTTTTTTGTTTAGTTTAATTATATTAATTTTAATTTAATTTAATTTTTTTATTTTATTTTTTTTATTTAATTTAATTTAATTTTATTTTATTTTATTTTATTTTATTTTATTTTATTTTATTTTATTTTATTTTATTTTATTTTATTTTATTTTATTTTATTTTATTTTATTTTATTTTATTTTATTTTATTTTATTTTATTTTATTTTAAGTTATTTTATTTTATTTTATTTTATTTTATTTTATTTTTTTTTTTTCATTTTATTTTTTTTATTTTGTTTTATTTGAAGTTATTTTATTTTATTTTATTTTATTTTATTTTATTTTATTTTATTTTATTTTATTTTATTTTATTTTATTTTATTTTATTTTATTTTATTTTATTTTATTTTATTTTATTTTATTTTATTTTATTTTATTTTATTTTATTTTATTTTATTTTATTTTATTTTATTTTAAGTTATTTTTTTTTTTTTATTTTTTTTTTTTTTTTTTTTTTTTCATTTTATTTTTTTTTTATTTTGTTTTATTTGAAGTTATTTTATTTTATTTTATTTTGTTTTTTAATGTTTTTTAATTTTTTTCATTTTATTTTATTTTTTTTTTGTTTTATTTAATTTAATTTAATTTAATTTTATTTTAAAATATTTACCGCAATTTCTGAAAATTGTATATTAACCTTAAATTCCATAAATGCATCAAGTCACCTTTGCTGATGTTCAGCTCAATAAACTTTACTGCTAAAAACTGTAAAAAGCCCCGAACAAAGGGCCAAACCGCTGCAATAAAAAAATTAATATTTAATTTGCATACGATATTATGTTTGCGTGTAATGTGCAACTTTGGGTAGATAACAAATATTATATGTTGTTTTTTTTTGTTAGTTACAACGACTTTTTTGTGCAACACAAAAGCATCGAAGTGTCGAGCTGATTGGTTTTGCTATATACATATGTATCTAGCAAAAGTAAGTTTCATTGTTATTGTTATTTATTATTGCATTATGAAGTTTTAAATTCAGGCGCGGACATAAATTGTTTTCTTTACTTTTTTTCTGCGTTAATATTACATAACAGTTGTACTAACATTGTTTTACTTTTGTTTTGTTTGCGGCGCAGTGAGGAAATGTTGATGGCATTCATTCATTCATTCTTCCTGTGCTGTCGGAAAAGTTAACTTAAATGCAGAAATAAAAAATTAAATTGAGCTAAAAAATGGTATAAACAAAAAAAATCAAAGCTTAAGCGTTGAAAAATAAACATAGAAAACAATAACGTACGTACCTATGTATATAATAAAACGTGATAAATCATCAATAAAGCAGACAAATGTACTGCAGACACTCCAAGCACAACAGCAGTTATACTAACAACGATTTCACCCAATAAATATTTAGGATAGAGCTCAACTTCAATAAAAATAAAATAAAAATAAAATAAAAGTAAAATAAAAATAAAATAAAAATAAAATAAGAATAAAATAAAAATAAAAATAAAATAAAATAAAAATAAAATAAAAATAAAAAATAAAAAAAATAAAAAAAAAATAAATATAAAATAAAAAAAATTAAAAAAAATTAAATTAAAAAAAAAAATAAAATAAGAATAAAAACAAAAAAAAATTAAATAAAAATAAAGTAAAAATAAAATAAAAATAAAACAAAAATAAAAATAAAGTAAAAATAAAATAAAAATAAAATAAAAATAAAATAAAAATAAAATAAAAATAAAATAAAAATAAAATAAAAATAAAATAAAAATAAAATAAAAATAAAATAAAAATATAATAAAAATAAAATAAAAATAAAATAAAAACCAAATAAAAATAAAATAACAATAAAATAAAAATAAAGTAAAAAAAAAATAACGTAAAACAATATAAAATAAAATAAGTAAAAAAAATTTATTCAGAAAATAAACAAAGTAAAATAGAACAAATCGAAAAAAAATAAAACAAAAAAACCAAAAAGTAAAATAAAGTATACCAAAATATAATTAAAAAGAAAAATAAAAAAAAAAAAAACAAAAAAAAACAAAAAAAAAAAACAAAATAAAAAATGAAATATAGTTAGAAAAAGAGCTGAAATATAATAAAGTTAAATTTCTTCGAGAGTCAATTAACTTGAAAAAATAAAAACTAATTTTCAAATTTGGAGAATTATTTTATTTCTCTTTATTGGGGTATTTGAATTTGCATATATAAATAAAAACATGTCTATATATAAAATAAATATCATATACATATGTATTTCTGTATAAAAAATTAAGCAAATATATAATACCAAAGCAAGGCACCCGCCTCTGCACTTCAACAGCATGCGGTCTGCCTCTCGGGTCGACTTGTCTATCTTTTCGTACATATATCTCTCTGCGACTCGGTATTCCGTATATGTACTTACCCAACATGAAATCGTGTGCCTAGGAAAATTTTAGGAATAAATACGACGAAATTGCTGTCCGATCTAAAGCAGTGGTGGCCAAATATGCACACTAAGGCTTCAAAAACTACATGATTTTAATATTATGCCCATACGTAAAGGACTGTGTAACAAATTTCAAATTTTGATTTTTATATAAGGACAACGGGACGCTTTACAAGGATATTGAAAAAACGTATTCACTAGAAAAGGACACTGGAATTTCAAAATTGTTTCAGTAGCTTATGTAACAATATGTTTTATAGTAAAAAGAATTGAGTATCTACATCTTGAAACTTTGCAATTATAGTGCACTTTTTATAAGTCATACACGGCGTATAAGTAACATGTAAGAAATGTTCAGGTAAATTTTGTTCATGTTTTGGCTTGATATCTCCGAAAAGGATTGTGATATCGAAATAAAATTTTAACAACTTTCAGGTCCACATAAACACCTTGCGTTTGATATACAAATTGAAAAATGCAACCTGTCCACATTTTGGATTATCCTTTAATATTTTAATTTGCAACCTGTCCACATTTTGGATTATCCTTTAATATTTTAATTTTTTATTGAGTTTTGAACACCACTGAACTAAATCAGTGAGACGAAGTAAATCCTATGAAACGAAGTATGGCTTTAACACATATTAAGGGGCTTGTTACTCGAATAGAGCCCGAATGTCAACATTAAGATTGTAACTATATCAAACTCTATGTAAAATTAGTTTTACTCAAAGTAAAATTTTTTGGTGGGTACCTACAATTGTTCTTCATTTATATCTGTTCATTTTTGTGACTGTTCATTTGGCAGCTTAACTGAATTGTTGCAATGCAGTTTGAATACACAAATGTTTATATAGAAAAACAACTCTTACTTTTCGTAACGCCATGGTATAGTGGGTGACGTGCTTGTGTAAAATACCGAAGGTCTCAAGCTGAATTCCTCTGAGAGTGGGGTACTTAAAATTTTTTTTTCTGATCACAGTGTTTCGAAAACTCGCCGATTATATTGTTAGCTTCTCAGAAAAATTTCATGTATCGTTCCCAGGAGTTCCTTCTCGGAGTCGAAAAATCAAAATCGTCCTATCTTATATTGCGGGTGAAACTCGGCCTAAATCTCACCGAAAGCATATCTAACCAAATGATTATGATTTTTTTTTTCATACACTATGCTGTACGCTATTATTTATTGTATTTATGTACATATGTATACTTTTCTCGCCGAAAAACCAGAAAAATTCATGATAACAGCGCTGCCATTTGAAATGGATGCCGTTGAATCACCCTCAAAGCTTGAATGAAATTTTGTTTCAATCTTTTTCAATGTTTTTTTTTAGGCGGCACTTGGGGGCTCTCAACGTTATTGTTGATTCCAGCAGAGTATGTATATGATCGTGTATGTGTCAGCAAGCTTGCGGAGTCTGTGGTGGGTGGCTGCTTGCAGTTCTCATACAAAACCATGCAGCAAGAACTGTATTGATTGAATGCTAACTTGAGTTGAATTGCTTTCAATTAAATTGGTGGCTGGTATTTACATATTTGTTTGTATGTTTAGTGTATGAATCAGGCAAAACTAGTTAGTAACTGTGCGATTCTACTCTTTCGGTTAATAGTTAAGTGCTACATATGTATGTACCTATTAGTACAAATAGATAGATTTATGTATTTACAGTACCTGCATGACCGAGCTTGCTCGGTGCTATCAGTTTACCGCTATTTTTACTTACCCAAAATGATCCCAAAATGACCCAAAAATAATCCTAAAATTATCTCAAAAATACTCTTAAATGTTCCCAACCATGCCACCCAAAAATGATCTGAGAATGATCCCAAAATGACCCCAAAATTTTCCTAAAATGATCCAAAAATTATTCCCAAAGACCCCAAAAACACCCTTAAATGTATCCTAAAATGATCCCAAAATTATCCAAACATGTTCCCAAAATAATCCCAAAACGACCCCAAAAAGACCGCTAAATGTTCCCAAAATGATCCAAAATTTATCCCAAAATGACTCCAAAATGGTCCGAAAATTACTCCAAAATTGTCCCAAATTAATACAAAATTAAAACAAAATGGTCTCAAAATAGCCCCAAAATTATTCCAAAGTGACCCATAAATGATCTCAAAATGATCCTAAAATAATCCAAATATGATCCCAAAAATATACAATACAAATACAATATGGTAAAATGTTAACCCTGGCCGGCTACCCTACTTGAAAATATTTTAATTGGTATGTAGGCGAAAATACCCATATTGCCATATTTAACTCTATAATTGCTACAAAAATTAAAAAAAATTGAGTTAGGTGACAATCCTGTAAGCCGCCCCAGGTGGAAACCCCAAATTTATAGCCTTTGAATCAGTCAATCTATCTATAGGCCAAATTTCATACAAATCGGTCGGCCAAATTTCATCCAAACCGGTCAAGCGGTTCCCGAAATATTCCGAATATACAACTATACTGCAGTAAGGTGGCAACCCTACTTGAAAATATTTCACTGAAAATACCTTTCATTTGATACCCATATTGGTATATTGTGCTACAAAAATATTATACATAGAGCATGGTCCCCCAAATGCAAGCAATTACTTCATTTGGATTTATACCATCCTGTGTGGTTTGGTGGGCTTCATGATTGATCTCTATTAAATATAGCAGTGAATTTATGTAGTTGGGTAGATTGAAACAAATAGAAATCAGTGGATATAGTCAAGCTCGTTGAAACTTTCGCTCCCACACACACCCTCAAGTTCAGTGGCAAAAAACTGTATGTCTGGCAATTTGATTGATGCTGTGCTTGGATGAAGTGCACGTCTGGTATAAGGCCGAGTAGCAAGCAGATACATTCATTCGTATTCAAAATATTTAT
Organism: Campiglossa producta; assembly: GCA_964058755.1. NCBI lineage: Eukaryota > Metazoa > Arthropoda > Insecta > Diptera > Tephritidae > Campiglossa > Campiglossa producta. The sequence goes on along the minus strand of CAXKVI010000004.1, from coordinate 6,187,990 downwards.
CTAAATGGGTGCATATGTATGTATATATATCACAGTGTTATCAATAAGGCATTAAAGCTTGTTAAGTAGTTTAAAAAGTTTAAGTAAATCAACGTTTTTGAAAAACGTCCGAATAACTTTTTAAGCACAGATGAGATCGATAAGGTTTTCTATATGAAGGTAAACCTAAGCTGTATGCAAAATTTTGGCTCTGTGGGAATTATTGTTATTTAACCGCTATTCGTATGTCTATATTGACCGGACCTGATTTGTAATTAATTTCAATACATTTCTTTGTCTTTGAAATAACCAGTACCTGCGTGACCGAAGTTGCTCGATGTTTTCCGATCTTGTTCAATATTCTTACTTACCCTGTAAACGGTCCAAGTGACAACACCCAAGTGAAAAGTCTTAGACCCAACCATCCAATCTCTATACTAAATCTCAGCGAAATCGCTCGAATGGTTCTCGAGACTGTACGAGTTAGGTTGCTCAATATTAAAAAAATGAGATAGATGGCAACCCTGTAGACAATTAAGCATACTTTCTGTTTGCCAAATTTCATGGAAATCCGTTAAGCGGTTCTCGAGATACTACCGGATATACAATTTTACAAGAATAGTTCGTTTATATTTATAAGCAAGTGAGATAATAAATGGACAAAATACAATTTTTTTACAGAAAAAAAAAAAAAAAATTAGTCTGACGTCATTATGATGTCAAATCAACTATTTCAGTCGAGACGATCGATCGATCGAATTGAGTTACAGAAACGAGGTACTGTTCAATATTAAAAGTAAATCACAATTTGCGTAACAGCTTTCGCATGAAATTGTAATAGGAAATTTTGGTAGACATTTTTTCATTCATGCATTCCACAAAGTTTCTTTGTATAACATGACTTTAAAATTTATGGGAACCTCTCTCATCTTAATTCAAAAATTACTTTCAGTTACTTTTCACTAGAAGTACTTTTGGATGAGCCTTTGATTGTCGATTAACATAAGCAATTGCATGGATTTACTTCATCTTTAAGTAAATAATTGAGTTCTAGTGTAAAAATATACTCACAAACTGGCATCTCATTCATGCCTTTGTCTGTAGCACTGTGCCTAAAATATATCGACGTAGGTGTTCCCAGCTTTCTCGTTGAACTCGCACACAGCACACTTGAACCATTAACTAGTAAAATGTAGACAAATTTTCAGAGAAAAGCATGTGCTGCTGCCAATAAGTAATCGCCACATAAAACTTCAAAGGCAGCGAAAAGCCCACACAATTTATGACTTTAAATATTATCTATCAGTATGCAATTCTATAATTGAAAAATCTTTTTCAAGTACGTATGGTACCTGTGTGCTGTATTTGACATACAAAGTGAAAATATAGCTGACGATGGCACAGATGCACGAAATGCATATCTACATTTCTGTATATGTACATATCTCTATACAGTTATAAAATATGCTGGAGTGCAACCGAGTAACCTAGAGAAGAAAGATATGCAGCGGCGCCACATTTATGAAAAGTTTTTATAGCTACTTTTCGTATACTTTCAAAAGCTGTCGCCCTCATAAAATACCGTTAAGCGTGCTTCTGCTGCAATTTTTCGTATTACAAAAACTGCTGTTCTACACTCACATTTCCATAAGTATTTTACAACACCAATAAGAACAATAAAAACATAGAAGTAACAACTTCAACCAATTCAGCCAATTTTTTCATATTCACTTCACTACTTTTTAGGGGATTTTCTTTTCATATCAATTTTATCTATTCGCTCTATTTTCAAAGTTTTTTTGCTTTTTCTGTTCTACTGATTTATTGGTTGCAGCACACTGAGTTGCTGCTCATATTCCATAAATTGTCACACAAAGCGTGCCACTAATAATTGTCATCACCAATAAAATATATAAAAAGAGCTGAAGAGCTTTTCAGCATTTTTGACTTGCGAGTGGCGGCATTGTGGGTGTGTCGTATGGGCGAAGCTGAAGCATGTACCCCATCAAAACAGGTTGGCAACGCAGGTCATTCGATGGGCGGGCGCTTACTTAGTGAGCGTACTAATAAAAAAAATTGTTTTATACAAGAACAGTATATAACAATAAATTTTTGGAATTCTATGCGCTTGAAGTTATACCCAAATTCAGTCAATCAAGAGTAGTCAAATAAAGCGCTGTGGGTTACCATTGGGCAAGTTTTTGGTATTTTTTTTTATACCGCCTCTGGATGGGACACAGTCAAAAAATAAAATAAAATAAAATAAAATAAAATAAAATAAAATAAAATAAAATAAAATAAAATAAAATAAAATAAAATAAAATAAAATAAAATAAAATAAAATAAAATAAAATAAAATAAAATAAAATAAAATAAAATAAAATAAAGTAAAATAAAATAAAATAAAATAAAATAAAATAAAATAAAATAAAATAAAATAAAATAAAATAAAATAAAATAAAATAAAATAAAATAAAGTAAAATAAAATAAAATAAAATAAAATAAAATAAAATAAAATAAAATAAAATAAAATAAAATAAAATAAAATAAAATAAAATAAAATAAAATAAAACAAAATAAAATAAAATGAAATAAAATAAAATAAAATAAAGTAAAATAAAATAAAATAAAATAAAATAAAATAAAATAAAATAAAATAAAACAAAATAAAATAAAATAAAATAAAATAAAATAAAATAAAACAAAATAAAATAAAATAAAATAAAGTAAAATAAAATAAAATAAAATAAAATAAAATAAAATAAAGTAAAATAAAATAAAATAAAACAAAATAAAATAAAATAAAATAAAGTAAAATAAAATAAAATAAAATAAAATAAAATAAAATAAAATAAAATAAAATAAAATAAAATAAAATAAAATAAAATAGAATAAAATAAAATAAAATAAAATAAAATAAAATAAAATAAAATAAAATAAAATAAAATAAAATGAAATAAAATAAAATAAAATAAAATAAAATAAAATAAAATAAAATAAAATAAAATAAAATAAAATAAAATAAAATAAAATAAAATAAAATAAAATAAAATAAAATAAAATAAAATAAAATAAAATAAAATAAAATAAAATAAAATAAAATAAAATAAAATAAAATAAAATAAAATAAAATAAAATAAAATAAAATAAAATAAAATAAAATAAAATAAAATAAAATAAAATAAAATAAAATAAAATAAAATAAAATAAAATAAAATAAAATAAAATAAAATAAAATAAAATAAAATAAAATAAAATAAAATAACATAAAATAAAATAAAATAAAATAAAATAAAATAAAATAAAATAAAATAAAATAAAATAAAATAAAATAAAATTAAATAAAATAAAATAAAATAAAATAAAATAAAATAAAATAAAATAAAATAAAATAAAATAAAATAAAATAAAATAAAATAAAATAAAATAAAATAAAATTAAATAAATTAAAATACAATAAAATAAAAAAATATAAAAAAAAAATAAATCTAATAAAATAAAGTAAAAAGAAAATAAAATAAATTAGAAAGAAAAAAGATTAAATTAAATTAATAATAATTTAGCCAGAGTAAAAATTTCATACTTTCACATACATATTTCCTCGCAGTCCCATTGTGCTTTTGACTCTGCTTTGGGTTGAGCACTTAAATGGCTGCCATGTTCTGAAGTACTTCGCCTGCTGTCCACCCAACCGTTCCACCTTGTTCTTCTCAAGCACGAACCGTCCCCTACTCGCACCTTCTCAACGCTTTTTCTTACAGTTCCTTTCTCGTTTCCTATCATTTTGTTCATTTATGCCTACCTTAAAAAATTTTCCTTGAGTACATCTGTCATTTTCATTCATATCTTTTATCTTCATACAACATTTCTTTTGTTCCCTAAATTCGTTGTTCGTTTGTTTTCCGCATTTCAGTGTCTGATATGTTTGATTGTTTGGATCCTTTATTTTCTTTTGAATTATATGTGTTTTTTCAGTTTAGGTTCCTTTTTGCATACATGTACCTACCCATACCTATAACAACCATAGATTTCTTTTTATTACCCATATATTTATGCCATTTATTTGACAAGTTTTTCTAAATTGTCTCCCTTGACTGCCGTCAGCGCGTGCAAGACGTGACGAAAAGCAGCAAAAATTCGTTCATTCTACCGCACTACCTTCCTTCCCTGCTGACATAAAATAAAGAAGCAGCAACGAATCATAAAAATAATATAATAAAAATCGAAATGAGTATAAGAAATATGTAAGCACTTGCCTCAAGACCATGGAGATAGGTATGCACTTATTTATATTATGCGCCGTCAGCAAAGTGCTGCTAAAGTTGCAAACATTTTCGACGCACCCACCGACCCAGTGCCCTTTTATGTATTACATACAAAGGTATATGCTTAAGAAATTTATGTTTATATATTAGCACATAACTTGGTTATATAAAAATACTTTTTACCCAGAACAGCTGTCTCCTTGGATGATTTTATTTACTCACTTTCGACTCACTTCACTTGCTTCTCTCTCACTTCATTTGCGTCTATAGCTCGTTTGTCTGTTCGTCGAAAATTTTCATAATTTACCGCCAAAATAAACATTTGCCAAAGTTTCGTCTCTTTGGTGTTCAGCGTAACGCAACTAATTTTTTTTTGTTTTTTTTAACAAATTTGTTCTAGCAACTTTTGCTTTTTTGCTTTTATTTTATTGCACATACTTTTTTACTGCCTTCCTTTTACGTAATTCCTTCCTCTACTTTTATGCTGTACTCTTTTCCTTTTTGCATTGATTTTGTGGTTTTTTAGTCATGCCTTAAATGTTTGCTTTACTTCAAAAGTTCGTTCATAATTTTGTTTGGGATTTAATTTAATTTGTTAGGTTGCACAAGTATTTGGAACATTTTGTTGTGTTTGAAATATTTGGCATACATTTTTAGTTGTGGTTTCATTTTGGGACTGAAAGGTTTTCATGTTGAGATAGGAACGCTGTGAGGCAGTTATTTGGCATTTGTATCTTGATTTCATTCACATTTTTTATCTTTCGTTTTGCTCACGCTTCTTAATATGTTTTGGAAAAATCTCTTTATTATAAGGGTTCCCGAAAGAGTCCTATATCGATACTGAATAGTGTTAACAACACCCTATTTCGGCTTTGTATTCAAATCTAACTTATCTCGTCGTAATTTACGAACAGTTTTTAGTTTTAGCGACACCTAGAAGTGGTCTGGTTGAATTTTCTGGAGAACATAACTATTGCGTAAAGATCCTCTAAAATTCTTGTTGAAATTCCGGACCAAACTAAATTAATTTTTTTCAAACTCGCTATCCCGTAGAAGACTTCAAGTAAGGTTGTTGAAACGACAGGATTTTAGTTTGTAGGTCATATTGAGTAAATCGTGCAACCCATTTGAAAATAAGAATAATTCTAGTGTGATCCACATCACTATAGGACTCAGATTTAAACGAATAAAGCCCTGAGCCTGAACTGTAGGTAAATCGAAAAGAGCAAGTTTGAAATAGGGACTTGCTGGAGTGTGGGGCAACTTTCTGCTTGGACTTGCTGTTGAGACTATACAGATAACTAAACTGAGGTACATAATTTTAACACCATTCGGAGCTATAAAAGGCATATTTCTCAAATCATTTTTCTCCGAAATCAGTTTTTCTGTGCCCAGAATGAGCTTTTACTACCCAAAAAGAAAAGAAAAAAAATATCCGTAATGTTTTATAACTCTTTTTAAACCTCGGCGGGGTTTTTTTTGGATGTTATTTTTATTATTTTCTAAAGCTTTGGCATATGTTTTTTCCACATTTTTATGATTTTTGAGCTTTTTTGACACTTTTTGCATCTATTTATTATTGCCTTTCTCACTCTTTTCAACACACTTTTCCTGCATTTTCAGTGTTTTTGAAAACTTTGGAAGCTTTTTTTATTAATAATTTTCTAAAGCTTTTTTTAGTCTAGTTCGAAACTTTCCTCCATTTTAATGGGTTTTAGAAACTTTTTTTGGAGCTTTTTATGGATGCTTTTCTGGAGCTTTATTTTACTCTTTAAAGGCATATATTTTCCTCCATTTTGATAGTTTTTCAAAATTTGTTTGAATATTTTTCGAGCTTTTTATTTGGGGCTTTTATGAAGATTTTTGGAGCCTTTCTCGACTCATTTGACGCAAATTTTTCATTCCCTTTTGACGGGTTTTGGAGCCCTTTCTTTACTTTTTTTCGAGCTTTTTTGGGTCTTCCGCTTCTTTTAAGGCATATATTTTCTATGTACATTTTATTTGTTTTGTAAACTTTTTCGATGTAGTTTACTGTTGAATTTTTGAAACTCTCTTGCAGTTTTTCCCGACTCTTTTTGAGACACATTTTTTCCACCATTTAAATGGTTTCATTTTAAGGTCTCATTGGAGGCTTCTTGCCTCAATGACTGAAAAAGAGCGGTAGGAAGATAGCCAGAAAAAGGCATGAGGATTCTTCATAGGAATTCGAATGCCATTCTTATATGAACTCAGTTTGGACTAGTTATTTCATTCACATCTAGCATAGTTCCCTTACTGTTCAGAGAACTAATAACCTGAGTATCTAATTTTTAAACCAAAATGTATCCAACACGTGAATCAGTCTTTGCTGGGAGTTTTTGTATTCTCAAAAAGTGAACTTAGTGGCCGAAATTCGAAACAAGTTGTTCCTAGAACGCAAAAGCTTCGTGCTGAAGCTCAACAAACAATAAAACATACATACATACTAAATTATTTCGCAGGCATAATCGTAGCTTAGCCAAGTTAAACCACTTCGTGATGTAGCTTCAAGTAAGCTTATTTAAAACGCAATGTAAACGCCTAACTACGATAGCACCTAAAAATAAAATTTCGCGAGAAATTTCATTTTCAAACCACAAAACGCAGATAAGTTGAGTGTAATGCAGCAGCAACGCACTGAGTGAACAAGTTAAACCCCACCATACAAGCCATAGAACTTTTGCAGAATTTAAAGTATTAAAACTACAACGACTGCATACGGAAGGTGAGAGTTAACAAAGTCAAAAAGTAGGAATATCTTGGATTTTCGGATTGTGTCTCTGACCCAAATGCCCAAATTGCAAATCCACTTAAGACAGTTAACACTTGGTAATGTAAGCAGACTTAAAAACATTAAGAAGATGTTAGAAAGCCGCAGGGTAGTAGTTGGTTGGTGAGTGCAAGCAAACTTTCGAATGTAAGTGTAAATTTATTTTTGTAAATTAAAAAGCAAGCAAGTTAAAGGTAAGTACAACGGTAAAGTTTTCTTAAAATGTATTTGTGTCTTTGAGGGGTTCAGTTAAGGGTGGAAATAGCCATACGATTGCAATTAAATTAAGAAAAGAACAGGAAAGAGGGAGCGGGGTGTGCGAAATTGGCGCGTGAATCGGTGGTGAAGCTTGAAAGGAAATTGGAAAAGAATAAATTCACAAAAGCGTAAGTAAACTGCAAAAAGAGAAAGTGCTCGCTGCTGTAAGCCTTGAAAAAAACTACCTTAGGATATTAGGAAATACAAAAAAAATTAGTTTGGAAAGGGAAAATGCAAAAAGAGGCAAAGACTGCATACAACACGTAAGTAATTAGAGCTTATAGATAAAATAAAAGAAGAACATAGACAGCATTTGTGTTCTTTTATTTCTTTTATCCAGCAAGCAGCCAATTACTCACGCCTAAGCCCCCTCTCTCTCCACTGATGACTTTAAAACGTTTTTAGGGGTTGTAAAATCGCTTCAATGTGGTAATGTTGCAAGATGTTAGGTAAATAATTACATGCAACTAGCGCAAATTAAAGCTATGTAAATGTGAATGAAGGTAAGTTTAAGTGCATTAAAAACCGCAAGTTGAACTGTATTGCCTTCAAACAAAAAAAATGTACATGCCACAAATGAATGGAAAGTGAGCAAAGAGTATTGGAAAAATTACCCGTCCCAATGGTATGCTGTCAATGATGTATGTAAGTATATATATGTAAGTTTTTTGCTTTGTAGCAAGTCAATGACAGCGTAAATGAGTACAATTGTAAATACATACATACTTTTACTTGTGGTTGCAGAAAGCTGCATTGGCCTATGAGGGAACCCAGTAGGAACATTTTCAAGAATAGAATAGAAATAAAATAAAATAAAATTAAAAAAAAAAATATAATAAAATAAAATAAAATAAAATAAAATAAAATAAAATAAAAGAAAGTGAAATGAAATAAAATGAAAAAAAAAAAATAAAATAAAATGAAAAAAATTAAATAAAATAAAATAAAAAATAAAAAAATATAAAAAAAAATAAAATAAAATAAAAAAAAAATTAAGATATAAAATATAATAAAATAAAAAAAAAATAATACAAAAAAAAAAAAATAAAATAAAAAAAAATAAAAAAAAAAAAATAAAATAAAATAAAATAAAATAAAATAAAAAGAATTAAAAAATTTTAAGTGTCTAACCCGCTCAAGTCCCCAACTTTTTGTGCACTCACTCTGCTTTTTGTAAGAAATGGGGAGAAATTCCCCCTTTTAAGTAACTCCTCGCATTATGGTTATGGTATGGTTATGGTATGGTTATGTTATGGTTATGATATGGCTATGGTATGGTTATGGTATGGTTATGGTATGGTTATGGTATGGTTATGTTATGGTTATGGTATGGTTATGGTATGGTTATGGTATGGTTATGGTATGGTTATGGTATGATTATGGTATGGTTATGGTATGGCCCCCAATTATAAAGTTCCTATTGGTATACCCTGATTTATAGTTTCGATTGCTGCCACACGCGCTACATACATTTTTGGCATTGCTTTTTGGTTTTGGTAATGTGAAACGTTTAGTAAAACCAGGAAAATCTTTGTACAACTGTATATTATAGTGCGTTTGGTATATGGTATGTAGGTACTTTTATTTGATTGAATGAATAGATTGTTTTAGTTATTCTTATATTGGTTCTGGCCATTGTTGTTGTTATTTTTGTTACCACTGAAGGTACAACTGCAATTGTTACCAAATCAATGGGGTGGGTTTGACCGCATTTGTGGCAACTGGTGGGCATTATAACAGCCACAACAGCAGGCGGTAAGCAACTAACGTTCTATAAAGGTACTACATACATACAATCGAACTATGGCAACAATGGGCAATAAATATAAAAACAACAAAAAATTGCTGAGTAGGTAAGTAAAGTAAATAAAGGTGAGTTCATATGTAAGTAGATATACATTCAGTTTTGGTTATGTACACACGAGTAAATAAAAGATATACTCGTATGTAGCATATGCAATTAGTGCTAGCATGTTCTTGAATGAATATTCCTGACAGGCAATGCAATTCATTAATTGCATTTGTCGGCTTAATGGAATGGGTATGTATAATTCGGTAGGACATGCTTGTATGTAACTATTTACATACGTAATATTGACTGTAAATCAATAAGTAATAATTATAACAGCATGAGGTGTAGAGTGTGAGAGATTTAGGACGACACATGTCGTCGTTTTCTAACAAACACAAGATTAATTGTGCTGGTATTGGTATTGTAACAGTAAGAACTGAATTTGTGTATAAATATGTTCTGAAAGCCTTAAGTGAATGTCTATAGCGACTCATTAAATACTCAGATGTGCGCTACAAATCTTGATATTGGAAAATTGACCAAAAGAAGCAACTTATTCTCAAAGTTTAGACCGACTACGATGCCATCAAGAGAGCCAATTTCATATTCAGAAGGTGGTCCATGGTATTCTTACACAAGGGCAGTTTTCCAAAAAGATTACTCCATAAAGCCAAGCGAAAGTTGAAAAAGGTGTTTCTTTGATAAACTAATTCCGTTTTTTTATTTTTTTAATTAGTTACCTAAACATTAAAAGTCGCTTTTGTGGCAGCAGCCTTCACGAATTTCCTTCATGTTCCTACTAATACAACCTATGTATGTATCTACGTTTGTATTGCTATCTGTTGCCTCACCTTGCAACTCCATGCTCCCCACTATCTTATCTCATTGTAAATAGTAATTTAAATGCAAGAGCTACTGCTCTCAAAGCGTTTTGTACTATGTGGCGGTTTCAATTTTGTTATTGGGGGCATGGCCAGACAAGTTACTACTATGGGAGCCTTGTATGCCTGTATGTACATTAGAGCGGGTCAAATTTTTTTGCTATCAGGAGTATAGCAAAAACGTAATCTACAGATAATTCTAAGAAAATTTGCCCAAGAAACCATAGCTCTAAAACCGATTTTGACCTCCCGACTTTTGCAAAATAGATATTTTGCCATATGAATGTAGGGTTTGGCCAAAAAATGTTCATAACTTCTGATAGAATTATAGGAAAAACATCATATGGGGCTTATTTTAAAGGTATTTTACGTACGTTTCAGAATATGTATTAATATATATAGTGTTTTTGAATTTCAATAGATAAATCAGCCTTAAATTATGAAAAATTTGCCTAAAATGAACTTTTAACTACTATATTATAATTTTTAACAAATTTCTCACGGAAAACTGTTTTTTTCTTACAGCTTAAATAAGTTCAGAACATTTCCAAGAACTTTCAGTCTGACAGTTTTTCTTTTTTCGAATTCGTTTTAGTAAAAAAAAAAATAAACAAGTGAAATAAATTTTTTTTTTTATTTCAACTAATAAGCAAAAAAACACCATTTTTAGATTTACAATTTCGAATTGTTAATTGCAATAGATAAAAACAAATGTAAGCACAAAGAGAAATGACAAACACCTGTTACTTCGCTGGTGTTGCCATCGCATAGATAATTGGTACCGGGTACAGCGGGTACGGGTACCCAATCAATTCTTTGGTTCATAATGATAATAATACTCTAAAATGGTCAATTCTAAGTAAAAAAATTATTTTTTAAACAAATTACATTAAAATTATAAAAATTGTGTTTTTTGCATATTAGTTGAAATTAAAAATTTTTTTTTTATTTTTTTCTACTAAAACGAATTCGAAAAAAGAAAAACTGTCTGACTGAAAGTTCTTGGAAATGTTCTGAACTTATTTAAGCTGTAAGAAAAAAAAAGTTTTCCGTGAGAAATTTGTTAAAAATTATAATATAGTAGTTAAAAGTTCATTTTAGGCTAATTTTTCATAATTTAAGGCTGATTTATCTATTGAAATTCAAAAACACTATCTATTATATTAATAGGCTAACAAATTTTACATATAAACCATTGCCAAGCTTAAACCCATACTAAATATGCATAAATATTTATGAAATGCATATTTATTTGTTGGCATACCTCTAAGGCAGTGCACAATTATCTAATATATAACCAATACTGCTTCATTTATCTGTAATAAGCGAATGAAAATTTTTTTAAATACAACCCATACTTCTCTATTTTCGTTCTCTCGCTCATTAATACTCTTTAATATTACACGAACTCATATTTCCAAATTTCCACCCCTTCAAAATAAACGTCAAACCAATTTCATACTCATATCTATTTATATACACATATACATATATGCGTAAACACTCCAATTCTCTCGCTCATTGAGTTCAAACAGTAGATTCGGCGTTGAACTCATATGTATATTGAAATGTTACACTCCAAATAGATGGCGTCGGCGCGAATAGCCAATTTGTTTCCGCATGAGAGTTGCCCCAATATGTGTTGTTATGTACCAAAGGATTAAAAAAAAGTAACAATTTGTTTTTCTCATATCTCGCACGCTTTATTATAAACGAAAATAGTTTAAAAATAAAATTTTTAGGAAAGAAGCAATCAATGTTTTAACTTTCTGTATTGAAATTCATCAAGAAAAAAAAAAAAAAAGAATGAGATTGAAATAGATACACATATAATATGAAAATTTGCTTTTTTAAAAAAATAAAAATCAAACATCTTTTTCGTAGAATTCTATAATAAAAATGAGATAACTATCGTCGCCTTATATTCCAAAGTTTAAATAAACAAATGAAAAACTAAAAATGTTATATTGTTGTGCCATAAAATCATGAAAAAATTAAATTTTCAATTACATATACTTATAATAAAATGTAATTTAACTATACAATTTTTTGGGAAAACGTTATCAAAATTATATTTATCCATAAAGCTCTAATATGTATGTATATATGTATATCTAAATAGAGATTCAAAAGCCCAATAAAGCTTCACTTAATTGTAGAATTCCATATTAAAAAAATTTATTCAAGGAATTGATTATGGACAAGACACCAAGGGCATGAGAAGTTGCAGGCTGAATTGGATATCTTGAAACCGCTAGAACTGCTCGGAAAAATTCCGATGTAATAGATTTGTTTAAAATGAAATTCTACAAAGTTTTATGTTCTCATAACACCATTATTAAAATGTGAAATAGGGCAACCATGGTCAAACTTTTAATTTGAAAAAAATATGTCGCAATCAAAGTTGGCTTGCGTACCACCAAACAAAAAAAATGTTTCAAAAAAATATAAAATAATAATTCAATATGGCTACTGTTGTTGGAGTACCACGCTTATTTTGAGAAATTTGTATATGTGTGTAAAATACCAGCAATGGAAATATTTTGATTCTCTCGCTCTTTGAGAGTTAGAGTAATAGCGTCAAACTCATATTTCGAAGTTGGCTGAACTTCAAAGGAAACCACTCTTTATCTTCATTCTCTCCCTCATTAAACACGTCCTATTATGAGAGAGAAATTATTTTCATTCCCTCGCTCATTGAGTACTTTGGTCCATTATTTATATTAATAGTCTAACTTTGTTGTTGGTATATTGTTAATTCTTAAACTGCTTTGTGCATAAGGTAATGGCGCGGCGGTGAGCGTATAGAATACGGTGTGCACAGTTGCAAGACCCGGTTGCGGAATATTCCGTTTTTTTCTTAAATTATGTTTTTTTTTTATATTAAAAAACCTTTAATCTTAACTATTACAATTTACTTAATTTTCAACCTAATATTTTTTTGTTCTTCACCTGCTCAAAACGATCGCATAAATTAGTGGCTATTTGTTAAGCACAATGTCATCATCCGATTATTCAAGTGCAACATAAAATCTCGAAAACCGAGTATTTGCATGGCATTTGCCATAAATAATTTTGGAAAGGGCTGCTGTAATTTAATATTTTTATTATATAATAACAGCCGCTATTTTTTAAATTCTTTGATGGCCTCATTTTGCCTATAGATGAGTTTTTAATGTATACATTTAAGTTGGTCGAGGTTCGGCCACGGGTCCTAAAGGCAGCTATTGACAAAAAGTTGATCAGATGTTTGAATAAGTTCAACTATTTTAAATTGGTCGAATTTCGACCACGGGATATACTAGTATATATTAATACATATTCTGAAACGTACGTAAAACCTTTAAAATAAGCCCCATATGATGTTTTTCCTATAATTCTATCAGAAGTTATGAACATTTTTTGGCCAAACCCTACATTCATATGGCAAAATATCTATTTTGCAAAAGTCGGGAGGTCAAAATCGGTTTTAGAGCTATGGTTTTTGGGCAAATTTTCTTAGAATCATCTGTAGATTACGTTTTTGCTATACTCCTGATGCAAAAAAATCCATCCATACAATTTGACCCGCTCTAATGTACATATTTGTAATCGCATTTGTTTTGCTTTTATTTTATCTCTTTTTTTTCTAAAATTTTGCTTCTTTTGTGCTACTCCAGTTATTTTTTGTTTGTTTGTGATTCTTTTGTTTAAACAATTGCGCCACTTTAATTGTTTTCAGATACGCATCTTTGCGTTGCTGTCTTGTTGCATAGACATTGACACATGCTGGCGGACAAAAGACAAGGCACATACATACATACATGCTTACCAACATGTTGGCGCATATCAACTTCCATAACTTCAATGCTTTTTTATTCGTTCATTTATTCTTTCGGGGTTCATGTATCACTTTATACAATTTAACTTTTTTTATCTATAAATGTTTGTCTCTATGTATTTATGTATATTAGGGTGATCCTTTCTTTGTCCAATATTGTACTAAATATAATGTCTGTCTCCCTCAAAGTAATCGTGTATTAATGAAAATTGAATTAAAAAACTTCTCTCCACTGAACGCTTAAGTTAGGGCTCGATAATATTTTCAATGAAAAAAAAAAAAAGTTTTTTTCCTTAATCGTAAAAAAACATTCAAAAATGGTAGAATGCGAGCTTTTACAAAAAAATGTAGTTGATTTCTCGATTTTTCACTTAAATTAAAAAAATCATAAGATTAAACCAATTTAAGTAAATTTTCAAGTTAAAATTTATTGCTAAGGGGAAAAATTATGTTTAATAAAACTATCACCCACCCTAACATACATTCATACAAGCCTTATGAAATCTATGTACTAAGTAAATTTTTGTTTGTAACTATGGTTGAGTGCATTTTAATTGTATTGTTGAGACAATTTTCATTTTCATTTGTTTATTTTGTGTCGTTCTTGTGTCACAATTGTTGTTGGGCATAGCAAAATGTGTGTTTACCAAGCGTTACGTAGAACTATTGTTTGTTGGTTGGATTACAAAATTCTTTTACGCTAAAGGTTTTTTGTGGCCAACTAAGTTTTGAAAAGTTAAAGTGTTGGTAGAATTTATTTATGAAATTTGTTCACTTTTATGAGAGGAAATGAAGTTAAATAAATAAAAAGTCAAGACTCGCTATTAGTAGGAAAAATGTGTGAGTTTCTTTTTTTCAACTTTTTTTTTTGAAATTTTTACACCTGTCTATCTCTATTGTAGGCCTTAATATATGAGCCCCACAAAACACAAGTGGCATAAGTCTACCTTTTCTCGAACTGTGTTAAAGGTTTTGTATCCTTGATTTAACAAGTTAGTTCTGCTATTTAGTCGGTTGCTATGGGTGCTAGAAAAGAATTTTTCTCAATTTTTAAGCTATTGCATAGATTTTATCGCAGGCCTTGGCGGTGGGAGTGAAATGAAAAAAATGTTAAAGTTAAAAAAGTTCTTAACGGGCTTTTTTCAATACTAAAAGGTTCGGCTTTAGCAACATAACTTGACAAAAATAAATATAAGCGTTGCCTACATTTAGGCGTAAACGTTGTACTAATGTTAGCAGCAGGCCGATTACATAAATTAATTACATTACATTAAAATTGGATCTGTAAGCACTGCCTACATTTAGGCTATACTACTAACAGTATGACGTTGTACTGATATTAGCAGCAGGATGATTACATAAAATTGGAGCTGTATAGGCTATACTGTTAACAGGTTAAGGCTGTCCTGCTCTAAAGTCATAAATATGCTCATTGAGTTTTCATAAATATTATAATTGCAATTATAAGTTGATAAAAAGTGTATAAGTTGATAAAAAGTGATATGCAATAACTTTACCGCGGCAGTTGCCGATAAAATTTTAATATTCTTTTTTTTACTTTTAATTTTAATTTCGATCTTTTCCCTTTAAAATGGACATACATACATATATACATCCAATTTTATATGTATAGATTCCCACGATACATAGCTAATTCTGAAACCCCAAAACCTAAACCTAAATTGGTAATCGTTACTCATTGCGTCACCTAAGCGTAAGTGTTATCTAACATTGACGATAGCGGTATGGCGGCTGTGGCGATGACGGCGTTTCCGGCAGTTTGTTTGCATTGTGTAATTCCCCCTAGCAACAAGCAATCGATTTGTTGCTCTTTCTACGAGCATTGCAACAATCAAGTGGTTGCTGCAAATTAACTACCTCCCCACACCACAAGAAACTCAAGTAAGGCAACCAATACTTCAAGTAGCTTTGGCAATACTCAGCTGAGTTTCACACACAAACATACCTGATACTTACTGATAAATGTTGCTGAATTGTTAAGTTGTTGATTTTTTGATCTTTTCTTGTTTCGCTGCTCCACCGTAGCTTGAGGTCGAACTTTGAACGCACCGCTGTAGTAGCTGCAGTGACTCATAGACCAGCTGTGTGTGTAAACTTTTTATAAATATGTATTTGTCTTTTTAATCAGAGCTGTATATATGTACATTAGGGTGCTTCTTATTTGTAGGGAGACAATTTTATCATCAGCCTTGCAAAGGCTTAACCCCTAAATCGATAGTAGTATAGCCAAAGATATCACACACAAATTTTGGTAGCGATTGGAAACGATTAAAGAGTGGCGCACGGGGGTCAACGTTCAGATTGCCCTATGAATACTAAACAAATTGAAACGATTTTTCTTTCTATTGTTGGATATATTACATACAAAACTTGGTTCCGACCATGCGACGCACCTAAACTATCCGACCATGCGACACGCCTAAACCATCTCCAATCGAGATAAAAGTTTATGTGCGATATAGTTGACGGTGGTGCAACCTCTCTAGAGGGTGAGACTGGAAAAAGTTGTACATTTGATTATAAGGACCACCCTAATGTACATACTGGCATATATGTGCATCTGATTATCCTGAATAACTTCTGGCAGAAAAATGGCTAGAGAAAATCCTTAACAAATAAGCCTCGCTGTCATCACCACACGCTATATGCTTACACAAAACATATGTTCATACAGACATAGGCAGGTGTTGCCCTGTGCTGAGCCGCATTTGGACAGACAAGCAGCAAATTAAAAAAGTTTTGCCTTTAGCTCCAACTTGCCGCCAATCTGCTTTTTCACTTTGCCATCTACATAGATATTCCTCATCTTCTTATTTCTATTCTTATAAATCTTAAAGTACGTGCGTGGTACATATGGATATGCTACTAACGCTGCTACATAAAGTAATATAAAATTCTAGTTGCAAATTCACTCTCACTGCCACTTGGCCACTGTAGTGTGGAATTAGTGATATTTCTCTGCTTCAAAAAGCTGTCTTCATAAGGATAATAACAGTCCGTTGGCTAGATAAAGCTTTTAGACTACTGGCTACTCATTGTTAAAAAAAAAAAACGATGTAGGTGGCAGCACTGTAAACCGCCCCCATGTGGCAACACCCAATTAAAAATCTTAGATCGAAGCATACTATCTATAGGTAAGCCAAATTTGATTCCAAAGGTTTGAGAGATACCGAGATAGTGGTTGATACATAAAAGAATAATTAAAATGCGGTTAGATGGCAACCCTTGGCATGTGGCCGAAAATACCTTTCATATAATACCCATTTTGGCTTGTCTTTCGCAATATTTAAAAAAAAATCATATAGGTGGTAACACCGTAAACCGTTCCAAGTGGAAAATATTATGCTATCTATATGAAAAGTTTGATTAAAATCGCTTCAACCTTTCGCGATAAATAAATGTCGGTTAGGTGGCAACCCTAGGCTGCAACTACAATTGAAAATACATTTCTTTTGATTCAGATATTGGCATAACTTTCTCATTATTTAAATAAAGTTTCAGACATGTGACAACCCTGTAAACCCCTCCAAGTGGCAACTCTCAGTTGGAAACAAACTCACTCAAGAGCTATTTCAGAGTTTAAGCGATCCACTGTGCTTACGGAAAGTCGAGTTTTCCAAAGTATCTGCTCAAGTTTAATCGCACATACATTAATATGTGAAGATTTATACATACATAGATACAACGCGCTCGTATCTAATACTTTCAACGTAGAACTTGCAACCATATTGTAAAAGCTTATATGGAATTTTGTTGTTGGTATATTACTTGCTGATACTCCACTTTATCTTATTCTTACAGTACCAACAAAAAAGTTGTAAGTAATGATGTATGTATAAGCAATATTATCCATTTAATGTCTCATAACAAGACCTCATGAAAGCTCTCCTGTCCAACATTTTGATATAAGCCTTTCCTAAGCTACACTTTTTTTGTTGGGTTACAAGTTTTTATTTTCTTGTGTAAGTGTTATTTACTCCATACGCGCTTAAAGTAGATTTTCTGCATATATTGGCTTAAAGTTTTTTGTTGTTGTGCTAAATTTAATAATAATCGCAAGCAACGCATAAACAAAACCGTGCATACATCCTCGTCTTATGCAACACTGCAACAACAATAAAAGTGTAAGCATATATTACATCAAAACAAGGTTAAGCAATAGAATTAACTTTAAATGCGAGATTTAAGTTGGATATAAAAATGAGGGAAATGCAGTAGCAGGAGATGAATAAAGATAAAGGGAGAAGAGATTTTGTAGTGAGATTTAATAGTACAAGAATTTGTATATCTTTAATTTCTGGTCTTTAATCGTTAGTACTAAGGCCCTGATATTTTGGAGATAAGCCATAAAAATACCATACCCACGGAAAAATGGGAGTTATGGGGAAAGGGGGCGTGGCACTTCCTATACATATTTTGTTTCTAAGGCTGAATACCCTTCTTAATATGGATATATATGATATCACTAAAATTCTAACAGAAAAAAAATTCATGTTATGGAAAAAGAGGTCGTGGTAGGGTCTTGAAACAAGGTAGGGACGTGCCACTTTCCATGGACACTTTTTTGAGATGCAGAGAATTGTGATAGAATTTATTTAATAGAGAACTTAGGAAAAGCAAATAGTATTGGGAACTCTTCGAGACTTTTTTTGAACCATTTCGGAACTTTCTCCATTGCTTTGGGGAATTTTTCGAAGTTGTTTTCGGAACTTTTTTGGGATTCATTTCGAGACTGATTTTGGGACCATTAAGAAACGCCACAGTGTTAATTTCGGAGCTTTTTCGACAACAAGATTTTTTCATGACCATTCGCATCTTTTTCATGCTCTTCATAGACTGTTTTAGGAATAATTTCGGACCTTTCTGGGATCATTTAGGATTGCTGCCTTGGAACATTTGGGACATTTTCAGGATGATTTTCGGATTGTTGTTTTTTTTCGTATTTATAGTGGACTGTTGCTAGTATCATTTCGGGTATTTTTCGTGACGTTTTCGTGATTACTTTAAGAGTTTTTTCTTTACCGTTTTTATTTTCAATTTGAGACCATTTTGGAAGTGCTTTTCGAAGATGTTTTCGGAACTCTTTTGGGATCCATTTCGGGACTGATTTAGGGACTTTCCAGAAACATTCCAGGATTTGTTAGGAACTTTTTCGACCATTCGGATTTTTTTCGTATTCTCTATGGACGGTTTCAGGGATAATTTCGGACCTTTCTGGAACATTGCGCATTTTTTTTTTGGAACATTTTATGATCTTTTCAGAATGATTTTGTGACTGTTTTCGGAAGTTTTGCGAAACCAATTCAGGACCTTTCCCGTCTCATTTTTAAGATTTTTTTTGTATTTTTTATGGTACTGGAATCATTTTGGGCTTTTTTCGTATCATTTCGGGTATTTTTCGTGACGTTTTCGTGATTATTTTTTTACCGTTTTTATTTTCATTTTGAGACCATTTTTGAAGTGCTTTTCGAAGATGTTTTCGGAACTCTTTTGGGATCCATTTCGGGACTGATTTAGGGACTTTCCAGAAACATTCCAGGATTTTTTAGGAACTTTTTCGACCATTCGGAATTTTTTCGTGTTCTCTGTGGACGGTTTCAGGGATAATCTGGGATCATCTCGGATTTTTTTTGGAACATTTTAGGATCTTTTCAGAATGATTTTGTGACTGTTTTCGGAAGTTTTGCGAAACCAATTCAGGACCTTTCCCGTGTCATTTTTAAGATTTTTTTTTTGTATTTTTTGTGAACTATTTTTGGAATAATTTTGGACTTTTCTTGTATCCTTTCTTGATTTTTTGGGACTTTTTTGTGATTAGTTTAAGGGTTTTTTCTTACTGTTTTTGGTTTAATTTTGAGACCATTTTTGGGGTGCTTTCGGTAACTTGTCTGGATAATTTAGGGTTTGTTTTCGAAACTTTTTAGAGACCACTTCGTTAGTTTTTCCGGTCTTTTTCGAAGTTTTTTTCGTTTTATTTTTGGACTGTTTTGGAGATCATACTCTGGTAATTTTGGGACTTTTTCGTGTTCGTTTCGGAACTTTACCGGGCTAATTTTTCAAGTTTCATTTTCGGGGGGTGTTTGGACCTTTTTTGAGATTTTTTTAGTTTTGCTTATGGCCTGTTTTCGGGATCATTTCGGATCTTTCGAGCTTCAATTTGGGTTTGATTTTGGGACCATTACTGAATTTTCAGTTTCGTTTTGGGGTTGTCTTTGTAACTTTTTCGATACCACTTCAGGACTTTATCCGGAACTTTTCGGGATTTTTTTTGTGTTCATTTCGCGGATTTTTTGGGATAATTTCATAACTTCCTCCATAAATTTCAGACACTCTTCTCATTAATCAATTCGTGATACCTAAATAGTTTTAATTCAAGATGTTGATTTCTATCACAAATCACTAAGCTTCAATCAGCTCTACCTTCTTTAAATTCTCAATAGGTATAAAATCCTTTAGTAAGTAACTCAACTAAAATTTAAGGCAAACAAAATAAACTAAACAACACATTGAAGGACATGTGACATTTTTTAGTATTTCTTTCGTCCTACTCCATGGATTAAATAGTTAGCAGACAGAATAACCTCGACATTTAGCCTTGATTGATACATCCACACAAAAAATAAAGAGCTAAACAATTATATAAATGTGATTATGTTGGTAGATATATGTTTAAGTTTACGTAAGTTTATATTTGTTTGGCGGATTGCTTCACAAACCATTTACTTTTGCTCCACACTATGTCGCTGTTGCGCTGTCGTAACTGGTACGGCCACCATCATCAGCATCCCGAAGTAAGCAGCCTTTAATCACCAACACCACAGTAAAAAAAGCCCCACAGTCAGTTTGACAGACCAAAAGGATGACATTCGTGAAAACCCTGTTATTTGCACTAAGCTACGAGTAGTACTATGTGTAAGCTCACGTGCCGTGTGGGTGTATGTGCAACGTGAGTGATTGTGAAAAAAGTTGCGAAAAAACGGCGTGCCATAGGAATAAGATTGAAGACATTTCAATTGAAAGGCAATCGATAATCTTTTTGACCACACAAACCTAATGCCAGCATAATGACATGTACCTATAAATAGATGGGTTTGTGTGTATGTGTGCATTTCGCCCACATTGCATTCAGTTTTCCATTGCTTTTATACATAGGAAACGCGCATTGCTTGATTTGATGCCCAGCTTTCGAGGCATTTGGGAGTTGGAGTATTCGTTATGCTGTACGCCGTCAACAACTCAACTGAAAAGGCGCAGTAAGCTATGGCCGGTGAGTCCTGTGCCGACTTCTAGTTTTTTTTTTTTTTTCGTTTTAAAATCTCTTTTCTCAGTTTCTTCGATTTCGTTCGGCTAAAACTGCCACCACACACAAACATATATCAAACACACATATTTTTCTCAACACATGCCTCGCAAGAGTCTTGCTGCAGAAACACACATAAAAAATTTAAAAGCATTGGCCACACTGGTTTCGCTTAACTTACTCGTTTACTAAAAAAAATCTTTTATTATTTTTTTGACTTTTTCATTATTGCAAAATCGAATTTTTTCCATATATATACTTTTTTACAGCCTGCAAGTCCTCTTTCATTTACTAGCTCAACCGCTGTCTTTCATTTAAGTTTGTGTGTGTATGCATTCTGTCAAGCTTCAAGAATCCTTAAAAATGTGCTAAGCGGGCCAAAATGGCAATATGGATGGCTGACATGGCAGGCTTAGGGAATAGCAAACAAAAAGTGGGCATACGTCTGTTGGAAATTTCCCACCAGGATAACAGTTTGATATTGATTTGTGCGTTGAAGGAATGCATACACTGAAAAAAACGTGGGACGTTTTGTTTGCAAGAAATCTTCTTTAAACTTGTTTTGAACTTTTGACACCGGAGCTAAACTCGGTTTTTTATAAAATCATCTATCCTGGGATTTTTAAGGCAAGTCCAGTGACGTAACGCGAGTCCCTCCCACATTCCCTTCTCATTGAAACGACAGCAAAGAATTGCGAATTTTATTATCCGAAAACGATACAGAGAAAGTCCCAAGAACGTCCCAATCTGATCCCGTAAGCAGACCCCAAAAAGGTATGATCCGGAAAAAAATCCGCGAAAAGTGCCTAAATATCACCAAAAACAATCCCAAAATGATCCAAAAACAACCCCGAAAAAGTGTCAAAACGGTCACGAAAATATCTCAAAAAAATTCGCAAAATGATTGCAAAAAGAAACCCTGAAGTGATTCGAAAACAATCTTGAAAAAGTACCGAAATGACCAAAAAAATCTCGAATGATTTCGTAAATATTCCGAAAAAAATCCGAAAAAATTTTCCAAACAACAATCCCAAAATTATCCGAAAACATTAAAAAATTACTGAAATGATCCCGAAAAAAATCTCGAAGTAGTCCGAAAACAATCCCGAAAAAGTCCCAAATTGATAACAGAAAAAATTCCATAACCGTAATAGAATGACCAGGGGTACTCTCTTATAAAATAATATTATTTAGGCCATTTCAGCAATCGAGATATGTAAATTTATGAGATTTTCGAAATTTTCGATATCGAAAAAGGCGACGTGGTTACCATCCGATTTCGCCCATTCTCAACAGCAACCTACTTTGGCCAGAAAGTAGCCTGTGTACCAAATTTCATGCAAATGTCTAAATATTTACTAAATTTCGAAATTTTCGACATCGAAAAATGGGACGTGGTTATCATCCGATTAGGCCCACTTTCAATAGAAACCTACCTTGAAAATTAACCTGTATACCAAATTTCATGCAAATATCTCAATTTTTCCTCAAGTTATGTCAATTTGTGTGATTTTCGAATTTTTCGATATCGAAAAAGGGGACGTGGTTATCAACCGATTGCGCCCATTTTCAATAGCAACCTACCCTGGCCAGAAAGTAACCTGTACACCATATTTCATGCAAATATCACAATTTTTACTCTTGTTATATCACTTTGTGTGGTTTTAGAACTTTTCGATATCGAAAAGAGGGCGTGGGTATCATCCGATTTAGCACATTGTCAAAAGCAACCTACCTTGGCCGAAAAGTGACCTGTGTACCAGATTTCATGCAAATGTCTAAATTTTTACTCACGTTATGCCAATTTATGTGATTTTCGAACT
Source organism: Campiglossa producta (assembly GCA_964058755.1). Lineage (NCBI taxonomy): Eukaryota > Metazoa > Arthropoda > Insecta > Diptera > Tephritidae > Campiglossa > Campiglossa producta. The sequence goes on along the minus strand of CAXKVI010000004.1, from coordinate 6,165,062 downwards.
TTTCGATATCGAAAAAGGGGGCGTGGTTATCATCCGATTTCGCTCATTTTCAACAGCAATCTACCTTGGCCAGAAAGTAACCTGTGTACCATATTTCATGCAAATATCACAATTTTTACTCTTGTTATGTCACTTTTTGTGATTTTCGAACTTTTCGATATCTTGGTATAAAAAGTGCCAAATGGTAAAAAAAACCCAAATTCGTCTCAAAAAAATTCAATCCAAACAGTTCCTTCATTCCCCCGAATAAAACCCAAAAGTCCCGGCTAAAGTAATAGAAGAGAAATTTTACGGCTGGGAAATTTTTCTCAGTGTAAAAAATATTACTTGCTCAGCATTCCTTTCCCAGCTATGTCCTGCTTATGCTCGCATATTCTTACTTTTAATTTACTTAAGTTGCCGTTTCTTTTTTTTTATTACTGAAATTCTTTTTAAATAAGTATGCTTATGTGTGTTAGCACTCCCGCATGTTGCTCCCTATTTACTGTTCTGTCTTAACCTTATTCTTACCAAAGCGAGGACACAACTCAAGTTCATAGTAGGTTAACAAACCAGCTCCGTTTTACAAAACCTACACATTCTTACATACGTACATATGTATATCCTTTCACAAATACGCATACAATGCTCATTCACTCATTCATTCCATGGAGCTTTAAAATTCAATACACATTTCAGCCTGCAGAATGAGCCTGCTCCTGTCGGCTTATTGCTGATGAAATGCGGGTTTGCGAACTTGAGTATTGCAAAAGCTATTATTTCATTGAAATTTGTTGCTATTCTGGGCTTGAAGAGGGGGCGATTTTATTCAAGTTTAGAATGGAATTTGAAACTGGGAGGCTTGAAAAGTATTTTTACAGAGGTGGACAGAGAAGCCGTAAGAAACAAGAGACTTGAATTATGAGTTGGGTTTTTAAACTTCGGAATATTGTAATTATACGGAAAGTAGACTAGCTCGAGCTCTGTCAGGGATTTCTAGTTCAAATCTAGTATTTTTCGGACAAGTTTGAAGTTGCATCCTACCTCCCTTTCTAATCCTTCTTAACAACAATTATGAAACGGTTATAATGAAAGCGTTGTACATGCAACTTTGTTGCCAGGTATGACAGCAGTGAAGGCATCGATCCGCTTTCCTTGTTGGCATATCCTTTTCTTGCGGGTTTTTATATCCTGCGTGCATTACACTATCCTGCCTTGCATGTGTAAAGTGTAATGCAAAACTTATAATTTCTTAAATTTCAACCTGCAATCACTGGCTTGAAAACGTTCTGGGTAATTTTTTTTTTTATTATGTTGCCTAACTGCAAGACGTTTTTTTTACTTGCGTAATTTTTTCTTGAAGAGTTGTTAGCGAGTATACTGCGAGTTGGTTATTTTTTTTTCTATGAACCACCCTTAATTTGTGGCATTTAGGGTAGCACAAGCTTTACATTAAAGGAGACGTGAGATAAACCCTGGGGGTGAAGTTGGACAATAAGCTGACCCTCTCAGAGGATTTAAGAATCTCTTGCGAGACAGCCATTAAAACAATCGCAATGGTAAACACAGGCGAACCAAAGCCATGTAACAGAAAGCTGCTGGCGTCCACCTCGGATTCTATACTGTTGTACGTTGCAGAAGTCTAGGCGTTGCCTCAGCATACCGCACGGTCTTTGCAGAGCCATATACGACGTACGTCACATCTTCTCCGAATACGAGCGGTGCCCTCAACAAAGAAGGTAGGCTGAAGACGATGGGCGACATTTTCTGGGCAGTGTCATCCACAAGATGACCTGCGAGCATGAACGATAGGATATAGTCAGAAGATACGCTAGGAATGCTCTCCTCGCGAAACGGGAAGACGGTTGTCTAGCCAGTTAGCGTGAGAGTAGCCTCACCTGAAGTAATGCTAAGCGAAGATACAAAAAATTAAATTAATATTAAATTGAGTTATATCAAAATCAATTATTTAATTGAAATAAAACAAAAATTTAATTAAATAAAAAAAACAAATAAAATAAAATAAAATTAAATTAAATAAAAAAATAAAATAAAAAAATAAAATAAAAAAAAAATTAAAAAAAATAAAATAAAATAAAATAAAATAAAATAAAATAAAATAAAATAAAATAAAATAAAATAAAATAAAATAAAATAAAATAAAATAAAATAAAATAAAATAAAATAAAATAAAATAAAATAAAATAAAATAAAATAAAATAAAATAAAATAAAATAAAATAAAATAAAATAAAATAAAATAAAATAAAATAAAATAAAATAAAATAAAATAAAATAAAATAAAATAAAATAAAATAAAATAAAATAAAATAAAATAAAATAAAATAAAATAACATAAATCAAAATAAAACAAAATAAAATTAACTAAAATAAAATAAAATAAAATAAAAATAAAAAAACATTAAAAAAATAAAAAGAATAAAATTAATTACAAAAAAAATAAAATAAATTAAAGTAAAATAAAATAAAGTTACTTAAAAACCAAAAAAAAATTAATTAAAAAAAATATATAAAAATAAAATAAACTAAAATAAATTAAACTTGTTAAAATTAAAACAAAATAAATAAAATGAAACAAAAACTAACGCAAATAAGATAATATTTGCTAAACGAAATCTTAAATTTTGAGAACAATTACTTAATATAAAGTCCATTCTTCAAAGAAGCAAATCTGAAAGCATGTTTAACCCCCTCTTTACGCATAAGTGCAAAGTAATTAAAAATTTCAATTCTCCAAAGAAAAAAATGCCGACTTTTTATACACCCACTACATGTTAAAGTTGTGATTTAAAATTTTCCTTGCAGCCCTTTTCTCCTACAATTTCTTAAATACTTGTAACTTTCATATCAATTTTTTTTTGCATACATAGCTCAAAGCTAAAACTTTTTCTTAAATTTTTTTTTTATCTGACGTCCTTCGTTGCTTGCCGCTGCCTCTGCCAGGGCCACTGAATATCACAGCGTTATTATAGAGTGTTAATTTGTTGTTGGGGCATTAACACAGACACCCAACCCAGTAGCGCCAATACAAGCAGTAAAGCATATTTATACACACACACACTTCATAAGAAACATTTATTTTAGCTTAAAGTAAATTTTTATTTTTTTTTTATTTTTGCGCCAAGTAGGTGTTGCATTACAAGCTGTTTGCATTTTTATTTTTTCTCGCCTTATACTACGTCCTTCCTTGACCTTTTCTTACACAATTATTCGCCTTCCTCAGCAGTTTTCGAAAAAAAAAAAATTAAATTATTTTAAATAATCCTCGCAGCCTTTTGAAGGGTTATAAGAAGAAAAAAGTATATCAACTCTGAACTTACTTAAGTTATGTATTCTCAAGTAAGTTTGCTGTAGTGGTAGTCATTTTACATATGCTAGTTCGTATGTATTCGTAAGCGTTGCAAACTTTATGACCTCTTTATAAGCTTAGATTGCTCTTAGCAGGCCTAAAGAGTTTGCCCTGTTAACTGTTCTAATGATGTTGTTGTTTTCTAGTTATTTTTATTGCTTTGGCCTCGCGTAGACTTTGACACCTTGTGTCACGCATACTTGACATCTTTTCTAAGTTTTAATCTTTTTTTTTTTGCACTTTAAGTTTGCTTCTCCCATTTTTTATCGCCGTTTATGCTTATCTGTGTAGTAATACAAGTTGACATATTTCTTGTAAAAGTTTCACTTTCCTCTTAACTTATGCAGTTTGTTGTCACGAATTTTAGGATTAAGTAAAAAACTCATTAAACTTAAGCCGTTTGTAGGCTGCTGCCAGGTGTAAATAAGCATATCAGGTATGTGTTTGACATTTATAAATATTTTGCAAAATTTATGTATAAAGTTTTGATCGAAGCGAAAACGGATTACGCAGCAGATTGAATCGGGGGTAGATAAAGTCAGAACATTGCTGTTATTAACTTTTGGTAGTTCTTCATCTTTTATATAAAAAAAATTAACCAGAGGAAGTTTTATTGGTATGATGCGATGTGATGTGGTGTGGTGAAATGTTATCAGGGATAATGTGATGTGATAATATGCTTTATCGCTCAGCTTATTTTAATATATTACTGGAGTAAATTATCTATTACTTCTATAGACTTCAAGCAGAAATTCTACATTTTAATATACTTTAATGTGAAATGAAGTGATGTAAAGTCATGTGATGCATGTGATGGAATATAATATTTTGTAAAGTGATGTGATGTTATAACATTTGGGCTATCCTATTTTTTTCGCTTACTTAAATTAATTACGTGAGTCACTTTGATACTATGTTTTAATTACTTTCTATTGCCATTTTTAGACTGTGAACAGAAACTCTACACTATATATAATTTGATGTGATATGAGTTGTGATGAAAAGTCATATGATAAAATATAGATATAGTTTTGTAACTGTTAAGGCACTTTAATTTTATTGATTATAATGGAACTGAAGTGATCTACAGTCATATGACAGATGTCATGATATTCAAGAGGCGGGTTGTAGTATAATCTATAGGCTAGATGCGATGTGATGTGATGCTATGTTACTTATTATAATTTGATATGATGATATGCGATTTTTTTCCTTAGCGCTTTTAAAATTATCACCTTGCGATTTCACAATTACTTCACTAGACAGCTACACAAATGGTTTCCGTGAAAAAATGTTGATGGCGTCTGGAAAAATATATTTTTTTTAGAGATTCATAAAATACTTAAACTAAAGCATCTATGCACCACACAAATTTCTCATGAAAAGCATAGAAAAATTTGTAGCAATTAAAATATGTAATAGAATTTGCTTTAATCACATGGAATTTTTATCTTATAGCCACTAATTTTTTTATGATCCCAAATAAAATTCGCACCTGTCCCGCTATCAGCTATTATTTATAATAAAAATTTAATATCACAAGCAATCAACGGTTGTGGTCACTAGCACCAAAGTCAAAGTCGTAAACCCTTTAGATGCTGCTATTTTCATTAGTCATAAAAAATGTTTGTAGCCAATAGCTTATCAACAACAAAATCAACAAGCGGAATTCCTATTTCTTTCAAGAAATTTCACTAAATAAGCGGAATCACCTCAAAGGCATAGATGTTTACAAGCAGACGTGGATAGTATGTATGCTGCTGATGTATGCAAGGAATTCTTATATTAACTTAATATTCCTTAAATTTTTTTCTTATTTCTACCCTTTTTTATTTTGCTGCGAGACATCGACACATCGTTTTTCCTTAGACTTTTCTCATGTGGCTTGGCAGCTCGTAAAAAAAATATGCGCCAACTTTTCACTATTCACATATTAGATTTTTATTTGTCTGTCTACTTGTCGTTGACAAATAAATATAAAAAAAGGAAAAACCGAACAATGAAATTTTCTCTATTCCCTCAACAGCCAATAAAACAAAGAACAGGTCTGCTATATGGCCAAATATGTTTTTTTATTAATAAAAAGTGTGGCGATATTCGTAAGTATAAATATGCGCTCACAAGACAACGAGTTGTAATAACCACAAGCAAGGAGCTGCTTCTTAACAAAAATTGCAAAAAAAAAAAATAATAAAAATAAATGGTATGATGATAATGAAAAATGTATAAGCACTCACATATAAAATGTTTTAAAAATTTAATATTGCCTGAAGGTGCATTTAAGAGCAGAACGCACTCGTATGTGTCTGAATACCTTGTAGATACTTCTATCAATATAGTAACATACCTTTTGCAAGCGTATGTAATGCTTAACAACAGCAAAATGTCATTTATTCTAAATGGAGTCGGACTTATCGCATTTAGTTAGTCATGTGGGTAACATAAAATGGCCATAAAATATAAACGAATACATTTACACACTTTTCATATTGACATGTGCATATGTTTGTATACTTGTGTAAGCCTAGACAAGTCTGGAAACTGAAAGTAACACGTGATGTGATGAGGATTCATATGATGTGATGTGATGGTGATTCATATGATGTGATGTGATGGTGATTCACATGTTGATACTAATTTAAATTTTGGGCCGCTGAACTACAACTGACCTTAAACAATGAACTCGCATGTCAAGAGATATTGTTTTATATGTGATGCGATATCATGTGTTTTTTTTTTACTTAATTTTTTCATTAAAATTTTTTTCTATTTTTGGAGTAAACGAATACACACACTTGACATGTGCATATGTTTGTATACTTGTGTTAGGTTAGACGAGTCTGGAAACTGAAAGTAACGTGATATGATGGTGATTCATATGATGTGATGTGATGGTTATTCATATGATGTGATGTGATAGTGATGTTGATACTAATTTAAATTTTGGGCCGCTGAACTACAACTGAACTAACTCAATGTACTCGCATGTCAAGAGAGGTTGTTTTAAATATGATGCGATATCATATGTTTTTTTCTTTCTTAATTTTTTTCTATTTTTTCTTTTTTTTCTATTTTGCCTTTTTGGTTTATTTTACTTTATTTTATTTATTTGTTTCTATTTTAATAAAATGATAAAATAAAATAAGATAAAAAACAAAAAATTTAATAAAATAAAATAATGTGAAATGAAACAATAAAAAAAAGAAAGAAAAAATTTAGAAAAAAAAAAACAAATCAAACAAAATATAAAATAAAACAAAATGAATTTAATAAAATTTAGTATAATAAATTAAATTATTTACAATAAAATAAAGTAAAAATAAAACATTATAATAATGTGTGGGATTTCCGTAAGTAACTAAAAGAGTGCCATGCTATCTGGCTTGGATCATTTGAGCTACGCATCAGTAATTTTTAAATGATACAAATATGTATAAAACTCTAAAAAAATGTGGTCATAAATTTTCTCAAAAGACCAACGTCAATAAAGGTAGCATGAAATTGGAAACTAACATATTTTATGTTAGATCTCAATCCGTTTGCTGCTTAGAACCACACACAAACTTATCAACAGCAAATGATCTTCCCACAATCAAACCAAATAAACATTTGGTCTAAACGATCAGTTTACAGCTGGGCTTCAACAATTTAATAGTCGAAAACTATGTATAACTCATTCTATTAAGCTTTGGTTAGTATGATAACTTTTGTTTTATATGTGTTATCATATCGAATTCAAGCATTTATTCGAAAATAATCACTACAACAAAAAAAAAAAAAAAAAAAAACCAACACAAACACACTCTATATACATAGATATGAAAACCAAACAATATCTATGCTAATCCATTTAAAGCAAGCATCGGCGCCCCATAGATCTTAAGATCAGTCAAACAAGTTGGATTCATCACACAGACACGTTGTGCTCTTTGTTTACCAAATGACTTAGTCGTCGCTGGGCAAGGGGCGAAACCTCATCGCGTGGGGGTGTCGCTTGTTTGGTCAGCGAATGTTAAAAATATAGTTCGGACGATCACAGCGCGTGTATAAGCGTTCTCACTTATACACCTGCATTTACAAATCTGCCGACCCATGATTTAAAGTGTTGTATAGCGATCCTACTTTTAAACTTGTAATACATATTTTAAAGCATATTATATTTATGGTTTACCATTTGTTGTGGACATTTGAAATTAATTTGATAACCCTGAAGGTAATTTGTAGTTTCAACTTATCGCCTATGAATATCTACAAAATCGTATGCAGCCGATTTTAATGTCATCTTAACCCTTCAATAATTGATTGCAGCCCTTTAGTGACTTCGTTCTGTCACACGTGCGTTACAACAATTGATTTTCGAGCTTAGTTGTCTTCAAAAAAAAAAAACCTTTGCTGTTTAATTGCATTTTTATTATTAGAGAATTTATAAAGCGGATTTGTTCGGTATTTGGTTTTATAGTTTCTATCGTTAATATTTTATGCGCTATAAATCTGCGTTGGTTTTCATTTTTTATGCATACTATATATTTTATGCCTTAATTAAAAGAAGCTTTATGCAAATTTCATGCTTTTATGTGAGTTTGTAAAAGGGGCGTGAGAAAAAAATATCATAGTTGTTTATAAGTTATAAAACTAATTAATGGTTTCAAATTCATTATGCATTTTTGATTTGAAATCCGTTTTCGGATCGATTTTTATTGAGGCGAAACAATGCGTTTTGTTTATGTATATAAAGTTTTCGGGGTTTTTTTTTTGTTGCAAATTGGCTCAAAGACTACGTCCACTCTACATAGGATACATTTTTCCCGCTAGATGGCACTGGAGTCGCTATATTTACAAAATCCGTATTTATGGTTCGATTTTATTCATATTTGGCACGTACATATGTTTGATATATGTATAATCAATAAGCTAAAGTCGAGATATTCAAAAACCCAATAGTTATGTATGGTAACTGTAGGCTTCACGGGCAAAGTCGCCACTGCTTGTAAGGTTATGAAAATCCAGAATTATTATTGTAAACATGAGAATGACGTTACTAAATTCTAATGATTTAGCGGATTAAGCATTCGAGAACCTTCAAAAATCTGTGTTGAACTTTTTTCAGTATTGATTTTTGCATTTTTGATAAGTAAGTCGATTAATGAAGAGATATAAGCCTCATTTAAGGTATACTTTTCGCGGCGTTTTTATGCATAGCTGTTTTGAAAATGCACTACATATGTGAGTGGCATTTAATTGCAATAAACAATTGACCGAAATTGCATTATTTTAAATTGAGTGCTATTTTTTCTATGCTCGACCAGCGCAGTTGTAAAATTTTAATGCGAAAAACGTGTCCAAATATGTGATTTAATGTTTTGTTTTAAATTTAAAAACATACTAATTTTCTAGAATTTTAAATTTTCAAGTTACAAAATGCAAATGAAAATTTAGTATATAAAAAATTATTTAGATTAGAACAATGATTAAATACATACTTATATGTACCTATGTTAAGTTGCAAAAATAAATTATTTAAAGTTGAAAATTGGAAAATGGATTGGCATTGATTTGAATATAAATTAGAGGAATAAATGTAATCTATTTATATGGGTAAGTTCACGTGAAGTGAAATCCCCATTTTCCCAAGGTTTATCAAATTCAGGTATGAGTACTTTTTCATGAAGTATATAGTAAAGAAAATTAATTCCCAAAGCGGGTTTGAGTAAAATTTAGTCTTCCACTTAACTTGATCTTACCCATATACCAATAATAAACCACCCTATTTCAAATGTTATTTTTTTTTTTTTTTTTTTTTTTTTTTTTTTTTTCAAAAAAAGGCATATTTCAGAATTTCTTTGAAGAACGCCCAAGCTGTTTTTTAAATGACGCCCTATTTCTCAATCTGTTTCAAGAGCGCCCTGTCTTAGAATGAACTTCAAAATAGTGTCATCTGAACCAAAATTCAATACACTCTCAGCTGACACTGAAGTTGAATATCAACAAAGTGTTCTCCAACCAAATGGGATAAAGTTCTCAAATCGAGAAATCATACTTCTCCAAACCAGTTCTAATGTCATTCTATAAAGGGATTCTTATGTGAATAGAATTTGCATTATTTCTCGAATCATTCTCTAGTCGATTTCTAGTATAGTTATGTAATATCTTACTCGAACCAAGAATTACGCTGGTTATCTAATGGGACAATTAAAATTTCTCCAACGTTAGAGACTGTGTTTGCTGGGTAGTCTTACCTTCTATCTGAAAAAACTCTAACTGAGTTTTTTTTTTTTCAAATACAAAACTACATACAAATATGTGTCAGTAATAATAAATTAACTTTACTGCATGATGAATTAATTTTGTGCAATGCTATTTATTTTTACGCTGAATTTATGCAAATTTATAAGTACTGTTTAAAAAAACGCAATTTACCCATCATAAATTATTCAGTCGTTGTAAATAAAAAAGCGACTGTTGTAACAGCTGTTAGAACTCGACTGCATGTACACGGAGGGAAATCTATGGATCGAACATCCATAATTATTGATATCACATTAAATAAAAATTGATATTTCTGTCCCATCAATGAATATGGATGTTTCATCAATACTTTTTTGATAAATCACTATTGAAATGGTATGCATATAAACTATTGATAAATTCTAAATAGTTTAAAAAAACAAAATTTTTAATAATTTGACATCTGGTTTCAGTGAGACTCGAACCATGCTCCTCTGGCACGTTAGCCCAGTATTCTACCATTCGGCTACGGCATATTATACAATTTCTAGAAAAATGTTCAATCATAAGAAATTCAAAAAATTTTGCATTTAAAAAAAACCCGCTCCAACAAGTTGGAATATTGTTAGAAAATCCATAGTAAAATTTGTTAAACTATTATGATTATGCGTCCCTGAAAAATTTACATTTCGTCCATATATATTAATACGCTGTCTCTACCATTATTACTATGCAGTAAATATGGATATGGATATACCGACAATAGAGATTCATATCACGACCATAGATATTGACATGCCGTTCAAATATATTAGTATTCTATCCATAAATATAAAAAATAGTACATCATATCGAAATGGTTGACATGTCATTTTACTTTTTATTGGGAGCAAATAATATTTGATAACTCGCACATTCTGAATGAATGTTGCATCAAACTCGGCGCTATCAATAGTGATATTGTCACAACATTCAATGCATTTCTCTCAGTGTATTGTTTTAGTTTTCTGTTGTCTATTTATATTAAATGTTATTGCTGCAATCACATTTATGATTTTGTTTTACTAGTTGTATACATTTTTGTAATATTTTTTTGTTTTTTTTTTAGTTTCCGACCATTGTAAATATTGATATATGTTATGCTGTCTGATGCAGTAACGCCTGAATTTGATTTAAAAACTTCTGACGTTGAAATCATTTCTGTCACAATTGAGAAGGACTTGACCAAGCCATTGAAATTAAAGAGCGCTTCAGACCGAACTCTATAAAAAGATCAATGGCTACTTTCCTTTTCTTTCCTTTCCCCTCTTTCCCTTTCCTTACCTTGATTTTTCTTTGCTTTACTTTCCTTACCTTTTCTTTCCACATGCCTACACATACAACAGCGGCTCAATAGAGTGAATATTTTATTAAAACTATTCATTTTTTCCTTCTATTCATCCTTCCCTCATTAACTTCTTTATACGAAAAAACGAAAACCTTCAACCAAATATTTGTTTTTGTTTTTCCCATGAAATCCACGCTAATGTATAGCTGCTTCGTTTGGCTTATCGATAAATGACAGATTGGCTGCATTACGAAGAACACACAAAAATTTTCAAAGTCCAATCAATTGGCTACATAGCACGTGCGACCTTAGTTAGCTGTTGATCCATGCTATGACAACACACCAGCCTCTGACAATTCTGACGTATACGGTGTTTGTATCTTAGCTCAATTTTGTTCAATACAAATGATAATACCGGCGATTTGCATTTCCATTTACGTTTGGTATTTTCTTAGCCTTAGACAATGTTTTTGTTTGGCCTTGATTATTTTGTTTCTTTGGGTGCTTTTTTGTATATCGTTCAATAATATTGCTTTATTCGTATGTTAGGGGCGCGTCTGTGACTCTCGAGATCTTGCTAAAGTTTAACAAATTAAAAGTGCTGGACGTAATGTTGTTTTTGTCAATGTTTTTTTTTTTAGTTTTTACTTTTTGTTTTTAATATTTATTGCTACTATTTTTGAACAGCATCTGCTAAGTGATTACTGGTAAGTGTGGCTGTTTCTAATTTTTTTTGTACATAACATTTTTTTTTGTTTTTTTTTTTTGCTTCTTTCTTACGTCCTGCTTTGTGTTAAAGAAATTAATGAAATCTCATATAATATCGCATTATTCTTAATTACCCTAACGCTGGTTTTGTTGTTGCTGTTTTCAATTCGTTAGCAGTTTGTGTTTTTGTTGGTTGGTACTTAAATTTTAGATTTTATTTATTTCTTTGGTATTTTGAACTTTTGTTGTTGTTGTCTCTTTCCACTTTAACCTTATTTAGCTTATTTGCCTAGTTTTTTGTTGTTGTTGCTGTAACTTTACTTATTTCTTTTCGAGTCGCCAAATTTGTTATTGTCAACTTGACAACGTTCAGCACTTTGTCTTCACCTCACCTGCTGTTGGAAGCCACTCTCACCGCAAGCAGCCAACAGATAGATATGATACCTAAAGTTGTACAAATTGTCAGATACTAAGTATCTAACACAACTAGCATCCGCAGTGGAACACAGGTACTTCATATATACATACATATGAGAATAGCTGAATTTGAGACAAGTGATGGCTTGTGCTGGAACATTAAGTGGCGTAGGCATACTTGACCAAGATTGAAATTGAATGTCAAATGCTTTATTGCATGTAATAGATAAAAACAAGATTTGATTAAAAGTTGAGCTCGGAGAAATTTATTTTGTTAATTAAATTAAGTTTTCTAGAGTGTTGCCACTTATGTTCAATACGTCACATGTGCCCTATTTTTTCAACGTATGGGTACCTTTTCTTAAAAATTTGTTAGGAATCTCGGCGGGTAGTTCCCTTTTATCATAAAAAGAAATTTGTTTTCCAAATGTTAAGAAAACTCAAAATTTTAAAATTTTTGGCTTTTCTGCTTCGAAAAGGTATCCCTTTTTAAATATTTGGGAGCCTACTGCACTTACTGCACTTTTTTGGCTTTTTCAAACTCCATGAAAAAATTGATTTCTGAGAACATAAAATTTTGGTGGATTTTCGGAACAAAGTAGTACAAACAAAAAAAAAGTACGGCAGAGCGCTCTGATGGCCCTCAAAAGTAGACGATAGTGCCACAAAATTTTACTTTATCGGAACTCTCCACACTTTGACCTAACTCAAAATAAAAATTGCAATACAAGAAACCTAAATTTGGTGGATTTTCGGAAAAGGGCGTAAAAACCACAAAAATTACAGAAACGCTATCAAAAGATAAAAATAATTCCAGAAGTGTACCCCAAAAAAAAAAAAAACGTGGATATCTATACATTTGAAGCTATTCCAACAGACGAGTCACTTTATCTAAAAAACGACATAAAAAATATCGCCGGTTCGAGATTCATTTTAGACCTATGGCTTTGGGTAAAAAATACGTGAAATTACGCAAATAAGCACCACAAAATTATAGGCAACTTCAAAATTTCAAATTGCATTATAAGAGAGCCAAGTTTGATGGATTTTTGGGAAAAATGCATACAAGTCCAGAGTAAACAAGTAAGGAAGTCTAAGTTCGGGTGAACCGAACATTCAATTCCCAGCGGTAATTTTTAGAACGGGATAACAATCATTAGGCCCTAGGAGGATTTACCTAATTTCCGTTACCGAATTATTTCAATTTATGTGATTTTCGATATCGAAAATGGGCATGGTTGGTGGGCGATTTTATCCAATTTCATCAGATATACTGCCAACGATACTAGCATGCGTTGTGCCAAATTTCATCGTTCTATCATAATCAGTTTAAAAGTTACGACCAGTCAAATTTGCAAAAATTCCACCCTTAAAAGTGGGCGGTGCCACGCCCACTATAAAAATATTTTGAAAAAATCATAAGAGGATGGCCGGTTGGATTCACCTGTGAAATTACATCATTTTTGCCATTTCAGTTACCGAGATATGTCAATTTGTGTGATTTTCGAAATTTTCGATATCGAAAAAGGGGGCGTGGTATTCATCCGATTTCGCCCATTTTCAATAGCAACCTACCTTGTCCTCAAGTTATCGTGTACAAAGACAGACGGACGGACGGACCTACGGACGGACAGACGGACGGACATGCCTAAATGAAATCCTATTTTCAAACTAAGAACTTTCATATATGGAACTCTATATCTATCTCGATTATTTTGTGCTGTTACAAACTACCGTTATGTGAAGGTTCCCTATGCTCAGTCACTTCTCAGAGCAGAAAACCCACGACATCGCCATGGATCTCTGCGCAGTGGAACCACCCGGGGTTTTACCTCGGCCAAGGACTGTCACTCTCAATGTAACCCTGTTGATGAAGATCTTCGGAATGATCATACACTCTAGACAGGGCAATGCATTGTTAACAACAACAACAACACAACCGTTATGTGAACAAAATTAATATACCCTTGTACTAGTACTAGTACGCTGTGTATAAAAATAGTACAAAAAAATTTTACTTCCTTACAAAACTACACAATAAAGCTATTAAAATTGCATTGTTTTATAAGAAATCCCAATTTGGTAGATTTTCGAAAAAAAAGTACAATAGTGACGTGAATCTGATTTTTTTTTCTAACCCTCACAAATCGACTCGCCCTAATGTGTGTGTGTGTTTTTATTTACATATAAATGAGAAGTTATTTTATTGAAATTTTTATTATAACAAATAATAAAAAGTAGTAAAATTAAGTGGTAGTTAAAGTACAAGGCGAGCGCTACAGAAGAGCAGCTCAGTTATTGATTGGCGAAAAGTGTAGGTCATAAAATCTATTTTATGAGCATATCAAAATGCAAACTCCATTACCAAAGCACCACAATATTTGTTAAAAATATTTATGAAAATATGAGTCACGAATAAATATATGCGTAGATGAAATTCTGTAGAGTATTGATACTAATTGAAACAGTTATTGACAGTAATATAATCGCACTGCCTTTAATAAAGATTAACACATTTCTCAACCTATGTATATACTTTTTATTCGTACAATAGTAAAAAAAACTATTATTACTCTAATACAGGGGTAGCCAGGGACTTTAACCTACTGAGCCATACAACAATCACGTCATACCTTATACAATAACATCGTTCCTGGAATCACGTTATTCATTCACATTCACTACGTCGCTATGGCTGCTCGAATACTCACAAATGTTCTCATCTAAACTATTTACTATCGGTGAAGCAGGCGTCTCATTATTATTATATTTTTTTCCTACAAATTAAAAAAAAATCTATTATCATCGGAAGAAAATCCAAAGTACACTTCTATAAATTAAAACAAAACAAAAGAAATGATAAAATAAATCAGTGAACGAACATCTTGTAAATTTTTATTATGCATTTTAATTTTTTAATAAGTTATAAGTAGACTTTAAAGAGCTTCTTAAGAAGTAAACAAAGCTTCGACTTGTTTATAATTTATGGTTTTACATGAATTATGAGTCGCAACAAAAATAACAAGTAGGTACAACTGATATGATGCATACTATGAGCCGCTCAGCTTATCAAGTCTCGCTAGTTCGCTCGTCGTAGGCGAAGCATCTGAATAAATACATATATACTTACAAGTAGTTGCTCTGATAGTAAAATTACTTAAGATGCTAGTGTAGCTGCGTGCGACTTCATTAAATCACATTGAATAATTAATAAGATTTAATGGCACTCGCTTTAGTGAGCTGTCCGAGGACTGTGGAGAGATATGATTTGTTAAAATGTTGTAATGGCACATTATCTATTAATATTTGCAGTGAAGTTAGTTGGACCATAAATTGTTTATTGTTTATATCAATAAGCTATAGAGCTTTAAGTGTAAAAAAGTTTTAATATTTAGTCTTGTGTTCTAGAATATACCATAGATGGGCGCTGGTTGTTGACCTCTTCGTTTCATATATACTTATGTATTCGAAGCTGGATTAGTTAGATGAAGCGTTGTAATAAAAAATCACGTCTCCATGCCTTTTGTTTCTTACTCAGAGGTGCTGAGGTTATCAACTTGTACTTAGGCACTTGCTATAGTTTTGCCATAAAGCTTGTATTGAAGTCTGCAATGATACGAGAAGGCGCCAAGTTATTTAGTTGATAAACCATTGTCTAGAGTACAGAGGTAGTGATACATATCCAGCCCTAACCGCCGAATAAACGTAAGCGACAAAAATTTTTTTAGATATTTTTTGGAACTTTTGAGGACACTCCATGAAAATACCAACTACAATTTTATAACATTATTCATTTCAAACGTTTTTTTAAGATATTAGTTTTTGGTCTTTTTAAAAAAATTTTGTTTTCAATTTTTGGCACTTAATTTTTCCGTACTTTTCTGTTTTTTCCTGGTAGAGTTGGCCCATTTTCTTAAAAAAAAAAAAAACAATAGAAATTGTTATTTACAGCTGTGCATTTGCATAAGTTATCACACGCCATTAAACCATTAAGGTTCTTGCTGGGCAATTCTAAATGTGTAACACATGCATGGTTGCTTTTAGAGGAACTGTGGATTGTATTTTTCAGCAAATGAGGTCAAATGTGATGGAATCCCAAATTTGAAAAATGAGATTTGTATGGAAAAAAGCGCCAAATTTGTAATTTTTCGCCTAATTTCGTGCAGTGTAAATGTAAAATGTACTATAAGAAAAAACCAAATTTGGTGGATTTTGTGGAAAAAAGCGTACAAATCAAAATAAAGTACGGAAAAGCGTTCAGGTGGACCTCGGAATCACGCACCGTCCCAAATTTTAGATTATTAAAAAATTTAAATAGCATCAAAAGAAATCCAAATTTGGTGGATTTTCAAAAAAAAGTAAAATTCAAAACAAAAGTACGGAAGCTCCCTCTGATGGCTCTCTAGGGATAAAAATAATTCAAGATGTGGATTTTTCAACCCCAAAAACCCTCAGATACATATTTCGGGTAGTCTTCAAATTTGCTGGTAAAGCAGGTGAGTCAATTTTTGAAAGAAAGCTAAATAGAATGAATCGCTGACTGACAATTTTTTTTCTTGTTAAAAAATGCCTTAATTTACCCAAATAGCGATGTGCCTCTGTGAATTTTTTCTAAGCCAAAAATATCTGATATATTTTGATGGTTTTCCCTAATGATACCTGTTGACGAAGTCTTTGAACGATATTTTTTTTAACTATGTCGACTATTAATTAATTTAAAGCACAGATGTAAAATATGATCTATTATACATTATCTGTCGCGGAAACGCATTTAAAGCGGAAACAAAAAAAAAAAACAACACATATTTCTACAATTTTGCTCGTTACGTTTCAAATCTCATACAGATGTTTTAAATGGTTTTTGCGCTTCTCAATAGCTAAATAGCTACACTTGTTTTTTTTCCTGCACCGAACTTATTAAATAAATCATTTTTCTCATAATAAACTCATTAAATTTTTGGTTTCACAACATTTATAGGTCAGTATTGTTGCTTGCACCATACAACATGCTGTTTTCTACCATTTAAGTTATGTTATTTAATATTTTTATATTTTTGTTCAATTGCCTTAAATATGTTTTCGCTTGAAATTGACTTATGCAGATGGCGTTTTCTCTACGTTTGTTGTTATTCCTCTTGTTATTTGTTTTTATTTTAATTATTTTAAACGCTTTTATGTATTCTTTTTATTGCCATTAAATGAATATGCTGCTGGTATAAGTATCTTGAAAAGCATTTATAATAAATCATTATGATTTTTATTGCACTTGCAAATGACTAAGGATAATTTTGTGGTTTTTTTCGACTTAATTATTTTTTGGTTTCAATTGGGTCGAATAGAGAATGACGAAACTTTGTTTAGCAAGAAGAGCTCAGTGCAGTCTCGTTTCAGCAGCGAACAAAAAATTTCTGGACCTTTGATGGATATTTCTCAGTATTTATATTTTTTCTTCAACTACATTTTGGATTTCAGGGAAGTTATTAAATTCTGGAACAGAACGTAGACTATCACAGCAGAACATCAAATTAAATTTTTTAAATAAAACCACCACTTAAATTAATAAAAAACTTTAAAGCTACTATCATTTTTTTACTTATAAAAAAAATCAATTAACTAAATAAAAGTTTTAATTTCAATACTCAAACAATATTCAAACAAAAACAAAAAAATGACCACACAATGTCTGTGTTGACATTTTGTTTGATCCACCTACATACATATTTGTTAATTAATTAATATTATTGATGAAAGTAATTACTTCTGGCTATGAAAAATGAGTGAAAAAAATCTTTCAATCAACTCATTTTTTTAATAATTTTTTGCTTCTCTTTAAAAAAAATAAAAGTTAGTAAGGACGACTTTGTCATTAGCTGTACCAAAGACCTTATACCTTTCATGAATATGACATTTCATTATATTTTCGACGACTTAGTATTATAAATTTTCCAAATCTTTACATCTGATGGATCAACTAAATTGTTTTCCATTATATTGTGAACAGACAACTTCGTTAAGTAAAAGAATAATTATAAAAATTCTGAGAAATTAGTGTTTTTTTGAATAGCTAAAGGATCGATGGAACCTCGATTTATCGAGAAGTGGTTTAAAATTTGTTTAAGATATTAGTTCCATACGAGCTCCCGGTTTCGAGATATTGTTTGTGCATAGAGGTACGACGATATAGTTATCAAATTTAACGTGTTGGGATAGGGATACCCAGCATTTATAGCGGTGGCAAAATATTTACTTCAGTCTGCAATTTCTCATGCCCTTAGTAGCCTGTCCATAAACAAGCCCTATCTGTTTAGAAAAATAGTATTATATTTTTTTATTTTCTTTACTTTGTGGATGTGAGAATCATCAGGGTGCTTAGTCTGCAAAGCGTTACAGTATGCCACTTAACAGAAAATGATTTGATATTTGTATAAAATTCTCAGGGTGTGCCCTCGGGTGGAAGAATTCCAGGCGCGTATTCAGGGGAGGGGGTCCGGATACCCCGCGAAATGCGCTAGGTAGTGCCATTTTTTTGGTCTGTGACTGTGAAAAATATTTTAATACATTTTTTGATTTACGGTCAGACGTTTGAAATTACAAAAATTGCGACAGAGTCAAATTTTTCTAGAAAAAGAAAACTTTAAAAGTCCCCATTCATTTCGTGTGTGGTAAAAAGTTTGGGGTCAAAGGTGAACTCTTACGCATTTTTCTCGTAAACGGTATTTTTTTCGAAATATTATCTTCAACCAAGCTCTACACGTGAAAATTCACTATTAAAATCGTCCTAGCATTTTTCTAAATTACTAGCTGACCCGGCAGACGTTGTATCTCAATCCCGATCCCTATCGCTATCTACATACATATAGGGTAAAATTCACCTAATAGTCCAATTTGAATGAAATTTGGTGAAAGTGATCCGGTATGTAAGAAAAAAAAAATTCGAAAGGTCTGGTGAAAATATTCGATGGTTACCGTTAAAAAAAAGTATCAATTTTGGACATTTTTAATGTTATTTTTTTTCAATCTAATAACTTTAAACGAGCTAAACTTGTATATTTGTATATTTGTAGGTCCGGTACTATCTCGAGAACCACTTGACCGAATGGGATGAAATTTGGCACATGTTGTTGTTGTTGTTGTTGGTGTTGTTGTTGTTGCACATAGATAGTATGATTGATTCTAAGACTATACACTTTGGTGTTGCCACTTGGCGTGGTTTACAGGGTTGCCACCTATTTAATTTTTTTTTATTTATGGAGCTAGATATACCAATATGGGTATCACATGAAAGGTATGGTTATTATGAAAAAAATAAATAAAAATAAAGGGATATGGAGAGCGGTATTATATATTAAGAGCAATAGGGAGAAAAAGACGACATGAAAGAGGAAAGGAGGAAAAGATAGAGAAGGAACATAGTAAATTTGTTCAGATGCAGGAGAGCGAATTTTTGTGTTAGACAACGTCTGCCGAGGCCTCTAGTATCTACAGAAGTTCATTCATACTTATCTATACATAATTCAAATACAAACATATACCCACTTTCAAGTAGATAGTGATTAATTACAACCTATTGTAGTAATAAGTAAACAAACAGTTATAGATAACCGCATTGATACTCCTACACTTGTACACATGTCTTTATACATACCTGTGTGGGCGTATAAACACAACGCATTAAAAGTAAACAAAATGCATCCAAAAGCATTTAGAAACAATAAACAGACAGTACAAATAATAATGAATGGAGTGGCCAATACGCAAACACTCAACCTCTAATACGGCAAGTTGTCAATTATGGCAGTCAAACAGTCATTGATTCATATAAATTATATTTACCGAATTGTATGCTTTATTCTCTGTTGTTTTGCATGTTTATTGAGTTGTTTGTTGATATTTGATGTGATTCGAGGAGGTATGTCTGTTTAATCGTACACATTGTATGGTGCTTCCGTACACTGTTGCTTTGTTTTGGGAGTATGTATAAACAACTTGTAGGCGTATGGAGCATGCATAAATCAGTATGTAAAACCAACCATCGTCTAACAAGATGCACATACATGACAAACAAAATAAATAAACAAATTGAATTTTAATGATATTAAAAGTTGTTATTTGTACTAAGAAGATATATCCAAGTACAATATTATCAATGGGTATGGGAACTATTGTATGGTTATGATTTCTGTTGATTTACAGGTTATATATTATAAAAAATAATAAAAAAATTAAATCAAGTCGCATCAAAAAAAAAAAAATAATAAAAAATAATAATAATAATATAAGCAGCCAACAGTATACCGGGTCGTATGAGTAACCTTCTTATTTATTTTTTAAATTATCCATTAAGTTGTTTTCTGCATTATATTAGCATTTTATATAATTAACCCCTAATAATACACTCCTTATCATAATTATAGGACACCACGTTCAGACATGTTCTAATTCCTTATGTCATTTTATTTTAATTTTAATTTTTTGCTTCTAGAATTCTAAATTGAAAGGAGATTTTTTAGACCCTTAAAACCTACATTTTGTTGGGCTAGAAATGAACGGACTATAAAATGGCATTTTCTGTTTTTTGATTCAAAATAAAATTTTGCACTTTTACCAAACAGTTTTTTAACTTTAAAAAATCAGAGTAAATGCTTAGAGTGGAGACTTTTACTGTTTTCAATTTAGAATTCCATACGAAAAAAATTTAAATTTAAATAAAATTACATAAGGGCTTAGAACATGCCAGAACAAGGTGTCCTATAATTGTCCCTGCGGGTTAGTGGTTTAGAATATACCCGAGGTAAGCATACCGGTCGTAAGTGGCGACTAATATGTACATAGGTAATTACGTATTAACTCGATGATTGATGCCTCTTACCTCTCATTACCCATCTTCTCCTTTCTCACGGATGAAGGGATGGCATGACCTATAAGGTTCCACTGGTCATACCAAATCGCTACCATGACAGTCGGGCAGTACCACAAGGGAGTATCGTAGCGTACCTCAAGGGAGTATCGTAGCGTACCTCAAGGGAGTATCGTAGCGTACCTCCCCAAAACCTTCGGGGAGTGTTTTTGCTGTTAACAACAACAACAGGTGTCCTATAATTATGATAATGGGGTGTATTTTGAAATATTTCAACAATCACTGCCTGACTCATACAACATATGAATTTATTTCGCCATTTGTATATTTGCTATAATCGACACACGTATGTATATAACTTGGTACATAAAATATTTGTTATTATTATTGCATATTTAAAACTAGTCATTTTCGCACTGTAGGGTGTTGCATTCATTAAAAACAACTCTACAATCATTTATAACTATTTATTTATTAATCTTTGTTTGTATGAATATTTGAACTGGTAAATATGAGTGACTGCATTGTTGAACTAACAATTGTATATTACTCATGATATGTTACTAAATGTCTGTCCATTTATGCTCGAATGTATGTTTCTATGCTTCCATCTATCAATTTCAATTCAGACACAATTGAAAATGCGGGTTACCGCACATTGACCGCTCCAACCGTTCAAATGAATGGTGAGCGCAACAATAACAACAATAGCAAATGGAGGGTTTTAGTGCAAAAAAAGATATGTCATGTATCTATAGTAGGGTGGGCCAGAAAATCAATATTCGTTTCTTTCGAACGGCATAGAGAAAATCGAGTTCCTAGACAAAAGTAAAGTATAACGACCAAATATGAGTTTTTTTATGGTAATGGGAAAATTCCTACATGCACCTTTTACCCCAGTATTTCAGTCTAAAAAACGGTTTCATAAACCTTATCATTAATGAAGTATTTCGAGGTCTATAATTCACCAAATTCGGATTCTGCCATCTCAGCTGATGATATTTGATTTCAGATGCTCCCATGTGCTTGTAGTGTATATGCCGGCAACTACTTTCCTGGGAGGAAAATACTAGTGATTTGACAATCAATGATTGTACGCTAAATACGATTCTGAGCTGATAAACAATATAACTCACCCTAAAGTACTTATGTATTCTACCTATTTACATAGGTAAGTTTACTAAAAAAAACCACAGTATCAATTTCAAATCGTAAATATACTGCAGTGGTGAATTAAATGTAACAGCCACAAAAAAAAAGCACTTAGATCATTTCATCGAAAGGCAAAGGTGAAGGCCTAGCCACCTAGTGGGACAATTGTCCAAAAATTCTGAGAACTAAATTCACACAGATTATTACGCTCTTTGCTTGGCCTCTCGAAAAATTCAATAAATGCCGAGCTTGTGAGAGCTCTATGATCGCACAGACCAATCAATGGATGTTGTTGTTGTAACGAGGTGTAGCCCTGCCTAAATGTCAGACAGGGTCACCTCGAGTGTATTGCTCTTGGCCGGGTCGATATAAGAAAACGGCCCGGGTCGTTTCGGCACGATGGGTACAGCACAAGTACTGGTACCGTTCTCGTAGATCCGGCAATACAAGAAACTAAACTAGCCGTGCAGGCTATGTAGGTCATTTAGCGTTACCCAGGGGTAACGTAGGTAGGAAAGTAGGTCGCCTCCCAGTTGGTGCACCAATCAATGGATGTTTTTCGTCAGTTTATCACCTGCAAACAACGACTCAACAACATACGCTGTGCTAGTGAGCGACGGAGCAAAAAAGAGATAACATAATTAGAGTGGTGCGATGACCGCTCTTTCAGAAATACACCGTCACTTTCAATTCTTCCGGGCCCTGCAATAGTGAATAGATAAGGTGGTCTCGTCAAAGTCGGTTGTAAGCTTTCTAGGTTGAAAATAACAGATGAGTTGTCACCACTCCTTCATCAAATTGCTCTCGAAACATTAGTCATCAGGGCGTCTTTTTCATTCTTTCTGAAATGTTTCACCTTCATACTTATCAGTTCAAACTCTTAGCATTCATGCCTATATGCCGATTTTTTTTCGGAAAAGGCGTACTTGAACAAAATCATTTAGTGTATTTTATAATCACTTACAGCATTTGTAGCTTTATGTGTTGATATGAATTTTGAGTTCATTAGGGCATTTCTAAGCTGGATGCCCTCTTATATTTATTAAAGTAAAAAATATAATTTTCTCTCGAGTTTTGCATATCAACTAAAGTTTCAACAGACAAGATCTCCTCCTAGTACAAATCAAACGGATTTGACCCAGTAGTATAATAAGCAATAAAATTGTAACAAATAAGTTTTCCAACAAGAGTACATGGTGGTAGTCAAATTAAGCGTCTGTGATTATAATAAATTTTCTGAAGTAGCAACAAGTGACCCAACATAATTGATAGCAATAAACGTTGCATATTCAAATAATTTTGATTCGCAAACTGGGTGAGTGTTGAGAGACGGCAGATTCAATTGACGCAAACAGTGTAAGTATAATAACTTATAAGCTATGCGTCGTTTTTTTTTGTGGATTTCTGCAAACACTTTTAATGATCACCACTCCGCCTACTCAAGTGAGATATCAAAATAATAGTGTCAGTTTAATTGACGCATTTGCATTTTATTGATGGTGATGACAGCGCATTGATTGCAATTTACAAAGTTAAGTCGCAAAAAACTGGAAGAAAATATAGAAAAATTACTTCATGCAAGGAAAAGACAAACTTTTTAAAATGTTCAATAAAAGGGTGTACCTACCAAGAATTCGGTTGTAAAAAGTAGACAAAAATGGTTTTTTTCATTGAACATAAAAAAAAAATAATATCGTTGCTCAAATGAACGAAATTTCCCTCTTTTAATAGCAAAAAAACGATTTGTCCACCTTTTACTGAACAATTTTTTTTTTACTCATTTTTATAAAAAAAATAACTCTTTTTTTTACGACATTTCACATTTTCTTACTTTCGGGAAGTTCCCTCAGCAATTCGAAAATATCTTATACGTGGGGATTGTAAATTGCGGTTAGGAGGCAATCCTAAGTGGCGACCCTGCTTAAAATTATCTTATTTGGAATACGGTCGAAAATACCTTTCATTTGATACCCATATTGGCATATCTAGCTCTATATTAAAAAAAAAAATGGGATAGGTGGCAGCCCTGTAAACCGCCATAAGTGGCAACACCCATGAATCCTGCTCGGCCTAACTATTACAATTTGTGCAATGTTAGCTAGATCCTAGAATTTCACCTCCTGTTTGATTTGCACAGCTAAACATCGTGGTGAAAATTGCCTACGCCTGAAAGTCGGCTACGATTTCTATTTCCGGTGCATAATTTCCGTTGCATCATCAGCAATTTTCACAAATTTTACTTTCAATCAAAACTTCATATCGCCGCATAAGAAGTTAACTTCAAAAGTTTTGATTATACATACATGAAAACTTTTCTGTGTGGATATAGAAAAAAGTGTGGGCTCGAATTTTAATCTAAACCTTGGGTGTTTTTTAAATAAGCCAAAAACCCTAATGGTGATGTGCATATGAATTTTTTTAGGCTCATACAAATCGACCCACCCATCTCCATTTTTCAAATTTTTGGACTTCCACTTCTAATGTACAGCGAAAACATTTTATTCATAAATCCTAACCACTTTATTCAGCTCACGAAAATTTTGAAATAATCGCATTTCTCTAGAAACATCGCTAAGCCCATAACCGTGTTGATCGAGCAATCTCGTACAATGCACACGGCAACATGCTGTGCACAAATAAATTACACTAAATTGAAGCTTAATAGAGCAAAGCAAAAATAATTCCGCCTCTTCTAAACAACCATAAAAAACACTTAAAAATTATAAAATATTTTGCAAAGCGTGAGAATATCAACACTCTGCGATCGGTCGGTGATCGCGCTGATCTTTCAACTTTAATTCGATAGAAGGCATGATGTAGAATGATGTTGTTGCCTTAATCAATACAAACGATCGTTAAAATATTGCTTACCAATTAAAACAATTTTTATGTGACACATTTATAGCATAAAATTGCGCATAAACACCAGAGATTGGCGGACAATCTTGTACGTACCTACAATCAATATGCCCCAGATCAGTTACGATGTTCGCTCATCATTGCTTGTTAGGTCGAACATTTCGCGCGTTCGTCATATGAAGCAACCAAATGGTTCCACTCATTCAACGCTTTGGTGCGTTAATCAAGACAAAGAGGCCATCCATCGGTTTGATGGCAATCTTGGCAATTATTATCATTTGACCGATTGCGCAATGTTGTGCGTTGTGTTCTTTTCGCAGCTCACTGATTGATCGTAATGAATACTAAAATTGAATGTAAAAGAAGTATCAGCTGAAGATCTCATGCACCTATTAAAAAGAACGCTGTATGTACATATGCTACGATTGGACTTTTATGGACTTGTGTCCACTCTTGTCCACAAATTAATGTCATTTCATATTAATCGAAATGATTTCCGGACATTTAGAAATGAACCCCTGTGGCGCGCATTTGGTTTGAGCCTTGCGTCTACTCTTCAAGCGATCGGCGAGGCGCCTGCATCACTACTCGTCTCGAATCTTTTCACAATTTTTGTTCATTTCTTTTGTTGTTTTTTTTTTTTTTTTGTAGTATGTGTGTTCTGCACATATGCTCTTTTGCTTGAATAACGCTTAATATTTATGTTTATTGCAGTTGTCAACATTTATTTAAATTTATTATGACAACTTCTTCGTTTTGGATTTTTTGTTTTTGCATTTTTTTGCTCACCCAGCACGTCGCTTGATGAAGTCTCAATAGCTCATTGGTGTCATTCATCAATGAAATTGATCAAGTATTTGTGTTGTTATTTAATGCATAAATGCGTGTTTGAATTATAAATTAGTTAGTTTGTATGCGTTTTGCATTTATCAATTGGTTGGAGCTAGTGACTGCTATTTCAAAAAAATAAAATGTATGCAAATATTTAATGGGTTTGTTTTTCAATAGAAATTGGTAATATGCGTAGTTAAGAAGAAATTTAATTTATTAAAGCAATATTTTAACGTTGTACATAAATTTTGTAAGGCTTGTATAGCCAATTAGACAAGAGATTGATTTGGCGCCCGATATAGCGTGATGGGTATGCACACAGAGTTGACAGTTAGAAGACGGATCTCAAGTTCTTAGAAGACAGTATCATTCTTTTTGAATACTTTAGGAGCTCTTTTGGCCCGCAATGTCCCTGCAATACATAACATCATGTGGCCCTTTTGTGGCTCACAACAACAAAAAAATTCGCAACTTACGACTTTGGTTTTAGTCTTACTACAATAATAATTCTTTCGAATATTTGCTTGTAATTCTAGAAACAATGTTGTTGCAAAAATTATGCAATTGTTGTTATATGGCCCAGTGAGTTGAAAGGCCTGGATACCCCTGCTTTAGAGTAAAATAATAAAGAAATCGTTAAATGGTAGAACAAAAATTTCAAAATTACAAGATGAGTTCTTTGGACATCGAAGAAGATGTTTTCGTGACATTGATTTGTATAGCGCAATCGTCTAAGAATCGAAAAAATGTATTGCCAATGAGGTGAGTAAGTAAAAAGCAGATGAACTACCAGGAAATTATTTCCGGTTGTCTTCAGAACAATTTCTTATTTAAACCTTGAAAATAGTTTGGTTAATTTTTATATTTAATCGAAAATGCTAATAGGCGTGTTATACTTTTGAAAACTTTCCTCATCTTACTCAAGTCTTATAAATCATTAATTGCTACTCCGGTATTACTTATATCGCTTTTCTCACGCTATTATCGCCACAGGTTTTACTTCCGTTTCCCAATTTTTCTCTTTGCCTCATTTTAAACTATTTTACCATAAAAAAAACATTCTCACACTCAAATCATGATTATTTAATTAACGCAACTTTTTTCCACCACTGTCTAATGGCGTAACTCGAAGCTTCATTCCTAATTCCATTTTCTCATAAAAAGGCTGTTAATTGTAATGAAAAATGCTCCAATTCCGATTACACACGGTCAAGATCAAAGATCGTAGCATCGCTTCAATTGAACGTGAACGTTTTGCCTACACCAAATCTCAGCAGCTTCAGCAAGCTGTCTTCCTCAGGCTTATAGCTGTCCTTCTTTTTTTAAATACATTAAACCAGGGGTGTCCAGCCCTTATAACCTTCTGGGCCATACAACAACAGCTTCATAATTTTTAGACCCCTAAAATACGAGAAGATGGGTATTTCAATGTGTTTCAAATAGTTCATGAAATTTTCTACTGTGTAACTGAAATGACCATAAATAAAGCTTTCGAAAATAGAATTAACTAAATAAATCGAAATGAAATTAAAAAAAAAAAAAAAATAAGAAAATAAAGAAAAATATATATACAATTAAATTTAAAAAAATAATTAAAAAAAAAAATTAATAAAAAAAATAATTAATAAAATAAAAAAAAAAATTAAATTAAGTAAAAAAAAAAACATAAAACAAAATAAAATAAAAAAAAAACAGAGTAAAAAAAATAAATTTATATAAAACGAACTAAAAATTAAATAAAATTAAACAGGATAATATAAAATATATTAAAGTGCATAACAAAAAAAAAAAAAAAACAAAAAAAAAAAATAAAAAAATAATATAAAAAAATAAAAAAACGCCTTTTTCAAGTTATTCAATGTCACTACGCCATGGTTTCCATACTTAGAAACAAACAATTATGTTGGCACTTTTTATTTATTTTTTAATTGTCATGCCACCTGATGATATGTTTTTAATTTCAGCGCAATCGCCTTTGCACGGTTGCATGCCGCATTACAGCATCTTTTTTCCCCTCACATACACTCGCTTGTGCGTTCTTACAAACCATGCACTGCTTTTTTTCTTTTTCTACTTTTTTGAAATTTTTTTACTTTTCTCTAAATACCCAACTCTGTACGCTAGCGAATAGATTTGTTGGTATGTGACTAGAGCATCTTCAGCGTCATTGTTAAGCCATGTTTAGAGTTGATTGCATGGCAGGAAAAAAAAACTAGCTCTTTGTTGTTGTGGTTGCAGCATGCAGTGCAAACAATTCCACATGCCATCACTTACTTGCCTAGACTTACCGCAATCGACTTATGTATGTAAGTATTTTATTATTGTTGTAGTACATAATTTAAGTATTGACCATTGCATGAATTGGTCCTTCCGTTGCTTCCGTTTCTATTATGCTGGTTCTTCGTAGCTAACTATTTGCTCGTTTCTTATACTCAAAGCTAGCCGCACAGTGCATTGGAGTCTTTTTATGGAGTTTTCTTCTTTGTCCAGCTGGACTTGTTGCCTGTTTAGCTGACTGCTTGCTTGCCTCTCGGCGCTTTGATATTTTTGTCAATGTAATCGTGGCTAAGCTAAATTACAGGTAGTCAATATAAACAGCAATAATTGATTGCGGCATAGTTATGAAGTATTGTTCTATTTAGTTTCTTTATTAGCCATTTTCAGTAGCTGTGCTGTGTCTTTCTTTGGTCGTTTGGTTTGAACGCCTTTTGCTATGGATTTTTTTCCCTCAACCGATTTATAATGTGCGGCTTTCCTTTGATCGTTCTAGTAGTTCCGACCTTTTTTTCGTTGTCTACCTTTTGTTTTGTTGTTGTTATTGTTGCTTTTGTGGCTTATGAATGGCATATTTTGCCCTTAACTATTTAAGAAATTGACTGCGGAATGACTTTGTTTAGCTAATAACAATGCAATCATTTATTTGTAAAGTTTGTGTGTGTGTGTGTGTCTAAGCGTTTTTAATAGCTTGAGAATGAATTTTGTGAATATAATAATCTTGGCTAAATTTTGTGGAGCAGCCAACGAGGAATTTAATTGGTTTCCATGAATGAGGATATTTCATAAAAAAGGACTTTAACTATATTTCATGTGGTAATTAAAGAAAGTTGAAGGATGCCTAATAAGACCAAGGGAGAACTCGTCTGTTATATCAAATCAGATAAGAACACCTGCCTAGAACTATTCCGCCTAGTACATGACCGCTGGAGCTGTTGAGTTAGTAATAATGACTTAAGCCTGTTGGAGGTTAGGGATCGACGTATCGACCAAAACTTTCTGTTCAGATGGGTGGAAACCCGGTAAAACTGTCCCAAGGCCAAGCGGTTTCCCAAGGTCAAAATTTTCCAAAAATAGTGATACAAAGGAATACATAAAATATGTGGCAACCCTGTCTCGAAAAATATACCCGTTGGTATACGGCAGAAAATATCTTTCATTTGATACCCATATTGGCATGTCTCGTTCAAGATTCATAAAAAATTATATAGTTGGCAACCCTGTAAACCGCCCCAAGTATCAACAACCAATTAGAAAATCTTAGAACCATACTATTTTTATGGTATATTTGATTCAAATTTCTTTACCAGTTCCTGAAATATTGGTCTATATTTGAAGAAATAAGTAAAATAGGGTTAAGTGGCAGCTCTGTCTGAAAATATTTTCGTTGGCATATGGTCAAAGTTATTATTATTATTATTGACAAATGTTGCTTAGTATTTAAACAACAAATTAGATAAAGTGTAAGAATGAATCACACTATCTATATGCCAAATTTGATCCAAATTGCTTCACCAGTTCTCGAGATAATGTTCTATATGAAAGATAGAGATATGAGATTAGGTGGCAACACTAAGTGGCAGTTTTACTTGAAAATAACTGGATTGAAATGTGGAAGAAAATTCCTTTCATTTAATTCCCTTATTGGCATATCTGGATCCATATTACAACAAAAAAGTGATATGTGGCAACCCTGTATACTGCCCGGAGATGGCAACACCCAATTAGAAAATCTTGGAATGAAGCATACTATCTTTATGGTAAATATGATACAAATTTCTTTACAAGTCCCCGAGATATTGGTTTATATACGAAGAAATAAATAAATTGGGGTTAGGTGGCAACTCTATCTGATAATATATTTATTGGTATACGACTGAAAATACATTTCATTTGATACCCATATTGGCATGTCTTGTTCAATATTTAAACAAAAAAAATCAAGACAGGTTGCAACCCTGTAGATAAACCTCTCCAAGTGTCAACACCCAATTAGCAAATCTTACAATGGAGCGTGCTATCTTTATGGTACATTTTACTCACATTTCTTCACCAGTTCCCGAGATATTGGTCTATGTACAAAGAAATATATAAAGATAGATGTATTTCCAAATGCCTGGTGCGACATCTGCTGGAAGTTAGACACCCCAAAAAATTTCATTTCCGTCCTTTTTTATTTCAAATTCAAATTTCAATCTCCATAAAAACATTGCATCGCCTTCTCAGATGTCGTACGGAGAAAGCAAAAAACCATAGGCCGCCAGTTTTCAGGAAAAAAGTCAAGGCATCACGCAAAAATTTGAAGAAAAGATCGAGAGAAAGTTATCCAAGGAATGTCAAAAAAAAAAAAAAAAAAAAT
Organism: Campiglossa producta; assembly: GCA_964058755.1. NCBI lineage: Eukaryota > Metazoa > Arthropoda > Insecta > Diptera > Tephritidae > Campiglossa > Campiglossa producta. The sequence continues at coordinate 6,134,705 of CAXKVI010000004.1, read as the reverse complement.
AACGATGGTTATAATAGCTTAGAGTAAATAGAATGACAGAGATAGTAATAATTTGTTCTAATAAGTGTTTAAAAATTACTGACAATAAAATGAACCGCTCTTTAAAGCTGAGTTTATGGATCAAGTGCGACATTAACGAAACCCCGATCAAGTTTAGATATTTATATAAAAAATTAATGTAGCTCTAAATCAGGCATGGCCACGTAGTGGCCTCTTTGGCCCGCTACGGCCCTACAACCACATCATGTTGTATTTTGTTGTTTTTTTATGGTCTGAAGTTTTGCAGGTTTGGTTTTGGTTTTAGCCTTAGTTCAATAATAATTCTTACGAATAATTTTTTGTGATTCCAGGAACGAAGTTTTTGTAAAAATTATTCAGGCCGATTCTAAACAATTTCTCACTTTGCGGATTTTCTCACTTTCATATAATTAGTGAGCAAACCATTTAGAATCGGCCTGATTGTATTGTTGTTGTGTGGCCCAGTGAGTTGAAAAGCCTGGACACCCCTGGTCTAAATATAAATAGTTTAAAAATTAGTAGCAGTTGAACTTCAGTTTCCCTTTAGATTGGTTAATAATTATACTAATAAATTCAGCCTAATAACAATACTTTTAGTGCTTCATGTCTAGATAATACTTGTACTAGAGTATAGAAAAAAATATGTAATAAATAAGTATTTTTATTACAAACGAAAAAATTTTAAACTCTTTCTTAATCAGAAAAAAAATTTAATCCCTTATTAGTATAACAATTTATTTTTATTTCCACTCATTTGTAACAAATGTAGTATTAACATTTTGATTGTTGGATTATATTAGAGAATGGGATCTATTTTTTTACCTATAAAGAGTATATCTACTAAAGTATTTAATTACAAATCTATGAATCTACACATTTCACGCATATGTCTAAAGAAATTAAGAAAGTACTAAATTAAAGACTTTAAGTTAAGATTGTGTGTAGGTATTTATGTTTGTATGAAGATCAACTTTTTTTTAGAATATAGTCGCAGCTCAACACATAAAAAACTGTACAACAAAATCTTGATAACCGCTTAACAAAGAAGGAAACAGAAAACATATACACCATGGAAGAGACAAGAAACAAAATATGACGAAAAATTACCAAAAAATACGTTGAAGAAAAAATAAATAAATAACACCTTGGTCGGCCAGAAACGCGATATAGACTTTAAGAACTCTGATATGGTCGAGTACGAGTTGGAAAAGTTGGCGAGAAACAGGTTAAACTGAGGGATAGGGAAAGAAACAGGGACATGAAGATGAATAGGGATAAAAGAGAAAACCGATATGAGAGTTCGAGAGAAAAGAGGAGGAGGAGATGGAGTATAAGAATAGGAAAGGATGGATGAGGAGGTCACGACAACGTCCCATAGTCTAATAAATACGTTCAGTATAATTATAGTTTATAATGGACCCTTTCCGGAAGCGTTAGTAACATGTTGAAAAATTTCTATTAAAAATTCGAAAAATAGTTCGGAAACTTTTGAAATACCAACAAACAGGCAAACATTAATGCCTATAAAATATGATATTGCTTTTAAAAATAATAAAAAACGATTTTTAAGCTTAAGTCATTTTAATAAGCGTATTATTTTTAATTTGTTCACGCGCATTTTGAGTTAAATTAGCGTTACTAATAATGCTTTAGGCTTTTAAAAACCAATATTTAAAACACGCAAAACTTTGAGTTTTCAACCATTAGATACACTTGTAAGCATGTAATTGGATTCTTATGTAGCGTTTTGCTTGGATGAGGCGTGACCGCAAAGGTTCTTGTTCTGCCAATAATTATGGTTAAATCTCAAGGCCACAAATAAGTTGATAACTATAATCAATAAAGGCTTTCATGTTAACTAATATAAATGAATAATTTGAATCAGGTGCGGATTCACGAGGGTGGTTTTCAGGTTAAAACCCTCCCCTCGAGATGCAAAAAGTCATATTTTTCACAGTAATACAGCAAAAAATATAGTAAAAACTGAATAAAAATATAGTACAAATTACACAAAAAATTAAGTAAAAATTACACAAAAAATATAGTAATAAAATTACACTATACTAAAAATGACAAAAAATTATAGTAAAAAATGTCCTACAAAAATGGTAAAAATTATACAAAAAGAAATTGCAAAAAATATATAGTAAAAATTATACAAAAAAGATAGTAAAACTACACAAAAAGTATATTAAAAAATTAAACACAAAAATATAGTAAAACTACACTAAAAAAATGCTAAAAATTACACAAAATATAAAGTAAAATTACACAAAAATATAGTAAGAAAATTACAGTGTAGTGAAAATGACACAAAAATGTATTATAAAATGACCCATAAATACAGAAAGAAATACACAAAAATATAGTAAAAAATGACCCATAAATATATAAAAAAATTACCCAAAAAAATATAGTAAAAATACACAAAAAAATGTAGTAAAAAACTTACAAAAAAATATAGTAAAATTACACAAAAAATATACCAAAAGTTACATAAAAAATAAAGTAAAATTACAGTATAGTAAAAATATAGAAAAAAATACACAAAAAATACAGTGAAATAACACAAAAAATATAGTAAAAATTACACAAAAAAATAGTAAGATTACACCAAAAATATAGTAAAAGATTACACAAAAATATAATAAATTTACACAAAAATTATACTAAAAGTTACACAAAAAATAAAGTAAAATTACAGAAAAAATATAGTAAGAAAATTACAGTATAGTAAAAATTATAAAAAATATAGAAAACAATACACAAAAAATACAGTGAAATAACACAAAAAATATAGTAAGAATTACACAAAAAAATATAGTAAAAGATTATTATATTATTATATTAGATATTTATATCATAAATATATTTTTTTAAATAATTTATAAATAATATTTTGATCCTGAGTGTTTGTTACTAACGAAAAGTATTGTAATTAAATTTCTTATATAATTTTTTTTATTTACTGCATTTTTCTACATAATTTGTCTGATGAGTCAATTACATGCAACACACACACAAACAAATCAAACTCAGATTAGATTAACGCATGTAAACACACACAAACCTATGTATCTTCCAATCCATCGAAACTATCTGAAAACTCGTTTAACTCTTGTGGTTTGTCTACTGATCATATCGTACATCAAGACATCCATTTGACCTTAATTAGATGTCCCTTTTAATTAAATGCATCATCAGATGCGTTGAACAAATGCATGCTAGTCTAAATGTATGCATTTAAGTGACTTTATATGTATATCTTTTCTATGATCGCCTAAACTGAGTGAGCTATAAATAATGAAATTATATGGTGAGTTCTATCTAAGAATAGGCGCCTTGTTTTTAAGTGGCGAGTTAGATTACCATAAGTCTTGTGATTTTATGCTTATTGTTGTTATTAATGCGTTAGATTTTTTTTTGATACAGAAATATTTATTTAAATGAACACTTCTGTTTTGAACGACTGATTATTTAGGTCGCTTCTTCTTTTTAAGGGAAAATTCTTCACAATTCAATGAAGCAACTCAGTTGTTTCCCAATTTCTCTTTTTGAAAGTCATGCGGTCCTCTGTAGAGAACATGTTTACTTGGGACCAATAACTTTTTTTTTAGTTCAAGTAATGTTTTTTTCTGAGTGTAGCCTGTTTTTGAACGTACCTAACAAAAGCTCTTGAAACCCATTCAACAGATTTTAGAAATCGCTTCGAAGTAGTCTTAAAAAATCTATACCTAACGAATTGCAGGTAGTAAAATTTTTGCGCTTAAAAAAGTAGATTTATTTTATTTTAATATTTTCACTAAATTTCAAACGCATATTGAAAAGCGAATTAGGAACAATATAAACCTCACATAGCCCGTATAAATCGAAGCAATTTGAACTGGGTCAGCAGTATTTAAGCTACAGAAAAGATTTACGAGTCGAACATAAGCGCATACTTACCTAAAAAAACTTCATATAAATACATATACCGATAGGCATACCAATATGTATGCTCAGCATGTGAATGGGTCAATATATTTAGGCTATAACTATGCTGCGTATGCAATCAAACTACAAATAAATACCCACAAGAAACGCTAGATCAAAAAAGAAGGCAATGAAAACGCAGCTGGTGAACTGTAAGTTGGCTAACGGATTTGCTTACCGCATAAAGAGCCAAGCAGGGCACATGACTTGGTAGGTAGGTCGGTATATGGCGTTGAAAAGAAACGCATAAGATCATACCACAATAATAATTCATAGTAAAAAAGGTAAAATGGATGAAAGGTAAAACCAATTTGCATGTTAGCATATGTTGATGAAAAGAAAAATACACTATTCAACTAAATAAAAGCAGAAGGTATCAAAAAACCAAATTTCGCTTTACTACTGAAAATATGCAGTATTTTTAAAAGGATACTTTGATACCAAAAGAAAAACCACCGTAGACACCGCAAACTGTATAGCAGAATAATCAATTTTAATTCAGTTGTTCTTAACCAAAAAAATGTTACGTATACGTCATGTCACTTTTTTTTTAAGTGGCCTAAGGCAAGGGGGCAAATATGGGCAAACATTTTTTTCAGGAATCGATAGAAAATATTCCAAACTTTAATTTTATTGTAGTTAAATGGTGTAGCACACTGTAGCATACAAACTTTTTGCTTGTCAAAAGTTTTATGATGTATAATGTTTCCTGGCTTCAATCTTTTTTAATATTTGCTCGATTGTACTGATTTTTTTCTTTATTTAGCCAATGAAATTTTATATTTTCGTACAAAATCACAACTAAGACCACACCTTTAAAAGTTATATGGAAAATATAGCTAAAATTTGCAAAAGTTTCAAACAGTTTGATTTGAATGAAATTTTTCGAAACATTTTTACTGTGTGCACTTACAAACTTTGGTTTTATTTTTGATATGGTTTAATATACCAACTTACATGTATCACGCATTTTATACAGATATATTTACACGTATGTATGTGACGTTGCAATAAAAACCAGTTCAAAGCTTGGAAAAAGCAAAAAGTGCCTAATACAGAGTCAATGTTTAGTGGAGCAAACCTCTCTTACCTACCTTTTTTTGTTGGCCACTACACAGCTAACATATCTCACCTCGCACTCATTTCATTTGAAATATTTTTTTTATTTCTAAATTATTGTGAATAAACATTAAGGTGGATACAAAAATCGAGCACATTTCTAATAAATGGAATCAATAAAAAAAAATCATTTTATTATATACATTAATCAACTAATCATGTAATTGGACTTAATCAAAAATAATCATATAATTACGTTAATTATATTAATCACCTAATCAAAAATAATTAAAGTTGATTGATATTAATCAAATAATTATACCAAAAATGCAATTAAAAGACAGCTTAAGTAATCAAAAATAATTAAAAAAAATTATTAATCGATTAACATTTTTTAAATGAAATCATCGAAATCGCGTAGCTCTATCAATTAATATTAAATGAGTTCTGAAAACAGGAAAATCTAATTAAAAATCATTAAAATGATTAATAGTTTTTTAACAGCTCTGATTTGATTTCAATCAAAATTTTTTCAATAATAGTATGATTGCAATCAAATGCTTCCAAATGATTGCAGACGTGCATGCAATTACTAAATTCAAATGGTTGTAGGCGGTAAAATGATCAAATATTATAAAAGCAATCGCAATCATTTGATTGCAATCAAATTTTAAAACTGTTCTAAATAAACTGCACCCTAATGCATTCATTTCTATAGGAGTTGAAGCTGCTCTGACATGAATTAAACTGAAAAGCAGCAGCCAACAAGTTATTGGAAAAACACAATATGCGGCGTGCAACACTTTGGAGCTGCGCGTGTGAAACAATCGGTCAACACCTATGTGTGTACGACTATGGATTTGCATATACAAGACTACATACATACCAACAAACATATGCACATAAGTAATTTATGTTGTATCAAACTGGCCCGACCGCGAAGGCGATGACTGAACTGACCCACAAACACAAGTGGCTACATACATATCGATCCCGGTTTAAACTCAGCTGAGCTCTTAAGCATAACAAAAAGGAAAAACGAAAATTGTAAGGCGTAGCAAACAGGTCAGCACGCTACTTTCAATGGTAACAACAATATAAAAGAAAACAAAACACAGCAGTCAACAATAATTACTTACTCTGGTAACTCACCTGTGATATACCTGTTTTTGGAAATTACTATACTAACAAACATACATACATACATACATACATACATATGTTTTACCACACATAAGATAATCATACATATGTAGATAGATCTCACACCTATGTATGAGCATATACATAAATTACTATTTTGTGGAAAGTGTTTGAATATTTGCATCAATATTGAGTCTATACGTATGTATTTATGTATGTAGACTGGTAGACTCGTTATAGTAGCTTTGTTTCTTTTCTGCTAATTATGAATAATTATGAATAATTATTCCTAGAAAAGTGTTTTGTGAAAAAATTAGCAGCGAATCCAGCAGCTTTTTGACATTTAATTGAGAGAAAGAGCGCCAATTCGCTGCAAGTTCGCTGCAAGTTGCTGCTGGAGATTTTTCGTCCAGCAAAAACTAGCAAGTAACAAACAGCTGATTGTGACATATGGCAAAATCAAAATTGATTGCATGTTTTTATGAAATTTAAAATTTATTACGAATATTTTGAAAACTATGAGTTATTTACCAGCAAATGAAGTAAGTACATACAATAAATACCAAATCTTCAATAATTCCGTATCTTTGAATAGCAATGCACCGAAGCCCAATGTCCGTTGGACCAACGTAATGTGGCTCGTTTAGGAGACCAATATAATCCTGCAGACACAGTTACAGGAATCGGAAATACTGAAGGTGTATAAGGCATTCAATTTTCTTAATATTTTGTAAGGTTTACGTCGATATATACGGAGAAATTGTCCAAAGACTGAAAAATTCTCAATTTCATTTGCTGCGAAAAAAATTTATTTTCATTTGTCAATTGTCAGAACAGCTGTTCTGCTGGAGAATTTCTGCTGGCTCCTGTTCGGCGAAAAACTAGCAGAAGAGAGATGAAACTAAGAAAAATGAGATTTTGACAGCTTTTTACAAGACTCTCTTCTGCTGACAGTTCTTTGCTGGAGATTTCAAGAAACAAATCTAGTATATGGTAACGTAAAGAAATTTTAACGGAAATTGTAGCAATTATAAGTTAAAACTTTTTTTTTTAGCGAAAGCGATATGTTTCCCACGGTTATCCATGTGTAATAGTATGGTAATGGCATGGTCTTGGTATGGTTATCACATGGCACCCCGTTAGTAGAACAGCTACATACACTTATTTCATAATTTCTTCAATTTCCTGTTATTCTCTGAAAATTTTTTTATAAAGTCCATGAAAACTAAATTAGTTAAAATTTTAACACAATAATTAACACATCGCTACTAAGAACAGGCCAATGCACCCTGCTTACTACCAACCTAGATTGAGCTACAAATAAATTCTATCAATGTTTAGGTATAAAATTTGAATGTGTTTTACATGCACAGTGGCACCTGTGATTGCTCTAAATGACTACTGTTTACATAAAAAATCTGTACAGTGCGCAGAATGGCATAATTATCAAGTGTAGCATACCACAATGGTGAGTGAAAAATTTGTATCTCAATTAAGCGTATAACCAATTTCAATATTTATTGAAAATGTTAGCAACAATATATTGATATATTGCCTTTATACATAAATAACATTAGTTCATTAAATGTAGATACAATGTATGTATAAATATATTTAGCAGTTATCTAAATGTTACTGCACCCAAAACTGACATGAATGTAAATACAAACTTATAAATGTACATTGTACATATGTATGTACCTACTTATGTACCGTCAATCGTGTTTACATTTTAATGTATGCACAATTAAGCACATATGTATTTTGCAAAAATTTATAACTACCAACAAATGAATAAATAGTAGTGTACATACCAGCACTTTAAAATTCATTACTTTCTAAAAAAAATATATAAATAACCCATTAGGTCCTTCGTTATCAAAAAAGAAAAACAAAGTATGGTCTATAAAAAACTTTTAATGGTATATACAACAACCATACCATAACCATACCATAACCATACCATAACGATACCATAACCATACCATAACCATACCATAACCATACCATAACCATACCATAACCATACCCTAACCATACCATAACCATACCATAACCATACCATAACCATACCATAACCATACCATAACCATACCATAACCATACCATAACCATACCATAACCATACCATAACCATACCATAACCATACCATAACCATACCATAACCATACCATAACCATACCATAACCATACCATAACCATACCATAACCATACCATAACCATACCATAACCATACCATAACCATACCATAACCATACCATAACCATACCATAACCATACCATAACCATACCATAACCATACCATAACCATACCATAACCATACCATAACCATACCATAACCATACCATAACCATACCATAACCATACCATAACCATACCATAACCATACCATAACCATACCATAACCATACCATAACCATACCATAACCATACCATAACCATACCATAACCATACCATAACCATACCATAACCATACCATAACCATACCATAACCATACCATAACCATACCATAACCATACCATAACCATACCATAACCATACCATAACCATACCATAACCATACCATAACCATACCATAACCATACCATAACCATACCATAACCATACCATAACCATACCATAACCATACCATAACCATACCATAACCATACCATAACCATACCATAACCATACCATAACCATACCATAACCATACCATAACCATACCATAACCATACCATAACCATACCATAACCATACCATAACCATACCATAACCATACCATAACCATACCATAACCATACCATAACCATACCATAACCATACCATAACCATACCATAACCATACCATAACCATACTATAACCATACCATAACCATACCATAACCATACCATAACCATACCATAATCATACCATAATCATACCATAACCATACCATAACCATACCATAACCATACCATAACCATACCATAACATATGCAAGAAAGGAAACTTTTGTTAGCCGTACAGCGTTTGAGTAACAAAGCTTCAAATAATAGTATGGTTTTTAGACCCAGCCTAGTATTTCAGAGCAAAATTCATTTGTACCAATCAATCCCACCTGGCCCGTTGATGGAGTTATCAATTTAGTATTCATTTGTTTACTCTCATTCATAAGCACAACTGCAATGCAGCTTATGGACTTCTGTTGGCTAAGTCCAGAGTCACAACCGCTACGGTGTGAAAGCGCTATAGTTACCAAATTGAACCAAATTTTCATTGCGCTTATGTACATTTTAATTTAACTAGATAATTTCTATGTAAACGCATACACATCTATGGTAAATCAATGTATTGTATATAAAAAGGTGCGTATGGTTAAAATTTAGAAGTATTTTTCTGTTAACCCACAATTCTGTGTAACATTTCCAATTAACGTTTAAGCGTGAACTTTATTGGTAAATTCCTATAATAATTTCGGTTGATGAGTTAGATTTTAAATAAGGTATCTATGTGATCATAACTCAATTTGATACTCGTATCTCTTCATAGGTATTTTTATGAAATTGTAGTTGTTGTATTAAATATGGTATATGTATTAGGTAAATAGTTAAGTGTTTTCAGCTGACTTTTGGTGCGCATTTACGGAGCTCAATGTGTGTGATAAACAAAAAAATATCGGTCTTAGCGCAGAAATTCCACCCAAGCTTCCAAGTTCCAACATAAAGATGACTCACAATCGACTCTACACATGATGTCATAGAACAAAATTTATTTATTTGCAAAATTTCTCAAAAGAATTTACGATTTGCATATCTACATTAAATTTTTGTTCATAAAAAGAAGAGTGTTCCCAATTTCAAACTAAGCCTGCAGCTACGAATGTTTCGCGTTTTGGCATTAATCATTAAAAAACTAAAAGCGAACTCCAGCAGTGCAAGTCTGTATGCCGTCTGGTGTAGCGTCTGGGTTCCAATACACAATTCACTTTCAGTTTTGATTGTATATATTGTTTTGCATTATTTTTATTTCTTAGAACTATCGAAGCAGCAGCATTTCATAAGCCAAAAGCTTTTTTTAAGTATTCATCTGGCTTAAGTTTATACGTTTTAGTTATGCGAAATATCAACGGATTAGAACAAAAAAAGCGGGTGATTTTTCAAGAAATTCGATCCGATTAGGTTTATGCAGTTTCGCCATAACATAACCACACCATAAGTACACTATAACCATACCATAACCATACATACCATAACCATACCATAACCATACCATAACCATACCATAACCATACCATAACCATGCCATAACCATACCATAACCATACCATAACCATACCATAACCATACCATAGCCATACCATAACCATACCATAACCATACCATAACCATACCATAACCATACCATAACCATACCATAACCATACCATAACCATACCATAACCATACCATAACCATACCATAACCATACCATAACCATACCATAACCATACCATAACCATACCATAACCATACCATAACCATACCATAACCATACCATAACCATACCATAACCATACCATAACCATACCATAACCATACCATAACCATACCATAACCATACCATAACCATACCATAACCATACCATAACCATACCATAACCATACCATAACCATACCATAACCATACCATAACCATACCATAACCATACCATAACCATACCATAACCATACCATAACCATACCATAACCATACCATAACCATACCATAACCATACCATAACCATACCATAACCATACCATAACCATACCATAACCATACCATAATCATACCATAACCATACCATAACCATACCATAACCATACCATAACCATACCATAACCATACCATAACCATACCATAACCATACCATAACCATACCATAACCATACCATAACCATACCATAACCATACCATAACCATACCATAACCATACCATAACTATACCATAACCATACCATAACCATACCATAACCATACCATAACCATACCATAACCATACCATAACCATACCATAACCATACCATAACCATACCATACAAAGCCACCGAAAGAAAATGCACCACCTTGATGTTTTAAACACATGTAGAGTAATAATAAATGAAGAATCAAGAAGGCTTCTCTCTTTTCTTAGTGGAACTGGTCCAATATCATAAAAAAAATAGTTGAAATTGTTATTTAGAACTGTGCATAATGCAAAAGTTTTCACACGTTAATTACCCATTAAGGTTCTTGCTGGGCAATTCTAAATGTGGAACACAGGCAGGGTTGCTATTTTGAGGAATTGTGGATTGTATTGTTCAGCGAATGAGGCCAAATGCGATGGAATTCTAAATTTGGAAAATGAAATTTGTATGGAAAAAAGCGTCAAATTTGCAATTTTTCGCCAAATTTACCAAATTTGGTGCTGTGTAAATGTACTATTAGATTTAAAAAAATATCTTCATATTTATGGCTCAAAGCTAAGGCAAACTTAACACTCAACGAAAGCGAAACTTAAATGCTCAGTTATTTGTGTATTTTTAGATTAAGCTGGAAAAAAATCGCGCAACATCCCAATGCTAAACAAGAGACACAAAAAATGAACAAAACTGCTCACAATAACAACAACACACGCAAAGAGGACCACAATTCAAATATATTTATGTACAATTCACATGATACTAAAGCCAAAGCAATTACAATAAGAGCAAAAGATTTATATCCAGCTGTTACTTTACTGCCATAATTTACAATTTTTGAAGGGCAACAACGACAGGCTAGCCGGGCCCATTGAGAAAATATAGTAGTGGAGAAAGAAACGAAAGAGACAGAATTTGCAATTTTGTGCTTCACACAAACACAAATCAAATTTTGAAAACTTTAAAGTTAAATGTGAATAACAAGAGCGGATATGAGGAGAAAAACGTAAAAAATACAAACAAAAAGAAAAACAAAATTGCAGTTGAAGATCGCAATTTATAGGGGTTTGCCGATTTGGAATTAGCGGGCGGCACTGTCGATTTGCAACTGAAAGACATAAATTATAATCCTTTCGATAAGCTCGCAGTGTGGCATGGTTGTTGTTGTTGTTGTTAGTGTCGTTGGTGGATTAGGTTATAAAAGAATCGTATGAGTTTATATGTTAACTTCAAAAATTTGCAGCCGCAGAGGTACACTTAGGCCAGTTTTAAAAGGCAGGTTGTGATACCACCCACACTAGGAAAGTCAGTCCCGAAACCTCGGTCTGACACTCCTAAAATGACACCGTTACTCCTCCTAGATTTAGAAGACTTGATGACGGGCAACAACTCTTTTATATCCAGCTCCGCGACCTGGCTATGGCTATCCAGTAAGGGAACTCCCAAAAAGCGCATTCCCGCTCCGCTTAAAACCGGAGAGTTGCAGAAGAGGTGCTCGACCTCTTCCTTCTCCTCATCTTAACGTAAATCTCAGTGATTTATTCTGGAACTGTTTCACGGCGACCGCCGTGGTGTAGCGGTTAAGTGTTCGGCCTTCTACACCAATTCGTGGCGGTTCGATGCCCGGCAAAAGTAACATCAAAAATTATTTAGAAAAACAATTTTTCTAAACGGGGTCGCCTCTCGGCAGTAGTTTGGCAAACTCTCCGAGTGTATTTCTGCCATGAGAAGCTTCTTTGCTTTGCAAGTGCCGTTCGGAGTCGGAAAAAAACTCTCGGTCCCGCCAACTTGTAGGAAAACTAAAAAAAAGCAACACACCACAAGTTGGAAAGAGAAGCTCGGCCAAAAATCTCGTTAGAGGTTATGATAACCTGTTGGTTTCTCGCAAAACCTTTTGTATTGGCATATGGAGCAGGCACCTTTGCAGCACTCCATCTCCGACAGTCAAGCGGCTCTCCGCGTTCTCCTTGGTCAGCGCAGAGCAGGCCTCATCAAAAGTATAAGTGAGGTTATAATGAGAGTGCCTTTACCACTCCAATATGTTGTTATTTGTTTTCAGTCGGTCACGCGCAAGCAAAGAAGCAGAATCATATGTTGGTGCTTGCAAGTGAGCGACTCTGAATTCATCGCGCTCTCATTACCGATCCAACAATTTCATTGCCGCGAGGCCAAGCAATGACAGTCAAAATCTGTGCGATTTGGCTCTTCGAATTTTCCCACTAAGTAGTGAGTGAACCCTGAGTTGACCACCTGGCATGGCGACATATCGTTTTTCTAACATGGGTGCCGGAGCATCGTAATATACAGGAAAAAGAGAGAAATTGAATAGCTGCAAGGCGTGGACTACTCTTGATATCTCAGAGGGGAAGGTGGGCATGAACCCTTATGAGACTTATTATCAAGAGACTTATTTCTCAGTATTGGTTTAGCAAGGCTAACGATCGGTTGAAGCATTTTCAGTTTTGCAGAGTGTCAAGGAGTCTGTGACCCTCATCCATCGTAACACAATTTTTGGCCGGTCTGAAAGTGAGTAGAAGGGATTTTTCCAGACTAGCTGCGGTGCTCGTTGGCCATTGGACTAGACTATTGGGCTGCTCACGCCACTGATGGGTCTGGATCACAATACCTTACTAGTTTCAGGGCCGGAATAGGCTGTGGAGCACCTGTTGTCTCATAGTCGAGCGCACGGAAGTGAATGAAAGAACTTTGTAGGGAAACCCTGCTTGGAAAGCTTCTCGGAACTTAGTTCTTTGAGCACGAAAGCTTGTAAAATTTTGAACACCGGCATGTAAATAGTGGGACGGAAGACTTTTGCTGGCGAAAGAAAAATAAAGGGCTGATCGTTTTCGTTCAGAAATAACTTTTTCCCTTGGACTTTTGTTTTAAGAGCAATAAATGTCCGAGTCCCTGTGTGTTCAAGAATCTGCTTGCCAAATTGAGTTTGCGCTTCCGCAAAACGTACCACTTCAGTCAGAATTGAGTAAAGGCCGACTTACACGGCTCGATTTTCTGGATGATTTGCGGGTCGATTTTCGGGTGGGTTGACTTCCTGATAGATTTGCTGGCCGACTTTCCGAATGATTTGCTGGTCGATTTTGGTCGAATTGCTATTTACAAGGTGGAACGAAAAAAACCGAACAGCAAATCGTTCAGAAAATCGACCCATGTAAATCAGCCTTAAGACTACACTGTGAATACACTCAATAACGTATTTGAATTTCACCACTACATTTTTTTTAACTTCCATTGGAAATACAAAAAAAATAATGACAAAAATATAAACTTCATGTTTACCTTTCAAATTTTGGCTTTTATTTACATCGTTGGATAGTAAAAAAATACGTATAAAATAATAAGAAAAAAATTACAAAATTATTCAATGCGAAATCTTTACTGTTTGTTCTCAACTTATAAATTCGAGAAAAAAAGTGCATTCAAATATTCATAAAACCCTGCGTCCAACAATAGCTACCATTGGCTCGCAGGAAAAAAATAGAAAAACGCAATTGCACGCCATAGCCTCTAAATTCAGCTCCACAATGTCTTTCTTGGCAAAAATAATTTCAAAATTTACCACCGATAATGTAACGAAACAAATAACCACAAAACTAGTCGAGATTGTACGTGCCGCAAGTACCAGAAGCCTCTGCAGAATCGCGACCGGACCTAAGAAACATGGTGATAAAATTTGGTAAAATAAGATGCCGCACACCACCACCCACTTGTGGCATAACAAGAAAGCCCCGTGAGCATTGTCGGCCTAAATTAGAAGTTTCAGAAGAACGAAAAAAATGTTGCGGTGGCGTCTGCTTATGGGCCAACACACGATTCGATGATATCTACTATAAACCAAGCGATAAAGAAAATCGAAAATATCAACAAACATGGAACGATTGTGGAGAATTGTATATATATCCTCGTGCTCTATGTTGTTATGATAAGCCAAAATATCTATTGCCTGAACGAAGAAAACCAAAGAAACCAATTCCATCGTGTGACGATTTAAAATATTGCCAATTACAAATGTTATGCCGAAACCGTTTAGAGAGTAAATGTGCTCGACTTTCTTGGGCGCCTTGTCGAGCTGTGCGCGTACCGCCGAAATGTGGCGGAGATAGAAAACATTGTGGCAAGCGCATAAAGACACCATATCCCAGCTACTCGGAGTGTTGCAAAAATGTGAGACCGCTGAAAAGTACGGCACAATGTGAATGTCTCAAAATACCAGTTGACTGTTATTAGTAATGAAGCATTGTGAGAACAATTGTAACTGTAGGTGCTCGTTGCTAGATGGATGTATGGATATTTGGACGCATTTTTTCATTAGTTAAAAATTGAATGGCTTTGCACAGGCAGCGGCCACTAATTTCTAGGAAAAACCCGGAGGTAATGTTTTTATTTTGTATACTAAATAACATTGCCTGGCGGTTCTTTCTTTAAAAACTAGTGGCAGGTGAGTGCTGCAGTGCTATGAAATTTCAGTATTGTTAATAATTTCTTTTAAACTTTTGTAATCAAAATTTGTAGTGGACTTGTTTAGCCACAAAATAAAAATTGCAAATTAGATCAGTACTAAAACTGTGCCTTCAACCTCAATTTGCCCATATCTTGAAAAAAAAGATAGAAAACAAAAAAAAGGAGGAGAAAATAGAGTAAAATAAAAAAAAAATAAAAAAAAAATTTTATATAAAAAGTGAAATAAAAAAAAAAAAAAAAAAAAAAAAAATAAAATAAAATAAAAAAAAATAAAAAAAAAAAAAAAAAATAAAATAAAATAAAATAAAATAAAATAAAATAAAATAAAATAAAATAAAATAAAATAAAATAAAATAAAATAAAATAAAATAAAATAAAATAAAATAAAATAAAATAAAATAAAATAAAATAAAATAAAATAAAATAAAATAAAATAAAATAAAATAAAATAAAATAAAATAAAATAAAATAAAATAAAATAAAATAAAATAAAATAAAATAAAATAAAATAAAATAAAATAAAATAAAATAAAATAAAATAAAATAAAATAAAATATAATAAAGTAAAATAAAATAAAATAAAATAAAATAAAATAAAATAAAATAAAATAAAATAAAATAAAATAAAATAAAATAAAATAAAATAAAATAAAATAAAATAAAATAAAATAAAATAAAATAAAATAAAATAAAATAAAATAAAATAAAATAAAATAAAATAAAATAAAATAAAATAAAATAAAATAAAATAAAATAAAATAAAATAAAATAAAATAAAATAAAATAAAATAAAATAAAATAAAATAAAATAAAATAAAATAAAATAAAATAAAATAAAATAAAATAAAATAAAATAAAATAAAATAAAATAAAATAAAATAAAATAAAATAAAATAAAATAAAATAAAATAAAATAAAATAAAATAAAATAAAATAAAATAAAATAAAATAAAATAAAATAAAATAAAATAAAATAAAATAAAATAAAATAAAATAAAATAAAATAAAATAAAATAAAATAAAATAAAATAAAATAAAATAAAATAAAATAAAATAAAATAAAATAAAATAAAATAAAATAAAATAAAATAAAATAAAATAAAATAAAATAAAATAAAATAAAATAAAATAAAATAAAATAAAATAAAATAAAATAAAATAAAATAAAATAAAATAAAATAAAATAAAATAAAATAAAATAAAATAAAATAAAATAAAATAAAATAAAATAAAATAAAATAAAATAAAATAAAATAAAATAAAATAAAATAAAATAAAATAAAATAAAATAAAATAAAATAAAATAAAATAAAATAAAATAAAATAAAATAAAATAAAATAAAATAAAATAAAATAAAATAAAATAAAATAAAATAAAATAAAATAAAATAAAATAAAATAAAATAAAATAAAATAAAATAAAATAAAATAAAATAAAATAAAATAAAATAAAATAAAATAAAATAAAATAAAATAAAATAAAATAAAATAAAATAAAATAAAATAAAATAAAATAAAATAAAATAAAATAAAATAAAATAAAATAAAATAAAATAAAATAAAATAAAATAAAATAAAATAAAATAAAATAAAATAAAATAAAATAAAATAAAATAAAATAAAATAAAATAAAATAAAATAAAATAAAATAAAATAAAATAAAATAAAATAAAATAAAATAAAATAAAATAAAATAAAATAAAATAAAATAAAATAAAATAAAATAAAATAAAATAAAATAAAATAAAATAAAATAAAATAAAATAAAATAAAATAAAATAAAATGAAATGAAATGAAATGAAATGAAATGAAATGAAATGAAATGAAATGAAATGAAATGAAATGAAATGAAATGAAATGAAATGAAATGAAATGAAATGAAATGAAATGAAATGAAATGAAATGAAATGAAATGAAATGAAATGAAATGAAATGAAATGAAATGAAATGAAATGAAATGAAATGAAATGAAATGAAATGAAATGAAATGAAATGAAATGAAATGAAATGAAATGAAATGAAATGAAATGAAATGAAATGAAATGAAATGAAATAAAATAAAATAAAATAAAATAAAAGAAAATAAAATAAAATAAAATAAAATAAAATAAAATAAAATAAAATAAAATAAAATAAAATAAAATAAAATAAAATAAAATAAAATAAAATAAAATAAAATAAAATAAAATAAAATAAAATAAAATAAAATAAAAGAAAATAAAATAAAAGAAAATTAAAATAAAATAAAATAAGATAATTTTGAAAAAAATAAAAAAAAATAACAAAATAAGAAAATAAAATAAAATAAAATAAAATCAAGAAAAAAACAAGGCAAACAAAAAATATTCAAAAGAAAACAAAAAATAAAACAAAATTAAATAAGTGGGAGTGGTTTTTAAAACTTCCCGAGTACTTCTTCGAAAAAAAATATTTGCGTCAGATGACTTTGGAAATCTACAAAAAAAGAAAAATCGCAAATCAGCACACCTTAAATTGGAGGAGAAAAAAAAAATAAAAAAAAATAAAAAAATAATAAAAAATAAAAATAAAAAACACTAAAATAAATTAAAATAAAAAATTAAATAAACTTAAATTAAACAAAATGCAATAAAAAATAAAAAATAAAACAAACTAAATAAAGTAAGATTAAACTTAATTAATTAAAAATAGAATTAAATGAAATGAAATAAAGTAAGACCAAATAAATAAAAAAAAGTAAATTTAAAGAAACAAAAAATAATTTAAACAAATTAGATAAAATAAAAAAGTATAAAATAAATTAAATTGAAAAAATTAAAAATTAAAAAAAATAATAAGTTAATAAAAAATAAAGTTAAGTAAAAAATTTAACAAATTCATTCCATTTTTTTATTTTGTTAAATTATTTTGAAGTTATATAAAATGCTTAAAAAATTTAACAAAATAAAAAAAAATGGAATAAAAAAGGTAACTGCAAAATACTTAAAAGAAAATGGAGTAAGTAGTTGCCAATTTAAGATTATGGTGACTTTAAAACTATCTATATTTCTATGTTGCTCGTCACTCAACATTTTGTACAAATTTGCTATCAAATTTGTTTTTCATTACATAACAATGCATCAATCATTCACTCAATCAATGTCAAGTTTGTTCCCTAAATACAAAGCAAACTGACATTTGACATAAATTTTGAGTGAAAATTCTAGCACATAAATCCGGCAGGATGACAACAAAAATAAAAAGAATAAAACTATAAGTGCAAAGTGTCCACACGAAGCGAAGGACACTTGTAGTATCTAAATGGTGATGGAAAAGTAAACTCATTAAATTTCTATCAAATAAAAATATTTTCAGCATCTTTCACTAAGAATGTCATAGAAAAAGGACACATCAAAGCAAATTGAAATATATAGAGCAAAATAAGTAAACAAAATCAATAATATTCCGAATTTATTTATTGATAAGAGTGCACGCGATAGAATGACCAACAGACATGACGAAAGGACTGAAGAGATGCTAAAAAAAAAGAAGAAAGTAGGGCGAATGATGTATAAATATGGCCACAGAAAGGATACTACTTGGTAGAGGGAGCGAAAGTGGTTGTAGGAAGTACGACACTATGTGTACAAAAATGTTGGCTATTTTTTAAGCTACACACCCAAACATATTTACATATTTAGATGCCATATAATATGGGCATTTTATCTTGAATACAAACTTATTTATTTATTTATTCATGAAGTACAAATAACGAAAGCTTAGTAATAAAACCGGCGGTCTGGACAGTTGGGAGGCTCAAGAAAATATTTACAGCACGCGAAGGCATAAGGACAGCTCATGTCATTATATTGTATGAGTAGAAAAAGGTAAACTACAAAGAAGAAGAAGAGCTCAAAAAGGAAAATAACAATCGACAATGAAAGGGATAAATCGAGTAGAAAATTGTTTGCAAAACTTTATTGACCCCTTCTAAGTAAACAGAAAAATAAGAACAAATTCGTAAAGAATGCGAACTATGGCATTGCAATAGCTATTTGCCTTAATGCAAGAGATCACAATAATAAGTACAAATGAAAATCATAAAAAATACAAATTGAATGCAAAACAAAATTTTTTGTTTTCTAGAATAATAATGAAAAGTAATAAAAAGGGTAAAAATGATAATAGTAAAAAAAAGGTAGAGAAAGTAAAATTGGTAAAATAAAAACTAATAAAAAGGAGTAAATTATGCACCCTCATTTACTGTAGATAGCAACGGCCACTCATGCAATGCATTGGGGTTACCCAGCCAGTGGAGCCCAACAGCCAAAGGCTTGGCATATACACGCCCATCGACAAATCTAATTCAAATTCAGCGTCAAAATCAACATTATCAAGTCAACGAACGCACGCAGTGCTGGTTATTTTCAATGACTTGCTAAAAATTGGGGAGCACGGATACAGCCAGACGAATTGAGATACAAATGTGTCAAGCGAAAAATAATACAAAAAAAAAAGAAAACATACAATACGGCAATGGCGTCAATGGAAATGGGTTAGACGTGAAGCGCGAGTAGGTGTTTAATGGCCTTATATATTACAATGTGCAGGATGTGGGTGTGTGAGCAGAATACTTGAGGTACGGTGGTGAGGAAATCAAATAATATAGCAAAAAGTTAAAAAATACATAGTAAAAAAAATAAAAAAAGATAAATTGAATTATAGTAAAAAAAAGTAATAGAAAAAAAAAGAATTAAATAAAAAAACAAAACAAAAAATTAAATAAAATACACTAAAATTGAACCATAGTAAAATAAATTAAAATAAAAAAACAAAAAATAAAATTCATCTTGTATGTATGTATAATCTATTTTTTTTTAATTATTTGTTAATTTAGTTTTATTATAATTTTTTATTTCATTTTATTTTATTATATTTTATTTAATTTTTTTTTTTACTTTATTTTATTTTATTTTATTTTATTTTATTTTATTTTATTTTATTTTATTTTATTTTATTTTATTTTATTTTATTTTATTTTATTTTATTTTATTTTATTTTATTTTATTTTATTTTATTTTATTTTATTTTATTTTATTTTATTTTATTTTATTTTATTTTATTTTATTTTTAGGTTTTTTATTTTAATTATTTATTTTTTTATTTTACTTTTAATTTTTTGGATTTTATTGTACGTAATTTTTTATATCATTTAATTTTTTTATTGTATTTAATTTTTTAATTTTAATTTTATTTTGTTTTATTTTCTTAAATTTTTTGATTTTTATTTTCTTTATTACTTTCTTTTTGTTTTTTATTATTTTATTTAATTTTTTTTAATATTTTTTTTAATTAAATTTTTTTTTTTAATTTAATTTAATTTATTTTTTTTTAATATTTTTATTTTATTTTACTTTCTATCGTCTTTTTTTATTTTATAATATTTTATTTTATTTTTTTTTTCTTTATTTTTTTCTTTTCTTTTATTTTATTGTATTTTTTTTTTTTTTTCTTTTTTATTTAATTATTATTATTTTTTTTTTTTTATTGTGTTGTATTTTATTTTATTATATTATTTTTTATTTTATATATTTAATTTAATTTTATTTTTTAATTTATTTTATTTTATTTCAGAATTGTATACAGGCACTTTTTCTTCAACTCCATTCCACTGTGCACAGCATGACCGCCCGCCTAAACTGTAGGCCAGAAAGCGAGACTTGTATAACTCGTCCTTTAATTTTCTAACTGCCGACTAAGTACACCTTTTGGGTGTGTAATGGTATTTTGAGAACAAGTGTTTGGCGTACATGTGAATTGCTATTTGTTTTAGCATTAAAAGTGAACATAAAATAACGCCATTGTTGACGCAATTGCCACCCTCGCCAGCCTTCACGCTGAGTGCGTGCTATGCCCGCGGCACAAAATGTCTTTCCGATATGAGCAAAAAGCAATCGAAAGTTCTTGCTACAAGCGTCATAGGTGCTTACAACGAAGGACATTAGTTCAAATACAATAACAACCCAACTTTACATTAAATGCAAACAAAAGCTCTTCCAAAATATGCACGAAAACAGGCTGAGCACAAAACAAAACGTTCGTGCTCCAAATGAGCTCCAAAAAATGAGTTAAGAGCAAAAAAAAAGAAGTCAGCTTATGTCTCTGTTTCCTTGTTGTTTGCCAAACAAAGGTCCTTGTCGTTATGACGTCCAGAAAAACGAAACTACATCGCATCAATTGAAAGGCTTTGGAGCCATGTACAAGCCGTACATGCGACTGTAGCATGAGCTTACGTGTGTCCGATGTCTGCTAACGAAAATAAAATATGCCACTCTATTGAGCATACCCGCTTTATTTACTTTCTACAAGGACCTCGCTTTTCCCTGGCAAAATTTCTTTGGTAGCTTGGCGATTTGCTGTTCGCAGGCAAATTGCAGCTTCTTTTCAAAGCAAACGACTTTTACCTCTTTTGGCAAACGCCATTCATGGGCTTTCCAGTTGCTTTGCAAGTTTATTTAAATAGGCAAGTGAATTTTCTTTCTCCATTTTTTTGTTTGCTTACCTCCTTTTGTTGGGGCGTATTTTGGGTGTTTTTTATGTATATATGTATGTATGTATGTACATACATCTGAAGCACTAAACCCTCTCGCGCTACTAATATGCGCCAGTTCAAGTTGCTTTTGTCCTTTTATATTTCAATTTGTTCATTCTCCTCTTGCTTCTTCCTTGGTATCAATGCACTGTTACAAATACAAGTAAACATGTTTACAAATACAAAACGTACATATCGCTTAAATATATACAAAAGCTTATTTGCTGCAAAAGCAAAAACATATGTTCCCATTATTGTGAGCCCCAAATTGGTTTTTAGGTGGCAACCGAGCACAATTTAAGTGGTAATCATTTACGCTAAGAAAATACAAATACAATTTGTTGCTGCTTTGTGCCTTTTTCGTCTGCGAATATGTTAATACTTTGAATTTTTTTTGCGGGCTTTTTTTGTGCTTTTTTGAACCCAAAAACAGAACCCAATCAATTCGAATAAAAATATTACTTAAAGAGCTGGTGATACTTTGATTATAATTGGATTTGGATAGGTCAAAAAAAAAAAAAAAATATTATTAAAACATTATTAAAAAATTAAATAAAATAAAATAAAACAAAAAAATAGATTTAAATAAAAAAAAAAAATAAAAAATTAAAAAAAATAAAATAAAATAAAAAAAATAAAATAAAATAAAATAAAATAAAATAAAATAAAATAAAATAAAATAAAATAAAATAAAATAAAATAAAATAAAATAAAATAAAATAAAATAAAATAAAATAAAATAAAATAAAATAAAATAAAATAAAATAAAATAAAATAAAATAAAATAAAATAAAATAAAATAAAATAAAATAAAATAAAATAAAATAAAATAAAATAAAATAAAATAAAATAAAATAAAATAAAATAAAATAAAATAAGGTAAAATTGAAAAAAAAAAAAAAAAGAAAGTAAAATAAAATAAAATCAAGAAAAACAACACAAACAAAAAATGTTTGAAAGAAAACAAAAAATGAAACAAAATAAAATAAGTGGATGTGGTTTTGAAAACTCTCCGAGTACTTCTTCGCAAAAAAATATTTGCCCGACAATTTGTAGAAAAAAATTCAAAGCAGCACATCCCAAATTGGAGGAGAAGCTGTAGGGAAAAATATCTTCAGAGGTTGCTGATGATATCCTGTAGATATATCGCGTTATTAATAAATATATATTTATACACTCTAAGAAGAAAGTACAAAGGCCTTAAGTCGCGCCAGACAGGACTTTACTTATATGAATGCTAAACATATAAGAAACATCTATAGATAAGTATAGTTATTATATTTTCATTTGTACCATCCGCAGCTTTTTATTTTTATTTTCTTGGCGAACGTAAAATACATTAAGAACGTCTGCCACGAATTTAATCGACCTATGTAATGCCACTGCCAATGCCAGTTCAAGCTACCCTACTTGTAGAACAAACGCTGCATGCAAGGTGACAGACAGAGTGCGCTAAAAAAGACACAGCTGGCTTGCTGAGCCATTGATGCCGCCAGCGTTACGTAACGAACATAATAAAACATGCATACAAAGAAGAATCTAATATAGAAAGGCAATTACATACACACACGAGTGCATATTTACATAAGACAAGCCGTATGCGGCATTCAAATGTGAATACAAAAGTATACCTACACAGCTTTCACGAACACGTCACTCATACGCCATGCCCTCTGCGACTTGCTTTGTTTGGGCATATTTCTTCTACGCCAAAAGCGTTACTGCCGAATATGCTTAAGCAAGTGGCATAATTTGTGTCTGTGGGCGCTATATAAGCGATCTACCATGAATTTTAGCACAATTTGCTTTGACTTATTTGCTTAGTGGCGCGATTCCCCTAAAATATGCAGGGAAATTTGTGCATACATTAGGGGAACAAAAAACAAAAACGATTGTTGTTTTGGATTTGTACTTCCAAAAATATATTTCGAAATTATCTTAAAAAAATAATAAAGTAAAATAAAAAAATAAAAAAAAATAAAAATAAAATAAAAATAAAAAAAAAAATTAAAAAAAAAATAAATAAAAAAATAAAAAATAAAATAAAATAAAGAAATAAGATAAGATAAGATAAAAACAATTCTTCAAAAATTAAACTAAACAAATAAAATTAAAAAAATAAAATAAGATAAAATAAAATAAAAATAAAAAATTAAATAAAATAAAAAAAAAAATAAAATAAAATAAAATAAAATTTAATTAAAACAAAAAATAAAATAAAATAAAATAAAATATAATAAAATAAATCACCCTGATATACATATGTATATATTTGTATACTCAGCATGAAACAAATAAGAACCAAAAAGCGAAAAAAGCCGCAAAAAATGTGAAAATAAGTGAAATTTTGTAGACAACCAAATTTGTTGGCTGTCTATCTTATGGCCTAATGGTGATGTCTGTCGACCTAACGCTTTAAGCATAAAGCATGGCATAGAAGGCACCATATTTTCATGCAGACGTCTGTGGCAGGCTGGTTTTTTGTTTTGTCGTTTTTGTTAGCTGTCTACTGTGTTTTGATAAGCTCGCTTGAGTCCTTACGCGCGCAATTGCCATTGCTGTTTTATGCCTGAATGCTTTGTTATGGGCTGTGGACTTAGGTTATTTGTTGCTTTTGTACTCGCACATTTTATGGTAAATGAAAATTTTCTTTTGTTACTGTTTATTGAGTTTATTGTGTTTTTATTTAATTTTTTTATTATTTCGTTACAGTAGATTGTGCGTATTTCTTTTCTTAGATTTCATTATTTTATTTTATTATTTGGTTGGAAAGATTTTGACTGTTTGTGTTGGTTTTACTTCCTGGATTTCTTCACAGCTCACTACGTCTTAGTATTTTGTGCCCCACACATTTTTTCTTCCTAATACAAACTTTTTCTCCTTCATGCTGTTTCACCTACATATGTAACTGCCAGCCTCCTTACCTCTTATCCTGACATGTTTCAGCCCACCTCTTAGCCTGCTGCTGCCATCTTACCTTCAACATCACCTTGGGTTATTGATTTGTCACATTAGATTGTGTTACGCATTCCTTAGCGTTTATTTAATGATCACACCACTAAGTAAGCTTGCCACTCCACATCACCTTGTGCACATCTTCATTTGAATATCTTCTTTTGGCAATTTGCTACCGCTGCTACCATGGCACTTTGCCTAATGTAATATTTTGCCTTACAGCAGTATCGTCTCCTTTGTTTCTAACTTCACCAACGCACATATATTATGTACTCACATATGTATGTATGAAGAAGTGCATGCTAAAAGGTGCTATGTCCAAATATTACAATTTTGTAAAAATTGTTATTTTGAATCTTTAAATTTTTATGGAAAGGTATGAAAACTCACAACTTTTCGGAAGAAATATTTCTAACAATTTTCGGGAACATCATTTTTGCATGATTAGAAGATTTTTATACACATAAAAAAGTAGTCATCCATATAAAAAATATTGAAAATCGAAAGTTTGCGACATAAAACCTTCATCATTCTTAGCATACCTTCATAGTATAAATATAACTACTTACATATATGTACATATGTATGTGTATACATATACACACCTGTGATTGTGTATGTAGGCCTATGTCGTATATAATTTTCATTTTGTTCGTTATTTGCGTAATTTAATAACTTTGTTTAACATAATTGTCAATTGAAGCGTTTTGTTGCGAATCATTGGCGTCATAGGGCACACCATGGCGTATGAGTAACATTCATCTAGCTACTGCATATGCACGTAAAAATTTGTGTACAAAAGTGGCATACTAGGCGTTGCTTAGCTTAAGTTAATCTATTCACATGCATACTCGCAGTAAATTACTCACCTGTGCATCGTTAGTTAAATTTGTTTTACCAAAAATTGTTTTGCTTTATCGCATTCTCTTTGGGCAGTGCTCTCGTTTTGCAAACTTGATTCTTTCCAAATTAACTAAAATGCGTTTCATTTAATCTCAAAATTTCATCTACATTAAAGAGCAATGAACTTTGCAATTTGATAAGAATTTTTTTTTTTTAATGTACTTCATTTTATATAGACTTTAATGATTTTGCTTTTTATATGAGGAGCCTTATCAATTTATGGCCGTTTTATGTTACACAAAAATACTGTGAGCAAAATTCAATAACTGAAAAACTCAAACTCCTCTAAAAATGACAACGGCGAGAGAGGTGTCAGATGTTCAGTGAGTACTAAGATTATGTAGGGTCACTTTTCTGCCCTTTCAAACGGAGGAGCAGAGCAACAATTCAGAGAACGGGACGAACCCGACCCCACAATCGAAGATGATGGAATTGAATCTCGGCTAACAAAACAATAAAGCGACGGGCGCCGATGGTCTGCCAGCTGAACTATTCTAACACGATGGTGAGAAGTTGGTAAGGTACACGCACCAGCTCTTGTGCAGAATATGGTTGGATGAATGCATGCCTGAAGATTGGAATCTAAGTGTTCTCTACCCGATCCACTAGAAGGGCGATGCCACAAGCTGGGTTAACTATCCTGGTATCAGCCTTTTGAGTATCGCATATCGTCCCGCTTCTGCCTGAACCTTGTGAATACTTTCTTAGAGAAAACTGGTTTTTATGTGAAAATGTCCTCGTATCTACATTTTTAGTATGCAAAACTTGTATTCCATCTTCTTTCTTCATTTTCTAAATTTTTATTTTTGTAAAGAGGTTAGGGCAGAAGCGGGATTATATATGGTTCTATCAAGGGTATGGTGCGAAAGACTGAAGCCTGACGTAAAACCACTGATTGGACAATGTCAGTGTGGCTTCAGACCTGGTAATTCTACCATCGAACAGATCCCCACAATACGCCAAATCTTGGAAAAAATCTGCGAGAAAAGGATCGACACATACCATCTCTTTCTTGATTTTAAAGCCGCCTTCGACAGCACGACAAGGAGTTGCCTATATGCCGCTATGCCTGAATTTCGCAACACAACCAGCTCGGTCAGAATCGGGAAGGACCTCTACGAGCCGTTCGAAACTAAACAAGGTTTCAGGCAGGGCGACCCCCTATCGTGCGATTTCTTTAATCTGATATTGGAGAAAAGAATACAAGCTGTAGAACTTAATCGCGCTGGAACAATATATTACAAGAGCGCACAACTGTTGGCGTATGCCGATGACACCGGGATCATTGGCCTCAACAGCCGCGTCGTAATTTCTGCGTACTCCAAATTAGAAAAAGAAGCAGAAAAATGGGTTTGGTAGTGAACAAAGGTAAAACGAAGTACCTGCTGGCATCAAGCAAAGAGCTAGGGCATTCGCATCCTCCCTCGACGAACAAAAATGACGCTCTATAAGTCACTTAGCGTATCCGTCCTGGTGAGGCGGCTTGGGACGTATTCGAGAGACAAATTCTTCGAAAGATTTATGGACTCCTTATAGTTGGCAACCGCGAGTACCGAAGAAGATATAATGATGAGCTGTATGAGCTTTAAAACAGACGTCGACATAATTCAGAGAATTAAAACACAGTGGCTTCGCGGGCTAGGACACGTGGTGCAAATGAACGAAGACGTTTCGGCCCAGAAAGTATTCTTCACGGCACCTGCCGGTTGAAGTGGGGAAAGAGGGAGACCACCACTTCGATAGCAGGACCAAGTGAGGGCAGATCTGAAAACACGCCAAAAGTACTCGGCCGATTTTCTTCAAATTTCGGGATAGATTAGTAGGAGTAAAGTTTTTTATCGCATAAATAGCTGGATTTATTTGAAATTTGGTATCTAGGTAGCGTTTTGCTTAGGTTAAAGTATGGTAAGATTTTTCTTCCGGGAAGTGAACCAGGGACTGATCTATTCTAAACAATCGTATTTATGGCTCAATTTGATTGAAACTTGGTGTGTAGGTAGCTATATGCTTAGATTAACATATATGATACATTTTCTTCCGGAAAGTGGACCCAGGACTTAAATTTGGTATTTAGGTAGCGTTATGCTTAGGTTAAAGTGTGGGATAATTTTTCTTGCAGGAAGTTTACCAGGGCCCGATATATTCTAAACAATCATATTTATGACTCGATGAGTTTGATATTTGGCGTGTAGCTGGCGTTTCATCTTTATGAAATATGGAATAATGTATCTTGCGAGAAATGTTAAAAATGGTAAAATCTTTTTCAGGGGATTTTCTTTGGCGTAGCAACACAACACACGCCGGGTAATACTAGAATGTAGCAGCCATATTTACCAATGCTCTCTGTGTAACGCTTCTGGCTTCTTTTTTACGCATCCCATGTTTAAGGCACTTCAACATAAACATGATCCAAACGAGTATAAAAAACTAAACAAAAGACATAAAAAAATCACAAAGAAAAAAAAACAAAAATGGCACTTAAGGTACACCAAATTCCAATACTCAGCGAAGGATATGAAAATCATAAATTTTTGAAACTTAAGTGCATGACGCAAGTCAACAGAAAGTCAAGCCTCAAGCTAAGTCTATAGTCATTGAGAAAAATAAATATGCATAAAAAATCTATATAAAAGTGTAACCTAAAGAAAAGTAAACAAAAAAATTACCAAATTCTTTTGCAAAGTCACAGCTGCGTTAAAGAAAAGTCACTTAAGTGTCTGAGATGGCAGGTCGGTAGCGCACATGCTGAAGGTTAAGGTGAACTTTAGCTAGAAGCGTCACGCGAAATATTGCTTATTTACAGTAATATCTAAAAAAAAAAGAAACAAAAAAAAAATATCATTGTTTATCTAAAAATAAGGCACTGCCAAAGACAATATAAAAAGTTTTTGTTGCAAAGGTAAAGCAATACAGGAAATGAATACAAAAAAAAAAGCGAAAAAATGTACTAAAGCGGAAAGAAAATTCTGCGAAGACAAAGTGCTAACATAAATAAACACTTGAGGCTGGCGAGATTGCTATATGAAAAATATGAAAATTATATTTGTGTGCAATAAAGCGCAAATATAAACAAATCCAAAAATTTCAAGGACACTACACTAGGCGTTGATTTAAATCTTTAAACACTTGATGGCGAACAATTTTTTATTGTCTACTTGATTGTCTAAATTTTTTGCAAGTTATCCTAATGCGATAAAACCTTTTTAGTGCGCTTTCAGGCGCATAAAGCTGGATTTTTTGTTTTGTAGCTCTGTATGAAAACTCTTTTGCTAATATCACCTCTCTTTTGTAGCCTGAAAAAATTCTGCGAATGCGGGTGGTATCAGTTTGCGGTATCGATTTTAATGGCTGCAAATACACACATACATACGTATACATCTTAAAAGATACAGTTGGCAAGCTTTTCCCTAGGTTTTAATATTCAGGAAACAAATAGTTCATGTGGTTAACTTGATGGGACTTTAAGGCTGGATATGGGAAATTTTGAACCTTCATAGTCAAGACCGAAAATCAGAAAAGCATACCAATTTTTTAAGATTGATTACTTCGAAACTAATAAACTAATAAAAAAAAATTTAATAAAATGAATAAAAAAAAATAATAATAAAAACTAAAAAACAAAAAAAAAATTAAATAAAAAATTGTCTTGCCGGGTTGAGGTCAAGGGGTTTTTTTCCAAATGAAACAAAAGTTTCGTTTTTCACCAACATATATACATACTCAGTATCTAACTCCACGCCAAGCGGGAACGACGTGTAAATAATTGTACCCTGAAGGCGGTTGTCGTAGGCAACCGAAATATATTGGTGAAAAACGAAATTTTTTTCATTTGGAAAAAACCCCCTTGACCACAAGCCGGCAAGAAGAAGAATTGTTGGAACAAAAAAAGTCGCAAAAAATTAATATATTGAAATCAAATAATATAAAATAAAGTGAAATAAAATAAAAAACATAAAAAAAAAACAAACAAAAAAAATAAAAAAAAATAAAATGAAGCAAAAAAAATAAAGTAAATAAAAATTAAACAAAAAAATAATAAAAATATCAA
The DNA here is from genome assembly GCA_964058755.1 of Campiglossa producta. Classification (NCBI taxonomy): domain Eukaryota; kingdom Metazoa; phylum Arthropoda; class Insecta; order Diptera; family Tephritidae; genus Campiglossa; species Campiglossa producta. Next base: position 6,104,697 of record CAXKVI010000004.1, on the reverse strand, counting down.
AAAAGAGGAAAAAAATAAAAACGAGAAAAAAAAATGAAAAAAACAAAATAAAATAAATCGAAATTGAAAACAATAACAAAATGTGGAAAGCTAAAAGATGACCTTTTTTTTCAAAGTTGAATGTTTTTTTCGTAGATGTCATCGAGTTTGAAAACTGCGCCCGTGTTATGGCCACATCGACTTTTTAAGGCCGTAGGCAATACTTTGGGCGTGACATCAAAAACTATAACATCCACGAGCAAATCATACTCTAAATAAAAAGTGAAGAAATAAATTAACATCCCACAAGCCATAGGTACCTCAATTTATTTCAGACCGTTTTGACAGTTATTTTCCCAGGTGTTGTCTATGAAAATGAATTGCCAGTAAAAGCATATAACACCTTGTGAAATATTTGTATATTTGAAGATTAAATGAAAATTTAGTACCGATGTGATGTATTTACAAAAAGGAAACACTAGCAAGGCCTGCAGCATATCATCAACATTTTGCTTATTAAACTAATGTCAGCCAAATAAACTCCCTCATAAACTAACTTACTACCAGTAATGCACTAATGTACTGTAACAACCCTCTCAATTCATTATGTTTATGTGGTTCTTTTGCGTTCTTTGTATGTCAAAATGAATGAATCGTTCGCTGACTGATTGCACGCGACCGGAAACGGCCTTGGCCTCTTATCGTCACATTTTCATCAACATTTTATTCTTATTATGTGTTTAAATACTACAAAATATCTTATAAATATGGTGCTCTTCGGTGTTTTGTTATTAACTTAATTTGCATTGGCGATGTATTGAAATTACTCTTCGATTGAGAAAATCATTATATTTTTTATCTTATTTTATTTTATTTTATTTTATTTTATTTTATTTTATTTTATTTTATTTTATTTTATTTTATTTTATTTTATTTTATTTTATTTTATTTTATTTTATTTTATTTTATTTTATTTTATTTTATTTTATTTTATTTTATTTTATTTTATTTTATTTTATTTTATTTTATTTTATTTTATTTTATTTTATTTTATTTTATTTTATTTTATTTTATTTTATTTTATTTTATTTTATTTTATTTTATTTTATTTTATTTTATTTTATTTTATTTTATTTTATTTTATTTTATTTTATTTTATTTTATTTTATTTTATTTTATTTTATTTTATTTTATTTTATTTTATTTTATTTTATTTTATTTTATTTTATTTTATTTTATTTTATTTTATTTTATTTTATTTTATTTTATTTTATTTTATTTTATTTTATTTTATTTTATTTTATTTTATTTTATTTTATTTTATTTTATTTTATTTTATTTTATTTTATTTTATTTTATTTTATTTTATTTTATTTTATTTTATTTTATTTTATTTTATTTTATTTTATTTTATTTTATTTTATTTTATTTTATTTTATTTTATTTTATTTTATTTTATTTTATTTTATTTTATTTTATTTTATTTTATTTTATTTTATTTTATTTTATTTTATTTTATTTTATTTTATTTTATTTTATTTTATTTTATTTTATTTTATTTTATTTTATTTTATTTTATTTTATTTTATTTTATTTTATTTTATTTTATTTTATTTTATTTTTCTATTTCATTCAACTTTAAAATAATCTTCACCCCAACATATTCACAATAACACAATACCTTATTCTTCTTCTCATTAACTAAGATGTTTTCTTTAAACACAAAAGAAATTAATTAACCAAAGTGCTTAAGAAGCCTTACTCAGAATAGCCAACCCACATCTCCTGCCACCTACCTACATAGAACTACTCTCAACTACTACAGAAACAATAAAACCCATTTCGCTCAAGTTTTCATGTATGATTTCGGCGCTAGATTTACTCACCCAAAAACAGTTACCTTTATTGTTATTATGAAGTGTAAAATATAGTAAAACTTTAGCGACACAAACAAAAGCACCTTCCATGCGGTCGCATAAAACAATGGTGACACCTTTCATGCCGTCTTTTAATGGCTAAAAGTATGAGGATAGAACATATTTGTACAAACTCATGCAGGTAAACTAAAACTTGATACCCATCTTTGTATGTATGTTGGTTTGTGTGTTTGGGGCGGAATGACTGGAAATTGTAATTGAAAGTGTCAAAGCGAAAAATGCGACATATCCACTTTAAGAACTTTTAAAGTATTGTAAAAGTTTAGCGATAAAAAAACCGCAAAAAGCATTTTAACACCGCACAATTGTGAATGAACATTTATTAAGGTAACATGCGAAGATAAGTATCTATAAATGAAAGTTTGTGAGTACATATTTTGTCTAAGTGTTGAGGGGGCTAAGTAGAGAGATAATGGCAATCAATTGAGAAAGTTGGTTCATACTCATAGAAAATGGGTATAGTCGGCATATGTCGAAGTTTTATTAGGGTTTTTAGTAGGTACAAGCGTAGAGCTGCCTACTTAATTTCTTTCTGAAATTTGATTGAAAATTAAATTTTAAGCTTTGACCTTCAGCATTATAAAAATTATCAGCACATTCCTTTTTAAAATTCTAAAAGACATGACAGCTTGTCAGCATATTTTAGAAAATCGCTAAGTCGCCTACACAGCTGCGGATGACAAATTTGAACTCGTGAAGCACGCCTGAGCGGGCAGTTGCTCAGGCAGGCAAGCCGTTACTCAATCAGTAGACGCAAAGTTGTAATGAGAGCGCCAAGAAAAAGTAAAGCCACCAAGTTACTAAACAGCAACCGGAACTAAATCAGGGCAAAACAAAAAAGGGGATAACAAGAAAAAAAAAAAAATATAATCAGAAAAAAAAAAAACGAAATAATAATAATAACCAAGTCGCTGAGTAATTCAAGTTTTTGTCCAACAAAAAATGGTTGGCAGTTGCATTCGCGCAAATATGTAATTACCTCGAAATGTCAAAACTAATTATGACAGCTGTCAGTGGGTTTCGCTATCTGTTAAGCGCGTCAACAAGAAAACGCCAGCAAAGCGGTGACATGTTGAAGCGAATTTAAGCATGGCGAGCGACTCAAGTGCGCTGCTCATGCTACAAACAAGCGACAACCGAGATATTGGGCGAGTATAACACGTAAGACTTACGAGAGCAGACTAACAATTTAAGCTTACAAAAAAGTAAGTAAAATTAATTTAAAAAAAGCTAAAAAAAAATTATATTTACTGTCGAAACAAAAAAGTTACGTCACTAGTAAAGCTTACATATTCCAAGCAGGGGAGACGCGCTGCAGCGGAAATGTAATCAGTTAAAAACTCATAAAAGTTTCAGGAGAAATAGCTGAACTAAATCCCATACAAACGCCCAACAAAATAAAAGATATTGGAGTAAAGGAAACAAAAAAAAAACAAAGGAGGCGGTGCATAGAGGGGTCTAAACATCGCAGCGGCGGCAAGTAGCGAAATGTGGAAATTAAAAATGAAAAGATGAATTACCAGAAGATGTTGACAAGACAAGGCTAAGAAACCAGCAAGCCAACAACAGTGCAGACATAACAAAAGCACTGCATCACTCATGACGGAATCGACTTGTCTCGAATAGCAGCGCACATGCAGTTAAAGCACATGCCAGGCAGTTTGTCAGTTAGCTAGGCAGCCAGCAAGCAGAGCGGATAGGCGCGAATGGGTGGCCATTGCAAGCATCCAACATTACTTCTTCTATAAGATTTTATTTATTATAGTTGTTTGTAAGCTACTAACTGGTTGGTGGTCGCTACAAGTTAAAAATGATGATGAAAAAGTGATGGTCGAGTGGTGAATTAAATTTTTTGACATTTCGCTTTGGCACTACCATTAAAGAATGATGTATGTTGTTGCTGCTATTGTTTTTGTTGCTGTTGTTTGACTGCTGTTGAACTGTCGTGTCAAAAATTGGTGTTTATCATATTTTTCAACGTTTAGCTAGACTGCTTTTTTTTGTATTTTTATTTTTATGTTTTCTTTTTTTGCTTCTTCTTGTTTTACCAATTATGTATCTTATTTCTTTGATGCTGTCCTCTAATCAGCTTTAATCCGAAAATTCTGTGAAAATCTTAAAACATGGATTTTCATGCGCTTTGTTTTTCGTGTTAGGAACATACATGAATTTTATATACATAGTTGTTAACAAGCGTATAAGCGTTTGAAAAATGTTATAGGTATATGTTTCTATGTATGTTTATAAGCCGTTGGCCACACATGTTGGTGCAACCACATTGTTGGCCTCTGGGTTTTAGCTTGTTTTGCTTGGCTTATATGAATTACAAGCTTATTTTTTTTATTATTGTGTATTTTACTGTTTCCAGGTGTGGGTTGTTTTACATGAATCGGAGTTACAGCCTAAAGGCAATTTTGGGATTATAAACAGATGTATGTTACTATGTTGGTATGTAAGTGAATGGTATTTGTTGCTTGAAAATAAAGTTGTAGTGAATTGAATTATGAATATAGAACACAAATGTATAAATAAGTATGGATGTACATATATACATATATTTTCACCGGCGGTCATTCATTGAAACTGTAAGATAAATAATGTATTGGCATATTTTGTTTTCTTTTATTTTATTTAAGTTTTTTATTTAATTTTTTTGTTTATTTTACTTTATTTTATTTTATTCTATTTTATTTTATTTTATTTTATTTTATTTTATTTTATTTTATTTTATTTTATTTTATTTTACTTTATTTTATTTTATTTTATTTTATTTTATTTTATTTTTTATTTATTTTTTTTTTTGTTTATTTTGCTTTATTTTATTTTATTTTATTTTATTTTATTTTATTTTATTTTTTCTTTATTTTATTTTATTTTATTTTATTTTATTTTATTTTATTTTATTTTATTTTATTTTATTTTATTTTATTTTATTTTATTTTATTTTATTTTATTTTATTTTATTTTATTTTATTTTATTTTATTTTATTTTATTTTATTTTATTTTATTTTATTTTATTTTATTTTATTTTATTTTATTTTATTTTATTTTATTTTATTTTATTTTATTTTATTTTATTTTATTTTATTTTATTTTATTTTATTTTATTTTATTTTATTTTATTTTATTTTATTTTATTTTATTTTATTTTATTTTATTTTATTTTATTTTATTTTATTTTATTTTATTTTATTTTATTTTATTTTATTTTATTTTATTTTATTTTATTTTATTTTATTTTATTTTATTTTATTTTATTTTATTTTATTTTATTTTATTTTATTTTATTTTATTTTATTTTATTTTATTTTATTTATTATAATTTAGTTTATATTATTTAATTTAATTTAATTTAATTTTTTTTTTGTATTTTTTATATTTATATTATTTTAAATTATTTTACTTTGTTTAATTGTATCTTCTTTCTTATATTTAAACACATAGGAAAACATATATAAAAAGCAATATGTAGTTCTATTTCTGTTAAATTGCACAATATTTGTGCTATCAAAATCGCATAATCATTGCCAAGGCATACCCACAAACATACACGATTACAAAAATTCAATTGAATTCACTTATGCAAATAAAATAGCACCAACAAAAATACCAACAAGTAAAAACAAATAAGCACACACGCAAACACATACTTACCAAAAACCACTTAAGCATTCATAAGTATTCAAGTATATGCCAAAAGTAGATAAAAGTTATAAAGGTAAACGAGAAGACAACGCGCAAAGTACAATTGCATTAGCACACACACAAATACATAAACACGAGAACATACACGCTAAAGGCATGCAATAAAAGGTACAATAAAATCACAAAATGGCGCATTTGGAATGGAGCTATGTATGTACGTATGTCCTGAGCAAAAACAACTGAAAACCAACCGTTGTATGTGTGTATGTGCACAAATGTTTTTATGGTTATGATACGTGGCATGTTGCATGTGGCATGTGGCATGCATGCACGTATGCACTGCAAAAACAATAAGTGTGTTTATGCACAAATGTGAATTGTTTGGGGAGATAAGAAAAAAGGAGAATGCTTGTATGGGTGAAAATATACACGTATATTGTATATAGCTATTAGAATACATAACTGCAGTTGCAAACATACACCTCGCCATTATATAGGTCTAACATTCATGTATGCATGTTTATATGGAATGAACTCTGAATCTAAGTTTAAACTCACACTGAAGTTTAAACTTGCACTGAAAAAACGGGCCTTAGTGGTGCATCCGACACTTCTACAAATGACTGTGTTTGAAAAGCCCAATTCGGTTTGGTTTGAAATAATAGAAATTAAAACAAAAAAAATTATAATAAATCTTAGAAAAACTAAAAAAAATAATAGGTATGTACTAAACAATTTGTAGAAGAGATTTTTATTTTACTTAATTTTAGTTTTTTATTTTATATTATTTTATTTTATTTTTTTTTTATTATTATTTTTATATTATTTTATTTTTTATTATTTTATATCATTTTATATTATTTTATTTTTTTTTTATTTTTTTGTTTTTTTTTTAATTTAATTTTTTTCTTTATTTATTTTTTTTTTTATTTTGTTAAATTTAATTTATTTTTAATTTTTTTTTTAATTTATTTTTTTTTGTTTTATTTTATTTTATTTTATATTTTTTTTATTTTTTTTTTTTAATTTTATTTTTTTGTTTTATTTTATTTTTTTTTTTTATTTTTTTTTGTTTTATTTAATTTTATTTTTCTTTATTTATTTTTATTTTATTTTGTTAAATTTAATTTAATTTTATTTATTTTTTATTTTATTTATTTTTTTTTTAATTTAATTTAATTTAATTTTTTTTTTATTTTTTTTTTTTTTTTATTTTATTTTATTTTTATTTTTTATTTTATTTTATTTTATTTTATTTTTTTTTAGGCTAGAAGTTGGCTTTTGCATCTAGACCACAAAAATGTACACCCATACCTTCTGATATCTGTCGCTTTGCAAGGATAATGAATGTATCTGCTCGTATTGTTATGAATATTACCTTTTTATTGCTAAGTAATTTTTATTGTTCAGTCGTTTTCATACAAAAACTCACACCCCAACAGGAATTGCGTAGCAAATTTCGTTAGTTTTTGGCCCTATCAAGAAGACTTCAGTCTCAGCGAAAAACAAACCAAGTTTAAGTAATATTACTTCGACTAAAATATTCAAGCAGGCATGTGTTATTGTAAGTTTATGAGAGAGGAAAACATGAGGTCCTGCTAACCTATTCAACAAATATATGATCGGTCTCACAGAAGTGTCGAGCACTCTAAAGGTGAATATACGGCGGAGCAAGCAAGGACTCCCCGGTTAGACGATACCACCGGCGTCCCTACATGCCATTTTGCATTCATTTATAAAGTGGTACATTGTGTTGCATGCTTCGCCAATTCTTATTGTCATGTTGCAACATAGAACGCCATATTGTTTCTGCTTACCAATGCGAGTTTTTGTTGAGCACAATCCTTATTTTTTTCTTGCTTTTATTTTTGTATTACATTTACCTGCTGCTTGTTAGTTAAGTTAGTGTCATTACGTTTGTTGCATGCAACAATCTAACTGTTATTATACTCGTTACTTTGTTTTGTGCTTTTGAAATGAAAAGAAAAAAGCATAGTCAAAGCAAAAAAGAACTTATGCAATGCATATATATAAATGAAATTAAATAATTACATTATGCCATAGATAGACTCACATACATATGAACTTATGTAGGTGCTTATAAAAATAGATCTACGTACATGTGCAAGCCAAAAAAAAGGTAAATGTGTTTTTAAACAAACGCAAATGCAATTAAATTGTCGTTAAAGTTAACTGCAATTTCAAAGACTTCCTGTTCCTGTTCTTGTATGCAAAGTACCTTCATGCACTTAAGTGCATAAGTAAATACTTTTTAAATGTGTTATAAAGTAAGTAATGAACTTTTTTTTACTTTTTTTTTTGGAAACAATTAAAGTTTTGTAAGGGTTAGTGAAATAAATTTTAAAACAATGTAAGAAAGGGGCAATACGGTTTTTGCAGGCTACTTTTTCGAGCTGAGCCTTATGTAGCCAGGATTATTTTTGACTTCTGTATGCGTCTTTTGACTTAGCCTTTATTTAATAAAATTTTTTTTTTCAATTTCAAGCCATATTTTTTAGGTTCAGTTAAGTTTATTTCTTTTGATTTTAGTTCGCTTTAATTTTTTTTATTTTCTTTTATTCTATTTTTTTACTTTATTTTATTTAGTTTCATTTTATTTTATTTCATTTTCTTTTAATTTGTTTATTTTATTTTATTTTATTTTTTTTTAATTTTTTTTTAATTTTTTTTAATTTTTTTTTAATTTTTTTTTAATTTTTTTAAATCTTAGTTTTTATTTTTTTTTTAATTTTTTTTTCTCGGTGCTATCAATTTTGCGCTAACTTTACTTACCCAAAATTATACCAAAATAACCCTTAAATAATCCTAAAACGATCCCAGAAAGACCCTTAAATGTTCCCTAAATGATCCAAAATTGAACCCAAAACGACCGAAATATGATCCTAAAATGATCCCAAAATGACCCCAAAATGACGCTAAAATTATTCCAAAAATATCCAAAAATTATCCCTAAATGACCCTAAAATAATCCCAAAATAATCCTAGAACAATCCCAAAAAGACACGCAAATGCTTCCAAAATGATCCAAAACTGATTCCAAATGAGTCAAAAATTGTCCCAAATTAACCCAAAATTGAAACTAAAATGATCTTAAAATAGCCCCAAAATTATCACAAAGTGACTCCTAAATGATCTCAATATGATCCTAAAATAATTCAAAGTTGATCGCAAAAATATGAAATGCATTACGGTAAAATGGTGACCGTGGGCGGCAACCCTACTTTAGTTGGTATGTCGGCGAAAATACCTTTTATTTGATACCCATATTGGCATATCTCGCTCCATAATTTGAGATAGGTGGCAACCCTGTACACCCCCCAAGTGACAACCCCCAATTAGAATCAATCATACTATTTATATGCCGAATTTCATCCAAATCGGTCAAACTGTTCTCGAGATAATCTCGGATATACAAAAATACAAGCTTAGCTCGTCGTTTAAAGTTATATGATTTTATTTTATTGTATTTTATTTTATTTTATTTTATTTTATTTTTTTTTTTTAATTAAAATTTTTTTTATTTAATTTTATTTTTTAAATTTTATTTTTTTTATATTACATTTTTTTTTTTTTTTATTTTACCTTATTTTATTCTTTTAATTCTTTTAATTTTTTTTTTTTTTAATTTTTTTAATTTTTTTTTTATTTTATTTTATTTGTTTTTATTTTTATTTTTTTTAATTTTTTTTTTTAGTTTTTTTTTATTATTTTTTTTTTTTTGTGCTATAATCCGATAATATTGTCTTAGGTGTTTATTTTTCATCTTTCTTACTTGGATCAACTTTCACTTTCCTACTTCATACTTTTGTGTGTTTTTTGTTTGCCTTTATGGTCCAAGGAGTTTTGATAACTCATTCAATTACTTGCCAATCTAACGACCTTTCCCCAAATGCAGCAGGAAAAAAAGGTATACGATTTCACATTTATACGAACTCAAAAATTCCATCACCCAATATTTCATAGTATCATCATCATCAGTATACCAGTTCATTCTCCACAATCATTTACTATTTGATGTTATATTTCGTGGTACTGCCATTTTCTTATCACTGGCAATAAAATTTTACACGCTCAACCGCAGTGAAATAAACGTTGAACCTTAAAAAATACCGCAACACAGCAATGAAAAAAAAAAACAACATATACCTACACATATAGGAGATATGAAAAAAATAAACCCTGAACCGAAAATAGCAGACATAATAATAGCGTAAAATGTAATAAGGATAATATTACATTCATAAACACACACGTCTACATACATATGTAATTTGCTTGTACATGATAGCAATTTATATAATAAAGAGCATGAGAGTAATTCACATGCCAAATTGAAAGCGAAATAGCGGCTGTAAAAGTTTATACTTACCATGTAGGAAAAATCTCTAGCTTGAGATGAAATAACAAAACAATTTCTTCTAATCGCTGCTCCATTGAAATGTACCTATTTTTTTTGTACAATAAAAATAAAATAATAAATATTCATATTTTTTTATACATATATTTTATTTTACATTATTTTTGTTTATTTTTGATATAATTTTTTAATTTTTTTTTTTTTTGATATTTTTATTTGACTTGACTTGATTTTTTAATTTTTGTTGATCTTTTTTTTTTCTTAAATATGTATTTATTTCTGGCTGGAGATTGATTTCTTCTTTCAAAACCCATATTTTTTAATACGTCTACCCTGTGTTATGTGGAGTATGGTCTTGTTTTTTTAGTGAGCAAGTGTTTGTAAATATGTGCGCAGTTGTCCGTGTCGCTCTTAAAGTTGAGTCGTGTGTATTCTTTCATTGGCTCAATAATTACTCACTGGGTAGCTACAGATGCATATATGTACAACCATCGATACATTTGCAATAATAACAATATAAGGTAAGGATATAAAATGATACCCGAAAAAGAACAACTATAACAAAATAGCAAAGCGTAAAAACTGGCGTATTAAAATTCACTGCCGCAAAAACAACTACACGTTTTTCTTGTATAAAAAGGGGCTTTCAGAAATTGTGATAACATTCAATAATGGCTCATACAACAAGCGAGTTGACAATAAAAGTGACAATTATGTATATACAACACTTACATGGTTGCAGATATGCATTCAATATCAATATACAAAGAAAAAGTCTGCAATAATAATAGCTATCACAACGAAAACGGTAATAATATCGCTACGAGTTTTTATAGAACCGAATGCCCATATATATATAAACAATTTTTTTTATATATAAACAATTTTTTTTAAGAAACACACCTGTAGTATTTCGTCAGGACAAATTGACGGTAAAATAATAAAAATGTTTTAAAAGCGATTCCTATTATTCTAAAGGAGAAAAGATCAGAAAGCTACTCTTTTTTCATTACACTTAAATTAAGTCCCTTTCCTATTAGTTCGCTCATTTCTATACGAAATTTCAGAATCTTGCAAAGTCTTCTTAGGTAACTTCCGGTTGAGCGAACTGAAAATACACCAAATAGGTGGAGCCCTGATCGAAATCACTGGCAGTTACTGAAAAATGGAAGGAAGGGACCTTGTGATTCCGGTGAGCTAGAGGCTTGAAAATGTTTCTGGGTTGATCACAGATTAAGCTCGGTGGTGCGTGGAAACTGAAAAAATTTGAGGAATATTGCGATAGATTTTTAAGTAACTTTGCGGTGAGCTATAGATTTGAAACCCGAGTCCAACTCCGGTGTCAAAAAAGCAGTTAAGCAAAAAAAATCGATGGGTCTCTTCTTTCTCGTATCTACTCTCGCAACGTAAGGCTAGCCTGATCTGCAGTCTTACTGATTGAAAGATAGATCTGTGATGTATTGCATATCAAACTAAGATCCCCTCTAGTGCAATTGCTAACCCTACTATAATCTTCCTTTTTTTAATTTTACTGCTGTTCTACCACACTGTTCTAAAATCAAAATGTTTGAAATATTTTTGAAAAAACACCATATCTCACAATTTTTTTGAAGAGCTCTCCAGCGCAGCGTTTTTTTTTTTCAATAAAGTCTTTCTTAAAAATTTAGTTCAAGAACCCCCGATCGCAGAATGAGCTTCAAAAAGCCTTATCTGAACGAAAATTCTATACATTTTCAACCGAGATGTTGCGTTTTGAATAGAAATCTGATATAGTGCGTTGTTGGAAAAAAATATGAGAGAGGGCGTTTTTGATTCAAGTTCTGAAATAAGGCGTTTCTGAAAAATATTTTGAATTTTGGTGATCTTCCACTCTACTTGGCAGTTGTCTGCTCGGCATTCAAGAAGAAGGCATTGCTAATTAATTTTGTTGTTCGGGCAATTGTTTGGATTTTTTTGTGGACAATTTCAGGAAAATTCGACTACATTTTGGGATTTTTTCCGGCTCTTTGCGGGACTGTTTTTAGATATTTTCGGGATACCTTTGTTACTGTTTTCCAAACATTTCGGGATTGTTTTCGGTTCCTTTAGCGGTTGTTTTTGTGGAATGAATTCGACGGAACTTTTTTGTGTTTTCGGGATTGTTTTCGACATCATTTCGAAACTTTTTCGAAACTTTTTCATATCTGAGCTTTTTGGGGATCATATCTGGACTTTTTTGGGTTTCTGTCGGATCATTTTCGGACATTTTTTTGGCCATTTCGGGATTGTGTTCGGGATCATTTCGGGACCTTTAGGATTGTTTCGAGATCCTTTTGGGACTTCTACGTCATTGCTTTCGGGATCATTTTGGGACTATATAAGCGTAAGTTTCTGATTGCTTTCGGGATCATTTCGGGAATTTTTCGCGATCATTTTGGGACTTTTAAACATGGCGATAATAAGCATGCTGTTTAATATTTTTCTACAAAGAAAGCTAGAGGTTGTAAAAAGTGGATTAGCTATTGTGTTTCTTACTAGAGTAAGTATATATTTTGAACTTATTTTCAGCCCAGCTTTTATTAAACCAATTTGAAAGTATCCATGTTATTGCTCAGCTCGATCTCTAATTTATTAAAACTACGCTTATCTCTTATGAGTGATGAGCTCTGTACATTGGAAGTTTTCCACAAAAACTAATATATGCACAACAAAAAAGGAAAAAATTTAAGATATTTTCATTACTCGATTGAAATTTTTGATACTCTTTCAGAATATTTGCTAGTTAGTAACATACAAGAAATGTTTATCGCTTTCAATGAGGGGGAGATACTAAATTTGGACAAGACTTTTATTCAGCGAGAAAAAAAGCCAACAAAACATTTTAAATGAGACAAGCAGCTGACAGCTTCATTTGATTGCCTGTCTGGGCCATGGAAAATATGTAAATTTATGCTAAATTGTAAGTGTGCGTGGCATAACCAGGAAAAGCAATGAGTAAAGCAATTTAGATTACCCCAAAAAACAAACATACTTATACTCATGCATGCAATGCGTGGAAAAACTACTAAAAATTGTGTTGCCTTGTGGCCTTTCAACAAATAGAAAATTAAATAAATTAAAATAAAACTGCAAAAGGGGAGTTTTTCAAAAACAAATTTAGCTTGATTGCAATAAACATTAACTAGAACTAAGTACTTACAGCTTAGACAACAATATACACACCTTCATACCTATATACCAAAGCATCTAAACAAAAAATTTATTCCAGCGTTGACGTCCAAAATAACCGCTAATAATTTATGCGCTTGGACCATGGCGAATGTGCCATTAATGAAGTTATCATAATATTTTTAAAGAATCTAAGCATTTTATTTACATTGGACATAAATATTAAAGCGAATAAAATTTTGAATTTCCATACAAAACTCACCACCAACAAAAACAAAGCGCCTAATTAACTTTTTGAAATAATACAAAATAAATGAGAATAAACATACAATAAAAATGTTTGTTAATACAAACGGAATGTGAAATTTATCACCGCTCGGTACACTAACTATGAGTTATGCCCTTGGTATAATGAATGAGTTTTGTTAAATGTGCTTACAAGTACTTAATATGCTATCAACTTAGATAAGTATGTGCATGCCATGATAAGTACATATGTAGGTATGCATGTACCAAGCTAGAAACCCCGCATAAATTCAGCTGCCAGAATTTGCTCTCTCTCATTTTAGGCTGCACTGGTGTTGCGGGTGAAGACACTATCGCTGTTTGACGATCTTATCCTATGTGTACCCGACTATGCCTCCACCATCGCCTACTGTTAGCATTCGCCTCTGTAAAGTGTGATTACGCAACAAAAGGGCGTTAACAAAAACAAAAACGCCAACAATGACAGGTGTGCTGTAGCGGTAAGAAAATTCGGGGTATCTGAGGCGTTCTCACTTGTTGTTAAACTAAAAGGTAAACATGGAAGTGGGGGTTCCATTTCTTTCATGTGTAGTATTCATTTAATTAACAATCATGTATAATCTTAAAAGTGGGCTGAACCAGTGCCTAGTAACTACATAGTTATTATTTTCGAATTAGAAATTATACCTAATCAGTAGAAAATGTATGTAGTGTTTTTTGTAACTGAACTCATATACTGGTTAAAGTTTCTGGTACATTTGATGAGAAGGATTCTTGTTTTGAAACAAATTTGTTTGCATTCTTAACGGAGTTTACCAAGTATGTATATTCTGTATATTTCAATATATTTTTCAAAAACCGCCTATATCAGAACTTTTGTCAATAACGCTTTGTACCTATTACAGTTTGATTCGAAAGCTCCTTATCTCAGATTTTTCCTCCCTAACAACCTATTTGAGTATTTGACTTAAAAGTGGCATATCTTGTCTGAAACTGTAATGAATATTCGTTTACATTTCCTAAACTCATACTGAGATAGGGCATTCTCGAAACAAACTAAGAGCTATGGCGTCATACTTATATTAGTGCGTCCAGCAGCACAGTTCTGTACATAATCCAAACTTTAGCTCTATTTACATTGTGACAGGTGAATGTCATTGAACTGACAGCTGACATTTGGTTACTCGCTAATTTACTCAAACTACACAGAGCCAACAATGCCTAATAAAATAGAACAAAAGTCATAAGATATCTCTATAGATTTTCTTCAAGAAGATGTGCTTCTTATTATTGTAGAGACCGTCTTTTTAATTTTATTAAGAAGATTTTCTTTTTAATATTTTAAATGAAAAATAAAATGATATCGCCCTCACCGAGAATCGAACTTACAATTTTCGGAATGATAAACCCAGCTGTTAACCATCAGGCCATCGCTCACTTTTGATTGCCAGCTTCTAATTACCGATATGTGTAGAGTTGTTAATGTTTCAAAGGAAAATCTTATAAATATATTTAAGAAGATTTCTTTTTAACATTTCTAATTAGGAAAAAAAGAGAGAGAGAATCGAACTTACAATTTTTCGATTGCTAAACCCAGCTGCTAACCATCCGGCCATCGTATACTAATAATTGCCAGCGTCTAACTACACCTTTGTACTAAATGTATAGTTTTTTAATAAGAATTTCTTCTTAGAACCAAAAAGATTTCCGTACAGTTTTTTCTTCGTTTGCACCGTTGCGACTACCCCTTTGCCCAAAAGCTGATCATGAAGACAATCTTATTAATTTTATTAGGCATTTTTGGCTCTGTGTAGATATGCAGTAAAGTCATTTACCGACACAATTAAGAGAATTTTTGAATAGAATTTTGTAAGAGCAAAAACGGTGCTGGCAAGTTTTAATATTTGAATGAAAAATATCGGGCCAGTGGATCGGCTGTTTCTTTCTTCTTCTTGAAATAGCCTTTAACCGCCTAGGCGATTTTGGCTGTCTAACATGTTTCGCCAGGTAACACGCCCCCTTTTTTGTTATTCTCAGTTTTTTTGGACGTTGTAGGGATTGATCTTATATAACTGCTCAGCAAATTTCAGTGGTCTAACCTTAATACTTCCAGAGATATGGACTATGAAATATTTTCTTCGTATGGGATGAACCACGCTCCCTTTTTTTGTTATTCCCAGTTTTTTTGGAAGTTGTAGGGATTGATGTTATATAACTCCTCACCAAAGGTGTCTGTAGATTGAATATTTCTTTGAAAAAATTACGGCAGCTGACGTTGGGAGTGTTGTATAGTTCCGCGGAATCATTTTTAGAATTTTTGTCTGTATGTTTTTCTGTTTGAACACAAGGATCTCGGAAACTAAGGAATGGATATTTATGAAACTTTCACTGCTACACAGAGAAAAATGAGCTGGAAGTGTGTGGACATCGGATGCGACCCCAACATTGTTTTTATCAAATCGCAGAATAAACTATAAGGTGAGCCCAAAGTATGGAAGTACAAGTGACAGTCATAGGGGGAAAGGAGTACGTAGAGGAAGGACTAATTGGAAAAGTAAGCCCCGCCCAAAATATATATTCAACCCGATTGAATTTTGTTTAAGAAAAAAAGTATCTGAACTTTCTAAACGATCGGTAATGTTCGGAACGGCTTTCAAAATCCGGTCGTTCTCTAGTCATCATGTTATAACATTTTTTGGTGGGTATCTACTTCGTTTCATATTCACACTTCCCACAGCATGTAATAAATTTAAAAGCCTGAGCAATTTAAAGTGACAACTGCTACACGACCCTTTGTTGTGCTTGGGATGTCAATTTGGAAAATTGTTGAAATTCTCCAACTGTCAAAAAATGTCGGCGTTTTTGAAAAACAAAGGCGAAAAATTATTTTAACAAAATACATAAATATTTGCGGTTTGCACTTTGCATATTTAGAGGCATGTGTGCGTGATACTTGTGAGAATTTGTTATAAAGCATAAGTAAGAACCTGGCCCAGTGGCCTGGTGTGCCACTTTTGGCGCATCGCTGACTTTTTTAATTTATTTGATTTTTAATAGAAACCTAGTTTTCCATTTTTTTCTGCGGTTTTCAATTTGTTTTCGTTTATTTTTTTTATTTTTACTTTTTTTGTTGTATCATATGTCAGCCACTAAGTCACATATTTATCATTGCTAGCTTAATATATAGGCGTGCCAAAATTTATTTCAAGTGTGCCATAAATACAAAAAATAAATATTTTGTCGCGTTCTTCGCATTTCACAGCAGCGGAAATACAAATTTTTACATTTGTTTACATGCAGCAGTCAAAATAAAAGAGCGTGCGAAAGAGTTGGCTCGCATGAATGAAAATTGAAACAAATCTGTAAATTTGTTGGGCTGCTTTGTGCTAGATTGTGTGGGTGTTGCCCTACCACCACCCGCTAACAATGTTGGCCAGAACCTAAAAGTCAAAAATTCATTTGTTGTTAAACAGATGAGACGCGTCTGTTTTGATTTAGTATTTTTAATTTTCACAAATTAATGCGACATTGAAAATAGCACAAATATAAATGTGGCACTTTTGTTTATTGCGCTCTTAGTGAGAGGAATGTTTTAAAGAACTTTTGAAATGATATTCGCGTGGGTGGAAAAAATGTATAATTGTAATTGAAATAATTTATTTATTATGGAATATTTTAAATGTCTTGGGATTATTGTGAAGCGAAGACTATTTTTATATAATACGCATTCTCTTTCGAAGTTAGAGAGGCATTCATATCCGCTTATTTATTTTGTTTTATTTTATGCTTTTAGTATAATTTTTTATTTTTTATTTTTTTTTGTTTTATTTCATTTTATTTTTTTCAATTATTTTTTTATTTATTTTTTAATTTTAATTTTATTTTGTTTTTTATGCTTCTTTATTTTTTTTTTGTTTCATTTCATTTTTTTTTTTTCTATTATTTTTTGTATTTATTTTTTAATTTTAATTTAAGTTTTTTTTTTTAATTTTTGATTTATTTTTTAACTTTAATTTTATTTTGTTTTTTATGCTTTTTTATTTTTTTTTTGTTTCAATTCATTTTACTTTTTTTCTATTATTTTTTGTATTTATTTTTTAATTTTAATTTAATTTTTTTTTTTTAATTTTTTTATTTTATTTTATTTTATTTTTTTATTATTTTCTTTTATTTATTTTATTTTATTTTATTTTATTTTATTTTATTTTATTTTATTTTATTTTATTTTATTTTATTTTATTTTATTTTATTTTATTTTATTTTATTTTATTTTATTTTATTTTATTTTATTTTATTTTATTTTATTTTATTTTATTTTATTTTATTTTATTTTATTTTATTTTATTTTATTTTATTTTATTTTATTTTATTTTATTTTATTTTATTTTATTTTATTTTATTTTATTTTATTTTATTTTATTTTATTTTATTTTATTTTATTTTATTTTATTTTATTTTATTTTATTTTATTTTATTTTATTTTATTTTATTTTATTTGATTTGATTTTATTTGATTTTATTTTATTTTATTTTATTTTATTTTATTTTATTTTATTTTATTTTATTTTATTTTATTTGATTTTATTTGATTTTATTTTATTTTATTTTATTTTATTTTATTTTATTTTATTTTATTTTATTTTATTTTATTTTATTTTATTTTATTTTATTTTATTTTATTTTATTTTATTTTATTTTATTTTATTTTATTTTATTTTATTTTATTTTATTTTATTTTATTTTATTTTATTTTATTTTATTTTATTTTATTTTATTTTATTTTATTTTATTTTATTTTATTTTATTTTATTTTATTTTATTTTATTTTATTTTATTTTATTTTATTTTATTTTATTTTATTTTATTTTATTTTATTTTATTTTATTTTATTTTATTTTATTTTATTTTATTTTATTTTATTTTATTTTATTTTATTTTATTTTATTTTATTTTATTTTATTTTATTTTATTTTATTTTATTTTATTTTATTTTATTTTATTTTATTTTATTTTATTTTATTTTATTTGATTTTATTTTATTTTATCTTATTTTATTTAATTTTAATTTATTTTATTTTATTTCATTTTATTTTATTTTATTTTATTTTGTTTTATTTTAGTTTATTTTATTTTATTTTATTTTATTTTATTTTATTTTATTTTATTTTATTTTATTTTATTTTATTTTATTTTATTTTATTTTATTTTATTTTATTTTATTTTATTTTATTTTATTTTATTTTATTTTATTTTATTTTATTTTATTTTATTTTATTTTATTTTATTTTATTTTATTTTATTTTATTTTATTTTATTTTATTTTATTTTATTTTATTTTATTTTATTTTATTTTATTTTATTTTATTTTATTTTATTTTATTTTATTTTATTTTATTTTATTTTATTTTATTTTATTTTATTTTATTTTATTTTATTTTATTCTGTTACGCGGGATGTTTGACCGGGGTGCAAACGATTAGGAGGTGAGGACCACCCTTAAGTTCAACTAACCTTAAGTACCCCTATTTACTTAGTTATTCGAGACACATAAAATATTTACAATGAATTACAACACAATCTGTTCCCGCATTTTGGACACCCTCTCAAAAACTTTTTGAGTGAATTCGTAAAAAGTCCACATTTTGCTGCTTTTTACTACGAACAAAAGCCAACATAATGTAAACTAAGATTATACAAAAGAGAGTTAAAATAAAACGAAAGCAGTAAACATATATGGAAGCACCAAACTAAGAGCCATTGTATGACGGACATTTGTGTAGCGCTGGACTAAAGGATAAACAAATGGCTGCATTGACCAGTGGAAATGGACTCTAATGCTGTCTGATAAGTACAAAGGTCATATGTGAATTTCCCACAGCAATTAAAATTGTTTGACAGTACAAAAAAAAAAAGATAACTATAGCGTTGAAAGAAAGGCATATAATGTAACAACGAAAATTGGAGCCATCAACAAACAAAGGACAATTGTGTGCGGTATCCTACCCTATGTATCAATGTGATGACGTAAAAAGGTTAAAAACTAACAGCATGTACATATTGACAAAAGCAGTACGAATGAATGTCCGAAAAAAAGATTCTCGAAATAGGAATGAATGGGCTTAGTAAAACAGTAAAATTAAAAGGCAAGCAGATGACAACAAATACATTAACTAAATGACATAAAAAATGTATAAGGCCCAGAGATTGTGTTTGCATTGTGTAGGAGGGGCTAATGTGTGCCATTTTGGGTTCTACGGTGGGTGGTTAAACACATGCTCATACCTATAGGAGAATTTCAAATTGGGTGTACATAAGACCCGCTTAAGTTTAAAGTAGTTTACTTAGGTAAGGATTAAAAACATAGCAAGAAAGATTAGGTTGCGCCTACTTTTAGCACTTAAGGCTTCAGAGGATAATGCAAAGGTAGGAAGTGGCATTAAGATATTAGATGGATGATGTATGCAGGAACTGGAGTAGCATGTTAACTTACGACTAAGGATAGGTTTCTACGAAAGAGCTTCTAGGACCCAACAAACAGAATTCTTCTTCCAAAATGTATTTAGAGAATATTTTTATCGCCAACAGTGTACACAAAATATATTCTGCACTCAAATGGATGTTTAGCCAGATTAGATTACTGAAAACACTTTCTTTGAAAATTTAAATCAATTATATTCAATAGTTTTTGAGTGATGCGAAAACAAACACACTGACAGGCATACAAATATTTCAAAAACGATTGATTTGGCTTCGGTTTTTATTATAAAAACAAACTTGTATACTTTGCAGCCATACTGCTTGCTGAAATAGTACAAGAGGCAATATATTCGTAAATAAATTTCATAAATAAAGAAAAATGATTTTTAAATAAAGAGGTTATTCAAAAAGAGTTTAATTTTAAATTAACTCTACAGTGCAAGTGCAGTAAAAATTGATGTGAAATGTTTTTCTCATGTTTCTATGGCAATAACAGAAGTAATTGGTTTTTAATCTGCGTGTAAAAATCAAAAGAGTGCGATTGCATTTTATGAAAGTTGTGAAACATACTACATACATATGAGCCGTTCAAAGCACAAGTGGCATAAGTCCAGTTTTCGTTTTTTTTAGTTAAGCATGACGCTATGTAGAGGAAAATGTGTTTTATATAACACGCTAATTGGGTTACTCCTAGCTGCCATAGCAATCGAATAAATAGCACCACTAAGTTGTGAAATCAAGGGTACCCCCTATTTGTTGACACCACAAAACCTTGAATATCTCAGTTCGAGAAAAGGTGGACTTATGCCACTTGCGTTTTAAGGGGGCTTATATGTATATGGCCTTACATTGCATATTTTTAAATAATTGATGCGTATAACGGAAATTGTATCGTTTTCATGAGTTCATTCAGTTTTATGTTTGACGAATATGCTAAAGCTTTGATTACCTATTCAATATTGTTTTCGGCTTTAACCACATTCGTTAAATTTATCCTTTCCCGTTTTCGTTTGATATTTATCGAATTTCATTGAAATGTGTGCAATAAGATTTTAGTGATTTCTCAAAAGTTCAATTCAATGAGGTGAATTATTTATTTAATTTGGGTATGATTGGATAATCAAATAAGTAATCTGAACAAAATATTATGCAATTTAAATTTATTGTTAGCTGTTAAATGGTATTTAATTCAGTCACTATACATTTCATCTGTACCCGGAAAATGTATCGATATATGAAGAAATAACTAAAATGGGATAAGGTGGCAACCCTAGTTGAGAATCATGACTGAAAAAAAAAATATATATAGGTTGTAAGCCGTTCGAAGTAGCAACATCCAGGTAGAAAGTCTTAGCACGAAGTCTTAGATCGCTTCAGCCGTTCCCGAGCTATTATCGTGAAATAAAATGCCGTTAGGTGGCAACCCTGCCTGAACAAATCTTCGTTGGTATACGGTTAAAAATAACTTTCCTTTGATACCCACATTGGCATATCTTGCTGAATATAAAAAATGATATAAGTATATGGCAACCCTGCTAACAGCTCAAAGTGGCAACATCAGTTATGACTGATCGGTTATTTTTTATTCAAAAAAGTGATGTTATTTTCATTCAGACTATTCTTGAATATTCAGACTATTCTTGTTATTTTTGACAATAAAATTATCCCCAAATGACACCAAAACTGCCCCAAATTATTCCAAATTGTTCTCAAATTGATCCCAAACTGTCAATTATCCCAAAATGATCCCAAAATTACTCCAAAAAGATCCCAAAATAATCCCAAATTGATCCCAAAATCACCCCAATTGATGACAAAATTACCCCAATTGATGACAAAATTACCCCAAAATTATCTCAAAATTAACACAAAATGATTCCAAAATTATCCCAAATTTAGTTCAAAATGATCCCATATTTATTCCAAAATGATCCCAAAATTAACCCAAAAATGATCCCAAAATGATAGGAAAATTACTAAACAATTAAAATTCAGCCAAAATAATTCCGAAATTACTCCAAAACTATTCCAAATTGGTCCCAAAAGTATCTTGAAATCACCCAAATTTATTGCCAATTGATCCCAAAAGGATCCAAAATGATCCCGAAAATGGTTCCGAAATAAAAAATGGTTCCGAAATATAAAAAAAAATTCCTTGGTATTTCTTGCTCTCCACACATATCGTGAATTATGTTGCTAAAACTGCTGATTGCGGGTGTTTTGATTTAAAAAAACAAATTGCCAACATATTACTCTTTGTTGATATACAAATCGCGCAACAGCAGCAGCAACAACAATAAATTAGATATACCATTTAGCAAAGGAAAGGCCATTTAGCAGAAGAAAAGAAGTGCATAAATTTAGATTTTTTCTTGCTAACACGCAAAATCCCATTTGCAAAGCAACAGCAACAAAAATTACAACAATCAAAATAACAACACCATAAATTGTTGCTCGCAATGGCCTGGTGCCTGCACTGTCATTTTCACTATTTCATGCGCGTTGCACAAAATGCGTCGTCTCACAAAAGCTTCTTGCATACGCACCTACTCGTATATTCCTACACATAATTTACTTGTTGTTGCTTGTATCACTTTTGTTGTTATCTTCATGGCTGTTGCGGCATGTGGCATGCCACATGAGCATACCAAATACGCGTGTGCATCGTTTGCAACACTAAACACTGATACTGGTGGCGGTGGTGGTGCCGTGGTTGTGCGGTCGAGTGGTTGAGAAATGAGCGCCTAAGTTTGTTGCTTCCCTTTTTGTTGCCTTCGTCTTCTTCTTCCACAACACCAAAGCTGGTTTTCTTGTTCTTGTTTTGCAGCAACATCAACGTTGCGTTGCTAATTTACAAATTCAATGTCACGCATTCGTGAAGTAGCGATAAATATTTGCTACTGCTGCTGCTGCTAGCTCGTGTTGTTGCTAGTCGCAGTAGTTGTTGTATACTAGCCGCAAACATTTATGTTGTTATCTTTGTTGTTGTTGCATTTGTATGCATGTTATTAGTCAGTGGCGTTTACTTGTAGGTTGAAAGGCAGGCGGGAACGAGATCATTATGACGTTACTACTGCTAGCGGTTGTTGTGGTAGTGATGGAGAAGCAAT
>CAXKVI010000004.1:6061777-6079277 GCA_964058755.1 Campiglossa producta | reverse complement strand
CAAACTTATCAACTTGTGAAACGTTCAAGAGGCAAGACATGGAGTCCAGACTTCAATGTCACGCCTTATGCAAATAAACATACATATAAATATCTACCTATGTGTATACATATGTACATATATCGAAGTTGTTACAGATAACGCATTACTTTGTAACCACCCACACATACACTTCTCAACATACATATGCATGTATGTATATGTTGGTTGTTGTAAGTGCAGTGTTATTCTTATTTTCTTTGATACTTAAGATGACATCTTGTAAAATTATGACAATCTTGGGTATATTAAATCATTTAAAGATGTCATTTGCCAACCCATTACCGTTTCCTTTACAAGTAGAGCAGGCATTAGCAGAGGAGTTCATACATATGTATATAGCTTACATATTTTGTATGTATAAAGTTATTAAATATATAACTTCTCTAGAAGCGTTGTGTTGCCATAAAAAGGAGTCAGTGTCAAGAGCATGATTTTCAAAATGTCGCAGACACCGATGTGGCAGCAGTAACATTGGCCATAAATATATATTTGTATATCTGTATCAGAGGCGGATCCAGGATTTCAGGAAAGGGGGGAGGGTTCAATTTTTTTTCGAGGACATTTTTGATTCACAGTTTCTCAAAATTCGGTTGTTTTTCAAAAAAAAAAAATATACATTTGTTGGTATCGGCAATGTCAAATTCAACGTAACTTTTAAAATATTTTTTGCGTAATTTACTATATTTTTGTGTAATTTTTACTATATTTTTTGTATAATTTTATTACTATATTTTTTTGTGTAACTTTTAGTAGATTTGTTGTGTAGTTTTACTAGATTTTTGTATAATTTTGCACAACATTTTTTGCGTAATTTTACTTCCTTTTTTTGTAATTTTTACTATATTTTCACTATGTTTTTTCTTTAATTTTTTTCTATATTTTTGTCTAATTTCTCAATATTTTTTGTGTAATTTTTTACTATATTTTTGTGTAGTTTTCCACACTATTTTTTATGTAACTTTAGTTCCTTCTTTTGCAATTTTGACTTTATTTTTTGTGTAATTTTTACTATATTTATGGGTAATTTTTTACTATACTTTTGTGTAATTTTTACTATATTCTTGCTAAATTTTTACTATACTTTCAATTTTGACTATATTTTTGCTCTATTTTTACTATATTTTTATTCAATTTTTACTATATTTTTGTATAACTTTTACTATATTTTTTGAGTAATTTTTAATATATATTTTTGCTGTATTACTGTGAAAAATATGAATTTTGCATCCCGAAGGAGATGGTTTGAACCTGAAAACCCACCCCTGCGAATCCGCCCCTGATCTAACTTTCAATATACACATAAGCAGGCATTCAGTGTCATAAAATATTCAAAAAGAAGTATAAATGACAGTACGACAGACATACCGTGGTTGAGCAAGTGGTGGTTCTCTCTGGTTACATCGCGTTTGAGCTATAGATATCGATTTTGGAAGGGAGTTGGGAAAAAAACTACGAAAACTCGGCGAGAGCCCACCGATGAGCATCTAGATCTAAACATAATGGTTTGGGCATTCCCACTTTTATAGTCCATAAAGCGCGTCTGTGGGACTGTCTGTTTCTAAGTTGTTACAGTTGAGAAGAAGTATTCAATATCGCATTTGGCTTTTTAACAAAGACCGCTACGACCGCTATGACCTATATTCCCTTTTTCATCTTTTCACACGCATAGAGCTCGCAAATTCTTTTGAATTTGACCACGATTTAGTTGAAAGAGAAATTAATTAACAATTTTCAATATATTTTTTTTTTATCTCAGTGTAAAACATCATTCATTTGTGTATTGAAAACCAATCTGGGAAATCACGGAAAATACACATTCGAATTTACAGCACGTACAAATAAATGTAGCATTTGCTCAGCTAAAAAAAAAACTGAAATGAAAATAGAGTGCTGTCAAAGTTGACAGTTGACTGGAAAATATTTACATGGACTTGCGGTTTAGGTTGCATTTCTGTGTCACCCGAACTGCCATAGCAGCGTTCATTCATTTAAAAAGCTCACGCGACCTGCCTGTGATGCGCCTATCGGGTGATTGAAGAGATAGCGCTGGCATGGCTGTTGCAACTTTGTTGGGTAAGCAAATTAATGGGTGGGTTTGAGTGCAATATGTATGTAAATACGTAGTACAAAAAGTAATGACAAAAAAATTACATGCATATAGATGGATTTTTCTGCTATTGCGGAATTGGAAAGTGGAAGGGGGTTTAATGAGAAACGGCTGTAGTACATGAGCACTAAAATATATTGCAAATACTTATATCGAGCAACAGAAAAAAAAAAAAACAAAAAATTGCAATGGGAATAATAAAAGGATGGGAGCGCTCAACGTCACATATGTGACCTTAGCTATTAGCCTTTGTCTGCCTGTGTCTGTTTGTCTGTCTGACTGTCAGACAGCGTGTTTTGGTGTGAACTAGACTGTCGCATTGTTTGCTCTCATTGTTCAATGTATTGAATGAGTTTGCATGTGTAAAACAAAACTTTTGCAAACAACCCAGTGGGAAAAGGTAATGTAGGGTAATGCATAAAGTAATTTATAGCTCCTATATACTATGCATGAAAACATGCATGAATTTTCCTACAGCGATGTTATAGGCAAAGTAATATGTCGCTCGGCTACAGGGTGATTCTAACTATCTAATGACTGGACATAAAAATATTCATACAGAGGAAAGTTATATCGACTGCTGAGTGGAATATTCCCCTACACTAAACCAAAAAAGTTCGTGTTTCCAAAGAAAAAGTACATGGATTTTAAGAATTGTTCATTAAAACCTCTCCAAAGAACTTTTCATAGAATTTTAAGAATACTCCTTGAATATAAGTACTTGTTTTTAAAATATTTAAAGAAATCCTCAGAAAACATGAATACATTCATAAATTGTAAAATAATTTTCTTAGAATCTATGATTTTTATACCTTTCATGAACATGAAATGGTATTATAACTTTGGTCCGATGTTTGTAAATATGAGAAGAAGAAGAGATGGACCCATCAATAAGTATACCGAAATGATCAGGATGACGAGCTGAGTTGATTTAGCCATGTCCGTCTGTCCGTCTGTCCGTCTGTCTGTTTGAACGCAAACTAGTACCTCAATTTTTGAGATATCTGGCTGAAATTTTGTATGTGGCCACCATTTTGTAATATAGGAATCATTTGTCGGAACTAACATGATCGGACCAGTATAACATATAGCCCCCATACAACCGATTGTTCAGATATAAGGTTTTTTGGCCAAAACTTCCGCAATTAAAAAGTTAGGAACGTAAAATTTTGCAACTCGAGTACTTTCTATTTACGTAGTATATATAGTGAAAATCAACGAAATCAGGCAAATGTAACATATAGCCCCCATACAACCGATTGTTCAGATATAAGGTTTTTTGACTAAAACTTCTGCAATTAAAAAGTTAGGAACGTAAAATTTTGCAACTCGAGTACTTTCTATTTACGTAGTGTATATAGTGAAAATCAACAAGATCGGGCAAATGTAACATATAGCCCCCATACAACCGATTGTTCAGATATAAGGTTTTTTGACCACAACTTCTGCAATTAAAAAGTTAGGAACGTAAAATTTTGCAACTCGAGTACTTTCTATTTACGTAGTATATATAGTGAAAATCAACAAGATCGGGCAAATGTAACATATAGCCCCCATACAACCGATTGTTCAGATATAAGGTTTTTTGACCAAAACTTCTGCAATTAAAAAGTTAGGAACATAAAATTTTGCAACTTGAGTACTTTCAATTTATGTAGTGTGTAGAGGAAAATCAAGAAGATCGGGTAAATATAACATATAGCCCCATACAACCGGTTGTTCCGATATAAGGTTTTTTGGCCAATACTTCCGCGTTTAAAAAGTTAGGAACGTAAAATATTGCACCTTTAGTACTTTCTACATATGTAATGTGTATAGTGTAAGTCAGTACAATTGAACACGTATAATATATAGCCTCCATACAATCGATTGTTCCGATAACTCGGATCCTATTATTTTGTAAGTTTTTTTAAATTATAACAAAGATGTGTAATGTGTATAGTAAATATAGTTAAATTGAAACAGGCTGTACTGGGGATCGAACAGTGAAAATCGTGACGCTTATTCATGAAAGGTATATAGCCTTCGGCACAGCCGAAGACAGCTTTCCTTACTTGTTTTAATTTTATTTTATGAAACTTTTTTCTTAAAAAATATGTACGCTTTTGGCTCGGTGTATTTCAAAATATTTTTCAAAAACAACCTATCTTGTAATATGTTTTTCATAATTCGCTTGAAGAACACCCTAGACAGAAAAATATGGCACTGTTATCCTGAAGTTGACCAAATTCTGTCGAATCAACCAAATTTTGGTTACTTGTACGGGATCTTTTGTTGAAGTAACTGCATTCAACTGTTGATTAAACAGTCATAGATTTGTCAAGTTTTAATTAACAAAACTGCCCGACCAGCATAAGTACACGATGGCATAATGGTAGAAACCTGCGTTTAGCAGTCATTGCAGTCAAAGCTCCATTCTCGGTGAAGACAACGTGATACACGCAGGCAAGCATAAATATACGATATTTTAATTATATTGGTTTGCTGTTGTGAGTCACAAAGAGCAAGATGTTGTTGTTGTAGAGCGGCAGTGAGCACACTCAGACACTACGAGGCGATGGCTGACTTAAAAGATGAATGTGTGGAATTGAAGGAACACAGAGCCAACAATGCCTAATAAAATAGAACAAAAGTCATAAGATATCTCTATAGATTTTCTTCAAGAAGATGTGCTTCTTATTATTGTAGAGACCGTCTTTTTAATTTTATTAAGAAGATTTTCTTTTTAATATTTTAAATGAAAAATCGAGAATCGAACTTACAATTTTCGGAATGATAAACCCAGCTGTTAACCATCAGGCCATCGCTCACTTTTGATTGCCAGCTTCTAATTACCGATATGTGTAGAGTTGTTAATGTTTCAAAGGAAAATCTCATAAATATATTTAAGAAGATTTCTTTTTAACATTTCTAATTAGGAAAAAAAGAGAGAGAATCGAACTTACAATTTTTCGATTGCTAAACCCAGCTACTAACCATCCGGCCATCGTATACTAATAATTGCCAGCGTCTAACTACACCTTTGTACTAAATGTATAGTTTTTTAATAAGAATTTCTTCTTAAAACCAAAAAGATTTCCCTACAGTTATTTCTTCGTTTGCACCGTTGCGACTACCCCTTTGCCCAAAAGCTGATCATGAAGACAATCTTATTAATTTTATTAGGCATTTTTGGCTCTGTGAATATTAACGAAAGGTTATAATGTTAATATAATCAGCAAAACTATATTTACATATCTCAAACACTAAAATTTAAAATTTTACCAGAGGAATAAACTTTCTAATACGATTTACGAAAATTTGTATCTTGGCACATTCATGCTTCTGGCAAGCGAGTGACGATATGTAAATGTAAGTAACATTGTAACACCTTGCCCTTTCTTTTATAAATATAAAGTTGCCTATCAATTAAAATGACAGCACAATAAAAATAAAATTAAGCAACACTTCGACGAAAAACGCCACAAAAAAAAATTTTAAAAAAATTAAAAAAAAAAGTGGCTCTTGCGACAGTTAAAAAACTAACCTCAAATATGTGGAACAACACCCGCTGAGAGGGAGTGCATATTAATACACCTCTTAACTATCGCCCGTGTTTTTGTATATGTGCCCGTGGAAAACCGTTTGCGTTAGTAGCCGAGTTGAGCGGTCAAGAATTACAATTTTATTTATTTAACAAAACGGGTAAGTGACAACGACACGACTGGCAACAACAACAGCCCTCATATGCAACAGAAGCCACATGTGTACACAGCAGGAAATTATTTTGAATTGAATTGAGGTGGCAACAATCTGACACAGCAACGCGACGAAATTGATTTTGGTTCGAACCAAAAGCGACTTTACATTAAAACGGTGTAAATATTTGAGCATGGATGTATGTATGTATGTACATAATTTAATAAAGTTCACATTGTGAATGAAAATCACAAACTCCAGCTGTGTGTGTTGAAATTCAATTAATGAAATCTACAAAAGCAACAAATGTTAGCGATTTGCATTTGGAAAAAAAAATATGGTAACGAATTTAATTTTACATAATTTTTTTTACCACCTGGCAACATTTTGTCCACGTTCAGCAGGTAGCCTACTCTGCTTGAACAGTTCCAGTGTGCTCACTCATTCCCTTGTAAATTATTTAAAAATCAACAAACAAAATATTTGATTACAATTTATTTTAAAACGATTATGACACGTACACGCTTGACACATTTAACTACCAGCAATTGTTGCGCTTCTTCATATAAGTGTATTCACTTGCATTGTAATTTTTTATTGTTTTATTTAATTTGTCGTTGCTCCATTATTTTTCAATTTAAATTTTATTGCATGCTTACATTTTTTCGACACCAGCGCTTCAAAATACCACATTTTTATGGCTTTCATTAACATGTCATGACATTTAAAAAAATTTTTAAAATATTTCCTGCGACCAGCTCTATGGCAATTATTCTATTTGATACCCTTGTTGTGATTTTTCATTGATTTTAAATATTTTTTTTAGCTCAAAAGTTTTAAACATGTGGCAACCCTGAATTTTTATTGCATTGAGGGTTCCTACGCACCTCCGAAGAATGCATGATATTATACAAAACTTGTACGTTATTAAATCAGTTAAGCCGCTCTCGACTTTTAAAGCCTGTTTTTTTAAACGCGGTAATCCAAATTTTTTGTTGGCTAAAAATTATCCTGGTAGTATAGGAAACAATCCAAAGAAATAATGATATTACTTTTTGAAATTTTGTGTAAAAGTTAGATTTTACCTATCAAATTTTTAAAATTTTGTAACAAATCAAATGTCATTTTCATTCATTTCATGAATTTTGACATTTTTTCGTTAACTGAAACTTTACTACTTTTTTGGTATTTTTTTTTATTCAAAAATTCTTTCTCTTTGATTTTTGATAAAATAAAATAAAATTTTATTCAACATTTGGTGTAAAAATAAAATGATACTAATTTTTGACATTTTGTGTTTATCGATTAAGCCCCTTTGGAATTTTAAACTCGATGTTTTGGGCTAAAAATAATCCTAGTAAGGTGGCAAGCAATTCGCAAAAAATCAGTTAAGTCGTTCTCGAATTTTTGAAGCCTGTTTTTATTTTGTAAAGGTGGCAACCCAAATTTTTTGTTGGCTAAAATTTATCCTGGTATTAAAGCAAACAATCCAAAGAAATAATGATTGAAATTTTATTACTTTTTTCTTTAATTTTGTGTAAAAGTAAATTTTACTACTATTTTTTGAAATTTTGTAACATGAATAATGAAATGTTAACTACTTTTTTACTTTTTTGGTTAATTGAAATTTCACTACTTTTTTGGTATTGTGAATACAATTTAATACCCTTTTTTGAAATTTCGTATAATTGTATAAAAACAATTTTTACTACTTTTTTTTGAC
Organism: Campiglossa producta; assembly: GCA_964058755.1. Lineage (NCBI taxonomy): Eukaryota > Metazoa > Arthropoda > Insecta > Diptera > Tephritidae > Campiglossa > Campiglossa producta. The sequence continues at coordinate 6,071,727 of CAXKVI010000004.1, read as the reverse complement.
AATTTGTAACAAACTTGAATGTTACTACTTTTTTACATTTTTTAATGCACATTTACCTTCAAATTGTACCAAAATTTAAATTTTGCTCATTTTTTGACATTTTGTGTAAAACACAAATTTACTACTTTTTTGATTCTATAACTTTTTTGAAATTTTGTGTAAAAGTTGAATTTTGCTACTTTATGATATTTATTAACAAATAAAATGCTAGCTACTTTTTTGGTTATTTGAAATTTGACTACTTTTTTGGTATGTGAACACAATTTAGTAATTTTTTTGTTGAAATTTTGCATAAATGTGAAATTTTCTGCTTGTTTGAAATTATGTATAAAATACAATGTTTACTACTTTTTTAACCATTTGTAAGAAATTTAAATTTTACTACTTCTTTTTTTAATTTTCAAGACATTAATTAATTGTACCAACATTGTGATTTATTTTAAATTTCGCTCCTTTTTTGAAGTTTTGTGTAAAATACAAATTTTACTACTATTTTGATGTTTTGAATAAAATAAAATTTTGTGTACAATTAAAATTTGACTACTTTTCGAAATTTTATAACAAAATATAATTTTATTTACTACTTTTCCTGACATTTTGTGTGAATTTAAAATGTTACTACTTTTTTTATCAATTACGGCCCGATTTTTCAGTGCAAGTTTAAACTTCCTCACAATTAGTTTAAACGATCAATTTGTATGAGATAAAGTCTAGTTAACTTTGTCTACGCCAAAAAACCGGGCCTTAGCCTTTCTGGAACTTTAATGTCTGCTTTTTTAAAAAGCTGGCAAGTCGTTTTTTTGGGCTAAAAATTATACTGGTTTTGTGGCAAACAGTCTGAATAGGGTTCAATAAAAAAAAAATAATTATTGAAATCGGTTTAACCGTTCTCCAGCACTCTAAACTTTTTTGTTGAATTTTACAGCGATAATGGTAGGCAACACTTTACCGACTGTTTATGTCTAAATTCACGCATGTTAATATACGCATTTTTTTGTTGATTGATTAAAGCGAAAAATGTGTAATTCCATACACACACAGCTGCTTAAATTTGCAGCGCTTTCTACGCGCTCTCTCTCACTTATTTTTATGTTTAAAGCCAAAAATGTTTAATTTGAAAATATACAGTAGCTCACAGTCAAAATGGGCCACCATTAAAATTGCAAATTCCAGCAAGAATAACTTCTTTTACTTATATGTACACATACTTCAAAAAAAATAGCGAAATTTGTGAAAAGAATTAAATTATTGCTGGAATTTGAAGGTTATAAAGGATGAAAATAATTTAATTTTTTTTATTAAAACAACAGAAAATATAGTAAATTAACAAAAGTATTTAATTTCATGTTAACAATAAGAAAATACATGTATTCATACATTAAAATGAAGGACTATATATATATATATATATATAAAGGATGAAAACTAGCAAAATTCACTTTTACATATATTGCACTTAAACATTTTTCTTATCACTAACAATATTTTATTTATAATTATTTATTTTACTATATTTATTTATTATAATACTTTCTTTCTTTTGCGCCACGCTAGCGCAAAACTTTCAACTGAAATTCTTATTTCAACTGAAATGAGAAAAGAGAGCGCTAATCAACAAGCGCTTGCTGAGAGGAATTACGCATATTTGACTGTGCGCTTCAGCTTCACGCAACAAAGGGTTTGTTTATTTCGTATTTTTTGTGCGCAAAAAAAGTTTGCGCAATTTTATGTTCATTTTCAGCTGTGAAATGAAAGTTTGCTGTAATTTGTGTTTAAATTTATTCCTTTTGCGACTTAAAGCAGAAAATAAACAGAAATTATTGCAATTTCAAGCAACAGTGAGAGAGTCAACAAAAATTTACTGATATCATCGCTGTAAAATTCAACAAAAAAGTTTAGAGTGAGCTTAAACCCGGGCCTTAGTCGGTTAAAAAAGTTAAATTTTAGTGGTATAAAAATCAAGCAAAACTGTGGCTATCCTAACTTGGAATAGTTTATTGATTAGTTTATTTAACGAACAGATATTTACTGTAAACAAGTTTACGTAGGCAAATAAATGCTTTAAAAGTTAAGCTCTAATTTTTAGCCGTGTATCGATTATCAAACGTGAAACCAAAAAAATTACACTTTTGCAGCACCTTGTAAATTTGGCAAGCTGCGTTCAGAGAACGGGCACAGATGTCGCCGTTATATAAACGAAAAAAAAGCATTCCTTTTCTGTGTATTCTCACAGAAATATTTTTACCAAATCGCTCGATTTCTTATCAATTCAGCACAGCAAAGTGAAGGTGTTAAAAAGCCGAAAAAATAATTGTACACTTTGAACAGGTTTTTTGTATTTTATTTGCAAAAGTCTCACGCCAATTATTTCGCTGATTATCTCTTCTGATGCGTGATATTTGGAATTTATTGCTAAAATATTATACTTGTACTCTTTTTCATTTCGAGCACAAATTAATGCTTGGAATTTGCATGTTGTACTTTTTTCAAGTTTTTTTTTTTACAAACTTGTTTTCTTTTTGTCAATATGCCACTGTTATTTTATTCTGCATTCTCGTTTCAGTATCTGTTTATTATTTCTGACAGACAATGGTAAAATGGTATTGTTGTTTTTAGAATTTTTCTTTCATTTCAATCATATGTATTTGCTCTGTGAATTTTTATATTTACCAGATGAACTGTGAATGTACGCATTTCTTCCAAATACTTCGAAATACTGATTGTGCTATATAGATACGTACGTATCATCCTTGTGGTATAAAATTATGACTAAGTGTAACTTCAGTTATCTAGATATGAAATGTGCATGTTTCCGAGATTTTCAAAGAATTTTTATTAGGTTTTATATATGTACCTTTCCTGCAGCGAAACCTCAAACTAGTCCGAAAAATACTAGTATACAACTATAATTTTCTGGTAGAACTCATACTAGTCAGGAAATATCCATTCCATACGAGTATACAACTAGATTTTTCTGGATGAAATTATACCAGTTGAAAAATACAAAATTCATTCGTTTCGTTTTCTCTTATAATTCATAGATGCTTTTTCGTGATAGGGTAAATACAAATAGCTGCTGCTTTCTAAAGAATAAACATGAAAATAAAGTCGAGGATAAAATAAAGGGCAAGCCAGCAAAATTCTGGTTGAAATCATACTAGTCCAGGTTCAATGCTTTTTGGACTAGTATATTTCATACTTTCAAGTTTCTTTAAGTTTAGATTTAAAAATTAACTTAAATTAGAGGATACCATTTTTTTGTGTCTCTTTATTTCTGGCGTGAAGAGCCTTATTTCGAATCCTGCATAAAATCTTAACTACTTTTTTTTGTAAATTTTGTGAAAAATAAATACTTTTTTTAATATTTTGTATGAAATTGAAATTATACTATTTTTTGATATTTTTGTGTGAAGTTTTTACTTTAAATTCTATTGACGTTTTTTGGTTAATTGAAGTTTTGCTACTTTTTTGTTATATTTAAACAAATTATTACTCTTTTTTGACATTTTGAAACAAATTTAAAATTTACTACTATTTTATATTTTGTAAGACATAATCATTTTACCATCATTGTGATTATTTTATTTTGCTACTTTTTGACTCTTTGTGTATAATTAAAATTTTACTACTTTTTGAAAGTAAGTAACTACTTTTTTCACATTTTGTATACAGGTGAAATTTTAAATTTTTTTTTTTGGTATTTTAAATACATACATACATGTACAATTTATTACTCTTTTTGACAAATTCAAATTTAACTAATTTTTTAATTTTGCAACTTTTTTGACGTTTTGTGTAAAATGAAGTTTTTACTACTTTTCGAAATTCTGTAATAAAATAAAATTAAATTTACTACTTTTTTCACATTAGGTGTAAAATTAAAATGTTACTACTTTTTTGAAATTTTGTGTTTGTCTTTCTTTTTCTCCACCATTCGCTTTATCGTTCTGTTTGATTTTAACTGAAGCCGTGAAAAGATCTTCATTCCCCATCAACTAAGGAACTTTTTTAGATCGAAATAGCTATCAGATTATTCATGAGGGTGCTATTTTCTATTACGTTTGAAAAAGTGGACTCGAAGAGCTTGGCACATCATCGCCTATACCCCATTTAGTCTGTTAAATGTTTCACCAAAGAGATAATCAGATTGTTCAACTTCAATATTTTATATACTCCTACAAAATCTTCAACAATTTGTCTAAATAAATCCCCAATGCCTTATCGAAGCGCTTTCACAGTTCATTCATTGAATTTCGCCATCTGTTTAACGCATTTATTCAAATGTCTGAAAGTATCTATTTGCCTTGCACCAACGAGTTAATTAGATTGTCTTTCGGTATGCCACTTCTGAGAAATACAAAGCCACAAACGCGCTCTTCAAACAAGCCAATTATAAGAATCCACACACATTTACTTTGCTTCGCATGCGCGCCTAAATGATATGTAAAGATCAAAATCGCCACAAAAATATCATTCGCCACATAAAAAAAAAAACGAGAGCAAATAATAAATTCATGCAGTGCCATAAATGCTTTTTATTTTTTTTTTTTTTTTTGTTCTGTGCCAATCTGCAATAAAGACATCATCAAGAACAAGTCAACGCCGTTGCGCCAATCGGGCGGCATTTTAAAAGAGTACTCTCTAAGTACTTTTTAAGACAACGCCCAAAGTTTTGCTGCAGAATAGTTTTGCAAGGGCAGCCCCATAATCGTTTGTCGCTTGCCGGCAATTTTCAAAAAGGAATCTTTCAACATTTTGTTATTAATTTTTTTATTGGTGCAATGATGAAAGTGATGAAGGAAATTATTTCATGCTAGTTTGATCGTGCCTACATATCCCGATAGCCGGGTACCATCTTCATAGTTTCAATGTTTCAACTTTTAGTGCTTGATCTTCACGCATTGCCACTAAAAATAACTCAAAATTAGCAACGAATTGGAACTAATGGAAATTTCTTCATTAATATTATGCATGTGTTTGTTGTTGAGATATATCATTTCGCTTTACAAGGACGGAAATAATTTAATGTAATGATGTGTGAAAATAAATGGTTGATACCATGTGATAAGAATTTAAAGATGAGGAAATTAGTTGGAATACGAAGTGCTTTCGAAATAGTGAGAATAAAAAGAGATGTATGATATATTTTATGTAGAATTGCAGATCTCTGGAAATCTCAGTAGAAAAAACTTGAAAATCCAAGACTTTATGGGCTGAAAACGTTTCCTGGAACTCTGAAGTAATATTTAACAGAAGAAATGGTTTTCTGAAACTTTAAAGCAGCATGAGCCGGAAGACGCTTTTAAAATGTAGGAGTATGAAAGGTCTTAGGAAATATTTAATGTTGAATTGCAGATCTCTGGGAATCAGAAAGAAAATCTTCGAAAAATCGAAGACTTTGTTTTGCTGCCTTGATTTCCTGGAACTTTGAGGTGGCATAGTCCAAACTCCCTTTAAAGAGGTATGGTGAACTCATTTTTAAGATATAAAGGTAGGCATAAAATATGCTGATTTTTGCAAATCTTAGTAGATAAATTACAAAATCAAAGAATAAGTTATACTGTAACTGTTTTCTGGAACTTTGAAGTAGCATTATTAAGTTGTAGGTATTGCTATGAAGGAATTTGCAAATATTTTGGAATCCTGACTCACTTAATAGGGAAATTTCAAAGATCCCAAAGATTGATCGGCCGAAACAGTTTTCTGGAACTTTAAAGTAGCATTAACCGCAAAACATTTAAAAAAATATAGCTATACGTGGGCGTAGGAAACATCTTGTGCTGATCTAAAGAACTTTGAAAATATTAGCACTTCTTTAAAGGGAAAATTAAAAAATCCAAGCGCTTATTTGGTTGAAATCAATTTCTGTGACTTTCAAGTAGCATTATCCGGAAGACGGTTTTAAGATGAAGGGTGAGGCGGAGTAAATATTGTATGATAAACTATAGATTTGTGGAAATCGTGGTTCTACTCAGTAGGAAACATTCAGAAGCCCAATACTAATTAGTTTGTGGGAAGTTACTTACTGGAACTTTAAAGTAGCATTAACCAGTAAGCAGGTTTCAGACGAGAGTACTTACAATTTTAAGTGCTTTTGAAGGCAGTCAATCTCTTGAGGCAATTTCAGATCTCTGAGAATATTAGATGACATAAAATCGCAGATCCATTTTCTATGAGCTTGCAAAGCTTTATTTTTTATGCCGCTCTAAAGTTAGAGCAAACATTTAGCTTAATGTCAGTCTTAAATAAAAAGTAAGCACCTATGACATCAAAGTCTTAAACCTTTCTAACAGCATATAACTAAAATCCAATTGTCGTCGAAGTCAACGAGTAACTGTTTAATAGGTTTACAGCTGATTTAGTGGGGAATAACAAAAGTTCGTTGCAACTTCTAAGAACAGAGAAAGAGAAAGAGAGTACTGGCGTGAGTGTTGAGCCTTATTACAGGTATAATAATTTTCTTCTTCAAGACAGTAAAACATACTGCCACTCGTTGCAGAGCTGACATTTTTCGATTAACTCGCTACTCGTCGATAGGTGGGTATTAAAACAGCAGACGCAGGAGAGCTGTTACTAAACAGGCGAGTGCGCTAAATACTCATCTAAAAGCCAATTTTACAAAATTTCGTTGATCCAACAAACTAGTGGAAACATTATTCTTTATAGGCAAACACTAACTCGAATAACCACTTCCGTAAGAACGTAAATTTTTCAACATTTTAGTCAAGGATAAAGGGCGCAAAAATAGGTTAGCTATTGTGGATGAGTGTTGAGAATGTTACTTTGAGACGCCACAAAAATGCAATAAACTTTTGTTGCAAAATTGCAAAACTAGAACATTACGAAAAGCGTCTAAAGAAAAACTGCCACAAGCAAAACAAACAAAAAAAAAGGCAACACGTGACGTGGCAAGGCATGCAATGCGGATATTTGTACTCGTATTATGAGCAAACAAAAGCACATATATGTGTGCGAGTATGAGGGTATGTGTGATGCATGTGACTTTGGAATAAAACTTGATGGACATAAAAAGGCAACAACAAATAAACTTGAATTGAGCTAGAGTGACTTTTATAAGGATATATACGAGCAGCTGAGTAGTGAGGAGGTAGCAAAGAAAATATGCAGGTGGAAAAGTAAAATTGAAATAAAATAAAGCGGAAAAATAAAAAAAAATCAATTACAATGGAAGCAAAAAATGGGGGAAAAAATCTAAATGGAAAAATAACCATAAAATGAAAATAATTTCATACAAACACAGCATTGTGCGCAGGTGTGTGTAGTAAGCAGAACGTTTGGCGGCAGTGAATATGCATTGCAGTGTGCGCCTATTCTTGGCCGTTATAGCCGACGCTTGTGCCATTTTAATGGTTCAAGTGTATGCGCCATATTGGCCAAATGTTATCATTACGTTAGAACGTTCTATGCAAAAGCGGTTAGGCCAAGAGGCCACAAAGTAAAGGAGCAGTGGCCATACACCTACACACACAAACACGAACACATTTTTTGTTACAGGCACACAAAGTAAGAGCAGTAACAAAAATAATGAGAATAGCAAATGGCAAAAAAAAACAGCTGGGCAGCAAACCAACTACAAGGAAGAAATGGTTGGGGATTGCTGGAAATAGAATAAATAAAATGAAAAAAATAAATAAAATTAAAAAATCGAAAAAAATTAAATAAAATAAAGTAAAATAGAGTAAAATAAATCAAACAAATATGAACCAATGAAATATGTAAAATAGAATAGAAAAATTTATTAAAAAAAAAAATAAAACGAAAGAAATTAAAATAAAATAATATAAATTAAAAAAAAAAAAAATTAATGACATAAAATAAAAAAAAAAATACAAAAAAAATTAAAATTACAAAATAAAGTAAAATAATAGAAAATAAAAAAATAGAACGAAAAAGATAAAAAGAGATAAAATGTATTAAAATAAATATAGAATGAAAGAAATTAAAATAAAATAATATAAATTAAAAGAAGATAAATCAAAATAAAAGAAAATATATTAAAATAAAATAATAAAAATAAAGTAAAGTGAAATGAAAAAAAAAAAATAAAATAAAATAAAAATAAGAGAAATAAACTTTAATTAAAAAAAAAATAAAATCAATTAAAATAAAAAAATTAAATAAAAAATGTTAAATAAAAACGTGAAATGAAAAAAAAAATTAATAAAACAAAAAAACAATAAAATAAAAGAACATTAGAAAATTAAAAAGAGAAAAAAATAAATAAAAAAATTAAAAAGAAAATAAAAAAAAATAGAATTAAAAAAAAATAACAAAATAAGGTAAAATGAAATTAAATGAATTAAATTAAGTAAAATGAAATAAAAAAATTAAAGAAAATAAAAAAAAATGAAAAAAAAAATACAATAAAAAAGATTAAAATTACAAAATAAAGTAAAATAATGGAAAATAAAAAAATAGAGCGAAAAAGATAAAATATTATAAAACTGACTCAAGTATAAAAACTTTGTTCGAAATAAACCGGTTTTCAGCCCTGCTATCAAACATTACTGCGCGCGACTGTGACATGCAACACGTACCACACCAACAACAAAACACACACACTTGCAAACAAAAAAAAAGAACAACACATAAATGCTTTACAGCAACCAACATTTTGATAGCTACCTTTGTGGCATGAAGCATTTGGAGAAAATTTCCTCTAAGGAATTAAACCACAAAACAATTGTTGTGGCGGCCATTTTAAGGCGAAGGATAACTGTTACACCATGAATGTATCTAAGGCATACATATGTGTGTCTATGTGCTTTGGCTGGTAGTCATATTAAAGCTGGTAGTTGTGATTTCCGCAATTTGAGGCGACTTTGTTTGTCTTTTCTGTGCTCTAATTGTGTTTAGTTATGCTAGTGTGTATGTGTGTATGAGGAGCTTTCTTTGTATGCTTTTGGTCAACTTTTTATCTTTTTATAGGGATTGTAATTGCTTTATGGCTCACTATTGGACAGTAAGATGCAGGTCGTTTACCTTAATGCCCATACTGAATATTCTAAAGAGATTTGATTGTGTGCGATGATTACCAGTACAGCTGGTGCTTACGGATCCTTAAGGATTCTGGAGATGGTGATTAAAAAAGCTTTAACATTGAGATAAAAACCATTCTCAATGGAAAAAATTGATTTTCAGTTCATTAAATAAGCATAGCTTTAGTCAAGTCCCAGAGATGTATTTAAAAGTACTCCTCTTTTTCATTAACCTAAACCTGGCAACTGGATATACCTAACACATTTTATTGATAAATATTTTGATTTCAAAATATTGTTATCCTTTAAGCTAAGAATAAAAAGTTTGTATAATAATTGAAGTAAGTAACCTGCAGGCCACATTGTAATAAGTGCAACCCAACAAATTTTCTCTTGAGGACCTCGCACTTCACTTTTCCCTATCTCCTTGTCTTACTATATTCCACTGCAATTACAACTGCTGTGATCGTCAACAAATTAGGTAAATAAACGCAATTAAATATAAATGTTGGTGCAGGCTATTCCAGCAAAGTTAATGCACTTAAATCTTTTAGCTAGTCGTTGAGTATAAAACAAATATGACCTCCTCTGCAGTTATATATAGTGTATGAAATATGCTAAAAGCTCGCGTTTTTGCATTTACATGTAATACTATCCTAGCCCTGCAGGGATACTTATTTATTTTACTTTATTTTATTTAATTTAAATTTTTTCATTTTATTTTCCTTTATTTTATTAATGTATTTTATTTCATGTTTTATTTAATTTTTTTTGTTTTATTTTTTTAAATTTTATTTATCTTATTTTATTTTATTTTATTTTATTTTATTTTATTTTATTTTATTTTATTTTATTTTATTTTATTTTATTTTATTTTATTTTATTTTATTTTATTTTATTTTATTTTATTTTATTTTATTTTATTTTATTTTATTTTATTTTATTTTATTT
>CAXKVI010000004.1:6029277-6056777 GCA_964058755.1 Campiglossa producta | reverse complement strand
TACATTTTCGCAGTGTATCAACTTAAGCTAGTGGCAAGTTAGTTGGCATACATCGTCTAAGCAATAAAATTTGACACATATCCACTTATACATACACAAAAACACACCTATGTGAAGACATGAAAACCAAAAGCCCTATCCACTCACACCCTAAACCAAGCTAATGTCTGCAGCTGCTGTGTGTGGCATTGCTTTGTCGCAGTGAGGTCAAATGCATGGCAGCTTCTTGGCAATGTCGACACACTGCTTAAAGCTTGGTTGGCTTGACACTTCTTTTTCTCTCCGCTTCAACCCTTTAACACTGTGTCCCACAACTGAGCACAAACAAGCCGCTCAACGTTTCAACTTGAGATGAAGATGTTATTGTTGTAATTTATTTGTTTTGTTGTATACTTTTCCTTAGTGAGCTTATTTGTGTTTTTTTTTTTCAAACAAATTATTTTCACACCTCACCTTCTTGCGAAACTTGTTTTTGTATTCTATTGTTGAAAGTATTTACTTCCGTAATATACACCAAACTGTGGGTCTTCAACAGAAAAATAATATATACATACATAGCCCCAAAATCCTTCCTTAATATTTTAAGTTGTGTGCATTTCAGCGACTTTTGACATTTCACATATTTTTCTTTTCAATGCAAATTCTTTGTGCCGTGACACTAAGTTGATAAGTACGAAGTTATATACTCTTTTGTACTTAGGTACATAGCCCTTACGTCTGCATAAGCATATGCGCTTAGCTGTATGTATTTGAACGTGCCACATATGTTGCAGTTAAGCAAAAATCACATACAATCAACTGGTCTTGACAGAAAAAAAATCATAGAAAATAAAATAAAATAAAATAAAATAAAATAAAATAAAATAAAATAAAATAAAATAAAATAAAATAAAATAAAATAAAATAAAATAAAATAAAATAAAATAAAATAAAATAAAATAAAATAAAATAAAATAAAATAAAATAAAATAAAATAAAATAAAATAAAATAAAATAAAATAAAATAAAAAAAATGAAAATAAAGAAATAAAAAAAATAAAATAAACTAAGATAAAATAAAATAAAATAAAAAAAATAAAATAAATTAAGCAAAAAATAAAAAAATAAAGGAATAAAAAAATTGAATAAAATAAAATATAAGAAAAAAAAAATTAAATTAAGAAAAAAAAAATAATATAAAAAAATAAAAATAAAGAAATAAAAAAATAAATAAAATAAAATAAAATAAAAAATAAAAAAAAATAAAACAAAATTAAATTAAAAAAAAAATAAAGAAATAAAAAAAATAAATTAAAGTAAATAAAAATAATAATAAAATTAAAAAAAAAGTAAATTTATTAAATAGAGGGACAGCAAATAACAGTTTCGTTTATTATATAAGTTGGTTATAATAGTTATTTTCAAATTTTTAAATTTCGATCGCAAAATAAAATTGTTATTAAATTTTCAAATTTCGATCGAAAAATAAGAATTATTTTCCACTTTTTAAGTTTTGATTGAAAAAAAGAGTTATCTATGATTTTTCATTTAAAATCGAAAATAAAATTTTTTCATGAGGTAAACTTTTATTTTTGGATTGAAATAAAAATGTTTAAAAATAACTTTTATTTTGCGATCGAAATATAAAAAAAAAGAAAACTAGCTTTTACTTTTAACTTTTACAGAAAAAATGCAAAAAAAAACAAATCGTTTGACCAATCGATAACGATAGCACTACCCCTTCATAATAATTTTTATTGGTTAAAGGTTTGCTTTATAACTGTTAATTGCGGTGCCTGATTAAACAAAAATAAATAAAAAGTAATTTGAATTAAAAAAAATATATTTAAATAAATTCTTTAAAGGTCAATCTCTCCTTTGCACTAAGTATCGATATTGAAAAAAAAAATTCTTATATGTGGCACACCCGTTTGGAGCATACACTAGCGAGGTGATTACCTGCCCACTGTACTCTTGTAACCTTATCAGACCTTTTATTCAACAAATAAGCTGCAAAAGAAAAAAAAAGAATAACAAAGATTCGCATGTCATTTGATACGTTAGTAAGGTAGTTAGATGGCTCATCATCATCATCAATAGTTACATTGTTGGATGGCTCTTAGCCCAAAATGTCTACCAGTCAGCGCTCATATCTAACTCAGTGCTTAGATCTAAAAGTGCCTTGTATACAGACGATAGGTAGTCAAGGTATGCCAAATTTTTAGCACTTTTTTAATGCAAATTTTTGTCTTTTACTCAACGTCGCTTTTTGTCTTTTTTTGTGCTCCCCTTTGCATACCATGCTTCATGTTCAACATTCAAAATTCGCCTTTGCACTCTCATATTTTTACACATCATAAAATTTCATGTTTGTTAGAATTTATGATGTTGTCAACGTTTTTTATTGTTGTTTGCAAGCTTTTTGTTCGTATTGCACTTCAACCAACAAAATGACATTGAATATTTATTTATGTATGAGGGAGAGAGTGGGGGATGTGTGTGTGTGTGAGTTTTTTGGGTTTATTTGACACCTCTGTTGGGTATTATTATTGTTGTAACCCAAAAGTAGAAGAAGCAGGACAAAAAACAAAAGCACATAAAATAACTATACAAGCAAGCATGCAAGGTGTGAATTGAGGTGCTTTGATGTGTGATGTGCGTCTTCTTTCGTGATGATGATGAGATACGATCATTTGTGCGCTTCACCTGCTTGCGCTCATATATCCACATAAAATGTCGACATAAAGTCTCGATAGCATCTCTACAGGTATTTTGGGTGGTGCTTTGGGATGGTGCGCAAGCGAAAGTTATCTCAAAGTGACAAACGATTAATGAAGGTAATGGGGCCATTTGGGTAACTACTGTTAGTTAGAATATTTTGATTGTATTTTTTTTTTCAAGCATAGGCAGAGTTTGGCATTGGGTTTTATGTGCAATACATGTAGCGTAAGTGAGGTGGAAATGTTTATGAGCTCACATTTCAATATTTTTAAGTATGAGTTGTGCTAATCTTTAACAGGACTCAGTTAACCGTACATATCTGAAATTACTTGTATTAATATACATAGGTGTGTGAGCATCCCTTTGTTTATTTTATTTTATTGTATTTTATTTTATTTTATTTTATTTTATTTTTTTTTAATATAACTTATTTTATTTTGTTTTATTTTATTTTATTTTATTTTATTTTATTTTATTTTATTTTATTTTATTTTATTTTATTTTATTTTATTTTATTTTATTTTATTTTATTTTATTTTATTTTATTTTATTTTATTTTATTTTATTTTATTTTATTTTATTTTATTTTATTTTATTTTATTTTATTTTATTTTATTTTATTTTATTTTATTTTATTTTATTTTATTTTATTTTATTTTATTTTATTTTATTTTATTTTATTTTATTTTATTTTATTTTATTTTATTTTATTTTATTTTATTTTATTTTATTTTATTTTATTTTATTTTATTTTATTTTATTTTATTTTATTTTTTTTTAATATAACTTATTTTGTTTTGTTTTATTTAATTTAATTTAATTTAATTTAATTTAATTTTATTTTATTTTAATTTTTGTTAGGCTTTTTTGACCATTGTAAGTTGATACGAAATAAAAACAACACACATTTTATTTTATTTTGTTTTATTTTATTTTATTTTATTTTATTTTATTTTATTTTATTTTATTTTATTTTATTTTATTTTATTTTATTTTATTTTATTTTATTTTATTTTATTTTATTTTATTTTATTTTATTTTATTTTATTTTATTTTATTTTATTTTATTTTATTTTATTTTATTTTATTTTATTTTATTTTATTTTATTTTATTTTATTTTATTTTATTTTATTTTATTTTATTTTATTTTATTTTATTTTATTTTATTTTATTTTATTTTATTTTATTTTATTTTATTTTATTTTATTTTATTTTATTTTATTTTATTTTATTTTATTTTATTTTATTTTATTTTATTTTATTTTATTTTATTTTATTTTATTTTATTTTATTTTATTTTATTTTATTTTATTTTATTTTATTTTATTTTATTTTATTTTATTTTATTTTATTTTATTTTATTTTATTTTATTTTATTTTATTTTATTTTATTTTATTTTATTTTATTTTATTTTATTTTATTTTATTTTATTTTATTTTATTTTATTTTATTTTATTTTATTTTATTTTATTTTATTTTATTTTATTTTATTTTATTTTATTTTATTTTATTTTATTTTATTTTATTTTATTTTATTTTATTTTATTTTATTTTATTTTATTTTATTTTATTTTATTTTATTTTATTTTATTTTATTTTATTTTATTTTATTTTATTTTATTTTATTTTATTTTATTTTATTTTATTTTATTTTATTTTATTTTATTTTATTTTATTTTATTTTATTTTATTTTATTTTATTTTATTTTATTTTATTTTATTTTATTTTATTTTATTTTATTTTATTTTATTTTATTTTATTTTATTTTATTTTATTTTATTTTATTTTATTTTATTTTATTTTATTTTATTTTATTTTATTTTATTTTATTTTATTTTATTTTATTTTATTTTATTTTATTTTATTTTATTTTATTTTATTTTATTTTATTTTATTTTATTTATTATTATTTTTATTATTATTATTTTTTTTGTTTATTTTTTTGTTTTATTTATTTAACTACTTTTGGCATAAACATTTTTATTGGGTACATAACCAAAGAAGTTGCATCTGCTCCCAGTTGTTTGTCTACATCGCTTCTTGCCCATATTTCAATGACTTAAAAAAGTTGTGAAAAATATTAATTAACCCAGAAACGGATATCCCCCCAACAACTCGACACAACTTTAGTCAATTCATGGAAGATAGGTACTAGTGAGTGAATATGTATACTTCTTCATATTGCTGCATTTGCTTGCTTCAAGATATCGTAAATTATTTTTTATTACCCTTGAAGGCAGCCAACGACGTCGGTGTTGCATTGCAAAGTGCTCCATTTGCTCTGGTCTTAAACTTCACACTCGCTTACACAGAGACACAAACGGAGACTGGTTTACTTATATAGTACTTATGTAGTAACTTAGGTACTTTTAGTTCCATTACAAATTGTGAATCTGCTTTTGGATTTTTTGGTTGTGATTCCTTTATTCTTGCAGAGGTGACGCTTTGTTTTTGGTTTGTGTGACACTGCGGTCGGTCTTGAACTATTATCACTATTCACATGAGACTTGTTCCGAGTATTTTATTATAGTGTGGTTTTAGGTTGCTTTGTGCATAAATCTCTGACTATTTTCGTTAGCCTGAAGTGTTCATAAAACATTTTACTTTGGACCGTCATGGTTAGAGTTTCAGTAAGGTGATTTTATTTTAATTTTTCTTTGATATTTTAAAGTCATAAATTTTCGGGGAAAAAATAACACTTTAATTGGCTTGAGCGATTCCTACTACAACTTTTCAAATAAAAGGCATCTTTGGGTGTATATTTAATATTTTCTAGAAAAATTCTTTCGCAATAAAGAAAAAAAAAACTACATCAAATATATTTACAATATTCTAAGAATTTTATGTATTTTTGGCAACTTTTTTACAGACATTTTCGCAATATCGGAATAACAATATTTACTTAGATATGCCTACACATAACGCCTGCTCTAAACTCGATGGCTGTTATAAATATAACCCACGTTTGAATACGCATTGTGCAAGAAAAATAAATAAAGGACACCCAATGAAATACATAACAACTTCATACATACATACATATAGTACGAAATATGTGGCAGCAATAAATTTTGCAAAAAAAAAAAATATATATATATATGCTAAAAATAACAAAATCAGAAATTCTTGCATACTTTCTTTATAGAACACCAAAATATTTACATTGCCTATTTTGAAATGTGTTGTCGTCAGCTGTCCTTAAGTGTTTAAAAGCTTTGTACGTGCTCTTAACCCAAATCTGTATGTTGAGCTCAGTCAAATTGTATAGTAAAATATTTTCATTTCTCTAAGGTATGCATACGTTTAGGAAAGATATTTCAAATTTCTCTCTTATGATTTGCAATACCCTGTAGACAACCGCTGCAATGGCAATGATGTAATTCCGAATAATATTTACTTGGACCTCAGATAAAGCCCCTAGAAAACCGAAAAAGCTTAAACCAAATTACTCTCTACTCCTTGGAACAGCTGGGTATCACGAATTGACTCAAGGAATCCACCCCGTTTTACTCGATCAAGGCGCCAATTGCCTTAATTAAGTTTTCAGCTGTTTGTATTGTTCCCGAGTTACCAGGCTTTGAACCATGAATGAAGTTATAAGTCTCTAGCTCACCATGAAGTTACTCAAACCAAATTCAAATGCATTATCTTAATAACTCGATCAGTGCGGGCCTTTTGTTAGCCAGTATTGTATTGTCACGGAATCCTGAGTTATTTGAGAGGTTTCAAGTCTCTAGCTTACCTAGAAGTAACTCAAAAATCAATAACAATATACCTTCGTTTTCAATCATTTTCAGTTATCTCGATCAGGGCACCATCTAGCGGTATTTTGTGTACATCATAAAACGAGGTTTCATATTTTAAATCAGGTCCGTGAAAAGTTGTAAGTGAGGTTCTGTTAGTGAAAGAGCAGCCATCGCACCAATGAAATTATGTTATATGTTCATGCTCCCTCGCTCACTAGCATCACAGAGGCAACAGCGTATGTAGTTGAGTCGTTATTTGCAAGCGAACGACTGAGCATAACAATCGACTGGTGAGTGCGATCATAGTGCTCTCACAAGTGGAGCAGCAATTTCATTTTGTTCGAGAGGTCATTCAAAGAGCGTAACAATATGTGTAAATTTGGTTCTCAGATTTTCAAACTAGGTGCCTAGGTGTACTACAGTCTGAAGCGAGGTTTAGATAGACGAAATGGAGTTTTGCCCAGCAACTAATACAGAGCTAGCCTCTTCATCCGTTACCATGGATAGTATTTACTTTTTTTCCTGCCGGGTTGTTAAAGTACTATACACTTTCTCACTCATAGAAGTTGTTCGACCGCTGATGCTTTAAGTCTAGGCCCAAGATGAATGCAATATTTTAAATTTTTTCTAACTTTCTATATATGTACATACCTACATTGCTCAAAATATGAATAAAATAAGTTACATTTAAAGCCGGCTCCTTGCTATTTCTGTTTTAAGGACAGGTGGCTACAAACTTAATCCATTTTCTTACACGAAAAGAAATTTTTACTAGAACCAAAGCAAAAACAAAAAATCGAGGTTTGGTTTTGAGCTTGGAAAATATCATCTTATTTCAATCTTGATCAACGCTAAAAAAAACTAACTTTTTCTCAAAATTAGACTAGGGATTTTCTCAATTTTATTACGTTGGAGAAAAAACTTGCGGTTTATTTAATACAAGCTGGTGCCCGCGACTTCGTATGCGTATAATTTCTGTTTTTTTTTTTGCAGCTGGGTTAGCAAAGAATAAAATCCAACAAAAAGACTGAAGTTCAGCACTTAAGGGTACCATAATGTACTAACACATTTTTGTGAAAATATACGTCGATACCTCCGAAACCGGTCGAGCTATCGATATTTCAAGATATCTCCCAAACCATTTCAGATATTTCAATGAATCACATCGCATATTATAGCACTCATCGACACCTTTCGTTTGACACCCATATTGCACTAAGACATTTTTGGTCACCCCTGGTCCACATATTGGTCGATAACCCCAAAACCCGTTGAGATATCGAAAAAATAATATCTTAAACTTTAAGTTGAGCGGCTGGCAATCCAACAAGTCATGCAGTACTTTTAGAGGATTGCGACCACAAACATACAGACAGACATGGTCCACATATTGGGCGATAACTCCAAAACCGGTTGAGATATCGAAAAAATCATTATCTTAAATTTTAAGTTGAGCGTCGAGCAATCCAACGAAAAAGGTTTCATTCAATTCCATTCATTACTTTCAGAGTGATACGGCCACAAACATCCGGACAGACAGACAGACAGACACACAAAAATTTTTGAAATGGTTAATTTGGATTCTACTCGCTTAATAATGCTTCCTCCAATCAATTTTTTGTTGATATCTGCCATGTACAGACATCGACCTGTTACAATTTTATTATAAGTAGAGATTTTTTAAACACTTTTTTTCTTCATAGTTTTGTTATTGTTCTGTAAAAAAAAAATAACTTGATTCTTGCTTAAAATTTCTGTTAAAATTATATTATTATTTTATGTGAAAATCAAGTAAATTTTGGCTTGGTGATTTCGTATTCACAGAGGGGAAGGTAACAATCGACTTGTCACCCATCTACCGCAATCTTTTTAAAGCTAAGCTTCTAACCAGCTTTACCTATGGTACGGTACATACATCTGTATACCAACCAAACCAGATTTTATAATTCAATTCAATATTTTTCTACTTTATCAGCAGCTAATGTAAGAGATTATCCTTTAACAAAATAGGACCCAAGCGACGCAAGCCGAGCTGCTAAGTAAAGTTAGTAAGAAAAATAACATGAGCTGAAAGCTCTTGCTGAGTAACAACTAAAGAAAAGCTTTGTTGGTTTGCATATCAAACAAGGAAAGGAAGGAGAGAAAGGATTTTTATCTTCTGCAGCTAACTTCACTTTAATATGTATGCATGTATGTGTGTCTGCGTATGAGCTTATTTACTTCTAGGTTTAGTTGCTGTTTGCGGAATTTTTACACATCCTTTTATCAAAAAAAAAGTAGGCAAAAAAAATCATAGAATTAAGTGAAATGTAAACAAATCAAAAGGAAAGGGAAAAAATAATAATCTTATGAAAAGTTTGAGGGGATTGGAGGCGCTTAATAAGGTAATGTCAACACATGCAAACAGGATAATGCACATTCGGGTGTTTCATTTTTACCGTTTTGGTTTTATCTTACCTGAAAGTTTTATTCCTGCTAGATTTATGAGAGAGAATCATTTTGGCACACCCTAATTCACACACACCCATTGCCATGCCGCTGTTATTATTTAAAAAGTAAACAAACATCAACATTGAAGTATTCGCTTACACACATACATACATTCGCACACCTACGTACATATGTCTATTATCAAAGAGCGAACGTGGTTGCGCGCCTGAAAGCATGCATGCCTTTCTTCATATTTATTTCTTTTCCTTTTTTAGGCTTTCGATTGGCACTTGGAGCTACTTAACGCTTTGGCATATTGAACACTTTGATTTTGTTTACTTACGCTTCGCTTAATACTTACGTAGTTTTGGAGCATTTTGGACAACTGAACAAACATTTTAAATATGCAAAGTATTAGGATGAAGAGCCTTTTGTCTGAGAAAAAAAGCGATATGTATGTTAGTATGAGTAGTGGTGGAATAGAAAATTTTTAAAGATAATTTTTTTTTTATATTTGTTCTAGGCTAAAAATAAAGTGATAATCCAAAGTACTAGATAGCTTGAAAGAATGAATGACTACGTGTGCAACTAAAAGATTGACGAACTTTTTTTTAAAGAAGATTTAAATTTTCTATTAACACATTTCAATGTTTGCTTATACATATATTGGAATAAAAAATTGAAAAAAAGGATGATGGCTTAAGGATAATAGATGCGAGGAGCTCTAACAAAGAAAGTAATTGATGCAAAATAAGTTGCAAGTTTTCACATTATTTTCATAGTCATTAAGCTATGTAATGCATTTCCCTTTTCTTTTTTTACCAATCGCAAAAAAAAATTACAAAGTAAACTATGTGGCCTGCAATGAAATCAAAGAAGCTGACTGAGCGTAGTTTGCTGCAGTCATTCGGTGTTCGTCTTATCAATTCGAAAATGATAGTTCAAATAAAAAATTGTTTATTGCTCAACTAATGGCCAGCGCCAATGAGATAGTTGAATGTAGCAATAAAATTGCAAAATACAGGAAGAGAAAAAATGCAAGAGAAGATATTTAATGCCTGAATTATTGATAGAAGCGCTAAAGGGGAAAATATATATTTTCAACGAAAAACGATAAATTTATAAGTTTGTAGGTGTGGGAAGTTGAACCATAACCATACCATAACCATACCATAACCATACCATAACCATACCATAACCATACCATAACCATACCATAACCATACCATAACCATACCATAACCATACCATAACCATACCATAACCATACCATAACCATACCATAACCATACCATAATCATACCATAACCATACCATAACCATACCATAACCATACCATAACCATACCATAACCATACCATAACCATACCATAACCATACCATAACCATACCATAACCATACCATAACCATACCATAACCATACCATAACCATACCATAACCATGCCATAACCATACCATAACCATACCATAACCATACCATAACCATACCATAACCATACCATAACCATACCATAACCATACCATAACCATACCATAACCATACCATAACCATACCATAACCATACCATAACCATACCATAACCATACCATAACCATACCATAACCATACCATAACCATACCATAACCATACCATAACCATACCATAACCATACCATAACCATACCATTACCATACCATAACCATACCATAACCATACCATAACCATACCATAACCATACCATAACCATACCATAACCATACCATAACCATACCATAACCATACCATAACCATACCATAACCATACCATAACCATACCATAACCATACCATAACCATACCATAACCATACCATAACCATACCATAACCATACCATAACCATACCATAACCATACCATAACCATACCATAACTATACCATAACCATACCATAACCATACCATAACCATACCATAACCATACCATAACCATACCATAACCATACCATAACCATACCATAACCATAAGCATACAATAACCAGCAAAATTACCCTTATTTATTTCCCATTTGAGTTTAGTAACTGATTATTTGGTTGGATGGGTTATTGTAAAAAAAAATCAACGCTTTTACCGTCGACCCAAATCAGCAAAGGAATTACGCCATTAAGAAATTCGATACGCATCAATGAACATTCAAAATGATGAGCTCGCGCTCTCCACGCAGTCCTTAGATACTGAGCACCTCCACCTCTTCTTAGTATAGCACAACTGATGCCAACAATGGCAAACACAAATAAATACACATGATAGCCTGATACCAAAGCCCAAAACAGCAAAAAAAGGAGTGGGAGAGTGCGCGCTACCTTAACAAAGTACCGCTACCCTCTGGCTTTTGAGCAAACTATGAGCGTCGCCATCATAAAATCGGCTCCAAGCATCCGACAGCATTGTCAGCACAAATTGTAAGCCAAACAGTTAGATGTGCCATCATGGCAAGGTGGCAGCATATCCTGGCAGACCAACGCCCACTTAATTTCATGACCTCAACTTTTAACTCGGTGAAGTGAGTAATGCCAACTGCTGTGTTGTTGAGTATACCCAGCTAACCAAATGAGGAAAATAAGACTTCTTTCGGAGCTATAAGGTCCCCATTTCTCAGAGCGTTTCAATCAGAAATTAGCTCTTTTCGGAGCCCAAACTTGGCAAGAAATCACGCTGCTCACTAATACTAATAAAAAAGAATCAAAAATGACTACGAAAGGGATGAGTTTTCAGCTTTTATGACTCTTTTTTGATGAAAGTAGGAGTATTTTTGAACTGATATTGAAGTCTTTAATTGAGGCGGTTAAGCGTCAATAAATGACGCAAGCCAAGACTAGATTAGAATTGATGTTTTTTTGAATCTAGTACACCTAGTCTTTTTAACTCTTTTTTAGCCGAAAGAGTCATAAAAAAGAATCCTAAATGACTCCGAATACGAAAGATTAGATCGTTTTATGATACTTTTTAAATAAAGTTGGGAGTATTTTTGGACTAGTGCTGGAGTCTTTTTTGGAGGCGAATTGCGAACTCTTTTTCTTTATTTCGTAGCGCTCCATTTTTGGTTAGCTGGGTATTATCGGTGTGCTCTTGTGTTAGTACATATATGAATGCGGTATGCCACACCATTTATTTGAAAATCACTTGAATATAACACCAAGCGGAAATCGAAAAGAGTACATTGGAAGGAAGCAAAGCGACGAGATCCTAGTGCTATGGAAACAATGACTGCCCAACGCGTCCACTCGCCTCACCTTTGTTTCATCGTCGTCGTCGTAGTTGTTGGCGGCATAATGGCGGCTAGTGTCACTACAAAATATTGCAGTTTAAAAAGCTTATGACATTATAATGTGTAGTCGTTTATTTGAGGCTATATTTGTTTTTATTGTTTTTTGGGTCCTTTAAAACGAAATTGTGAACTATGAAAATTGCGAAATTGCGATTGCGATATGCTGCGACAGGATGCCACTATTGCTATGGTAGGATGTAAACGTTCGTAGACGCCAACGCGCACGGCGACAAAACTATCTCTTGTAGTTGTTATTTTTGTTTGAGTTATTTTTTGGTGGATTGTCATTTGTAGGTTCCACGGCGCCAATGGACAATTTCGCTTGTCCGTTTTTGAAGTTGCATGCAACAAAGCGATAAGAGCTAGCAAACGCGCACCCAAGCAAATTGCCAGTGAGATGAAAGTCAAAAAGCTGACAGGGATGCTCGGCACAGAAGAGCAATGGCGGAGCAGCGGTGGCGGTCAAAAGCATAACAATCGCTTGCAAAGTTTGGTGTTTTGTTTGGCAACATTGCAAACATATTTCGTTGATTTCACTGACTGTTTATTGTAGTTGGAGCATCAATTGTAGTTGTAGTGTTGGCTTCATACGCCGCTTTTCGCTTGGTTAGTCATTACAAATTTTTTTCTTCTTTTGGTTCACTCACATTTTTGGCGTTTTGTGCCAACTCATCGGTAATTTTGTGGTTGGTTGCGTAGAAATTGTGTATTCACAAGCTGTGTTGTTGTTGTTCTTAACTTTACAACCCACAGTTGTACAACGTTAATGTCTAATACTAACAAATAAACGCTTAAAAGTCTTCTCGCTTACGTCGTTTGCGTTGTTGGGAAGCTTTAGTAGAAGTGAATGGAACCGTTGCTTCGCCGCCTAAAAGTGTGCTTCCAATTTAATTGTGGTCCTTTTGGGGCATTTGTTGTTTTTTGCTTTTTGGTTGGAAATTTAGTTCCATTCGAGAGATTGTAATATTGTTTATTAGTACATAATTTGTGTACTTCCGTTTTTTTGGATGCAAAGTTAGCACAGGAAAGTTTTTATCTCACTGCAAGTAATTTGATGGTATTTTATTGAGAGCTCATTTTTAATAGGACAAATGATTCTACTTAATGAGTTAAATTTCAAAATTTAATGCATTTTTGAGGTTAACTTCTTAGGCAGCGATATGTAGTTTTGATTGAGAGTACAGTTCGAGAAAATGGCTGATGATGCAACGGAAATTATGCAACGGAAATATAAATTGTAGCCGACCGTCAGGCGTTACTGTGCAAATCAAATAGGAGGTGAAATTCTAGGATCTAGCTAACATTGCACAAATTGTAACAGTTAGGCCGAGCAGAATTCATGGGTGTTGCCACTTATGGCGGTTTACAGGGTTGCCACCTATCCTATTTTTTTTTTAAATATAGAGCTAGATATACCAATATGGGTATGAAATGAAAGGTATTTTCGAGCGTATTCCAAATAAGATAATTCCAAGCAAGGTTGCGAGTTAGGGTTGCCACCTAACCGCAATTTATTTATTTTTTCGGATATCTAGGGAACAATCTGATTCATCCTAAGATTATATGCACGAACGTTGCTACCTAGGGTGGTTTACAGGGTTGCCACCTATCCCAATTTTTTTTTTAAATATAGAGCTCTATGTGCCAATATGGGTATCAAAGCAAAGGTTTTTCGACCGTATTCCAAATAAGATAATTTCAAACAGGGTTTCCACCTAATATATATAATATATTGATTTTAGCAGTATCTTTTTCCAGCGCAAGAAGAAAATCGCCAGCACACTAAGCTCAACTCAAAGAAAAGCACCAATGGTGACAACATATCACACACTCTCATACACATGTATAACATCTAACATCTGTTGTTTATCTTAAATCAAAAGGAAAGTACGCAGCACAAATAGCCAACATTAATCAATCAATCAAATAGCCATAAAGACAAACAATAGCCCAAAGAAAGTCCGAAAACTTTGAATTCAAAAGATAAAAAAAAAAATTTAAAGTATGTACAACTTGCTGACTCAACATTAAATTCAAGTACTGCGTAACAGATCGATTTTAAGGCAAAAAACCGTCTGAAAAATTTAACTCTGAAGAACTTTACTACTTTTAGTTATGAGGGAACTCCGAAGAGAGTTCACATCTCTAAGTGATCACTCACTCTGAGCGATGAGAATACAAATTCGAAACTAGCTTTAACAGTACATTGTTTAACTGTCAGTTGAGGCATAGAGGTAGGCATGACAGGCATTTAAATGTAGGTGAATATGTGCATTGAAGTAGGAAATCTAACAAAACAAACAACTTTTGACATATGTATGCATAAATTTATTATGGCATCGCTTTTGAAATTTTTAATTACAGTAATTATGATTAGTTATCTAATAAATATCTAATGCAAATGTGTTTAAATTATTTTCACCTTCGACATGTCCGACAGCAAAATTATGCAAAAGAAATAAATTTTATATAAATAAATACATTTTTAATAACACATTTACTTACTTAAATGATAACGCCAATAGGCAGTACTACAATTTACTTAAGTGCTTATTCTGTAAAACGCAGAGAGACACAACGAATAAACTTTTGTTGTCTGAATGGTAAGTTTGTCTTTTTCTTCTTTTATTTTATTTTATTTTATTTTATTTTATTTTATTTTATTTTATTTTATTTTATTTTATTTTATTTTATTTTATTTTATTTTATTTTATTTTATTTTATTTTATTTTATTTTATTTTATTTTATTTTATTTTATTTTATTTTATTTTATTTTATTTTATTTTATTTTATTTTATTTTATTTTATTTTATTTTATTTTATTTTATTTTATTTTATCTCATTTCATTTCATTTTATTTTATTTTATTTTATTTTATTTTATTTTATTTTATTTTATTTTATTTTATTTTATTTTATTTCATTTCATTTCATTTTATTTTATTTTGTTTAATTTTATTTTATTTATTTTTTATTTTATTTCATTTTATTTTATTTTATTTTATTTTATTTTATTTTATTTTATTTTATTTTATTTTATTTTATTTTATTTTATTTTATTTTATTTTATTTTATTTTATTTTATTTTATTTTATTTTATTTTATTTTATTTTATTTTATTTTATTTTATTTTATTTTATTTTATTTTATTTTATTTTATTTTATTTTATTTTATTTTATTTTATTTTATTTTATTTTATTTTATTTTATTTTATTTTATTTTATTTTATTTTATTTTATTTTATTTTATTTTATTTTATTTTATTTTATTTTATTTTATTTTATTTTATTTTATTTTATTTTATTTTATTTTATTTTATTTTATTTTATTTTATTTTATTTTATTTTATTTTATTTTATTTTATTTTATTTTATTTTATTTTATTTTATTTTATTTTATTTTATTTTATTTTATTTTATTTTATTTTATTTTATTTTATTTTATTTTATTTTATTTTATTTTATTTTATTTTATTCTATTTTATTTTATTTTATTTTATTTTATTTTATTTTATTTTATTTTATTTTATTTTATTTTATTTTATTTCATTTCGTTTCATTTTATTTTATTTTATTTTATTTTATTTTATTTTATTTTATTTTATTTTATTATATTTTATTTTATTTTATTTTATTATATTTTATTTTATTTTATTTTATTTTATTTTATTTTATTTTATTTTATTTTATTTTATTTTATTTTATTTTATTTTATTTTATTTTATTTTATTTTATTTTATTTTATTTTATTTTATTTTATTTTATTTTATTTTATTTTATTTTATTTTATTTTATTTTATTTTATTTTATTTTATTTTATTTTATTTTATTTTATTTTATTTTATTTTATTTTATTTTATTTTATTTTATTTTATTTTATTTTATTTTATTTTATTTTATTTTATTTTATTTTATTTTATTTTATTTTATTTTATTTTATTTTATTTTATTTTATTTTATTTTATTTTATTTTATTTTATTTTATTTTATTTTATTTTATTTTATTTTATTTTATTTTATTTTATTTTATTTTATTTTATTTTATTTTATTTTATTTTATTTTATTTTACTTTTCTATTTCTAATTAATTTAATTTAATTTTTTTATTTTTTTTTATTCCTCACTCACATAATTAGCACCTTAACAACCAAAATGATAGAAATTAAATTTATTTTTATGCCAACTGACGTCATTTCTTCAGCTCATTTATATGTACGCATAGCTAGTTTTGGGCACGCAGGTACGTATAGGCTTCAAAGAAATTCATCATTCATTTCACTTTGTGCTGTCTCCTCTTTATTCATTTACATTACATTAACCATTTCAATAAAAGCAAACCATTGTCTTTGATGCAACTGTCCAAGTGTAACTGTCAGGGTGTGTAACTTTATATGGATTGATGAGAAATGTTGATCATGAAATTATTTGGCGTCTCACGCAGCAAACACGCACGTACTGTCTATCAAACGTATCACATTTTAGGAAATTCCAAAAATTAAATTTAAATTCACTTTTGAATGATTTGTTACCTCGTCATATGGCTATCTCTAAGAGTCTAAGTTATAAGCGCATGCGCACGCGTCACTCACGCATACGAAATGATGCCAAACATATGAGTACATAGTTGATGGAGGTCACCCGAGGGCAAGTATTTTTTTTGTTGTGTAGTAAGTGTGCCTGTGATAGATTTAATTCTTTATAACTACCTGTTTATAAAGTGGGTTTGGATTGGTAATAAAACCATTGGTTACATATGAGCTGTTTTATGCACAGAACTAACTTGTAATTGTGTAAGTTAATTTTTCGAAAAAACTTACCGTTTTCGAGAAAAGTCCAAAAAACCTAAAATTTTGACCTTTCTTTCTTTCTGTCGGCGAACTCAAACTCTCCACCAAAATGTGGCTCTGTGGGAATTATTGTGGTTTAACCATTATTTTTTTGTCTATTTTGATTATTTAAATTTTTTTGTTTAATTAAGGTAGGAAATTTGGCGAATATGGCTTATCACGCCATCGTGATGTTTCATCCTCAACAAATTTATTGCTCCAACGCACCGACTTAAGTAGAGCTCAAATTTTCTAGTGTGCCAGTCAGCAAATGCTATAAAGCAATTAGCATAGACATAGACATATATTTCTATGTTCATCACTCACATTGAGTTATGTCCAATACTTACTAGCAACTCTGTAGCACCCCCTTGACCACACCAGAAGCAAGATTGAACTGTAACTAATGCTATTTACGCAATCAAACCTCATGGGCAAAAATTGAGCAGGCTTATATCAGTACATATGTTGAGTAAAGTGCGAGTGGAGCTTGCCAAGAGTATTATATAGGGGAAAGGACCGCTATCGGAACAACGATTTTGTAGAAAAGTGCTTGAAACGTGAATTTTTCATCCACACAAAAACATGCAAACGTTGCTGTTGCAATATCGAGCGAGGTGGCAAAAAAGGTGAATTCAAAGTATGGCGCTCTTGTATGAAGTGTGGGGTGAACAAATGTTGGACAAGTAAGCAATCAATTGGTGTAGTAGTTGGGAGAGTATGTAGGATACAAGCTTGCGTACAAATGCTGACAGGATGCACTTGATGTAGAATACGACAGGAGTTGAGCTAGTTATGTTGCCTGCCGTTGTTGTGTACCAAATGCGACATCTACGATTGCGCCTGCATTACAGTCGTCAATTAGACAATGCTCACTAGACTCAATGCTACTCTGTTATTTTCCTCAAATGCCGGTTGCTGTCGCATTCTCTTTGACAATTATTTGTCTAATGGAGGCGTTGTACCTGCGTATGGTTGTACCAACGGCTAGTCGGATTGTCAGAAACATGCATAGAGACTGATAGTCAAACAAGCAGGCAGACAGAAGTACTAAGTGAAGTACGTAAGTATTTCATCTAATCATTGACAATTTCTTATTGCTATTAAGTGTAGTTGCTCTAAGCTGATATTTGGTGGGGTGCCTTTGTTAGTAGTGGTGGTAATCACTTGGTGACATAGGTGAAGATAACTTTCTGGGGAAACGCGTGTCAGTGTTTGTTTAGTGTAGTGATAGTTCTTCATCTCGTCGTCCCCTGTTTCACCTTCATAGTGTTGTCTTGCAGATATTCGCCATATTCGTCACACACTTTCTGACTTAGTGTTTATTGCTATATGCGTATGCATGGCTTTGTGTTGCTAAGCTTTTCTACTTTTACTATTTACCTTGAAATGGTTTATTAACTACAATTTGCAATTTGTCGTCATCACTACCATACAAGTTCTTTGGGAGTTTTTAAAGATTTTAGCGTTGTAGTGGTTTGTAAGCTTGCAAAGTGGACGTCCTCAGGGTTGAAAGAGAGTTTTTTTTACCCGGAGGTCTGATCAATTTGATAGTTACCACAAGCTGGTCAATAAATTAGTTAATCTCCATCGAGATGCTAATTCTTTTTTCTATATCATCTCCGACTTTCTAGCATAGGGTCGGAACCAGTTCCAAACGGTTTTGAAATTTTTAATTTCCTACTTCTTTGAGTGGGCACATACCTAGGTATTTTCTGTTATAAAAAAAAAAGATTGTCGAGAAAGGTTAAAAATACACGTTTCGACGTCAGTATGAAAATTCTGAAAGAAGAAATTCGACTATAGTTGAATGAAGCCATCGAAAAAAAATTCACATGATCCGAAAAAAAGTTATGAAAATTCAGACATATTTCGAAGCTGCATAGGTACTTGAGATTTTTGTAGTAAAATTTCTTTGTGTTTTTATTTGGAAATTAATTTCGAGGAACGAAACCGGAACCGAAACCGAAACCAAAACCGGAACGTTATTTTAATTGATTGCATACCCTGCTTAGAATATAAGTACTTGTTCTCAAAATATGTAAACAAATACTCAGAAATCATGAATTCATTCATAAATTGTAAAATAATTTTCTTAGAATCTATGCAGTTTTTCTTTTATTCTAAGAAATATCAGCTTGAACTTCTATGAAATTTTTTTCTTAAAAAATATGTACGTTTTTGGTGCAGTGTGGTAAAGTACATAAGTACATTTCTGCATACATATGTCTTACTAATGCTTTAATCCTCGTTTGTTTGTTACCAATTAAAATGGATTTTCTCTGTCTATTTGAGTTCTATCGACTCAGAGTTTATTGCGTCTTGTCATTGTGGGCTTTTGCTTTCAGTTTTCCATCTCTACTTACTTAAATATAAAGTGAATTTCCTCTGCTAGGAAGCTTCTCCCTGCAATTGGTTACTTACTTACAGCCTCACGCCCCCATTTTCTTTACCTATTTTCTTCATATACTTAATTTAATCTGTGCTATTTTTTTTTTATCTCACAGTCTTCCGCCTGGTTTCTTTTCTCAATCCACATTCATTTTTTTTTTCTTACCTTTCATTTTTCATCTCACACTTCTCACTATAATTTATTACCAACGATTTACCTTGCAAATCTTACGTATATGTTGAGTTTACATGTGTATATGTGTATCTGTGCATGTTTATACATACATATGTAGTTGTTAATGAAAACATTTGCAAGGCCAATTTACTTATTCGTTCAGGTTGTTCGCAGCATGTGAAAAATCGAAGTGGGAAATCGATAGATGGTTGCTTTTAAATTTCACTTATTTAATAGCGAAGGAAAAGTTAAAGCGCTACCTAGATTGGATATTTATACAATTTAATTTTTTCTCTTGATACAATTATAATCGACTAACATAGCAGGGAGTAAAAAATTGAAAATTGATTGCGACTTGGAATATTTCTATTACGACTTACGAAAAAACACATTAAAGATATTTTTTTGGAACCAAACTTTTATAGGTGAAATTTTTTATATTTTTACATACATACTTTTTCATACAAAGCTCCACTGAATACTTTTTGCAAGCAACTAAATCCTCTCTGTATATCTATAATTTCCACATTCAAATTTGTGCCGTTCAACCACCAAAGAGAAAGACTCCACCTCTATTTTTTAGAAAAATTGTATAACCTTCTCTCGTCCAGCATATTTGCTGCCCAATTAATATTGGTATTATCGCCAACGTTCGTGCACGTGTCAAACGTCAACCAAAAACCAATACCTCTGGTCTCATTCAACAAACAGCAGTTACCAATCGTACGATCTCCGCTTTTCCACTCCAACTGTGACTGTGTTATAGGTTTTAATGCTAATAGCAATTGGCCACTGTATTGACCGTCTGTTGTTTGTTAGTGGGGTTTTTATGTCCTCGTCAAATCGTGTTAGAATGAGCTGAAAATTAATTAATTTTTAATTAGTAAGATTTTGTAGGAAAATTTCTCTTTTCTGAGCTCTTTTGTAGGTTTGAGCTCGGTAATTAGCAAATTTTCACGCAATAATTTTCATTACGAGCTATTTCAGGATTGCTGTACATAGAATTTGGAATTTTTCGAGATAGTTTTAAGATAAATTTTGGTATCGCTTTTAGGAACCATTTCAGTGTTATTTTGTGGAGCTTTCGGGTACCATTTTAGGACACTTACGTTAACGTTTTGGTAATATTTTCAGGACCATTTCGAAACTTTGTCAGCATCATTTCAGGATTATTTCGGAATCTTTGCGGGCTGATTTTGGAGCGATTTTGAGACTTTTCCTGACCACTTAAGAAATGTTTCAGAACGTTTTTGGAATAATTTCGTCACCATTTGGGTACTTTTAATGAACAATTTGGTAATTGTTTCCTAGATTATTCCGGAATTGTTTCTGGGAGCTTCACGGACTTTTTTCGGGATTATTGGGCCGTTGTGGATTTATTTTACGATCATTTCAGGAATATTTCTAGATTGATTCTAGGTTGTTTTCAGGGTAATTTCGAACTTTTGCGGGAACACTTCGGGATCGTTTCGGCAAATTTTTGGAAAAATTTCCTTTCAGGATTATTTCGAGACTGTTTCGGGATGATTTCGCGACATGTTTGGGAACATTTCGGGACTCTTTCGAATTCATTTTGGGATTGTTTTTGAAATTTTCTCAGCATCACTTCGCGGCTGTTTCAGGATAGTTCTTAGATTTTTCGGAATAACTTCGGGATTGTTTCGCTTCTTTTTTGCAAGAATTTCGGAGTCATTTTATCAATTATTTCGTGATTGTT
Source organism: Campiglossa producta (assembly GCA_964058755.1). Lineage (NCBI taxonomy): Eukaryota > Metazoa > Arthropoda > Insecta > Diptera > Tephritidae > Campiglossa > Campiglossa producta. The sequence goes on along the minus strand of CAXKVI010000004.1, from coordinate 6,035,503 downwards.
TTCGGTCCCATCTCCGTAATTTTTTACCATCATCTTTTAATGTTTTTTCGGGATCATTTGGAGCCATTTCAGAAGTGTTTCCAACAAATTGGAGACTACCGCCAGGCATTGATGGTAACTGGCTTTTAATTATTTTATTGTATACATTCGTTGTTTTTTTCACCGTTCTCTAACCTCAGCATTTGGCATCATTTTTATGAGAATTCCAGCCAACTTTCCTCATCTCCATACCACCATGCACTTCAGCTAATCAAATAACGCTTAAATTTCCATTGAATCGAGTGTTGTAACAGCTTTCGAAGGCATTGATTTGTGAACAACGAGTCATACAAAAAAATATAGATAGAAACACACAGACGTACATACATGTACTAGGTAAATTTTACAGTAATGGTAAAAGAAAGTGCTATAGGAATAAAAAGTAGCAAAAAACCCAGAAGCTAAACAAAACATGCAACATTTGCCACAACATTGTATGTTAGCATGGAGCTCAAGAGTTTTGTGGGAGCTGCTCAACCACCCTCGAGGTTGCGGCTGGCTCCTCCAGTTGTCCTTTGTATAGCGTACTATAAACAAACAAACACACGCCCTCTGCAGCTTAGGTATAACTGTTAGCTTGCCAATCATTTGTGTTGCGGCATTGAAGCGGATATTGAGTATGGCCGTCAGCTGGTTGTGACACATTCACATACACACTCACATACACATAGCCATTCTCAAAAATACAAAATTCAATATTTGCATTTGGTTTTTGCAATTTAATTTTGTTTTGACGCCTCCTTTTGACTATATATGATTTTGTATGCTTGATGGTAAAAAAAGCCATGGCACTGAAAGAATCAACCAAGCGACCATCAGCAGCTACTTTGAATGCCACATCGATAGGCGATGGATGGTTAGCGTGATGTTGTTCGTAATGCTGTAAGTGTTGGGTGTTGGTGTTGGCAAATGTCAGAAGTATCAGAAACACAAGCATAATATAATTGAAAAATAATTAGAAATCGTCTATGATGGATGAGTTTCATTAAGTTTTTTGAAAAACGTTTGTAAGCTATTGCAGACACTATACATAAGTATGTATATATATTAGGGTGATTGAAAAAATATCTTCTAGGTCTTACCATCTCAAAATTTTATAAGTGATAAGCTAATAAGCCTTGCAAAAAGTTAAAGCTGTAACTAAACCCTTTAAGGCCGCTATTTTTTGATTTACCCGAAATGGAAACAAAATCAATCACGAAATGATCTCAAAATGGTTCAGAAATTATCCTGAAATAGTTGCAAAATGATGCTGAAAAAGTTTTAAAATGGGCCGAAAAGCAATCCCCAAGTGACTCCGAAAGAGTCCTGTAATTATACGAAATATGTCCCGAAATCATTCCGAAACAATTTCGAAATAATTCCGAAAACAATCCAGAAATAATGTTGAAATTATTCCGTAAATATCTCGAAACGATCGCGAAGTGTTTCCTCAAAGGTCCGAAATTACCCCGAAAATAGTCTCGAAACGTAATAGAAATATACCCGAAATGATTAAAAAAAAAATCAAAACGGTCCCAAAAATAATGACAAAATGATCCCGCGCAAAGTCCGAAAAAATCCCGAAATAATCGAGCAAACACTTACCGAATGTTTTCGCAAAATTTTTGAATTGATGCCGAGATTATTTCAAAAAAACTCTGAAACAACCCCGAAAAGATAGCAAAAGGTCTTGAATTTCCCCGAAATCTACTCCGAAAGAGTGTTGAAAGGATATCAAAACTAATCCCGAAATGATTTCAAAAATTTCAAGATTCTAGGTAAAACAATCCTGAAATAGCTCTGAATAATTTCGAAAAAGTCCGGAAATCATCCGAAAAAAGTCTCGAAATGACCAAGTAAAAGTACCTAAATGGACCCAGGGAATTCCAGAAATTATCCCGTTAGCAATTCCTAAATTTCTTCAAACCAATCTCAAAGTGATACCGAAATTATTTCAAGAACGTCCCGAAACAAAACCGAAAAGTCCCGGGATTGCCCTAAAAACAATCTCGGAATTATACCGAAATAGTTCAGAAATCATGAAGGAAAAGCCCAAAAACTATCGAAATGCTCCTGAAAAAGGTTCAATTGATCTCAAAAAGGTCCTTGAAACAAAATCGAAATTGCTACGAAAAAAAGCTGATAGGGTTGAAAATTGAAATGGAAATAAGCGATATACATAGCATTCTCACAGAGAAAAGTGGGAGTTATCCCATACAAAGGAAAATATCTCTAAACGAAATAAATATAGAGACTTGCAAATTTGTATGGGAAAAAGTAATTTTTTTAAATAGAATTTTACTTATTTGAATCACCCCTATTTACAATTATATTGCCGTATGCTGGCTGTTTGCTCTTGGCTTTCTCTTGTTACTATTTATTCGCTTGCTAGCCATTATAGTTGCGCTTTTTCTAACTAGACTTATATATATTTTCCAATCAGTAATGTTCTTCTTTCAAATTGTATGTATTCAATCAAGCACTAGCCACTTTCCCTGTAGCGTGAGGTATATAGAGTGATTTCTATATCTGTATCTATGTCTAACTCGCCTCAATTTCAAACCACGTTCTATTCATACATTCATTTCGCTTTTCAACTGCATACATTTTGAGTTCAACTAGCCAATAATAAGGGAGAAGCGCGTAAAAAAAGAGATAACTAAGCGCAAATCGTGTAGCTAATTTAAAGTAGGTGTTCTAATTTCATGGTGAATAAAAATTTAATTGAAAATGTGTCTAAATAGTTCTATAATGACTTAAATAGAGGAAAAATTAAATTAGATACAAGTGAAAAGCAAATGTTTGAAGATTTTTGGATACAACAATTAAGTAATTTTTGATAATTTTGCGGTTTTAAATTTTAATACAATAATTGTGAGAACGTTTCTTAACTCTTTTAAAACAACTTTCAATCTACCGGAATTTAAAAAATTATTTTAATCACAGCAATTTATAATTTTTTTGACTAAGTGGTCATGTTACTATTTTTTGTATTTGAAGGGTCTTGAATCATAATTAGCACGACGGATTAGCTGTCAAAGTAAACCATAAGAGAAAAAGTATTAATATCAGGTATACCTGGCAAATACTCTAGTCGATACTCTGCAGAGTATTCTAATTCCGGGGTACTCCAATAATAGCCAAATTTCATACAAAAAACGTGGGCCAATTAACATGGTGATGTCATAGGGTTAAAACACCCGCATATGTATATGCAAGTAGTCAGGGGTGGATCCACGGGTGGGGTTTTCAGATTCAAACCCCCACTTCGGTATCCAAAAAGTTATATTTTTTACAATAATTTTTTCATACCCATTTATCCTTGGAACTTAACAAGTACAATTCGGTTCAAGAACTAAAAAAATTGTGTGATTGTGTTACAAACAGGGGCGAATCCACGCGGTGGTTTTCAGTTTCAAACCCTTAGAAAAAATAACACAAAAAAAATGTAGTAGAAATTAAACAAAAATACAGTAAAATACGCGAAAAATATAGCAAAAACTACACAAAAAATTTAGTAAAATTTAAATTAAAAAAATCACAAAAATTATACAAAAAATATGGTAAAAAATACGCAAAAATATAGGAATAAATTACCCAAACAATATCTATAGTAACAATTACACAAAAAAACAGTAAAAATTATGCAGAAAATACAGTAAAAGTTACGCAAAAAAATAAAGTAAAAAAAAACAGTAAAAATACGCGACAAAATAAGAAAAAATGCACAAAAAATATAGTAAAAATTACCCAAAAAAATAAATGAAAACTTGGGCAAAAAGTATAGTAAAAATTACACAGAAAATAGAAAAATTTACACAAAAAATTTAGTAAAGATAACATTAAAACTATAGCAAATATTATACAAAATTATGGTTAAAAATACGCAAAAATATAGCTTAAAATTACCCGAAAAATATAGTAAAAATTACGCCAAAAAATATAGCAACTATTACAAAAAAAAAAAACAGTAAAATTTTCAAAAAAAAAAAAAAAAACAGTAAAAATTGCGAAAAAAATAGTAAAAATTACCCAAACATACAGTAAAAGTTACGCAAAAAAATTGATTAAAAACCACATAAAAATATAGTAAGAATTATGCAGAAATAGAGTAAAAATTGGCAAAAAAAATATAGTGAAAGTTACGCAAAAAATAAAGTAAGAATTACTCAAAAAAAGAGTAAAAATGACGCGAAAAATAGTAGTAAAAATAGTAAAAAATACACAAAAAATATAGCAAAAATTATTAATTTGGTAAACGTTACGCAAAAAATAAAACTGTCAGCAAACTTTTAACTCATATTTTTGAGTTTACCTAATAAACATTCGGTAACTTTTAAAATGTTTTACATAAGTGATACCTTAAAATTGACACTTTCCATACTAACAAATGAAGGTGAATATTTTTTTTGAAAAAAAAAACAAAAACAGCATAAAAACCAGCTTTAACCAGCTTTAAAGAGACTGTGAAAGAAAAATTTCCCCGAAATTAAAACAAAAATTTTGAACTTTGCGGTGAATTTTTTTGTTCAAATTGGCGGGACCAACAGTTTTTTGCTGTTTTTGTTTGAAACACAACAGGAAAAATCAGAGTTCTGATATCTACTTTGACTCTTTTTCTGGTATGATGAGAACAAAGAGGCCCGAACTTGTTTTTTGGGGAAGAGCTTTTTGTTTTTTTTTTTTTTTGGATACGAGTATTTGAAATACTTTCTTTAATCAAATTGAAATTGTTTAAAAAAAAGTTTAAAAGTCTAGAAAGAAAGTTCATATATTTCAAGCGCTGTATGAAGTCTTAGGCAATATACATTAGTTAAAAATAAAACAGCTTCATATCTCCATTAAATTTCTAGTATCGAGCAATAAAAATTTATAAGATATTTAAAGCGTAATAAAAGTTAAACATAAAATGCACAAACTTGTCAACGTACTGTTGTATGTAAAAGCAATTTTAATACATTATTTTATTTAAAATATTCAATTTACTTAAAAGCTACCTAATCGCTGCCATAGTGTAAGTTTAACGGCGACTACATATTTACATATGTGCTCACGTGTGTTTGATGACCACCAAACTTAACAGTTGTCAGCTTTAGCATTTGACACTTGTCACTTGTCATGATACCTTTGATGTGCTATAACATATGCTAATGTTTAACAATAAAAAATGTCAATAAAAAAAAAAACTATAAATAGAAAACAACGTGCTGCACTGACTTGCATACCTGTAAAAAAATTGATATTAAAGAAACCAAGTTATAAAATATAAATAAAAAATTGATTTACTGTTGTAAAACAAGCTGAATACTTTGAGCAGACAAAAGCACAATAAAAGTCAGTATTTAAGCATACAAATAAAAACTAAAATAGGTGAAAGAATGAAAATTATAAAAAGAAATGTCCAAACAATAAAAAATTGTAACTTGTCTGTTGATTAATGATTGTCAACATGAACGCATAAATTTTATTGTAAAGCCACCACTAATAAAATGAGTGTGCAATAACAACAAAAACTTTGGATAGAAGCGTTTCAAACAAAAAAAAAAAATTAGAAAGAAAAGAAATTTAGAAAGAAAGCTAACGCATGGAAACTATGCAAGTTCGGGTAGATCAAAATTTTTATCACACAGCGTATTTAACTGGGTAATGTTACCTAATTTTTTCTACTTTTTTTCAATTTATTTTTGTTTTATTTTATTCTGTTTTATTTTATTTGATTTGAGTTAATTCTGTTGCATTTTGCTTTATTCTTTTTTATTTAATTTATTTTTAATTTATTTTTATTTTACTTTATTTTATTTTATTTTAAGCTCATTTTGTTTTGGGTTTGTTTTTTTTATATTTTTCTTTTATTTTATTTTTTTTTATTTATTTTGTTTTGTTTAGTAATTTTTTTTTGTTTTTACTTCATATTATTATATTATTTTTTTTAACTCAGTTTATTTTTTTCATTTTATTTCACTTTTTTGTTTTATTTTTTAATAGAATTTTTTTTTCTCTTCTTATTTTTTCTTTTTCTTTTTAGTTTTATTTTATTTTATTTTATCTTTATTTATTTATTTGTTTGGACCTTATTTTATTTTGTTTTATTTTATTTATTATTTTTTCTTATTCTATTTTATTTTATTTTATTTTATTTTATTTTATTTTATTTTATTTTATTTTATTTTATTTTATTTTATTTTATTTTATTTTATTTTATTTT
>CAXKVI010000004.1:6011777-6026777 GCA_964058755.1 Campiglossa producta | reverse complement strand
AAATAAAATGAAATATGTAAATTGAAATAAAAAAAAAAAAAAAATAAAACAAAATAAATAAAAAAAAAAATAAAAATAAAATAAAATAAAAAAAAATAAAATTAAAAAAAATAAAATAAAATAAAATAAAAATAAAAAAAAATTAAAAAAATAAATAAATAAAATCAAATAAAATAAAGCCAAATTAAATTAATTCGAGCAAAAGAAAATAAATAAAATTAAAAAAATATAAAATAAAATGTAATGAAATCAAATAAAATTAATAAAAAAAATAAAAACAAGTAAGGAAGTCTAAGTTCGGGTGAAACCGAACATTACATACCCAGCTGTGCACATAAAGTGGGCGTGATCGTTCACCGATTTTTCTTATTTTCTGTGGTAGTACTCTACATAAACATAACATGCCTGGTACCTAGTTTCGTAAATCTATCTCACACCGTTCTGAAGTTGTTAGCAGTCGAATTTAAAAATTGCTTGACTCATAAGTGGGCGGTGCCACGCCCACTTTCCAAAATTTTGAAAAAATTATGTAAAGAATATGAAAGTTGATGTATGTACCAAATTATATTATTATAGCGAAATCAGTTAATTAAATATGGACTTTTCAATATTTCCTTTCAATATAACTTTTATGAAAAAGTAGGCGTGGTCGCGAAGCGATTTCGTTTATTTTCTATAGCTGAATTTACCACAACAATAGTATGTCCTCTACGAAATTTCGTTATACTAGCATAAACTGTTCTGAAGTTATTAAGAGTCAAAATTTTAAAATTTCTTCAAATATACGTGGCGGTACCACGCCCCCTTTTCAAAATTTTTTATAAAATCGGCCTTAGAACATCTAAATCAATACATATTGCAAATTTTATCATTGTAGCTGCTTCTAATATTGAATTAACCCATTTTATACGTTTTTCGAAATTTTCGATATCGAAAAAGGGGCGTGGTTATGGTCCGATTTTACCCATTTTCAATAGCAATCTATTCTGAACCCAAATAAGTACGCATGCCAAATTTCGTGAAGATATCTCATTATTTGCTCAAGTTATCGTGTTAACGGACAGACGGACGGACATGGCTCAATCAAATTTTTTTTCGATCCTGATCATATTGATATATGGAAGTCTATATCTATCTCGATTCCTTTATACCTGTACAACCAACCGTTGTCCTAAAAAAGTTATAATACCCTGTGTAAAAAAATTGGATAAAATAAAATAGAAAACCTAAAAAATAACATAAAAAATCGAATAAAAAAAATAAATAATTACTAAATTTTTCACCCCCTCCGATATCTATGTGAACATATAAACTAACATTCCAACACAAAAAATAGCTGAAAAATCCCTTGCATGCTTTCATAATATGCAACGCGCCACCACATGGCAATATGACAAAAACCTAAGTGAGTGATTATGATGCTGAGGCATTGGAGTGCGAAGAGGCTACTAGGCGCTTCCATGCTGCACAAGAAAAAATATTAATTAATGCCAAGTGGAAGAATAACTGAATGCATGTACTAATGAGCATAATAATTTTTTACATTAAAAAGTCACCCGCTAGAAAGGGAGTGCTGTGTAACGCTGCGTTATTTTTTGCGTTGGTGCCGAGGGTGGCTCCGCTATCACTGGTACAACATATCTCAAAATTTGCTCAACTAACTGTGGTTACTGACGGTTGGGCAGTCATGGGTTGACCAATTTACTTTCTCTTCCCAGAAGTTTGATACATATATATAAGTTTATATCTATTTATTGATTCGTTCATGAGGTTTTATTACACTTTTGTTTTAGAAAATTTCATCCAAAAAAGTTACACAGTTCCTAGTTAAAAATGAACAGAAAATTCCGATTCCGAGCCACAGTGCTAGTGTATTGCGGCATTACCCAACGCTGCCGTTAAAATATATGACAAAATTGGTTGTTGTCTCTTTCTTCTTAAAATGATTGCATTTATATAGAACCAACGGAGTTTTTTTTTCAGTCAATGAGCATAAAAGTGGATGAGAATCCTAAATTTAGAGTGATTAAAAAATTAACCTGACAAAATTTCAGTGTCATTATTAATAAATATGTTCCTGGTGTATGTGACCAACTGTTTGTTTTGGTTAACTTATGAGACTGACACAGTCGTATGGCAGCGTCATCATTCAGACTTTGCGCTACCGTTGCATTGCTCCCTCCTACTCGGTATTTTTTTAATGCAATACAATAATAACGAATGAACGACTGTAAAGTGCATTGACATGACATATGGATGCAGGTACTCGTACAAATTCATAGATGAATATGGATATATTTTTAACACATAAAAAATGATGGTGCGTTCATTTTTGTGGGTGCCTAGCAGAGAAGCAGTGTTTAAAGTTCAGGGTACTTTCCGGGTCAAATATGTATGGTAGACCGTAGAGAAATTTGGTACTTGCGCAGTTCTCTGTATTCTGCACATGTGAGTATATACGAAAGTCAGTCTTTGGTTTTGATGGATTGCCATTCAACAATTTCCTCTTTGCTTCTGTTTTCTATTCTGCTGCATTTTCTCACCCTATTAAGATTTTCAACTTTCAAGTTCGGCTCGTTCTCTTACAAACTATCAGATGTTCTTTTAATTAAGATAATGATGAAAATGCGGCCGTTGTAAATGAAATGGAACCAATTTTATTTTATTTTATTTTATTTTATTTTATTTTATTTTATTTTATTTTATTTTATTTTATTTTATTTTATTTTATTTTATTTTATTTTATTTTATTTTATTTTATTTTATTTTATTTTATTTTATTTTATTTTATTTTATTTTATTTTATTTTATTTTATTTTATTTTATTTTATTTTATTTTATTTTATTTTATTTTATTTTATTTTATTTTATTTTATTTTATTTTATTTTATTTTATTTTATTTTATATTTTATTTTATTTTATTTTATTTTATTTTATTTTATTTTATTTAATTTTATTTTATTTTATTTTATTTTATTTTATTTTATTTTATTTTATTTTATTTTATTTTATTTTATTTTATTTTATTTTATTTTATTTTATTTTATTTTATTTAATTTAATTTAATTTAATTTAATTTTATTTTATTTTATTTTATTTTATTTTATTTTATTTTATTTTATTTTATTTTATTTTATTTTATTTTATTTTATTTTATTTTATTTTATTTTATTTTATTTTATTTTATTTTATTTTATTTTATTTTATTTTATTTTATTTTATTTTATTTTATTTTATTTTATTTTATTTTATTTTATTTTATTTTATTTTATTTTATTTTATTTTATTTTATTTTATTTTATTTTATTTTATTTTATTTTATTTTATTTTATTTTATTTTATTTTATTTTATTTTATTTTATTTTATTTTATTTTATTTTATTTTATTTTATTTTATTTTATTTTATTTTTCTCTTCAAGAAAAAATTATGTAATTTTTCTTTACTTTAATTTGCCTTTTTTCATATTATTTTATTTTATTGTGTTCATCTGTTATGTATTATATGTATTTTCTCCCAATTCTAATATATCCATAATTCTATTCTAACACTTAGAAACACTCATCCTAGCTAAAAGCAGTTAGTGATGTGTAAACGTATCACTTCCATACCACTTCCGGCTTTTATGCCGCTCTGCTGATGACACTTCCGCGGGTGTTAAATAGCATAAAAGTCAGCAAGTGTTGGCACATCGCAACGCTTAGCGCAAAGAGCGCCAGCCCTTACAACAACAAACAGCAAAACCGCAGTCACTGTGTAATTCAAGTTACAACAAATTCATCATGCAACAAAATACAACACATTGCAAACTCCATGGAGAATTGCACTTATGAGTGCAACTGTCTCATTGCTGAAGTCAAGTTTGTTTATGGAGTGCTTAAACGGAAATATGAGAGTGTGTTTGGATGAGAATGCAATGCCTGTGACATGCATAAGTTGCAGCATTAACACTTTAGCAATTGTTTAATATTTATCTTTTGCCGCAGATGGATTAGCGACAGTCAAGGCGGCATTTTCCATTCATTGTTTTGTATTCAAGTTGTAAAATGTTTGTATTCTTTGAATGTATTTTTTTGTTTGTTTTGTGTTCTTGTTATTGCATTGTTTGTTGGCACAGTGGGCGCAACGAAATGCGCCTGGAACGTGTAAAAATATGCATTTAAATATGTGTGGTTATGCGTTTGTGTTTGTTGTTGCTGTTGTTTTGTATTTGTGTATGTGGGGTCTTGACTGGCTGCTTATTCGGTTGACTGCTGACAACGTTTGCATATGCACGACATGAACGAATTGTGGCATGCAACAAAAAATTGCATAGCATTACAATGCTTTTATAGTGCAACAACTGAGCGAACTTACTTCCTCCTGAGGGCAAACAAATGTGAAACACAGGAAAGTGCGAGAAAGTCAACGAGCAGAGTTCACTGCATAATCGCACTAATACGAAAATTTAGAAGTATGTAAGTGTTCATAGGCAAACTAAGTGAAAATTCATACTGCCACAGGGAGCACAAATTCAGCGTAATTTTTTAGTTACATATTTTTTATTTTATTTTATTTTATTTTAATTATTTTTTTTTTAATTTTATTTTATTTTAATTTAATTTAATTTAATGTAATTTTATTTTGTTTTAATTTTTTTTAATTTTTTTATTTAATTTAAATTTATTTTATTTTATTTTATTTTATTTTATTTTATTTTATTTTATTTTATTTTATTTTATTTTATTTTATTTTATTTTATTTTATTTTATTTTAATTTACTTTATTTTATTTTATTTTATTTTATTTTATTTTATTTTATTTTATTTTATTTTATTTTACTTTATTTTATTTTATTTTATTTTATTTTATTTTATTTTATTTTATTTTATTTTATTTTATTTTATTTTATTTTATTTTATTTTATTTTATTTTATTTTATTTTATTTTATTTTATTTTATTTTATTTTATTTTATTTTATTTTATTTTATTTTATTTTATTTTTTTTATTATATTTTATTTGTTTTTTATTTATTTTATTTTTTAACGTTTTTTATAGCTTGTGACCCTTTTTAGACCATTACAAATGAGGAACAAGTGAATATTCAAGTATGTGCTTTGTAGATTATGGTTTATGTCTACAAAAGTGACATGTTGTTTATCAAATAAACTACAACAATAGCAGAAAAGAATATAGCGCAAATTTCAAAAAAATACAAAAAAAAAAAACATTTATAAACACAAAGGAGAAAACAAAAAAGCCTAACAAAAAATCAGTCAGTTTGTCAGAGGCCTTACAAATGGACAAGCAAACACAAAAACATATTGATAAATTTGCAAAATTCATATCTACATATTTGCATTTGTTGTAATGTCAGACATAACACGAGTTGTTGCCTTTGCCAATTGTTGCATCTACTTTGATGACTAACAATATGCTGCTAACTGCAACAACAAAAACATGCAACACAAAATAATGCAATGTGCAACTGCTTTTGTTGTTGGTGCAAGTTTCATTTACACTTTTACTGTTGTTGTTTTATTTAACTATACATATTTGTTGTTGTTGTTGTTGTTGTATTTGTTTTTGTTTTTGTTGCTGTCATTGCACATACAAAAGCTTCTCTCAACTGAGTGCTCAAGTGTTGAATGATGAGCTACAAATGTATTCTTCATTCTTTGCATTCATGTACGAGTATGTATGCTGGTTTGTTTGCATTTGCCTCCAGCACCGCTTGCATGCCACAATTGGTGGCATCTACAAATGGTGGTGGTGCTCTCCACGCATGAAGCTCAATGCACTGATGTGACTGGCGGCTTTACAATGCTTTGTCCTATTAAGTGGTGTAATTAATAATTTCACTGCTTTTGTGTTTAGCGCTGCTTTGGCACTCTTCGGCATGTTAAAATTGAACGAATGGAGGGAAAAATTTTGTTTAATTGAAAAATAGTTACAGAAATTGAATTGAAACTTACATACCTACAACATACATAGATATATCAAATGTTAATACGATACATAAGAAAAGAAGTTATGCTGCCTCCTTTTTATCTTTTGTTTTATTTTATTTTATATTATTTTATTTTATTTTTTATTTTTTTTTTAATTTATTTTATTTTATTTTATTTTATTTTATTTTTTTATTTTATTTTATTTTATTTTATTTTATTTTTGTTATTGTATTTTATTTTATTTTATTTTATTTTATTTTATTTTATTTTATTTTATTTTATTTTATTTTCTTTTATTTTATTTTATTTTATTTTATTTTATTTTATTTTATTTTATTTTATTTTATTTTATTTTATTTTATTTTATTTTATTTTATTTTATTTTATTTTATTTTATTTTATTTTATTTTATTTTATTTTATTTTATTTTATTTTATTTCATTTTATTTTTTTTTACTTTATTTTATTTTATTTTATTTTATTTTATTTTATTTTAATTTATTTTATTTTATTTTATTTTATTTTATTTTATTTTATTTTACTTTATTTTATTTTATTTCATTTTATTTTTTTTTAATTTTATTTTATTTTATTTTATTTTATTTTATTTTATTTTATTTTATTTTATTTTATTTTATTTTATTTTATTTTATTTTATTTTATTTTATTTTATTTTATTTTATTTTATTTTATTTTATTTTATTTTATTTTATTTTATTTTATTTTATTTTATTTTATTTTATTTTATTTTATTTTATTTTATTTTATTTTATTTTATTTTATTTTATTTTATTTTATTTTATTTTATTTTATTTTATTTTATTTTATTTTATTTTATTTTATTTTATTTTATTTTATTTTATTTTATTTTATTTTATTTTATTTTATTTTATTTTCTTTTATTTTATTTTCTTTTATTTTATTTTATTTTATTTTATTTTATTTTATTTTATTTTATTTTATTTTATTTTATTTTATTTTATTTTATTTTATTTTATTTTATTTTATTTTATTTTATTTTATTTTATTTTATTTTATTTTATTTTATTTTATTTTATTTTATTTTATTTTATTTTATTTTATTTTATTTTATTTTATTTTATTTTATTTCGTTCTATTTTATTTTATTTATTATTTACCATACTTGCGTGTGGGAAATTTGTACTGGAATTACATATGCCTACCCCAACTATGCTCTTGCACAATTCATACTCCTACACAACATTATTTAACACTGAACTAAACTAAAATTGAGGTTAAAATGTAGAAAATTGAGCTTGAACTCATTAAATTAAAATGCGTCAAATCCCCAAGCTAAGCTATTGCATTTTCTTATTACATTTCACAGTTTAAATATAGTTCAAGGATCTCAATTTTATGCACCACCATGTACTAATTAATTTTTCATGCAACAAAATGTGGCACACACGCCAGCACATTTAACAGCTATAGCTATAGTTATGCTCAAGGGAAGCTCAAGAGCAACAGCAAACATGTGGTAGCAATCAAAGGCGCTGACTGATCAACCAAATGGCAATTGGAGACGCTTGATATACGAAATAGCGCAAAAGGAACACTACCATCGAACCGAAAGGCAAAGTAGGTATAAAGTGGCGCAACATCTGCTGCCGTATGCGACAATTTTTTTTCTTTTCTTTTGAAGAAAATCAACAAAAGGCAGGCAGCACTACACACAACCCTACATAATTGCTGAGCAGATAATGAGCACAAACGCGTTGAATATGAGCGCATGTGAAGATGGATATGTTAAGATAATGTTGGATTGTTATAACGCAAGCAAACAAATCAAATTTGGTTAGGTCTCTGTAGTAGTGTTTAAATTTATTTTAGAGTATTTTTATTTTTAGCGCTCCCCATCTTATAAATGGAAAGCAGCCGTTACGAATGCGCACAAATGCGTGGCAATACATATATATTGTCACTGCGCAGGCGCAAACGACTGACAAGATTTCACAACATAAAGTTTTGTTTTAATTTGGCAGCAGATCAGCTAAAATGTCATGTCATGAGTGAAGTTGCCAAAATTATGATATCGGCAGTAATTTTAAATGCATACAAATTTGTTGAAAGCTGAATAAGCAAAGCTCAGTTTGGAGGCAAAAGAATATTTTGGTATGAAGAGGATTCATTTTTTTTTTAAGAGTGGGTTGAAATATTTGCTGTAGATTCTTTTTAGGTAGGCATTTTTTCAGGTTTTTCGCTTGGTTTTGTTTTTGAAATAATATACATACTTAAGAAAGACAATCTATAAAATAATTATAGAACAAAGCAGTGACAGAGGAAATACTTACATAACTCTCTAACAATATGACTGCCATAGCGCTGTAAAAAGCAGAGAAACGTTGCGCTCTTGCAATACTCAACAACCAAATTTTTTTTAATTTGTTTTTTTTTTTTCTTTTACTTTATTATTTTCAGGTTTTTACTATTTCTATCTTTTTTTCTATTGTTTTATACCTTATTTTTAAATTTTTTTTAATTTTTTTTTAATTTTTATTTTTTATATTTTTTTAGTTATTTCCTTTATTTTGTACAATTTTATTTTTTTTTTTTTGTTTTAGTACTCTATATTTACTTTATTTTTATTTTATTTGATTTTTATATTATTTTAACTTTACTTTATGTTATTATTACTTTTCTTTTGTTTTTTTTTTTTGAAAAAGTATAATAAATAAAAAAAAATAAAACAAAAAACATACACTTAAAAAAATAGGGTGGATATTTTTTAGTATATTTTTTTGTTTTATTTTATTTTTATTGATTATAGTTGTTTTTACATATATAATATCCTCACCAACCAAATTTTTTTGTATTTTTTTTTTTTTTATTTTTACATGCAAGACCCGTAATCAAAATCCATTTAATTAATTTTTTATTTTTTTTATTTATTTTTATGTTTTATTTAATTTTTTTACTTATTTTAAATTTTAAATTTTGAATTTAATTTTGTTTTATTTTTATTTTATTTGTTTTATTTGTAATTTATTTTAATTTTTTTAATATTTTTCTTTAATTTTTTAATTTTTTAATTTTTTTTCTATTTTACTTTTTTATTCTTATTTTTTTTCTATTTCTTTGATTCTTCATTTTTAAATTTTGTTAATTTTTTTTTTTACTATTTTTTTTTAGTTGTTTTTAATTTTTTTTTTATTAGTTTTTTGTAGGTTTTATTATTCTTTTTTTACTTAATTTTAATTTTATATTATTTTTACTTTATTTTATAATAATATTATTATTTTTTTATCTTTTTTTTTTTTTTTTGTTTTACTTCACTTTTTTTTAGTTACTTTTTTTTTATTTTCTTTTTATTTATTATACTTTGATTTTTTCCTTTGGTGATATGTACGAACCCGTGAACATTTTCCTCAGCAACCAGTTATCAAGTGGTCTATACAACAATTTTTTTTAAAACACAACAATAAGAAGCAAATGCAGCCTAAAAACAAAGGACTCACAGATGTTCCCAGAAAATAGCTGCGCTTGATGGCTGCTTGACAATAATGATCTATTCCCATGCGAGTATATGATTTTCAATACATGCGTCCGATTCAGCTGTGTGATAAACTCATCTTCAAATAAGAGTGTGATTCTAGATAAGGATATTTGTAAATAGTTAACCATGAAATGAATCGGTGAGTAACTAGAGTAGTTAAAGGTCTGGGCTTTTTCGAAGTGATAACAGCGTACATTCAGTTAACAGCTCTTTGGCTCCGTTGCCGGGTGTCCAAGGCAGATTTGTTTGAGAGACCCAAGAAAGAACTTATATGCTGGCTTTAGAAACTTTTTTGATTTTTCTGCAAATTGATTTTGCAGAGGTTCACTCTACTCAAGCAAAAACTTAACTCTGTAAACATCAATATATAACCTGATCTGCCCAATTGCTTGCGGAGCAAAAATTATATAGCGCACAACCTGAAGCCATTTGACTACTGGGTTTGCGATCACATTCACACACCAGCACTAACAGTTTAAGGTGCTTGTTGTCACATAAAAACGAACAAACAAAGGCTGTTTGTCAACGGATGTACGGAATAAAAGTATAAAGAAAACTATGAAGTAGTATAAAGAAAATACTTAAAAAAAAAAAAAATGAAAAAAAAAAAAAAATACAACAATAAAATATTGAAGTGCGCCAGATAGAATCATGAGTAATATGTGGATAAATGGATGAATGAAAGCAGCAGTCCAAGTCCAAATAGAGATCATTATACTAGCACTTGAAGCGTGCAAGTAATGCTTGAAAAGAAGTAGCGTCAAGAAAAAATATGTGATTTTTTTGTTTTTCAAAAGGGCATAAGTGAATTTTGTATAAAATGTAGTAAGCGTATTTTGATAGACAGATTCAATCTCCTATATTTTTTTCGATGATCTTATATATTTTCCAAGTTTAATTTTAGAAAAAAAAACGTAGATTAAAAAAAAAATTAAGGGGTTCAGAACACGCCAGATGTGTTCCAGAAAATGTTAAATGGATTTCAGGACGCAGTCTCTTTTCGGACCTAGCGTTTTGAGGTCGGAACAAACATACTCGCAGTTATTTTGAACTAGTAGATCCGTCAGATGTTATTCCATCTGAAGGTAGTGGGCTCGAAATTTTGGCCACTAACTCCGAAATCGGCAGAGTTATCGAAGTAAGACATGTCTTAAATTTTAAGTTGGACGTCTAGTAATGCAACAGTGAAACTTTCTATTAATTCCATGCAGCAGCTTTAAATTGATACGATGACAAACATACAGACAGACAATCTAATATATACAATTTTATTATATGTAGAGATATCTGTTAAAATAAAAAAAACTATATCTAAATAATGTGAATAGCGATCATATTGTAGAAAAAGCACTTAGATCACTTTCATCATCACACTGCTCATCTGTAAATGTCACTGGTTTGAATGTAGGCAAACAATACACAATGCAGTTATGGTGCCATATAACAATACATACATAGTACATCTGAATCCAAGTACGATTTGTTTTGTTGGCCCTCTCTTTAGTCATACCCGAGTGAGCAATATAGTTGGGCAGATAATGCATAAGGATAATAATGACAATAAGTGCATTTGCAGCAAAAAGAAAAAAATGATGGAACAATGAAAAGTGAAGCTGCATAAATAATGAAAGTAAAAAGAGAATTTGTAATATACATAAATAGCTAGTTTTTATATAAGTTGTTTTATTACATGAAAAGAATTAAAAAATTAGAGAAAATTAAAAGAACAATTAGAAAGACAGAAAAGCATCTATCCCCAAAGCCGGATTAGATCTCCCGCGCTGGAAGCAAATCTTCTCAAGGGTGCTACGTTAGGTTTTCTAAACAATATTGCATACATACTCTTCCGCTATAGTAGTGGTTTATATGTGTCTGATTATCAGATCTTGGTCTAAGTAATGTTTATTTAAATAAAAGCAGCCGCTTTCCTGGACTTTGTCTACAAATCGGACCATAAATACAACCTTTTTTTAATATTCCAATTCTAGTGCCATCTAGCGGGTTCCGTTTGTGTAACAGAGTTTTTATAAGTTTTAAAAAAACCTGCAAAAATAGAATGGAATCATAAATATAGATCTTGCAAATATAGTGCCATCTAGCGGGACAAATATAGCCTTTGTGGAGAGCACTTTCCCAAAGACTAATCAATCAAAATTTTTCAAAAATTTCCACAGTTCTTTATTTGGATAAGTCTTTCGGCATAGGCTATATTTTTCCGCTAGATGGCGCTGTAGTCACTATATTAGCATTTTAGATATGAAATGTAGAACACTGTTACAGAAAAGTAACCGCTAGTTGGCGCTGGAGTCGAGATATGTTTCTTTGCTGAGAACGAAAGGCAATACCAGAAAGTTGACGTATGGTTGGCAGTGCCATACAGTAATTCACTGGTGTCTTATGGACACTCACTTCCTACAGGATATTTTCTACGAATTTTTGGTATTATATCGACTCTTGCATCATCGAGTATAATTTCTTTCCCATATGTTTTTTTTTTGTCAGAGCTATGATTAAGTTTTGAAGTATAAAGCCGGAAAGCTACTTTAGAACAAGATTGCAACATCCGATTTGAAATATCAATATTTGAGTGCCGCTTGTTCTGTAACTACCTTGCAAAGAGTTAGTTATCTGGAAACATCCGCCTAATGCCAGTTATGATCACTTTATAAGGGCTGAACAGTTAAAATTTGTTTGAGCATATCCCTTGGAGAGACCAATACACCCATGTATGCCCAAAAGGGTACAAAAGGACAAATCACCTTTTCACCCAAGCGGGTGCTTTTCACTCATAAGAGTACGCTACAAGAACAAAGTACAATTTCCACACGTTTATATTGAATACAGCCCATTGTGGACAAAGGGATTAGTTGCGGAAAATTCACTTTAGAGATCAATCGCACAATTTTCATGTTAACACGTATACTACAGTTTACAAACTTTCTGCACATAGATACATTCTTACAAAATTTTTGATTCCTCACGAAAAACGCTTTGTTTGAGTTTTCTGATTATATTTGCTGACATCAATACGCAAATATCAATGCACAACATATGTATGTACACATGCAAAGATTGTATGAACGCATTTGAAGTGAGTTTTCCTCAACTCCAACATTCTACAATTCACATTGAGTCCTGCATGCATGTGTGAATATATAAATATCAACTATATGCGGTCAGCCGGCCATGGATTGCTGCATCACGAACAATTTTTCAATGCATTTTTCGGATTTCGGGGTGACCATTGCGTATGAATACGTGAGTGAGAAAGTGACGCTAAGCTTGTGAATTATTTTCAATACAAGCAAGTGCTTGGATATCTACGAAATTGCTGCATTGAAAATGAATGACAATTTCAAATTAAAATGAAAATTTTCGATATTATGCCAACATCCAATGAAGTTAGAAAACAAGTTAGAATACATCGGCACTATTGAGACGTTCATATTCGATTCAGCACGCCATCATGCTAATACACCCTGGAACAATCGTCTATTCCCTGCAAAAAATTGTGTTCCTAATCTCCAAAGGGACTGGACCGCGATTCATTTTTTTTTTCGTCTACAGTACGGTATAGTTTAAGTTACAAGTTAAGCATTTTCATAGGGGTGTAAGTCAATTTCAGTTTTTGGGACATACTCATATTAGATAAAAGTGTTCGTTTGGGTAGAAAGTGTATCAATCCTTTCATACCCGTTCGGGTATAAATGGGAACATTTGCTTTTTCCATAGACTAAACGCATTTTTTTGCAGTGTATTCATCATGTATATGTATGTTTGTTTCAATGACTGTTTGGTGACGTCAATTTTCTTTGTGGTTCATAAAACTGCGTTTTTTGTCATGTGGGATTAACTGATGTCTCTCTCTGAATAGAGAACTTTAGAATTGCAAAACTTTAACCAAACAAATAGCCTGGCCGATGCAAATTTGAATAAGTAAAACGCAAAGCAATGCATTCTTACTTGCACACTAGTTTGTTTTCTTTCAAGGATACATTTTTATTTGGGTGTATATAAATTTCGAAATCAGTTTTTGAGATCTATGAAACATGGAAACTAAGAAAATATTTGCTGAAACACACAAACTCCATTTGGTCCCATTAATCAATGTTTTGTCGGTGATGCAGCTTCATATTCAAGAATTGCAAACCATGAACAGATACCTACTAAGATCTTTATCACAAAGCCAGAAATCATGTGATATTTAATAAGATAATGTGATATGATATTTGTCAATTGTGGGTGATATAAGAAGTTAAAGCGTTCCAAAAGATTATTAGTAGGGAAATTTGACTATACCTTGCTCTGCCCCCACAACTTATCATTTTACTATAAGGTACTGGATGATTTTAAATTGATTTGAAGTGATGTGATACTCATAATTATATATAATGTGATGTGATAATTATTGAGATTATGTGAACAAAATTTGCTCTGCCGTAGAAACTTTTGTATTTAATCAGAACTTATTAGATGGCTTTGCAGTGATGTGATATGCAATAAGTGATAATGTGATATGATGTCAATCGATAGTGGGTGATATAAAAGGTTAAAATGTTTTGAAAAGTTAATAGTCGTCGAATTTTACCACACGTAATCGTTGCTTGCTATAGCAACTTATTATTTTATCAGAGCTCACTGGGTGGGTTTAAATTGCTTTAAAGTGATGTGACATTTAGTGAGAATGAGTGATATGATGTCAATCGACTAATCGATCTGATTTTGAGAAAATCATCAAAAGCGCGCGTATCGATATATTATTATCTTGGAAGAGCTGATGTAATGTGTTGCAAGCGGCCTTTTTATGATTGATCTGATTTAACCATAAGTCGCTCTATGTCATACATTTTAAGGCGATGCGATATCGGTTCATATCAAAACTTATGATATGATACAAAATGTGACATTGTTAGCGTCATTTAGAATTGAGTTACTGAATCGGAAATTCGCATCAGTTTTTTCGCATTTTGTTAAGTGCATATGGATCTCACTTAATCATTCAAAAACATAAGTTAGCTGGTTAATTTATCACAAAAATTCGTTTCATGTTTTTACTTTAAATATGTATTGTACACATTCGCTAATTTTTCACTCAAATCTATATTTACGTAAGTGCTCTACTAAACTAATTCATTTTTAACATTCATTTTCAAACTTTATTTAGTTTTTACTTGAATATTTAAAAACTCCACTAACAACATAAGTTAACGCCCAACAACTGTGGTTAATTGCTTTAAAAAGCGGCTAACACACAAAACAAAAAGGAAGAAATATATTTATGAAAAAAAAAAAATTCTCATAAAAAATAGCAAAGCGAACCGGCTTTGAAGCCTAGACAAAGGTGCTAGCATTTAGTTGAGGTAAATAAATTCAAAGCGATTGCAAATACAAAGCAATAGAAAATAGTCAAAGCTAAAAAGTGGAGTTGTGTAAAACTGAAAAGCGATGTGAGTTTGAAGCGGATTGCGGCGAGCGCATACATACGTACATATGAATAGCAGCATACATTTTTCAGCATCCCAAAGGGAAATTCAGATTATAAGCATTTCATATG